>CM065297.1:71225252-72425252 GCA_032871835.1 Dipteronia dyeriana | reverse complement strand
TCCGAAGCTGCTAAGGACTTCTCGGTTTTTGAAACTGAATCATTGACAGGTATGGATGCGAAGGAATTTGTTGTAGGCGCCTTTACGAGACCAGCGTTCTTTGCTTCCTCAGCAGCAAATGTAGAGAGGACAGAATGCATGATCATTTGAGAGGAGCTGGAAGCTGCAAGCTTGTCCGCAACCTCAGCTGCAATAGCTGCAGCTGTTTTCTTTGGTGTTTGCGCTGCTTTTGTATTCAAATCCCGGGATTGTTTTGCTACATACGCTTCATCATTGAGTCGTTTTCGCATGTCGTAAGCCTCCTCTGCCTGTGCCTGAGCTACCTAAGATATAAAAAAGTCATACATTAAAATAATGTACATATAATAGACTTTGTAGTGACAACTGAAGCAGATTAGCAGTCGATCCAATTCTCGTCCTTTTGACTTGAGAATAGCAGCATTACGTGGTCAGGGTACTTCAGAACTGATTGACACAAACGAAGGTGACAACAAAGAGTGGATTACAGAACTTAGACTAATTGTATCATAGAAGTCAATGAATGATCAATATATATAATTTTACTTCTCCATCTTAAACTTCAAAATATTTCGACAAATTTCTCCAACTTATTCAACTCTTCAAGAGACAAATTAATGCCAAGAAATGGATTAAATGGAGACAACTTTCAAATAGTTAGTAAGCATGAAGGCACATCTAATCTCAGTAAAAGCTATTTATCTTTCAAAAGTTGGAACTACACAGTTGTAGCCAAAACAGCGTATAATCTTCTAGATTATATAACTATATATAAATGGAAAACCAAAGATAATAATAATAATATAATAATAATAATAATAATAATAATAATAATAATAATAATAATAATAATAATAAAAGTTGAGAAGATAGATACCCTTGTTTATCAAATTGAATAGGAAATTAATGAAAAAGACAAGCATTATAAGATATGGAGTACGCAGAAATACGTACCTGCATCTGGGTTCTAACACCTTCCAGTTCGGATTCCTGGAAGAATGCATCAAAGTAAGAAATTTGAATAGCATAAATTTTGCTATGCAACACATGCAATAGTCATATACCTGACTCACTGCAAGTAAAAACTTCTTATTAAATGAAGAAAAGAATGTGGTATAATCGTTTACCTGTTCATTGAGAGCTTCTTTTAACTGAGATACAAGTGCTACTCTACTAGTTTCAACTGATTTAAGTTTCTCAATACAATGTTTCAAAAGATTCTCTTCCTCCTCTAGTTCTTTGGCCAAAGTTTTCCTCTTTGGATCCTTTGCTGAGAGACAAAGAAAATGAGATTCAGACAACTCATGTATTGAGAGAATTACAGCATTAGTTTTAGATGTAAAAAAAGTTGTAATGATTAAGTTGCTCAAATACTTTTCAAACGATCACATAAATCCACACACCCAATGTTAAGTGTTAACTTCATATTTTCATTGGCCTACCGATAGTACAAGCAATATCTACATCTTTCTCCATCTTCCTCACACGATGAACAACTGACTTGCAATTAGCCATCTCTTCCTCTTCATTAGCATGTTCACCGAGGACCACGTGATAGGCAGATACTATTTTTTCAGCTGCACCCCCAATTGACAATTTCTGTGGCCAGACCAATAACAATATAATGAAAGGCCGTAAGAATATCATTTGCCAAAGAAATTGTTATACACAAAATAAAAATTGAGCCTGATATGCAGTCACATAGAGAAAAATGAGAAACAATGTAAACATATTACTTGATAAATAAAAGGTCATAAATAAAATAAAAATACCAGAAGCTAAACAGAAAAGAACAGAACAGAAAAGTAAAGAACAAAATTTGCCTAGTTCTCACCGTTCTAATGGATCGTGAATCCCGTTTTACAATTCTGACCGAGCGTGATCGTTTCTTGTTGTTGAACTCCAAGGGTGGAGGCACATCCCCACCAAGCATTACATCTTTAACGCTCCTTGCACGGGATCCAAATACTCTCCTTTCTTCCCATATATTAACCTTACAATTTTGTATGAACTAGTTTAATACATTAAACCAGTATGTTTCACGTTCTTACATAATAACATAACACTGACATCTAAAAATAGAATTTCAGTAATGACTGCAAAACTACTCACTGAATGCACACTGAGTAGTAGACTAGAACAGGATAAAAATATTGTCAAATATATATTAACAAGTGGACAGCCTTATGCTAATTTCATAACAAAGTGTAATCATTTGCATCCAAGATTTGTGCAAATTGACAACTTCTTTGGCCAAAAAATTTATACAAAAAAAAGGGATATATCACTGGTGTTTGTCAAGAAGAAAATTACCAATCTAGAGACTACATTCTTTCCATGATCATCGCCGTTCTCATAAAGGTCTTTTACAGCTGAGGGAAGAACTTTCCAAAACTCAGTAACGAATTCATTTCCTTTACGCTTACTATTCTGTAGGATGTCATTTGCAAGATACAAAAGGGGAACTTTCTGAGCAATCTGGGAACTGTGGAACTGTTTGTCCCATGTTGAAACAACCACTTCTGCTTTGCTCCGGTGAAATATACACCAATGTGACAAAGCTATGCAAAAAAGTTAAGGTGCCATACTACATGTATATACACAATATAATTGCTTTCTAATGTCAGATGAGTACTTCAAAAAATGGAACAACTTAAAACAAGCACATTTTTAAATATGTTTAATACTCAAAAGTATTTAATGCTGACTGCTGAGTTTTCCGCCATGTGCAGTTTGTAGTATAATGATTCAAAATTTATTGACTGACTTTCACAAGCAATGCAGCAATATCACGAATGTTGCTCCAATCAATAAATCATGCCCAAGTTAAAGGAAGGATTCATTTATTTAATCTAATTCTTAAAGGCAAGAGTCAAAAAGAGAATCTATCAACTGCAACAAGGAGAAAAGCAAGTAGAGTCGCTAAAGTGAATACAATTTATGCCTTGAACATAGAGATAAAACCGGACACCTAGGAACCGGAAAAATGGATCAACTCATTAACATGTAACTGCAATTTACAATTTTCTTACCATTCTTGTGCGCCTATTCCTCAATAAATTCAAATCAGTTCATTTACCACTTGCTGTCACCATCAAAAGAACAAAGTCCTCAAAATGTGCATCCCAAATCTCAAAACTAGAGAACCCATTCTCATCCATTCCTTTATGTCATTTTTCACATTCAAGAAGGAAAAGCACCGAAATCGAAGACGAAGACAAAATATATTATCGTCGCCCAAGATTTGTTCCCAGAACAGTAAAGACTCCAAGAACTGCATGAACAGTTCCCATTCACAGTAACTATAACCAATATCAAATCAAAAAGCTCAATCTTAAAGCCCATCAATTTTTTTCATTTTTTGACAAACTCCATAAATAATGTTGTAGATAACATTTCTTATGACAATTCAACTTCAAAAATAAACTAAAACCAAACTGACATTGCTATAATACACAGTTGCTTTTGTTTTACCAACACATCCAATCCGCATTCCAAGGTGAGTGCGAGAGAGTTTGATCTTTAAAACTCCTACACTACAACAACAGATTTAACTAACTAGGCTATCCCCTCGGAGACATAATTAATACATACATATTAGCGTTTTTTTTTTTAAGAAAATGCAGCAAAACTTTCGTAAAAAATATTGTTCCTTTTTTTTCCAGCAAAACTTTAACCAAACCTTGCATCCCGAAATCAGCAAGCAGCAACTTAAGATGCTATTATTAATATTAAAGTATTAAACAGCATATAGTAAAAATCATAACCAATCGATTACAATAAATATGATCAAGAACATTCATTAAAAGTATTAAGACTCCAACATTTCGTAAACAATAATTCATCAATCGTGCCAAATTGAAAGCTGGCACGTGCACGACAATAAAGAAATCAAGTTCTGCTTTTAACCAATCGATTACAACAAATATGAAGGAGCAAATCCATTTAAAGTATTAAGACTCCAACAATTCGTAAACAATAATTCATCATAGTGCCAAATTGAAAGCTGGCACGTGCACGACAATAAAGCAACCAAGTTCTACTTTTAACCACATATAAAGAACACCATAACCACAAAGCAGTCGAAAACATGCTCATTAAACAACAATTATTTTAAATAAAATCTTAAGACAAATGAAAAAGGATACTTTCAATACACTGTTGGGTGCTGTTAAGCTTCGAGAGCTTCTCTGCAAGTATCTGTTCACTGCACAAACTATTCATTTCACAATTTTTAATCAAAACCAAAAACCCCACCTAGAACACTAAAATTTGATCCCAAAAAACCAACTCAAAATCCCAAACACTTTAAAACCCTATTACAACAACCCAAATTCAATCAACCAAAATTCCATGAACCCAAAAAAAAAATCAACTGAACGGGTCGAAGTATGAATCTTTAAACCCCTAGAATTGCCAAAAACCATGCTTGAATCGCGAAACCAACAAGGCAAACCTCCCAAATTGAGCAAATGCAGAGAGAATCAACAGACTGCATGTGACAAAACCCTAAAAACCACAACAACAAAACAACACAGAGCTATGAAAATCAGGAGAATTATCATAAATCACAATGAAAACCAAAAAAAAAAAATATCAATTTATAGATAAATAAGAAGAACAGTCGAAGAGAGTGGAGTTTTTTGAAAACAAATTGTTGTTTTGTTGTATAAATTAAAACCCATGAAAAAGTAGAAATTGGTTTTCCGTTTTTTTAAAAAAAAAAAAATTAGAAAGAGAAACGTTGAAGAAGAGAAATGGAGGTTTTAGTTTTGAGTTCGAGCTTCTTCAGAGACTTGATTGTCAAAATCAAAATTAACAAAATTTCGGGCATTTGGCGGAAACTGTGAGGAATATAAAGACCAACCTTTGTCTGATGTCTAAACTGCGCTGTGGTGAACAATGCGCACAACCAAATAAGGATTTTTTAATATTATTATTATTATTATTATTATTTATTTAATTTAAAAACAAAATTTTATACCTAGTATAAGTTTGAAATTATATGTGATTAATTACGTGTGATTTAAGTTATACAACCCAAAGCGTGTATAATTCCAAATTTATAAGATATGATTGATTTAATAGTAAACTCATCAAACCCACGTTCAAAAAGTTATAGTTATACCACTATTTAAATCTTAAAATATTATAATAATTTAGTATATTTTTATTAAATAATATTACACAACTCAAAAATGACATGATAAATAATTTATTTTGATCATATTATTTATAGGTCTTGAGGTTGCAATCATTCATAATTATATCCTTATCCAATGAATAGCATCAACGAGAAATTCGTACTCTTTTCCCATCAACGAGAAGTACCTTCCCGCAGCTATAGTCTAAACAAAGAGACCCCTTGGCCCTTGTCTTTGCGTTTGTATCTCTTCTTGATGTGTGGAGTGTCCAATTTGATTAGCAAAGCTGAGGATAGAGAATTTAGCTTTTATTTCAAGTGAAATAGGAACGAGCCTATGATTTCACACACACCCCCCTTTTATTGCATATGATAGTTTGCTTTTTACGAAGGCTTTTGCTTCTTATTGTCTTACCTTCAATGTACATTTCTATTGTCTTGGTCTAGGCAGTAGAAGATTCATCTCAGATTCTAGGTGTTCCTTTGGTTAAATGCCACGAAACTCGAAAAAGTTAAAATACCAAAAACTTGAACTTCCTGAATGTTTTTTTTTTCTTTCAATCCTCGATAGAACATGAAAAAAATCTTACAAAAAAATCTATGGTTCAACAAAAATACAGCAAACAATCAGAAATTTAACCGGTCTGATTTCGGCATTATTCGTCAGCCTATGCAAGCTAGGGTGGCCTAGGCCCTACAAACAAAATTCTTTTTCATTCTACAATGACTCTAAACGCAACAGCATTACAAAAATATCCGAAACCATTTTCATTCAGTGTCGAATGAGAATCATTTACTACTGTCACCGACTGAACAAAGACAAAAAGAATTCTTTTCTTTCATCCAACAATATCTTTACAAGTCGACCCAACACTCCTAGATTGTACTCCTCTTCTCATACCAGAGTTAAACAGGCACTCGTTTGCCCCGATACCTGTCAAAGAACTGCACATGAAAAGAAACGCAAACCATATCTTATAAATAATTACATTATACGAAAGCATCGATATGCCGAAACAGGTAAAATTCAAAAATGTATGAGTCTACCTATCAGACATAAAAATCACTAGTGTGCAGGGTGGTTATATCTCTTTTACAAAGCATCCAATTCCATGTCACTATTTGACCTCAACTAGCAGAGGTATCAGATGGTCTACATACAACACATGAAGACAATGTAAACGAACACATTTCTCGACAAATCATTGCCAAGAAAGAGATAATCCATTGTGCATTCATCAATTTTAAATGAGAAGCCAAATCAAACAAAACCTTTTTCCCAGGGAAGTTCTAATAAAGGGTTATATTGCACAAAGAAGAGCACTGTCATGTGCACAAACAGACGATATTACTCATCCATAATAAGATGACAGACACTCAAGTCCGTGTCTATAGATCATAAATTGAAAAGATTACAGATATCAGTTGATCTAATTAAACCATGGTCCAATTTGTTATAAAAAAAAGGAATATCATACAACTCTAGAATACTAATGCATCTATGCGGTGGTCACCATTCACCAATATGATGACAACAGACACTCACAATTAAGAACTAATATAAGTGGCACCTCGAAAAAAAAATTCAATGGCAGGAAGGCCATACACAAAATGACACTCAAATAGACCTGTGAACCTGAATTTTCATACGCAGATTCCTATTTCATTCTGTATATCAAAGTGAATGCTAAATCCTTCCGCATATTAAAGTGGGATTTGCTTAAATACTATCAGTAACATGCAGTGACTTAAGTAAAAGCTGTAATAAACCACTTCAAACACTTATGTGATAGAACAAAGAAGTTCGTCATTGATGACTCACATAGATAGCATGATAAAATTATTTCTTGTACTTAGCTTCTATAGTTCACAAGTCAAACCGACATTCATTAAAGGATTTCTCATAGTTGAAAAACAATAATTTGAGTTTCAGAATAAACATACCGATCTGAAAAATGGCTGTTGGAGGATCCAGCCAAGAATAGGTATCTTCTGCATGAAAACTGCTAGAGTTGGCCAGAAGCCACTACACGAAGAAAAAAAAAATAATAATAAAATAAAATAAAAAATTAGTCTCATCAACTGCAATTATATAATATGAAGTAATTAAGATAAAATCATCAAAGATCCTAACAGACCTGAAGAGTACAATGAAGCCATATGCCTCTAGGATCATTCCAAAAATTGGCCATCCTATAACAACAAAGAAGAAGCCAGCACCAAAAGAGATGGTTCCCTGTGCAGTTGACAAACAAGAGTGATTTAAAGAAATTAAAAGATTCATGAGCACTGCACATGCACACAACGAAAAATGTGGACACAGGGATGTATATAGAGATGCAAACCTTAAAATTTTGACGTTTCATAAAAAATTGCATGGTGGACTTCAAACCAATGGTTAGAGTCACCCCTGAGAAGAAGAGGATCTAAGAGCCACCAGGTAAAGCCAATGTTAATCAAATATCATAACAAAAATAAGCAAAACAAGATAAAGAAACTTAAACATGAAAAAAGAGAACTAATAATAACCAAGCGTACATTTCCCATGGCAAGTAATCCCTTGTCGAAGAGAAAGATGATTCCCAAAAATGAGAAAAATATGCCAAATCCTGTCAATCCTAGCCCAATCTCTGTTCCAATTCATAACTAACAGATATTAAGTCTTTTAAATGAAAAGGAGCAATCCAAGTGGAACTTCAATCTATTGTAAAAACAGTAAAACACTAAATGTCAAGTTATACATCCTCAATAAAGAGGCACCAAAAAGCAATAATTTATGAGAGTGAGTTTCAAGGATTTTATAAATACATTTAGCTAAACTTAGACGTTTATAAGTCACACTGTCACAGCAATTTTTCTTGCCTCTAAGCAGTTTGGATGCCACGTTCATAGTGCTGTTCTGACATTACAACCAATCTCCTACTCTGTATCTAATATAGGCGAAAAAGCATTCATTCTCTTACCAGAATGAACTCTGAATTATACCAACCTACATAGCCAACCTTCTTTCTAGTTCTATTATCATTAAAAACCAACAGGGACAAAGAAGAAGGGACGGGTGATTTTTTTACACCAAAAGAAATGTCTAATCCATGTTTGCATAGAAAAAATTTCAGTCATCTGACTGCGTTGGACAAGCAGAGAGAGAAAAAGATCTCTAATTTGGACAAAATAAGCCAATGTCACTTTCAAGTGATTCTAAAATATGTATATAACACATATCTCGTGATCTTCCATCACAGCATCTTATGCTAAATAATGAAAGCACTTAACCAGTAAAGCATCATCTCAAACAATCAGAGGAACTCAAGAGAGAGTAAAAGGATCTCGATAGTGACTAATGAATAGTCCACTCAAATGATACAAAAAAGTTATTATGAATCTCACACTCATTTACTCAAAAACATATCATTAAGTTATGAATCTCACACTCATTTACTCAAAAACATATCATTAAGTGATGACAGTCCATTTCAAATTAGTTCATTCAAGAACATAAAGAGTCTCCTCTAAAATACTTTCACAGAAAATTCTCACAGATAAAAAAAGAACCATATACATAGTGCACCCAGATTTAAAATCCAAGCAATCAAATTCCTCTCTCTCCAGTTTCTAATTTCAAATCTTAAATTACCAGTGCATATTCATTTACATTTCCTCAACGTCAACACTAAACAATAGAGAATTGAACTTTCTCAAAATAATAATAAAGATAAATAATCAAGTCTTTCAGTGAAAGTTCTAGGGATCTCTCATCTATACTTTAAAATTTGTAATAGATTATAAACAGTGAAAAAAAAAAAAAAATCTCTACAGAAGATTGAACGGGGACTCACTTTTTCGGTCATTCATTTCAAAGGAAACCATCGTGCAAATGATTTGGATACTTGTCACTTTCACTACACACCGTTACAACAAAAAATTGAAACACGCATTATTCATTGAAAAAAAAAAAAACGAATCAAGCTAGGGTTTAAACAAGAAAGTTTCACGTAATCAAAGATCCAGAAAACTACCTCAAACTCGATTCGATTCACGAGTGCCGGCAACAAAACAGAAGCCGAATCGAGAAATCAATCAGTTCCAGAGAAAGCGAATTTCGATTCCGTAACCTCTGTCTGTTCCCCGAGAACAAACATATCACTAAGTTTTTTTTCTCTCGGAAAATATCCAAATCTGAACAAATTAAAGTAAAAAAAAAAGGCGCAAATTAAGAATGAAATCACTGACGTACCTTCGTGAGATGTAAAGACGGATCTGCGAGAGATCGAAATCGACGAAAGAGTTGCTTTCTACGCGTTCGAGAAATGAAAACGATGTCGTTTTCAGCAGGTGGAGGCTTTTACGGCGGTCGGAGAAGTGGAAGATCGGGATGTTGCCCGCGCTTGGCGCGAGAATTTGGAGAGTGTTGTGTGAAATTCTCGTCTAAAGCTTTTCGTGTAACCGTCTCAGAAAATGAAAAAGTTTTGGCTAAATTTCATGTTATTTCGAACAAGTCAGCAGTTTGTATATTTGATTTTTCCTTTAATTTTTTTTTTTGGCCCAAATTTTTTTTTTACGTCCAAGGATAACAACCGATCCGATCGGAACAGATGTTGTATACCCGAAATACAGGTAATCCTAAACCTGACCCGTGCTTTAAATCGATTTCCGTTTTCTGTTCTAAATCCGACTCAAAATGATTATAGGTGCTCCATACCCGACCAAAAATAACCGTTTCCAAAAAAAAAACCTCAAACCGTTAAAATATACAAATAATTTTATTTTATAATTGAGTTTCAGGATAGAAAAACATTTTAACATGCATTTTAAATTTAAATATAAATTTACATCTAAGTTTAACATAAATTGGAATTAGGTAGAGAAACAAAGAAATTAGAGATTTTTTTTCCCTTTATATTTTTATAATTTAAAAAATAATTATATAAATACCGAATCAAACGGAACGTATCGAGACATGAAGGGTTAACTCATACCCGACCCTATAAAAAAATAGATCAAAAAGTTTGATCTAAAACCACACCCATCCCGAGACCCGTTTTAAGTGCTCAAAACCCGATCCGAACAGATTAAAACCCCACCGGTTTAGAATGGATCCGGGATTTTTGTCATCCCTATTTACATTCGTTAGTTGAACACCGTCACCCTCACTCTCACCCTCAAAAGTTAACAATTGAGAGGTAAAATTGTCATTTTATAAGACAATTAAAAGAAAAATAAGGATAACAAAACTCCACAGGTGGTGAAGTTACACCGCCGATGGAGGAGATCTTGAGCAAACTCTTTCACAGAAAGACTTCGGAGAAGAAGATCATGGCAGATCTCCTCACACTAGAGTAGGTCCCGAAGATCGTCAATCGAAATCTCCAACTAGAGAGATCGAGGATTTTTTCTCCACCGACAATAGAGTTATTTTATTTTTTGTTTGCTTTATATATTTTTAAAAGTTAATTGATTTTTTTAAAAATATATATATCAAAATAACGGATAAAATAACTTTGTAGGGGCATTTTAAACATTTTATGTTAAAAAACGGTAGAGAAGATTTATGCATCCTGCTGCACCCAAGATTCTCTTGTCTACTAACATTTTGGCAAAAAAGAAAAAAAGAATCACAAGATTGTAGCTCATCAACAAACACTCCTTCAAATCCACCTGCATTTAAACAGAATGAAAAGACCCAAAAGAGAGAAAGCTTTCTCTATTCGCTTTCATTCTCACATTCCTCATCGCTTTCTTGTAAGTCCAGATGATTCATATTTTTTTCTAGTGGAGGGAGCCCATCGTCCGAGTCATTAGAAGAGCCTTCGTCTTTACCAGTGTTTGTTTCTATGAATAAGCAGAAAGCAAAAAATATTATTACGTTTGAAAGATCAAAGCAAAACTACTTGTCTGCTTCTAGATTTTGACTCAGAACAAGAAAAAAGAGTGTACCTTCCACATCTGGGAGAGCCTTTGGAACCTTTCTTTGTTGAGAAAGCCATTCATTTTGGACTGAAATAATATCGGTACTGTTTTCGCATTCTGAGTATGCCTTCAACAGTTCCCTAGAAATGATTGTATATAACAGAATCCATTATCGACAAAAAGAATTTGACAACATAAAGAACAAGTACGTTAAAACAAGGTAATAACTAAGAAAGTCGCATACGATGGAAAATTATACAATAAAAGAGATTATAGTACTTTTAGGGAGCTTTCCATGTCCACATTTACGGTTCAAGTATACCACTTTCAAACATTTTCTCAAAATAGTATTTCTTAGGCCGTTTTAAGTTTCAACTAAGGTGTGTTGTACATGAACTACAAATGCTTGGGAAGAGAAAAAACTTATCTACCTCTAAAAAGACCGAAAATGCATAAGAAAAATTACCTGTTGAGGGAAAGGAATGCATGACCCCACTTGAACTTGCCTAACAACAAATTTGCAGTTTCCTCTTCCCCACTGTTGAAAACATAAATGAAAAGTGAAAATAAATCCAATACCCAGACAACAATCTCAGTAGTAAGCTCTCACACTAAGAATGAGACTAAAGCTACAAAAAGGATTTTATTTGCGAATAATCCAAAGGATAATCGAAATTCTTGCAAAGTAGAATGTATAATATATTCATATGCATCCATGATACAGGTGGCAATAAATTTCACGAACAAAAAAAAAACATAATGAACACTGTTACACTAATAAAAGTAAAGGAAACTGAACTGAAATGGGCTGACTCCAAACATAAGCAACATGCTCATGCATTCGGTACCATGACTAACCGATAAGAAAATCAGAGACAGAAAACTTATAACAACATCCATAAGAGCACGAACTAGCATAAACATAATACAAATACGAATGTTAAAAAGAATTGACAGGTGTGAACAACATTAGCACAAGAAGTAAAATGTTTCCACGGAAAATAAGAAAAGAAAGTTAATTACCATAGTATTAAAGCTGCAGACAATGCCTCAACACAAGAGAGCTGGCACGGTCGACCATAGTTTACAGGATTGGCTGCTACCAGCCAGGGTACTGCAATTCCAAATATTTAGGCAAAATCATAGTGACGGGCGAAATTAAAAACAATTGTACACGAGAAATCAGTGAGTACAATTTTTGCAGAGTTGAGGTTCATACACAGGCGAGGTGCAGCACAACGCAGCTTCACAAACGGTACATCCTCCAAGCGTGCCCAAGAGCAATCCACAACAGCTAACCCTTTTCTCTTTATCAAGCTATAATCTTCTTTCGAGACACATTGAGTCCCAACAGGGCTGCCAATGGAGATAAACAAGAGAGAAAAAGATGAAGATGTCTTCATTTAAACACAAGTACACAACCATACACAAACAAATAACTTTCATATGATTCATAATTTTTGGTGTAAAGAATAGCATGTGCTCCAGCGGTTTGCACAATTCCCCACATGCCAAGCACACTACCAATCATTCATTCATTTGACAGGTCATTTAACTTGACGGATTCCCAAGGCCTAGAAATCAACCGAAAAGTTTGTTTCCAATCAACAGACATGCTAATTGACTCAAATTTTTGAAGAATATAAGCAGATTCATAGGGTTAAGGATTCAATTCTAGAGATTCAGGAAGCTGGAAGCATCATGGAACAATGGATGGTAGCCACCAAAAATATCAAAATTAGAACCTATCTGACAGAAGCTATTTACTTCTTTAAAATATCTACCACTAGAATGATATTTAAAATCAACATAGATCTCAATCACTTTATTAATATACAATATAACATTATTCAAGATAAAATATTTGGACCATATACTTAATAAGGTAAAGAAGAAAGAAATGTTGGACATACCTTAAGCAAACACCCCCAAATCCACTATTCACACGTAACTCCTGCATTCAAATAGTCAGGTAGTCCAAATTAATGATGTATGAAAATCTCAATGTTGCATTCTTCAAGGCCAAAATGCCAAAAGTATAAATAAGTTGATAGATGTTTCATATCATCATAATTATCATACCGAGTCATTCAAGTAAAACAAATACAGGCAAACAATGCGGTCAACCGAGTTTGGTAAATCTTTAAGGAAAGCTGGACTTGTTTACTGCCAAGTAAATGTTGCCAATAGCAAATGGTAATGGATAAATCTTGATGGAACACAACATCAAAATATGAAAATATTGTTCACAATTTAAATGTTTTATTATAATTATACGGAAGTTGTGATTCTAGGTCCAGAATCATTATGTTTAGTTGGAGGGAAGCAAGAAGAAAGAAGACCTAACAAAACTCGTAGAAAGAATATGTCAATAAGGTGATCAGGCCATTAAAGACCATCCAAAAAGGGACCTTTCATCCCAACAATTGATCAAACCAGCTTATTATATATACAATATATTGTGAACTTGCAATGTTCATTTTCACATTTCAGCACTTCAAAATTCTAGCAGAAGCCCAGAAGTCAGTTATTGCATTAGAATTGAATGTACATCATAAGATAAGCAATATGAATAACTGGGAAATTATAGAAAGCGATCGAGAGAGAGTATATATATGTAGCAGATACTTTCTTTCAACATGCCAAATCTTGAAAGCTTGCGTCCCGTGCATCTTTTTGCATCACATTGTCCAAAATCCTAAACCAACCAAGCCAAAAACCAATTAAAACCATAGCTACAATGACATAGAATAACTTGTTCGGTACCCATTAAAAGATAGAAGGCAAATTAAATTAAGATATACAACTAAACAAAAAACACACCAAAGACAAACGAAAAACTAAACAAGCAGCTGAAAGAATGTTCAAGACGGTTTTGAAAAAATGCATACCCACATTGCAAGCTGAATTTTGGGAACTTGTGGCTGATCTTCAGACACTACAAGTGTAAAATAAACCTGTTATCTACCTAGAATTGAAAATTTAACTACCCAAAGTCGCAATATAACAAACACAGTTGGTACCCATATAAGTAAACACATAAAACAACAAAACAATGAAAAAAAAAATATACCTTCCCCATGTGGAAGAGACTCGTCTTCCCTGCAACAGTAAAAAAATGAATACTAGTAAGAAAAAACAGTGAACCCACTTGAAATAAATTGAGAGAGAGAGACCTTTCAAGTTGATTGAGTCTGCTCGATCGGCCGCGATGAGAGTGATTGGTTTTGATCCCCCTCGGCTTTCTATGACCCATTTTTATGATCAAAGATGGGACTGGAGAATCTGGCTTGCTAGTTGCTACAAGTCTACAACTTCATTTTATATGTTTTGTGTTGTGAATTTGAGAGAGAGAGAGAGAGAGAGAGAGAGAGAGGGCTGGTTTAAAAAAAAAAAAACAATAAGGAAATTTTTAAGTTCCGTTGAACTAGTTGATTTTTTTAGTATTCATGTCGTTTTTGGAAGAAGTCATGATTTATGAGTCGTAGCTTTCGATAATTTATATAAATAAGTGTTTATAACTTACATTAATATGTTGTATTGAGACCATTGATTATAGAGAAATTTTAATAAGTGTATATACATTTTGAGTTAAAATATATAAATCTAAAAGTCTATGAGTTAAGTATGTAAATAAGTCTATACCCAACGTAGTAACGAATTTATATTAGTACGCACTGATTTGAAAATTTTATATACTTAACTTTTATTAATTTATAGACTTAATAATACAGATGCCATCTGAATTATTCGCATGTTGATCATTTGCCTATTGAATTCTTAAAATGGTCACTAAACCCTCTGAACTATTTAAAATTGTAAACAATCGACGGAATCCATATGGAAATCACTTTCCGTCTCTAAACCGAGTCACGTGACTTCCATGTGCGACTGTAAGAAAGGGTAAAACGGAAATAACAAAATTAAAGAATATAATAAAAAAACCAAAAAAGAAAAAAAGAAATTCTGATAATAAATATTTAAGATAAAAAAGATTAAAAATAAAAACATCTTTAAAAATTACATTTCTCATAAACTCTCTCAATCTGATCTATCTTCTTCTTCATCAATTAAATT
Organism: Dipteronia dyeriana; assembly: GCA_032871835.1. Taxonomy (NCBI): domain Eukaryota; kingdom Viridiplantae; phylum Streptophyta; class Magnoliopsida; order Sapindales; family Sapindaceae; genus Dipteronia; species Dipteronia dyeriana. The sequence goes on along the minus strand of CM065297.1, from coordinate 72,410,107 downwards.
ATGTTTCTCACAAACTCTCTCTATTCACACGGTCTTTTTTGTCTCTCATTCTGATTCTTGACGTCGATTTCTCGATTAGTAAAAAAATCAACAAGATTGGACTTTAGTCGTGACCTCAAAGAGAAAGAGAAGGAGAATGCAATTTGAAACTAGTTTTACGTGGTAAAACACTGGTGATCGGAGAAACGTCCACGGGTGATTAAACAAGCAACCGAGCCAAAATCCACTATCGAAATAAAGATTTAAAACTCTCGATCTCTTTTTTTTTCTCTCTACTTGCTCTTCTATATCCTTTTTTATTGAGATTATGAATCTATTTATATATGCATAAAACCCTAATCCTTTTTGTATAAGTAAAGAATTTGTACGTAATTATAATTGGTTACTTGTTGGAGTCGTCTTTATCTTCTTTCCTATTTCGAAAATTGTATGGAGGTCGAATGGGACTCTGGTGATATAGTCCATTTAGGACTTATTTCCTTAAAAATGCAGTCTTCTTGAAGAAATAAAATTGTTGCCTGCTCTGGAACCTTTTTCCTGTTTGGTATTTTATTCTTCTAGGAATTCTTATTGAGATGAAATTCTTTGAGCATTTTAGTGACTCTTGGTTCATATGCGAGTTATGTATTGAACTTCTTTATTTGGGTTCTTCCATATTTGTCCCGAGTAGAACATGATGTCATTTGGTCCCGAGCAGGTTATGGCTTGTCGAATATTCGTGTTCACACTTACTCGGGTTTTCATTCCTTAGTGATGTTTTCTTTCATCTTCTGGATGCCTACTTGGATGTCTATGGTAATATTTAAGGAATTGTCCACCTTGTTAGTGACGTGTACGTTCGGTAAAAATTTACATATAACAATACCCCCTTAAAATATTTTTGCCGAGTAGGAACTTGTTTCTGGCGAAAGTATTTTAATCGTCCTTTTAATCATTTATGTCAGAATGATAATCTTTTAAACAACGCCTCGTAGTAATGACGTGTCTTAATGGCTACCACGTAAATATGATCTGTTCCTCCACGCGAGATTTTGATGTTTTGGTGTTCTGATGGCTTGGTCAGTTCATTTCTCGACACGTTTCTTTCAACTAATCGGTTTCCTTGGTAACATTTATGAGACGCGTCTGGTAGGTTAACTGGTGCGCCACTTTCGTCATCAGATCTTTTATTTTGATTTTTCCCGCTTTTTGAGACCCTAGGGTTTCGTGTCATTGTCCCTTTAAATGCTCTATTGAGGGGTTACTCTGGTTCATTTTTACAGAAGCAGTCATTCATCCCATATTTTCTCACGCAGAAAATTATCTCAACTTCTCCGTCGAAGCTTTTACAGCAGGTTTCTTTGTTCCAAAGGTTAGTTTTAATGGATCCATCTTCCCGTCGTCGTCTTTTTACTATAGCTTTTGAGGCGCTTGAACGCGGAGATTTTCAACTGGTTTCTTGCGTTCGCAGACTATTGGGGGAGATCCCTCCTGATGAACCATATTTTTTAGATGTTGACGTTTCCAGACTTTACCCTGACGTCCGTTTAAGTTCTAGTTTTGAATCATCAAGTTTTGAATCTATCGTTTCTGATCACAAGGTTCCTCTTCGATCCAGGATGGGAAAACATCAGAGTAAAAGCGAGGTCCACAAGCACGGCTTGGGCAGCGTTTGAATCAGAGAGCAAATTATTGATAAGAAGAACGTTGAATAGGAGTTTAGAACATCTCGTATCCCTTTTTCTGTCGATCGCCCGAGTGGGTTTGATACCGAGCCGAATGTGGTCGGGGTAGATGAGATCGTGAAGTATCGTGCTCGATTCGACTTGGATGACTCAGTTAAATGTCTCCTGCTGGTGATAGATCCGCATGGAACCCTCCCCAGGATATGGTGGCGATTTATGGGTCCATGCTCTGTTGCGTCGTCACTCTTCCTCTCCAACCGTTTATTGTCAGGTTTCTAGCTAAAGCATGGATTGCTCCAGCCCAACTTGCCTTGAACAGCTATAAGATTTCGATATGCATGTGACATATGTGGAGCCGAATGAACCTATCACCTCCTTCCCCGGATAAAATCAGGCATTTTAATACACTAAGGCAGTCTGGTCAGACGGGAACCTATTTTCTTATGTCTAATCCGCCAGATTGATGGGTCCCTTAGGGGACAAAAGTGAACCGGGGAGTTGAAACCTCCACTGATGCAAAAAAGAGAGGTTTCATGTGGGGATTTCCTTATTGAACAAGCACTGGAAGAACAGTTGGTTCTTTACCAGAGGGAATTTAGGACTTCAGGTGACTCTCTCGGCCGGAGGGAATCAGACGGTGCTAAAGGTTCCCCTTTTTTCTATTCTTCTGCTATATGGAACAAGAAAAAACTTTACTTCTCCGATGTTGAGCAAACCAGACTTGCTCGGGCTGCAGTGCGTACTCAGGAAAAAATGAGCATGTCTTATCTTTTTAGCGAGAAGAAGATGATAGAGCTTGGCTTTTTTAGCTAGATTTCAGGCTATCGCAGGCGACGTAAGTGGTCTTCCCCTATTTTTTTTATTTTTTATTTCACTTTTATATTACTTGTGACTTGGTTCTCTTTATCGTGTTTAGTGTATGACTCGGACATTGTCTACGATGTTCAAGCTCGCCAGCTGAAATCAATCCTTCAGGCGAGCTAAAAAGAAGCTTCTCACCAAAGCAAGGAAGGTATTTCTCCACCCGATTCAGATGAAGAATCTGTTGAGGCTGACGAGCTGACCCCTGAGTACATCCCTGAAGAGGTCATTCAGCCGACCGTGGGGGAATCTAGTGGTCCGAGTGGTTCTACCGAAACCTCCGATGGCCAAAGATTTCCTGAAAATGAAAGTGGGCTTGAAAATTGTCTTGGCTGAGTTTTTGGTGTGTCGAAGTCCCCGATTGATGAGGTTCCTGCCAAATAGTTTGCCATCAAGGATGGAGATAAAGCTGGAAAGCCTTTAGACGAACAAGTAAATCTTGATCCTGGTTTCTTCGAATCTTTCCTTGATGTCGAGGATCAGGATAATCCTACGGCTGATCTAAGCTTCCATCGTACTCGGGCTGAGAAGAGAAAGCTAGCCGATTCCCCCACTTGCCCTCATAAAGTCCTTCGGGTGGTATCATTTATCAAATCATGTGATGATGATACTAAGGCTGAAATTCCCCCAAGCTTTCAAGTTGAAGCATCAGTAAGAGCGGGAACTTCTAGTCTGAACATGGACTCCTTACCTCCTGAGTCTAAAGATGTTAGGGTTGAATCATCGGGAGGCTCTTCCTATCCTTATCCCCTAGATATGTTAATGGCGATGTCATACAGCTGGTCTTTCATTAGGGATGACCATTGAAGCTGTTTTAGGGATGGCTCGTTAACGGATCGTCTTCAGAATATTTTCAATGGCATATCCTATGTAAGTTCTATTCTATCCTAACTATTTTTAAGTTTTTTGCCTGTTAGATTTTTAATTTTAACTTCTTTGTAGATGGTGGCCGAGTTTGCTGAGTTGGTTCAGACGTAACATCATCAAGCTGATCGAATAAGGCGTCTCGAAGCTCAGCTGAAGGAGAGTGAGGATAGTCGTGCTCGGGTCGAGGCGGCTTATCAGAGGGAGGTGAGCTCTGCCCAGGAATTCACCTATCATTGCTTGGTTAAGCAAGTGGGAGTCGAGGAGAGGGCTTCTTTGGCAGAAGAGAAGGCTATGTCGTTTCAAAACTTACTGTCTGCTGCCCAGGAATCGATGCTTAAAGCCGAACAGGAAGCTGAGCAGGCTAAGTCGTTCTATGAACAGAAAATTCAAGACTTGGAACGCCAAGCTTTGACGGTTGAATCCCTATCAAAAGAGGCTTGGTTGGAACTTTAGGTGTAAGGGGTCGATCGTTTTAAAAGGTCCCCAGCTTATAATGCCCTCCTCCTTCGGGAATTTCAGCGAGGGTTAGTTTCTGCTGACGAAATTTTTAAAGTCAAGAATCGAGCAACTGAAAAAGCCCGAACCAATTGGGAGTTGTCGATCAAGAATCATGTGGACCGGTCCCTGGAATCTTTTAGGACTCAAATTAAAAAATGGAGAGCTTACTGCCGCAGTCGAGGTAAAGAGCCTCATCCTATGCATTTGGAGATCCCATCAGAGCATTCTTTCTCAACCTTCTACACCAGTCAGGAATTTGGTGTTGATGGCTCGACACATAATGTTGGTTCGGTCTTTGGAGCAGATTACAGTGAGTGGATGGATGACTTGGTAAACACAATCGCCTGGTCTTCAAATGAGAGTCTTCTTCATGAATACGAGATGGTGCCTGACCCGAGAATTTTCCACCTTGTAAAGATTTTGATCAATAAAGTTTCATATTTTTGTGAACTGCTTTATTCAGAGCCAAGTATTTTGCTTAAACCGGCTAACTTATTACTCAAGTAATTTCACCGAGTACCAAGTATCTTATTTAACTTGGTTTTGTTATTTGGAGTAGAGGCTAACACCAAGTATCTTATTTAACTAGCAAACTTATGTTGTCCGAGTAACTTTACCTAGTATCTTATTTAACTTGGTTTTGTCTATTTGGAACGATTTTCTAATGCCAAGTATCTTATTAAACTGGTTAATGCAATCTCTTCGTGCCATGTATCTCATTAAACTGGCTTATATTATTAACCGAGCCATCTTGAAACAAGCAAGTAGATTTATACTCACATATCATACTTGGTTGCTACCAAAACATTATATCAAGGCTCACCATGATCATATGTTCGAGTCCTTACACAAGTTACTAAGGACGTCTCCTTAGTTTTGTCTGTGCAAGAGTTTGCTGAATTATTAAGCTTTTGAACTGCTTAAAACAGTTGTGCATCTCACCGGGATTTTTCCCGAGGCTTTTCGAGCCGTTTTCCTGAATCTAGTGCATCGGGTTTGCCTTTTTGCTAAGGTCGTCTGACCTTGCTCGTCTGACGTGCTCTTTCGAGCTTCTCCTCCCATTCGGGAATTTTACCAAATTAATGGTCCCCGAGCATTCTATTTGCATGGTCTTATTATCATGCTCGTCTTTCATATGTTCTTATTATCATATGCTTTAGATTTCGAAAATCCCGAATTTGGTTTTTATTTATAACTGCAAAACTAACAATGATTAAATTTCAAGGATAAAAAATATTCAAATATCGGACGTTGCATTGTCTGGGTAAGACCCCTCCATCTGGTCGTCCAATCCAATATGCTCAATGACCAGCTACTCCTTCAATCTTGTATGGGCTTTCCAACTTGTCAGCCAAGGAACCTGCAGCTTTGTTTTTTATGTTCAGTGACACCTTTCTGAGTACCAGGTCTCCTAGTTGGAATTTACTGATTCGAACATGAGAATTGTAGTGGCGAGCCACTCTTTGTTGATATGCCATATTTCGTATTTGTGACTTCTCCCTTTTCTCTTCTAGCTCATCTAGACTTTGTAACGGCATATCAACATTCTGGTCTTCATTGTATAGCCTGGCCCTAGGTGACACATACAATGTTTCTATGGGGATAACAGCTTCTGTTCCAAACGCTAAAGTGAATGGAGTCTTTCTTGTAGAAATTCTTGCTGTCGTCCGATATGCCCATAATACCTCAGTAAGTTTTTCAACCCAACTTCCTTTCTAGGCATCTAGCTTTGCTTTGAGTGTATGCTTGATGATTTTGTTTACTGCTTCAGCTTGCTCATTCGTTTGAGGGTGGACATGTGTGGCATAGTAATTGGCAATTTGGTACTATTTACACAGCTGCCTGAATTTTAGATTATCAAACTAGGTTTCGTTGTCAGTGATGATAGTGCTAGGGACTCTAAACATGTAGAGTATATTTTTCTTCACGAAATTCATGGTATTTGCTTATATGATATGCACTAATGCTTCTGCTTCTGCCCACTTTATGAAATAATCAACGGCTACTATTGCATGCTTCGCTCCACCCTATGTCCCTGCTAGCATTGGGCCAATTAAGTCCAAGCCCCACATGGAAAATGGCCATGGGGACATAAGGCTTCTAAGTTATTCAGGGGGTTTTCGGATATCGTTAGCAATCCTTTGGCATGCATTGCAGCTTTCCGAACATCGTTGTGCATCCGAGAATAAAGTGGGCCAATAATAACCTTGCCTGAGTACCTTGTGTGCTAAACTTTTTCCCCTAGTACGGTTTCTGCATACTCCATCGTGGATTTCCTGTAGTATCTGACATGTATCTTCCTCTGATACATATTTTTGGAGTGTTCGGGAAAACCCCCTTCTGTACAGTTCTCCTTCGATCAATGTGTATCTTGCTGACCGATACCAGATACGTTTGGCTTATAGGGGATCTTCCGGGGGCACGCCTTCTTTTAGGTACTTTTTTAGCTGAGTCATCCAACCATCTGACGATGTTTTAATTTTTGAGATTTCAAAGTTTTTTGGCTCATTTGTGCTCAATTTGAGGAGATGTGCGATCGGAATAATTCTTGGCCTAATTGTGGTCGTTGTTGATGCTAGTTTGGATAAGGCATCTACCTTTTCATTCTCCTCCTTGTGAATCTAGACAATCTAATATTCTTTGAATTTCTGAAGGAGTTGTTTTGCTTTGCCATGATAAGCTGTCATACCTTCATATCTAGGACTTGGTTGACGACTACCTGTGAGTCACTAAATATTTCGACCTCATCTGCTCCGAGGGCTATGCATACTCTGAGTCCAGCTAGTTGTGCCTCGTACTCAACTTGATTATTCGTTGCTTTGAAGTAGAATCTCATAGCATACTCGATATCATCACCTTCCGGGGTGCATACTACGATCCCTGCCCCACTGCCGTGAGTGTTTGAGAAGCCATCGACATATAATTTCCATGAGAAACTCTTGCCCAACATCTTTTTTGCTTCCAGGTTTGGTTTTGTGAATTCTGCTATGAAATCTGCCACTGCTTGGCCGTTGAGAGATGTCCTGACGACGTACTAGATATCGAATTCACTTAGCTCGATTGCCCATTTGGTTAGTCTTCCTGAAATTTCTGGCTTCTGTAAGATTTGCTTAAGTGGGGAGTCGGTGAGGACCTGGATTGTATGAGCCTGAAAGTATGGCCTCAGCTTCCTTGCTGTCGAAACCAATGCTAGGGCTATTTTTTCTGCCTGTGAATACCTGGTTCCAGTTGGAAGAAGTGCCTTACTGGTATAGTATACTTGCCTCTGTACTCCATCTTCTGTTCTGACTAGAACTGAGCTTACTGCTAATTCCGTAAATGATAAGTACAAGTGGAGTATTTCTCCCATTTTCGGTTTCGAAAGGATGGGAGCTTGCCCTAGGTACTCTTTGATTTTTAGGAACGATTGCTCGCATTCTTTGTTCCATTCGAGACCTTTTCCTTTTTTAATTACTTTAAAAAAGGGAGCACATTTGTCTATGGCCTTTGAAATAAATCTGCCCAAGGAAGCTAAGCATCTTGTTAAGCGCTGCATTTCTTTTAGCGTCCTTGGTGAGGTCATTTTTTGTTGGGCTTGGATCTTTTCAGGGTTTACTTTGATTCCCCTCTAATGAACTTGGAAACCCAGGAACCTTCATGAAGGAACTCCAAATAGGCACTTGTTCGGATTCAGCTTCATTTGATATCTCCTCAAGACATTGAATGTTTCCCGCAGGTCTGACGTATGCCTATCCACCTAGATGCTCTTGGTCAACATGTCATCTATATAAACTTCCATGTTTCTTCCTATTTGACGTGCGGAGATTCTATTGACTAGCCTTTGGTATGTTGCTCCTGCATGCTTTAGCCCAAAAGACATTACTGTGTAACAGTATAAGCTCTGATTGGTTGTGAACGCCGTTTTTTCCTCATCAGCCATATTCATCCGGATTTGGTTATACCCTGAGTAGGCGTCCATAAAACTGAGTAATTCGTGGCATGACGTGGCATCAACCAGTTGGTTTATCCTTGGCAGTGGAAAACTGTCTTTTGGGCATGCTTTATTCAGGTCTGTGAAATATACGTACATTCTCCATTGACTATTTTTCTTCTGGACGAGGACCACATTGGCTACCCACTGAGCGTAGCTAATCTCTCTGATTGATCCTATAGCGAGTAACTTTTCCACTCCTTGCTTGATCGCCTGACTTCTTCCAAGGTCAAACGATCTTTTTTGTATTACTGGTTTTACATTTGGGTCCACTATAAGATGATGTGATATTACTCAGGCATCTATCCCTACCATGTCTTCATGACTCCAAGCGAACACATCTTTGTATTCTCTGAGCAGAACAATAAGATTTTGCTTAACCTTTCCTTCTAAACTGGCCCCGAATTTCATCTTCTTACCTGGTTCATCTTCCCTTAAGACTATTTCCTCTATTAGTTCATTTTTAGACACTTTCGGCTCTTCCCTCGATCGAATTCGAACAACAGTGATTCTTGCTCGGTCTGATTTGATCGGGTGACGGTGAACACTCGTTCGCTATTATCTGTGTATTTGTAAACCAAGATATTAGCTCTTCTAGCCATCTCCTGGACTCCTTGACTATTACTGCCCCCCGTTCAGTTGGGAATTTGATCATCAGAGCATAAGTAGCTGTTACTGCCTTAGTTTTGTTCAAGAATGGCCGACCTAACAACGTGTTATAAGGCCAATTGTCTAAGTCTACCACTACAAAATCGAGCAATGTTGTTCTCTGATAAAGTGCTACTTCAATTTTTACGGGTAACTTTACCGTCCTGAGAGACCTGACCTCAACTCCCCTGAATCCTTTGAGTGGGGTATGAAAAGGTTACAAATCCTTTCGGTCCAACCTGAGTTGATCGTAGACAGCTACATTGAGAATATCAGCCGAACTACCATTGTCTATTAAAATTCTCCTAACTTCCCTGTGTCTAATTCGGGCACTTATGACAAGGGCGTCATTTGGTCGAACATCGACCCCATGTGAGTCAACTTTTGTGAATATTATTGGGTCCCATCCTTCTTTTACCCTTTTCGGGTTTGGTTCGACAGAGTTGACATCAAAGTTCTGCCTTGCCTCCACCGCTTCTCTGATTTCCTGAGTTCGCTCTCGGTTACTTCTTCCAGTTGATGGTCCTCCTAAGATTTTTTGTATTATTTTATTAGCCTCGGGGCTGGCCTTTTTGTTTCGACCGGAACCATGATCGGCCCTAGTCTCTTTCTTCGTTTCTGACCTCTCATCTCTTTTCAAGATTATATCTTGTAGGTGTCCTTCCCAAATGAGGGTCTCTATGTAGTCTCTAAGTTGGTAACATTTAGAAGTCTTATGACCAGTTTCCTTGTGGAATCTGTAGTACTTTGTCGTATCTCACCAGGCAAACCGAGACTGTCGGCGTGGCTCTTTAACTAGATTTTTCTCTTTTAATATGGCCAGGATTTCTTCCTGCTTTTTTCGAAGAGGGGTGTAGTTTGTGTAATTTCCTTGAAATTTCTCCATGGTCTAGTCGGTATTAAGCCCGTTTCCTCCATCCTTGCTTCTTTCTTTACCGTTTCCTTTTTTTTTTCCCTTTTGGTTCTGTACCTTTGACTCAGCATCTTTTTGTTCCGGTTTCCCTCCATGCATGTAGCATCCTCCTATGGCTAACTCCTTTTATTCGGCTAGTGCATATCCTCCAGCCATGTCCATCATATCTGCATATCTGGTTCGACGGGTCTTTCTTAGGTCAAAAGATAGTCGTCCATTCTGTAAATTGTTTATGAATACATCAATTATTGCTTCATCATTTGCACTGCCGATTTCTGAGACCGCCTGGCCGAATCTCCCCAGGTATTTTTTTAACGACTCATCTTTCTCTTGTTTCAGCTGAGAAAGGTAAGCCACTGATTTTTTCCTGTATACATTGCCCATAAATTGTCTTGAGAAACTTCTGCTTAATTCACTGAAACTTTCGATGCTTGCCATGGGCAACCTTCCGAACCATCTTGAGCCTGTGTCTCCCAGAGTCTGTGGAAAGTTGAGACATAGTAAAGGGTCACTGTGGGCATACTGAGCCATATCACTTTTATACCGTCTGACGTGTTCTTTAAGATCTGTATCCTTCTTGAATTGTTCTATGTGTGACATTCTGAATCTTTCTGGAAATGGGGTTCACAGGATGTCCCTAGTGAATGGACTATCGGAAAAGTCATTATACCCATATCGCCTAACCAGCGTGTCCATTTGACGCCTGTTGTTTTCGACTTCTCGGGTCAGGCTCTGAATCATAACATCTCTGTCTTTCACCGGTTTTCTATGATGGTTAAACCTTCGGGTGTCTGCCATGCTTGTTTCCAGCTCTTCTTCACTTCGTTGTCGAGTCTCACAAGTCGATCCTTGCAGGCTTATGATTTTATGACGACGCTTGCGATGGTGCCGATCATCTGATGATTACGACCGATCCATGTGCCGGTCATGCTTGTGCTGTCTATCATGGGCTATCTGACCATGGCTCTGCCTTTGGCGTGGCCATTCCTCTTTGGGTGTTTCACGTCCCTTACCCTGATTGCGTGTTACACCTTTAGCTTGATTAACTGGAACAGAGTTCCTACCAGCTTTTGGTGCATCTGGTTCCGGCCCAACTATAACAGAACGAAGCCTTGTAAGTGGGGGATTAGGAGGTTGCGTTTCTTCTACAGCAAATAGATTAACCCCTTCTTTTGCCGCGTCCGATAACAGCTGTCGTAGTGCCTCACGAAGCGCTGTGTCAGGTCTTCGCTGGTCAGAGGGATTTGTTGGATCCTTGCCAGAGATGTTGGTTGGTTCTCGGTGGTAGTGGCGAGATCTTGTGAACTACCTCCTATATGAACATTATCTGAGATTTTTGGACATCCCCAAAACTGTTTCTGCTTCCACTTCTAGCCATTACTTTTAATCAAATCGAAGGTTCAAACGCCCCTCCTTCTATCTCCTATTGTTGATGTCGATTTCTCGATTTGTGAGAAAGTCAACAAGATTGGATTTTAGCCGTGACCTCAAAGAGAAAGAGAAGGAGAATGCAATTTGAAACTAGTTAGACACAAGCTTACGTGGTAAAACTCCGGTGATCGAAGAAACGTCCACGGGTGGTTGAACAAGCAACTGAGTCAAAATCCACTATCAAAATAAAGATTTACAACTCTCAATCTCTTTTTTTTTTCTCTCTGCTTGCTCTTCTATATCCTTTTTTTAATGAGATTATGAGTCTACTTATATATGCATAGAACCCTAATCCTTTCTGTACAAGTAGAGAATTTGTATGCAATTATAATTGGTTATTTGTTGGAGTCGTCTTTATCCTCTTTCCTATTTCGGAGTTTGTATAGAGGTCGAATGGGACTATGGTGATGTAGTCCATTTAGGACTTATTTCCTTAAAAATGCAGTCTTCTTGAAGAAATAAAATTGTTGTCTGCTCTGGAACCTTTTTCCTGTTTGGTATTTTATTCTTCTAGGAATTCTTCTCGAGATGAAATGCTTTGCGCATTTTAGTGACTCTTGGTTCATATGCGAGTTATATACTGTACTTCTTTATTCGGGTTTGAAATTCCCTAGAAAGTGTGTGTCTATAATCTAAGGGGGGTGAATAGGTTTTACTTCGATAGATTACCAATTTTACGAATTAATCAATATTAACAATTCTACCCCACTCTACTTAAATGTTCAAATAAAAGACAACAAACATAAAACAATAACAACACGCAATATATACGTGGAAACCCTCCAACTGGGAAAAACCACGGGTTGTTCAGAGCATCATCTTTGATCCTCAAAATCCACTATTGAGTAAAAGTTTACAACCTAGGTTGACCTCCCGTCTAACCCTCAAGTTACTAACCCTTTCACTCTACACAACGGGCCTTAATAGTGATTTCCGATCACTAGCCTTATGCACTAACCACTTAGCCACAAGCTAAATCAACAATGAAGAGATAATGACAACCTAAGTGAATATGCAAGAATATTCAATATGCAAAAATTCTAGATCAAGACATTCATGTTTATCTAGGATTAATAATGACAATTAAAACAAATCCTAGATATCAATGTTCTAAATGCAAAGGCAAGAAGAATTAGCTAGAAGGGTAAAATCGTCCTAAATGCTAGCTATCACAAATTAATGCATCTTAACCAACAATCAATACACAAACATGTCATAAAAGCAATTAAACATACAAGCATGCAAATAAATATGCAATAAAGACTAAAACCCTAGGTATACATATCTTAGTAATGAAAACATAAAGTTTAGAACATGTAGAGAATACCTAGTCATGAACAAACAAGAAAACCATGCTTGAAAGATGCTTGATGATTTGGATTTTAAGGATGGTTGAGTAAAAATGGTTTCTTGGAGCTTCTCTCTTTAAAGAACCTAATCTCTCTCTCAAAAATAGGTTAGGAAGCTCTAAAAACGAGTTGGGAAGAATATGGTATATTTATATGAAGCCTAAAGTGAAACTGCGTCGTTTTGGGCAAAAGGTAAGCAAAACCCCGTCAGGATCGCTGGCTGTACCGCGGTCCAGGTAAGTGTCCAGACAGCGGCACATAGAGCGGTGTATCACCTGGACCTCGCCGCTCTACAGGCAGCTGCACATGCAGTATGCACAGACCGCGGTCTAGACAACATGCATCGTCTGTGAAACTCCCCTTGGGAGACAGCGGCGTATGCAACAAGCACAGACCGTTGTAGATACAGCATGCGTCCTCTAGTAAACACCGCTGAGCAGGCCGCGATGAAGGCACTATACAGAGAGCGGTCTAGACCGTCGTATAGAGGAAAAATCTTATTTTTAAGGCACAAACATACATTTAACACTCAAACAAAAATAAGACACACAAGGCACACAAAATGGCAAATAAGCATGCAAGCAAGATAATTAAAAGAAAATGCATAAGTGTGAGTGTGTGCACTAAATCTCTTCAATGAAGTTAAGCAAGTGATTTTACCTTTGATGCTTGGAAGAGGACTTGAGCAATGATGACCTAAACTACCCTTACATATTGATCTCAAAATGTGGTTGTCAACGAAATGAGCCAATAAAAAACCGAGGAACTTACAGGGTTCCTCCATATTTGTCCTGAGTAGAACATGACATCGTTTGGTTTCGAGCAGGTTATGGCTTGTCGAATATTCATGTTCACACTTACTCGGGTTTTCATTCCTTAGTGATGTTTTCTTTCATCTTCTAGATGCCTACTTGGATGTCTCTGGTAATATTTAAGGGATTGTCCACCTTGTCAGTGACTTGTACGTTCGGTAAAAATTTACATATAACACTGATCTATCTTGTCTTCCTGTTTTCATCAAAATCATGATCCACTTTTTACAGAAATCCCACATATATACTTGCAAAATCAAAGCTCAAACAAATCAGAAATTCATCTAAAACTGTCTAGGGTCTGACGGTCGAGTTCTAAGAAATTCAACAAATCATAAATTCTTTTCGTTTTTTTTTGTTTTAAAAAAAAAATCTTCCAGATTCTAGATCTCTTCACCTTTTAAGATCTTTAACTTTTTTTTTATTTGGTTGAGTATTTGACTTTTGTTTGATAAAGAATTGTTATTGTATGGATACACTTTTTATCTTTATTGTTATTAGTTTCTTGAAAGAAAAAAAATTGGAATTGTTTTTTATATGAAAATATGTAAATTTTAGGTTGGGGGAGTTTGTGGTGGAGAGGTTGCTAAGTTGGGTTTTGATGGTGGGAGGGGTTGCTGGATAAAAATTGGGTGGTTGGTTTTTTTGAATTTGGGGAAGAACGCTGTTGTTTTTTCTTAGGATCCAGATTCATTGTGATGGTGATATTTTTGATGTTCCAAGTTTGATGTTGTTGATGATGACTGTGGTGATGAATTTTAGGCTTGAAGTTCCAGGTTTGGTGGTGTTTTGTTTATTTTTTTATTTCTTAAGAATGGTTTGGTAAGGTGGATGATGATGATGGTAAAGTTATGGGTTTGATGTTAAACTTTTGATGATGAAGATGGTGATGAATTGTTCTGTGTTTGATGTTGATGATGTTGAACTGTTGAACTTTGATTTTTGTTATTCCCATTATACCCTTTCTTACAGTCACACATCAACCTCACGTGACTCGGTTTTGAGACGGAAAGTGATTTCTGTATGGATTTCGTCAATTATTTACATTTTCTAATAGTTCAGGGGGTTTAGTGACCATTTTAATAATTCAGGGGGCAAATGAGCAACACGCGAATAATTCAGGGGGTATCCGTACCATTAAGTCAAATTTATATATACTTAACTTTTAACCTCATGACGTACGAATATAAATACATCAGTACCAATTGTTAATAGCCAAATTTGGCTAGGGACTAAAGGAAAATTTTCCACCATCTAGTCTTCATGCAAGGGTCCAAATTCAGGCCTATGCAACAAGGTATCAAAGTCCCCGAGGTCGAGCTACCATGCAACCCTACAGGAGCAAGACGAGGTCACCCATACCTTCCAAACATCTTCCACGCATTTAGGCTCACCAATTAAAGCCCGACATGACCACATCAAGCTCCTTACATTGGGATAGGAGCCTGAAGCTAGTTCGAAGAGGGAAGACCTGCGTTCCCTGAGGTCGAGGTATCTCATGACCTCTCATGAAGCAGGCTACCATCTCTACTTTCACCAAGAGACTTTTGGGGTGTCAAACTTGTCTTGCAATGTCTTCTTGCTTTGCTGAGGTATAATCTTAAACTATCTAAGCAAGGAAAGAGGAAGCTCGTAAAGCTCCGTTCCCACCGAAAAGCGCCAACACAATTTGGTCAAGCTCCAAAGGATGCCCAGAGTGGTCGGATCAAGCTCCTAGTAATAATATCGATACTGAAGTATACCCTGTCATTCAAGGTAGCAGGCGCCCTATTCAGAGACTTCCATAAGGCACCTCGCCAGGCTTACATACAGGATCAAAGTCAACTCTAATGTGCATTAAACCATTACATGCGTACAGGTCAAGTCATTGAATCCGAAGAGGAAACAAACTTATCTCCCTCTAAGATATCGTCGAATCCGTTAATGAGCCAAAGTCAACGATATTTAAAAGTAACATCACACCTAATAAGAGGGAATTTGATTCAGTGATTAAGGAGGAAGAATAACTAGTTAAACCTAAAATCTACAGTATAAATACGTCTAGACATGCATGAAGAAGGAGGAGGACCGAAACCTAAATTTTCCACTAGATAACAAATCCCCATTGTTGCCCAAATTCTATTGTTAGAACATGTTAACGGAAAATTTGCTTAGGATGAGAAATCCCTATTAACACCCTCGAGACCATTACCACCGAGGTGGTGGCCGAGGTTGGTATCGTTGATATCTAACCTGATCTTGTATGAATATGAAGGAGGATGAAACAGGAGGTAGGAGACAATCCATCCCGCCTATCGGGCTTCGTGCTTATGAAGTTGATCTGGGGAGCTCGAGGTTCTCTAGCTGGTACGAAAGGGGTGATCCTGGACCTTGTTCCTCGGTCGGGGTCAGAGCCCTTCTAGGTACCCAGAGCCTGGTTCTGGAGCCCGATTGCTTCCTGTGTCGGAGAGCTCAATTTCTTCCATAGAGAGGATACGTGAGAGCTCATTGACTCCATTCAAACTGGTCTGAGCAGTTTCTCTTCATCTTGATGTGCAACTTTGGCATGTAGATGAGAGGATAAGAGCGTTAGGTCAAGCGGGGTAGGAATCTAGATTCGTTTCCATAGGTCTTCGTTGTTGTTTCCTGATCTCATGTAAGAAAGATTAGAGAGCTAAGACCAATGGGGATCGGTACCTTTCCCGCATACACACATACGTAATACAGTAGATAATAGGAAAAACACAAGTCTTATGTAGATGGAGGTGGACTGACCAATGGGGGAAAAAGCATCACGAGTGATCACATGCTGAAAAACCCCTAGACAGTATCTAGAGGATGGAGGAATACCATTCCTTGTATATATATATATCATGCGATGCTTCGAGGAGGTTACAAAGATGTCAAAGTATTACAACGTCTATGCTCCGGAGAGCTTACAACAATGAGTGTTTACCGATACCAGTATTTTCCTGGTCGGGGTACACATACAATGATGATGTAAAGAGAACTTTTAACGAAGCATGTGTCTTTTGTCATTGATCTGAGACCCCTCACTATGCCTTTTACAGGCATATTTATACATGGTGACTACCTTGGCGTGCAAGTCCAGGACTCTTTAATTAGTCTTCGTTTCCTTATCAAATAAGATTCTTCCTTTCATGTAGTTGATCGGCTTATAGCTATTATCTTGGAGAAGATATGATTGTTTCCTCTTCGAACTCTTCTTTCCTTGATAGGTAAGATTTTCTGTTATAATTGATCTCTAATAATCGGTTGTGGAGGATATCTTGGAGGAAAAGGCATCATGAGTGCTATCTAACTATATCCTGGTCTTTTGATCCGGATGACAACTATGCTCTTACACTCAGATTCTTCTTTGGGGAGGTCACCCGACCAAGGCATTATGGTTATGAGAGGGCTTCTCCGATCAATCCCTGGTCTCGAGATCTGGATGGCAACTATGCTCTTACACTCAGACCCTTCTTGACGGGGGTTGGTACCTAGTCGAGGCATCAGAGGTAGTGAGGGGGCTTCCCCGACCAGTCTCTGGTCATAAGGAGATCACTGTCGAAATACTATGGCGATCCTCCTTGAGGGATTAATTCAGTCTAGGGCATTAGGAGGGCTATCTAGCTCTCCTAGTCAAGGTGATCCTTTTGGAGGGATTCATTCTGGTTTAGGGCATCAGGAGTGCGGTGTAGCTCTCTTGGTAATGGCAATCCTCCTGGAAGGATTTGATTTGGTCTAGGGCATCGAGAGTGCGGTGTAGCTCTCCTGGTGATGGTGATCACATAAGATCTACTACGGATACCAAAATCGAAAGAGATGCAAACTCATGGTGAGCTAATACGAAGTTGTATCAATGCATGGTGGTATCGATTGATAACCAGTCTCGCTCTAGGATTTTTTTAACGAGTAGAATCTCTTGAGATGATCTGCATTATGAGTGTAGATAGTAAAATGGCTCTCCGCAAAAGACACTTTTTATTGCGAACTAGAGGAAATTATCTCACGCTAGGGTCATCGCCCCTCACACTCGAGTACTGAGAAAATTTTGAGATTCTAGTCCCCAAGTGATATAACCGGTTTAGAAGTCCACTTGGGGTAGATGAGAGTCTTCAACAATCGTAATCGAGCTCGAGGCCCCACTGTGAACGAATCAGGACCTTTGGATGCTCCCCGAATGAATTGAGACCTCGATGGCTCACTAGGGCATTGGAAGGCCGAGTACAAATAGAGAGGAGCCATCAATATGATAACCTTCGAGAGTAAGTTTGTGTTTGCTAAGGTCGAGCTCGTGCCAACCAAAGAGAATGGTTACGTCTTCACAACCTTCCAGGTAGAGCTGGCTCTACTTCTCTCATTCGACTTAAGATTCATTGATGGACGAAAATGGGAGAGGATTAAGAAGAAAGCTGTTGAGATGGTCGTGTATTTTCCCATCGTAGCTGGCAAGTCTTGGGTTACTGAAGCAGACCCGGGTTGAAATCTCATGGTGCAGTAGATGATCAATTCGAAAAGGGAGCTTCTCCTTCAAATAAAGGCCACAACTGAGGTGGTTGTTTATATGGCAGCTGAGCCCTGGTTGATCCAGAAGTAGATGTTTCGGATGGATAAAACTTCTCTTTTAGCTGACGTCAAACCAAAAGGACGAGGAGCACAGTTGTTCTGAATGAAGACATGACCAGAATTGAGGCAACCATGGCTAATGTGCAGGTAACCCGAAGTGGATCCAACATGCATATGATGTGGAGAGACTCAAGTCCATACGTCGTGCCATGCGAGGATTGCTCTGAAGGAGGAGGTAAATTCTTGAGGGAGTGGTTTAAACTCTGCATGGCAGCGTGGCTACATTGGGAGCCAATGTGGGTGCTTCATTTGCTAAAGGATGCTTCTGTGTTGCTTGCTAGGCAGCTCAAGCTCTTCTTCCCTCTGACCTGATCATCATTGGACAATGGATACCTTGAATAGGTCATAGAGAAAGTTGAGAGTTACCTGGGTCGGCTCTGACTGAAGCCAGAAATTATTGAGATGATGGATGCACAGATGATGAGGAGGACTTGGTTCCCGTTTTTGCTTTCATGTCTAGTCGTGTTGAGGTAGGAACTACCTTGAAGTCCTCTACTCCTGTAGATGCATGAGAGGCTTCAAGTCTGCCTACCTTTCTATCTGAATCTGTCAAAGTAGAGGTCCAAATTGGTGTTACCAAGGTAGGAGAGGTAAGAGAGGTCTAGATTGATCCAACTGAGGAGATAGAGGTCAGGGCTGATTGAAGTCGATCCAACCAAGATGGTGGAAGTTGGCTCAAAGAGGTAGATCAGGACCAAGGTAGCTCGCTAGAGCGATGAATGGCCCCATACAAGTGGAGAGGAGACACCGGCCTAGTAACTGTTTGGAGACATGTTATGGATTCTAGAAGTTTCCCGTGACTGAGAGAAGACTTTGGACTCCTCCAGGATGAGTGGTGACTCACTTGAGCATTGGATGACCCTATATGAATGGAGATGGGCTATCTGTCTGGTACAGGTCCAGAGGCATACTTGGGATTTCAAGGAGCCCCTAACAACTGAGTGAAGGCTCTGGACCACGCAAAATGTGGGAAGCCTCTAGGCTGTCCTCGATCAGATCGGGCTTTGGTGGCTTGCTAGGGCTGTGAATGGTCGGGTAAACATGGAGTGAAGCCACTGATCTGGTATTGGTCCAGAAGCATGCTTGGGATCTTTTGAGTCCCCTGCAAATTTAAATGAGGCTCTGGACAATGCTGGAACGAAACAAGAGCTAAGTGGCTCAATTAGGTGTTGACCGACCCTGTATAAGTAGTGAGGAGCCACTTGGCCTTACAGTGAGGCAGCTACTCAAAAGGTTTGCTTAGGCATGTAGGAGGCTTTACCAAGAGTGGGAAACCTCTAGGCTCTCCTCGATCAGATCAGGCTTCTGTGGCATGCTAGGGCAATGAATGACCAGGCACATATAAAGCGAAGCCACAGGTCTTGTAGCGGTGCTACTGCTCTAGAAGCTTGCTTAGGCAAGTAGGTGGCCTTACCAAATGTGGGAAGCTTCTGAGACCTCATCGATCGGATCGGGCTTCTGTGGCTTGCTAGGGCGGTGAATGGCCCAGTAAACATGAAGCGAAGCCACCGGTCGTGTAGCACTACTACTGCTTTAGAAGCTTGCTTAGGCACGTAGGTGGCTTTACCAAATATGGGAAGCTTCTGAGACCTCCTCGATCGGATCGTGTTTCGATGGCTTGCCAGGGCGGTGAATGGCCCTGTAAACATGGTACGAAGCCACCGGTCCGGTACTGGTCCAGAAGCATGCTAGGGATATTTGGAGTCCCTAGTAATTGAGAGAAAGCTCTTGACCATCCTGTAGTGAACCGAGAGTTCAGTGGCTCACTTGGGCGTTGACTGGCCCTGTATAAGAAGTGAGAAGTCACTTGGCCTTACAGTGAGGCAACTACTCCAAAGGTTTGCTTAGGCATGTAGGAGGCCTTGCCAAGAGTGGGAAACTTCTGAGCTCTCCTCGATCAGATCGGGCTTCAGTAGCTTGCTAGGGCGATGAATGACCCGGCACATATAGAGCGAAGCCACCGGTCTTGTAGCGGTGCTATTGCTCTAGAAGCTTGCTTAGGAACGTAGGTGGCCTTACCAAATGTGGGAAGCTTCTGAGACCTCTTCGATCGGATCGGGCTTCGGTGGCTTACTATGGCAGTGAAAGGCTCGGTAAACATGAAGCGAAGCCACCGATCTTGTAGCGGTGCTACTGCTCTAGAAGCTTACTTAGGCACGTAGGTGGCCTTACCAAATGTGGGAAACTTCTAAGACCTCCTCGATCGGATCGGGCTTTACTGGCTTGCTAGGACGGTGAATGGCCTGGTAAACATCGATTGTATCCACCGGTCTGGTACTAGTCCAGAAGCCTGCTTGGGATCTTTGGAGTCACCTACAATTGAAATGAGGCTCTTGACCATGTTGGAAAGAAACAGGAGCTCAGTGGCTCAATTGGGCGTTGACCGGCCCTGTATAAGAAGTGAGGAGCCACTTGGCTTTATAGTGAGGTTGCTGCTCCAAAGGTTAGCTTAGGCATGTAGGAGGCCTTACCAAGAGTGGGAAACCTCTAGGCTCTCCTCGATCAGATCGGGCTTTGGTGGCTTGCTAGGGCGATGAATCATCCGGTACATATAGAGTGAAGCCACCGGTCTTGTAGCGATGCTACTGCTCTAGAAGCTTGCTCAGGCATGTAGGTGGCCTTACCAAATGTGGGAAGCTTCTGAGACCTCCTCGATCGGATCGGGCTTTGGTGGCTTGCTAGGGCGGTGAATGGCCCAGTAAACATGGAGCGAAGCCACCGGTCTGGTACTGGTCCAGAAGCATGCTTAGGATCCTAGAAGTCCCTAACAACTGAGAGAAAGCTCTTGACTCTCCTAGAGTGAACCGAGAGTTCAGTGGCTCACTTGAGCATTGACTGGCCCAGTGCATGAGGCGTGGAACCACTAATCTTCTACTGGTCGTGCTGCTCTAGAAGCTACACAGCTGAGTTGGCTTCTTAGATTCATGAGTCGACCTGATACAGCTACCAAGGAGCTTCTGGAGGGTGGATAAGGTGACATGAAGGGTCCCATATGACCAGGTCTAAGTCCCACGGATCTACTGGATAAGAGGTCTACCGGTAGCAGAGCAAATCTTCTGTAAAGAATTAGGAGAGGTGCAATTCTACTTTATAGGAGCTCTCGTGTATCAGAATGGTTCAGCTATATAGGAGATCTTCAAGCGGGGAGCTACTGTATTGGAGCTCCACGATTATCTGAGCAGGTTCACTTCATAGGAGTAGCATAATGAACTGGTTCCACTAGGAATCCCACATACCATATTTGCTCCACAATGAACGAAACTCGTTAAATGATAAAATGAGCACTACATGCGATGCATAGGCGATATAGACAAGTATGAAGAAAAGACATCGTGTATAGTAAATGATATTCCATGAATAATGAATATGTTACCTCGATAGTATAATGATACTTATGTAGAGACATAGAGGCTTTTAAAAGGGGTATGAAAACTTCCCACAGACGGCGCCAGAAAGTGTTAACGGGAAATTTGCTTAGGATGAGAAATCCTTATTAACACCCTCGAGACCACTACCATGGAGGTGGTGGCCGGGGTTGGTATCGTTGATACCTGACCTGATCTTGTATGAATATGAAAGAGGATGAAACAGGAGGTAGGAGACAATCCATTTCGCCCGTCGGGGCTTCGTGCTTATGAAATAGATATGGGGAGCTCGAGGTTCTCTTGCTGATGCGAAGGGAGTGATCCTGGACCTTGTTCCTCGGTCGGGGTCAGAGCCCGTGCTGGTATCCAAATCCTTGTTCTGGAGCCGGATTGCTTCCTATAATACCCCGACCTCGATAGCAAGTAAGAAGGTGGCCTTATCTAGCTCCAGTGTCGGAAAGCTCGATTTCATCCATAGAGAGGATAATGGAGAGCTCCTCGACTCCCTTCGAACTGGTCTGGGCGGTTTCTCTTCATTTTGATGTGCGACTTTGGCGTGTAGATGAGAGGATAAGAGCGTTAGGTCCAGCAGGGTAGGAATCTAGATTCGGTTCCTTAGGTCTTTGTTGTTGTTTCCCGATCTCATGTAAGAAAGATTAGAGAGCTAGGACCAATGGGGTCGGTACCTAGCCCGCATACACATATACGTAATACAGTAGATAATAGGAAAAACACAAGTCTTATGTAAATGGAGGTGGACTGACCAAGGGGGGAAAAAGCATCATGAGTGATCACATGCTGAAAAACCCCTAGGCAGTATCAAGAGGAAAGAGGAATACCCTTCCTTGTATATATATATATATATATATCAGGCGATGCTTCGAGGAGGTTACAAATATGTCAAAGTAGTACAACGTCTATGCTCCGGAGAGCTTACAACAATGAGTGTTTACCGAAACCAGTATTTTCCTGGTTGGGGTACACATACAATGATGATGTAGAGAGAACTTTTAACGAAGCATGTGTCTTTTGTCATTAATCAGAGACCCCTCACTATGCCTTTTACAGGCATATTTATACATGGTGACTACCTTGGCATGCAAGTCCAGGACTCTTCAATTAGTCTTCATTTCCTTATCAAATACGATTCTTCCTTTCATGTAGTTGATTGGCTTATAGCTATTATCTTGGAGAAGATATGATTGTTTCCTCTTCGAACTCTTCTTTCCTTGATAGGTAAGATTTTCTGTTATAGTTGACCCCTAATAATCGGTTGTGGAGGATATCTTGGAGGAAAAGGTATTTGTTTCTTCTTTGGACTCTTTCACTAATGATGGCCATTAAAAAGTTGAATATTCTTTTATTAATGGTGTTGATCATGTTAATAGTTGGGTTGACTGCCTCTATTAATATATTTGACCTCATTAATAGGGTTGACTACCTCCATTAATACGGTTGACCTCATTAATGGTACTTTAAATGTCATAAAAGTCAAACCTCTCATCCTATATTGCCGAGAGGAGAACTCTAGTTCTGCATGTCACTTTGGAAAGGTACTCCAAGTAGGTTACCTGAGGTGACATTTGATATTCCTTGAGGGCGAGGTACCCTAGGATCCAGTACACTGGCGGGGTCCCCCGGGGACCTCTCGATTGTCACGGAGCTAGATCGATCATGCTGGTCTCCTAGCGAGGTAGAGGGCTTGGCTGGCAAGCCCTGGTAAGGTGTTCGCCATAAACAGGCAACCTTGGCTTGCTTCTGGAAAGGTGGAGAGGTACGCTCGAGTACTGCTCTTGCTACTTGATTTAACCATGCCAGGATCTACAGTGGATCTTGGCGCTTTTGGTAAAGATAGGGCTTTATGGGCTTCTTCCTATTATGCTCGTACAGGTCGAGATTATACCTCGACGAGGCGGGAGTGCCTTTGCAAGACAAGTTCGGCACCTTGAAGGTCTCCTAGTGAAAGTAGAGATAGTAGCAAGCTCTAGGGGAGTGCCACGAGATACCTTGATGTCGGGAGACCCAGGTCCTTTCACGTCGACCTAGCTTCGGGCTTTTACTCTGGTGTAAGGAGCTTGACGCGGTCTTGTCAGGTTTTATTTGGTAAGCCTGGATACGTGCGAGATGCTCGGATGGTATAGGTGGCCTCACCTTGCTCCTGTCGGATCGCGTGGTAGCTGGGAAGTGGAAAATTCTTCTTTGGTCCCTAGCCAAATTTTGCTATTAACAGAACATATCAGTAAAATTTTTCCACTTATCGACAGGCACGAGGTTGCCACCTTTAACCCAACTAGGAGAGGTTGAGTGATATGCATACCTTGTACTTAATTCACACACTATCAGTAAAGCAATATCCATTTTTATCGGTTTTTACTCCTATTTAAATCGGTCTTCCAGCCATTACCATGCCTAAAACTGGTACCGAAGGAACCTATCCCGACCGTGACCTTTCGAGGTGGTGGTTATGAGGGTTTAGCCATAATTCCTCACTCTGAGTGATTTTTTGATTAATAGTTTTTGGCGCCGTCTGTGGGAACAATCCATACCCATTTTAAAAATAATTTTTATCTACCAATTGTTTTACAAGAACCATGAGGCTACGATCTTCCCTGGGACAGCCCAAAGCCTCGGGGTAACAGTCTGCCACTTCAACTCCAAAGGCTCCAAAGAAGGGCAGAAAGTCCAAGCATCATAACCCAGTTCTGGTCCAACCAATCGCTGTGCAGGCCTCAGGCCATTCGGTGGTTAGCCAAGCCATGCTCGATCAGCAAGCAATGGCCTACGTGGAAAACATACGCCTTCGTTTGCTCGCTAAAGGCATTGCAACCCAGCCGGTGAATCACAACACTCAAGAAGAAGCAAGTAGACCATGAGCCAATCAACCCGCCTTCGATTGGTTGTAACCTCCTCCACCGAACCAACCTACAATAGGACGGGACTTCAACCCCTGATTCGAGACAGGTTAGGGCCCATGCCCCTAATTCCTTATAGACCATCATGTTATCAACCCAGGTAGGTCAAATCTGGAACAGATATCCCACCGCGAGAACAATGTGATCCCCCTTACCCGGTAGCCTCTGGAGAGAAGCCCGGGCTGGAGCGGGAGGCAGTAGGCGAAACGCTCGAGCAGATTCCCCTCGTGAAGAAAGTAAGGTTGAAGTATCCATTTTATCAGTGGTATCTAATAGTGAGGGATCTGAGGTCGACTCTAAAAGACATGGGAACAACCGTCTGAGGGACCAGTTAGCAAGAATGCAAAAAGAGATCCAACAATTGAAGAAAGGAAAGAAACAGGAAGTCAAGAAAGATCCGTTGAGTGAAATGAATGCTCCCTTCACCAGGAGGATCAGGGAAGTCAAGCTCCCCCCTAAATTCAAGATGCCGACGGATAAGTTTTGAAACAAATATTATGGTGTGTAATATTAATCTGGAGGGGTGGGTGGGAGTGAATAGATTTTAATTAACTTTTACCCAATTTTCGTTAAGAGTCAAGTTGACGAAAATACCTCTATCTAGTTACAAAGATACCACAAGTGTAATAAATGCGGAGATAGTAAAAACACATGAGATATATGTGGAAACCCTCCAAATAGGAAAAACCACGGGCTGATG
This sequence comes from Dipteronia dyeriana, assembly GCA_032871835.1. Taxonomy (NCBI): domain Eukaryota; kingdom Viridiplantae; phylum Streptophyta; class Magnoliopsida; order Sapindales; family Sapindaceae; genus Dipteronia; species Dipteronia dyeriana. Next base: position 72,385,506 of record CM065297.1, on the reverse strand, counting down.
AGTGCGCCACACTAGAACCTCGAATTCACTAATGATAAAGGAATTACAACCTAATCCCGGTTTAATCCTCCACCACTACCTAATCCCGGTATAAGTGAACCTAGTTCATCATACTTGTGCGTTAAGCTACCTACTCCCCGGAAGCAACACAAGTCTTACTTCTCAATGAAGAGATAAATTGTCCTAAGAGAATATATGATGATATTCAATGAACAAACAAGACTAGGAAACCCTATATGCTTATCTAGGATAATGAGATGACAATTAATGCAATCCTAGATATCAAGTGCTAAATGACATGTTCAAATAGCTTAGCTAAACATAGATCAAACAATCCTATGAAGCTATCACAATACAACACTCAATCATGTCATCACAACAATCTCTAATTTGTATCTAGAAATATTCTAAGAGAATACAATTAATTAAAGAGATGGTTTAGTAAGCAAAACAATTAACTTGTAAGAAGATAGTGAAGAACTTACCAAACAAGATGTGATGAAGCAACCCTATCCATAGATGCACTCTAGATGAACTTAGAAGATGCAAGATGAAGATTTAATGCTCATGGGAATGCATTGAGTGATTAAAAATGAGTTCTTGGAAGTGTTTTTCCTTTGAAATGTGTTCTAAGGAAGAAATGTGATATTCTGAACTCATTTTCGACCTTAAGGCATTGAGTTATATATATATATATATATAAGATCCAATCAAAGTGAGGTCGTTTTGGAAAAAATGTTCCAGCTTCCTCTGTGTACGCTGGTGACGTGCGCTGGTCGAGTAGCGCACCACCATCGCACAACCTATTTTTAAAACAGACGCTGGTAGAGTGGCGCATCCCAGTAGCGCAACACAAGCGCAGATTCTCTGGGAAGTTTACGCTGGTGAGGCTGCGCTAGATGAGTAGCGCACCACCAGCGTACACCCACATTTTTTAACTAAGCGCGGGTGCAGCAACTCAGCTCAGTGGCGCATGACTAGCGGCGGTCCACTGTGAAAGTTGCGCTAGTGAGGTGAGCTGGTCGAGTAGCGCACCACCAGCGCAAGACCTATTTTTTCAACACTCAAAAGCATAAAAGCAATAAGTTCAAGAGTGATGAAATTGCATCCTAATTTAATGCATAGCATGACATACAACTTTCATAGCAAGATGCAAATAGGTCAACAAGAGTCATATAAACTAAAATGCACACAAGAGAACACTCAACATATAAGATCAAGAGCTATGCATGAATATGTGAGTGTGTGCAACTATCTCTTCAAAGTAAGTAAGCATAAGAATTTTACCTTTGATGCTTCTCCTCTTGAGGTCTTGAGAGCCTAAGCTACCCTTACATGAACCCCAACAATGTGGTTGTTCACGAAATAAGCCAATCAACAAATGAGGACTTTTCAATCTCCTACTTGGCTATTTCGTGACAAAACCACCACTCACATTGATGCTCACAAAACATAATAGAAAAACACAAGGAAAGATATTCTACATTACAAAGAGATAATCATAAAAAAAAACTTCAAGACTTCAATCTTTTGTAGAACTACCAACCCTACACACAAGACAAGCACAAATACTCTTTCCAAACCAAGTGCATGTGAGATGATCAAGTGAATATAAAACAAAAGCATTTGCATTTAGAAATATGAGTATGATATCATGAAATGCTCATGCAATGCTCCTCCTCATCGGGTTACTCCCCCTACATGTAATCTCCCCTCAAACAAGTACACTCATGCAATGCAATGCTCCCCTTCAAAGCCAACACATGCTACTCCCCTAACATCACAATGCTTTTCCTCCTTTTTGTCATGATATAGGCAATTGAGAAGTTCCCAACCGGTTCACTCAAGGGAAAGAAAGAGAAGAGCATACAAGATTGTTGCATAATTATATAAGGCACATTTATGCAATCTCAATTGATAGGAGAGACACAAGGAGATTTATTTGAAGAAAATGTCTGAATCAAAAATGCTTTGCATACAAGACATGTTGCATTAAAGTCCAAAAACAATGGTATTTGGCAAAACAAATGACAAAGGTTTCCAATATAATTCAAACCAATTTCACCATTTGTCATGAGAGAAGTAAGGATATAGAGTTTTATAGATTCATGTTTTAAAGGCACTATATCCAACTTTAAAAGCTAAACAAGGCATGAGCAACTTTGCACCCTATTTGATTTTTCCGGGAAGATACCCGTATGATAATAATCATGTTCAACTAATAAAGAAAGAGAGACATTGATTAAACATTTTAGTTTTACTAGTAGTTTCACACAATGTGTTGCAATCAACAAATCATGCTTTATCATTTTTCATTAGCATGTCATTTAAGAATCATCATGTCATGGAGATAATTATAGGTCATTCAAACATGTACTTCCAATGTATATCTCCTAGTCCAAAAATGCATGTTTGAACATAAATATGACATGGATTGTAATCAAAGCAAAGTTCACACTTATTTAAGAAAATATAATATACCATAAGTGCAACCAAGATACTCAAGCAATCAATAAAGAGGCATAAACGTATTTTTAAGAAAAATTGCATGCAACAAGTATACAATAGCTCTTTTTGCTTGAGTTCCCCTTATGGGGTCAAAAACCACAACTCATCACTCCATGTGACAAATCCCAATAGATGTACTAAATCCATAGGACCTAGTTGAGCTTATGGGTGAAAACTTAACATAATGACAAGCGGGTTCATCTTTTTTAATCCACTTAGGTGACACATTGTTATTCCTAGTGGTCAAGATCATCATATTACTCCTAGGATCATTAACAATAGCTTTCCTAGGCTCATGCATATTGGCTCTACCCCTTTTTCTTTCAATCATGCTCTTAGTTCTACACATATTAATGTACTTGAAGCAATTTGGTCTAATATGACCATCAACACCACAAAAATGCCATGAAGGAATAAAATAAGGAGTCAAACCATTCCTTTGTGAGGATAAAGATGCTTTCCCATGTCATTGAGCTTTCATTTGGTGTGGTATTGATTCTCCTCTCCCTTGTTGTTGAGTTGGAGAAGATTGCTTCCTTTGTTGAGCATGCAGAAAATGCTTCTTAGCTTGATAGCTTTTAGTTTGAGGGATAGTTGCTTGAAGAGTTCTCATTGGTTGAGCTTGACTTCTTGGTGCCACATTGACTTGGAAATTTCTAGAACACTCTCCTAGTTTAATTTTCTTCTTAGGATGAAGTGGAGGAAGAGGTTCTTTAAAGTCCAAGCTCTTGAAAAATATTGTCTTGCTAGGAGTTGAGGTCTCCTTGTCATCTTCAAACCCTAGACCTCTCTTGTCACTTGTCTTCTTCCCAATTCCCAACATATGGTCAAGCTTCTCTGTACTCGAAGTCATCTTAGCAATCAACTCTCTAGCTTCTCTAAGCTCCTCCTTCAAGCTTTCTTCCACTTTTCTTCCATTCTTCACTTTCTCACTTAAGTGAGTCACTTCGGTTGTTAGCTTGAGGTTCTCTTCCTTTAGCTTCCGAACCTCTTTCTTCATACTCAACCTTGAGCTTTGAAAATGCTCAATGACTTCAAGATTCATACTCTTTACATTTCCATTTGTAGAGTGAGATGAAGAACTCTTATCACTAGAGTCATCACTAGTGTCACTTGTTGCCATGATGGCATCATCAATATAAGTAGCTTCACTTATCACTCTCTTAGTTACTTTTTCATCACATCCTTCTTCAAGGTTGCAAACTAAGGCCTTGTTTCCTTTTTCTACATCTTCCACAAAAGAGGCTCCAAAAGCCATCTAGTTAAGAATAATCTCCTCATCACTAGAAGAATCATCTCCTTCATTGGAGTTATCACTTCCACTATCAATTGATGAGGTGGCCACCACCTTTCCTTTCTTCCTCTTCTTCGAGTTAGCACATTCTGGGGCAAAGTGACCTATCCCACCACATTCATAACATCGGACCCCTTTCCTTTTGGTCTTTTCTTCCCTAGGCTCAAACTTCTTGAAAGGAGTCTTTTTCTTCAAGTCTTGACCCATGGATCTAAAACCTTTCCTCTCGGACTTGTAGAATTTCTTGAACTTCCTCATTAGTAAAGCCATTTCCTCATCCGAGTAATCATTTTCCTCCTTCTCAACTTTGGAGGCTTTCAAAGCAATTCCCTTTTGCTTTTTAGGAGATGTGGTGGTAAGACCCTTCCTAGATTCATAAGCTAGTAGCCTCCCAATCACTTCACTCGACTTCATATCCTTATAAGCACTATTCTCTTCTAAAGCCGTCACCTTAGACTCAAATCTTTTGGGTAGAGATCTCATAATATTTGGCTTGATTCTCTTATCCGAATAAGGATCATCAAGTTGATGACTTTGGTTCACAATGTCCATCAACCTTACTTCAAAGTCATTGAAGCACTCGTTCTCATCCATCTTGAGCAGTTCAAATTGTGTTTGGAGAACTTGAAGCTTCAACTCCTTAACAATATCGGTTCCCTCATGTGCAACTTCTAGGATATCCCATGCCTCCTTAGCTATCCTAGTGTTTTGAACCAACTTGTACTGGTTCTCATCCATTGCACATAGGATGGCATGCATTGCCTTCCTATTCCACTTCGATGCCTCAAACTCTTGTTCGTTCCACTGTGCCTTTGGCTTGAGTACATCATCTCTTCCATCTGTAGGAGTCATCATGGGTGGAGTGTAGCCATCTTCAACCGCCATCCATGCCCTGTCATGAATTTAGCAAATATACGACTCCATCTTGCCTTTCCAAGAGGCATAATTCAATCCGGTGAGAAGTACAGGTCTAGTGCTGGAAGCTCCCTCGTTGCCACCGTTTCCACTCATTGTGTTTAATGAATGAATGATATGAATGCAAATGTATGAATGATCAATACACACACAAAATGCAACACACGCCAAAAATGAGCAAGGATCACCTATGTATGTCTAAGAACCCGCTCTGATACCAATTGAAACAAATATCATGGTGTGTAACATTAATTTATAGGGGGGGTGAATAGATTTTAATTAACTTTTACCCAATTTTTGTTAAGAGTCAAGTTGACGAAAATACCCCTATCTAGTTACAAAGATACCACAAGTGTAATAAATGCAGAAATAGTAAAAACACTTGAGATATACGTGGAAACCCTTCAAATGGAAAAATCCACGGGTTGATGAGTGCGCCACACTATAACCTCGAATCCACTAATGATAAAGGAATTACAACCTAATCCCAGTTTAATCCTCCACCACTACCTAATACCGGTATAGTGTGAATCTAGTTCATCATGCTTGTGCTTTAAGCTACCTACTCCCGGAAGCAACACAAGTCTTACTTCTCAATGAAGAGATAAAGTGTCCTAAGAGAATATATGATGATATTCAATGAACAAACAAGGCTAGGAAACCCTATATGCTTATCTAGGATAATGAGATGACAATGAATGCAATCCTAGATACCAAGTGCTAAATGACATGTTCAAATAGCTTAGCTAAACATAGATCAAACAATCCTATGAAGCTATCACAATACAACACTCAATCATGTCATCACAACAATTTTAATTTGTATCTAGAAATATTCTAAGAGAATATAATTAATTAAAGAGATGGTTTAGTAAGCAAAACACTTAACTTGTAAGAAGATAGTGAAGAACTTACCAAACAAGATGTGATGAAGCAACCCTATCCATAGATGCACTCTAGATGAACTTAGAAGATGCAAGATGAAGATTTAATGCTCATGAGAATGCTTTGAGTGATTAAAAATGAGTTCTTGGAAGTGTTTTTCCTTTGAAATGTGTTCTAAGGAAGAAATGTGATATTCTGAACTCATTTTCGACCTTAAGGCATTGAGTTATATATATATATATATAAGATCCAATCAAAGTGAGGTCGTTTTGGAAAAAATGTTCCAGCTTCCACTGTGTGCGCTGGTGACGTGCGCTGGTCGAGTAGCGTACTACCAGCGCTCAACCTATTTTTAAAACAGGCGCTGGTAGAGTGGCGCATCCCAGTAGCGCAACACAAGCGCAGATTCTCTAGGAAGTTTGTTCTGGTGAGGCTGCGCTAGATGAGTAGCGCACCACCAGCGCACACCCATATTTTTCAATTAAGCGCAGGTGCAGCAACGCAACTCAGTGGCACATGACTAGCGGCGGTCCACTGTGAATGTTGTGCTGGTGAGGTGCGCTAGTCGAGTAGCGCACCACCAGTGCAAGACCTATTTTTACAACACTCAAAAGCACAAAAGCAATAAGTTCAAGAGTGATGAAATTGCATCCTAATTTAATGCCTAGCATAACATACAACTTTCATATCAAGATGCAAATAGGTCAACAAGAGTCAATAAGAATTGTTCGTACATCTTGATATGTATGAGGTAGACACATTTCTTTAGTTAGTCTTGAATAATATTCACAACTTAAGACAAAGGTTGGGCGCCTTTATCTTGTTAAAGTTTTAGATTCTTTTGCTAGCATTTGAGTGGGATCAAATGTGTTATGATGAGTCTAAAATCATCAAAGTGTGGTGTCTTGGGCAAAGAAATCTAGTCCACTAGGTGCATTGAATAGGATCACAGTGAGATACTTTATCCAGAACCATCAATGGATAAAAGTTTTCAGTTGAAGACAATAGGAGAGTCTATCTGAATCCTGAGATAAATGATGGACTTATGGTTGCAAGTGTTATCAGTTGAGCTATCAATGAGTACGATTATATAACATAGTATATCCTCGATAGTTTGCTGATATTCATTTGTTAATCGATAGAGTACTTCATTTATAGATATGGACATTATGGCTCCATTTATTAAATGAGAGTAGAATATCATTATATGGATGTTTTGAGGTATTTGATATTAAATCTTAACATTAAGTTTTTAATAGTATCTATTGAAATATGGTTTCTGGATAAGTCAAAATATCCAAGTTCAAAATGTGGTCATATGAGTAAATATGGTAACTTGGAGAGCTATAGACAGTGTATGAGCTCTTAGCGATTACTGATATCCTTCACAAGGATACACTATCTCCATTAAGATTGTCTAGGGTATGAATGAGCAATATTAACTTATTTCATCTTTATTTAAGAGTTCATTTTTAGTTCTTTAGTGGAATGAACTAAAATTAATAGATCGGACCTAAGTGAATCATTTGTTGATCGTGATTAGGTTATGTTTATTGGAGCTTAAATTTAGATAGCCCGTTAAGATCCCCAATTCACACGAACTTGCATGAATCACTTGATATATTCTATCGGATCAATTTATGGGTCCATCTAGAATTGTTTTAAGGCATGTGGACTTGTTTCTTTTAGTAATAATAGGTCTAGTTCACTTGTTGACCTTTTATTAAAATTCAATGGATTTAATAAAATAGGAAAAACAATATTTGGCCCATATCTGTATAGCTTGGTAGGCAAGGGACTATATAATAGCCTTATATATTATTTTTTATTTTATTACTTAATTAAATATAAATTAATTAATTAATTAATTGTTCTTTTTCCTAGTCGGAGATGGTCTCCTAATGTTATATTATTGTTGGTAATATGATAAGTATCAAATACTATATCTGATAAGTAGATAAATAAAAGGAATTTATTTATCTAGTCAAATTTTGAAGTATTTGATTTCAATTAAAACTTTAGTTGACAATCGGTCAAATTAAGAAGTTTTAATACAGTCACAATTAAATTATATTCAATAATTGGTTATTGAATAAAGACAATATTTGAGTTGGATTAGGAGTCTTGGTGTAGAAAGAAATCTTTTTTGAAAAAGGATTTTTTGTCATCAAGTAAATCCACCTAGAGATAGAATTCTTGCCCACCAAGTAAATCCTCTTTAGGAGAGGATTTGGTCTCCTAAAATAAAAGGATGTAGAATTTAGCCACTATATATATATATATGTATATATCAAGGAGAATTCGGCCAAGGTTAATTTTGGTTAGAGCAAATTCGGCCAAGAGAAAATTTTGAGTGTAGAGATTCTGGTTCTTTCTCTAGATAAATTCTTCCAACTTTAAAGATAGGTGTGTGAAAATTCGGTAATGAAGAAAAGGAAGAAAGAACATTTTGTTTTCGATAGTGCTCTAGTAGCCTTTTCATCAAAAGGTTTTATGTGCAACATTGAATCAAGGTTCACGCGAGTTTCAATCAAATTGATTGATAATTCACAAGTGACCTAACGTTCTTTGTTTTTCTTCTCGAAGGATTATTGTGACTAATAAAAGAAAGAGATTTTGTTTGTTTCCATCTTCAGGTATACAATTTAAAAAAGGGAGCTCACACTCCTAAGTGATTCATGTTCATGATTGGATTAGAAGATCTTGTGGATTCAATTCGATGCTAGTTCAATCGTCACGAGAAAAATGTATGATACTTTTAATATACGTCAATTAATCTAGGGTTAAGGTTCTTTCTTTTAAAGAGAATTTTTTAAAAATATACCAAACCCTAATTTTTGCTTTTGTTGCATTTTTGAATCGATTTTCTCTACACTTCCCGCTTATGAAGATCGACCAACCGGTAGACTCCACTGTAGGAAAAAACTTATGAGCTTCATGAATGCATTCTCAGGGTACAATCAAATCAAGATGCACCCGACAGATTAGGGCAAGAGAAACTTCATTACTGGACGTGGTTTGTATTGCTATAAGGTGATGCCATTTTGCCTCAAGAACGTAGGGGCTACGTAGCAGCGATTGGTTAATCGTCTATTCAAGGCAAAAATCAGAAGTTCTATGTAAGTTTACATTGATGGTATGATTACCAAGTCTCAGACTGCAGTACAACATTAGGACGACCTTTACAGGACTTTTTAGATCCTAAGAGAAAATCAGATGCGACCGAACCCCTCTAAGTGTGCCTTCGATGTAACCACGGGAAAAATATGGGTTTCATGGTTCGTGAAAGGGGTATAGAGGCCAATCCTGAAAAGATCCGGGCTATATTGGATCTAGAGTCTCCAACCTCACTCAAGCAGGTTCAGATCTTAACAGGTCAAGTAACCGCGCTTAATTGGTTCATTTTCTAGTCAACCGATAAATGTCTTCCCTTCTTTAGGGTGATAAAGTATGGAAGAAACTTGAAGTGGGACCAAAATAGCGAGCACACTTTCCAAACCCTAAAGAGGTATCTGGCCAGCCCACCACTGCTCGTTAAGCCAGTTCCCAGAGAAGATCTGTAGATTTACCTGGCCGTATCAGAAACAACGGTGAGAGGAGCCTTGGTCAAGGATTATTGAGATGGGGTCCAACGACCCGTATATTATGTCAGTTGTGCATTATCCAAGCTTGAAAAGAACTACCTCTTTCTTGAGAAGCTCGTCTTCACCTTGGTTACCTTGGCAAGGAAGCTTCGCCTTTATTTTCAAGCTCATACTATGGTAAAAGTGACTGACCAACCTCTCCGCTAGGTTTAACAAGGGCCAGACATATCGGGAAGGTTAGTCTTATGGGCCCTAAAGCTTACTTAGTTTGACATAAAATACAAAGCCAAGACAACTATCAAAGCCCAAGCACTAGCCGACTTTATGGCGGAATTCTCAAATCTCCCCGATCAAAAGGTCACAATTGAGCCAAGTCAAGCTCCCTGTGGCCTCTAAAGACTGATGATTAGCCGATGGACCGCGGAACCTAGCCACTTTATACAGATGGGGCATTTGGACAGGCAGACAGAGGAGCCGACATCATCCTGATAGATCTAGAAAAGAATGAGTTTGCCGCTTGTTAACTGAAAATTTACTTGTGGTAAGAAATTTCGGTTAACACCCTCAAGACCACTACCACGGAGGTGATGTAAGGAAGCGAACAGTCGAGATATATCCTCATCTTCCTCCTCCTGTCTTACCATTCTTAGGTCATAGGGAAACCTCTAGCGGGGTTCAGCCTGCTCAGCCCGAGGGGGACCGACCAGAAGCTCGGAAAGAGGTCCACAACTATTGTAAAGAGCCCTCTAAAAAGAGTTGGAGGTCAAGCGGAACAAGATAAAGCCTCTGACAATCCTTTTCGATACGTCCATCCCTCCTTAGGTTATGTTGGTAGTTAATGAGATTCTGGAAGAGGATCCAGCCTAACACCAGCCAATTGAGGAACCTCCAGAAGGGGGGATAATAGAGGAGGCCAACCAAGATGAGCAACCACCGGAAAGAGGGCGGATGGCGAGGGTCGCCATGGAGGAGGAGTTGTTAGAGGCAATCAGGAGGATATAGGAGCTTGATGTAACCCATTCTTGACTTAATTTGACTGACTGGAAAAAGGGGGTGGGCACCCCGCTTTACTCTTGAACAGACAGATAATCTTTCTATTTTTATATATGTTAACTAAAAATTCGCTTAGGGTGAGGAATTACAGTTAACACCCTCGAGACCACTACCACGAAGGTGGTGGCCGGGGTTGGTACCTGGTACCTTGAAGAGATCTTGTATGAATATGGAGTATGGAGCGGTAGGTAGGAGAGGAGTCATCCCACTCACCGGGCTTCACGGTAGGTAGGAGAGTAGTCATCCCATATGCCAGGCTTCGTGGTAGGTAGGAGACGAGTCATCCCAATCGTCTGGCTTCGTGGTAGGTAGGAGACGAGTCAACCCATCCATCAAGCTTTGTGGTATGTAAGTGACCAGTCATCCCATCCGTCGGGCTTCGTGGTAGGTAGGAGAAGAGTCATCCCACCCATCAGGCTTCGTGGCAGGTAGGAGACGAGTGGAGCTCGAGGTTCCTTTGCTGGTATGAAGGGGTTGATCTTGGTCTTTATTCCCTGATTTTGGTCTTTGTTCTCTAATATCGATCATGGTCATGGTCCTGGTCCTTGGTCCTCGGTCGGAGTCGGAGCCCGTCCTGCTACCCAGAGCTCGGTTCTGGAGCCTGATTTCTTCATGTAGTTCCCCAACCTAGATAGCAAGTAAGGAGGGGGGCTTATCTAGCTCTAGTGTCGGAGAGCTCGATTTCTTCTATGGAGAGGATCCAGGAGAGCTCATCGACTCTCTTCAAGTTGGTCTGGGTGGTTTCTCCCCATCTTGATATGCAACTTTGGCTTGAAGATGGGAGGATAAGAGTGCTAGGTCCAGCAAGGTAGGAATCTAGCTTGCACTCATATATACATGCATAATACAAGAGACAAATAAGAGAAACATAAGTCTTTTGTAGAGGGAGATGGACTGACCAAGGGGGAAAAAATCACAATTGATCACATGCTGAAAAACCCCCAAGGCAGTATCCAGTGGAAGGTAGGAAGGCCTTTCCTTGTATAAATATATGTCAAGAAGTGCTCTTGGGAGCTTACAAAAGTGGTGAAGTAGTACAATGTATATGATCCGGAGAGCTTACAATGGTAATAGAAAGTTAACCAATCCCGATATATTCTTGGGAGAGGTAATACATATCGTTGAGATAATACTACGATGGTAATATATGGAGAATTTAGACAAAGTATGTTAACTTGCCTTGGGCTGGTTGATTTCTCCATTAGATTAGAGATGAGATCTAAGATGTGTATCGGAGAATGTATTTTGGCCTATTCTGGAATTGATTAGAGCATATAATTTTGCCTCGTAGGCGATTTCTTGGTTAAATCTCCCCTCTTTCAACGTGCGTGTTGAGGTCTATTTATACATGGTGTAATTAACTTGGCATGCAAGATGAGGATTCTTGAATTAGTCTCCTTTCCTTATTGAATACGATTCTTCATTTAATGTAGTTGACCCTAAAGAGTCAGCTTGTAGCTAATATCTTGGAGAAGATGCGATTGTTTTCTGTTTGGACTCTTTCACTAATGGTGGTCATTATAGAGTTGAATATTATCTCATTAATGACGTTGAATGGCTTATTGTCTCTATTAATATGGTTGACTATCTCCATAAATACGGTTTGACATTATTAACTGGGTTGACTACCTCCATTAATATGGGTTGACCTCATTAATAAGGTTGATTACCTCTATTAATATGATTTGACCTCATTAATGGTATCGTAAGTGTCATAAAGGTCAACCATCTCTTCCTACGTTGTTTGGAGGAGAGCTCTGGTTTTGTATGTCACTTTGGAGAGGTACTTCATGGAGGTTACCTGAGATGACGCTTGATATTTCTCGAGGGCGAGGTACCTCAGATTCCAGTACACTGGCGGGGTCCCTAGGGGACCTCTCGATTGTCATGGAGCTAGATCGATCTTGCTGGTCTTCTCATAGAGCTTGTGATAACCATTCTAGGGAGGAAATATCCCATAGGGTTCTAACCTTGTAGTCGGGAGCTTGGTTTTGATACGCCGAGCTTTATCTTGGAGCTTGATCTAATTATGTAGGATTCCTGACGGGGTAGCGGGCTTTAATTGGAGAGCCTTAATGCATGCAAGGTGTTGAGAAAGTTTTGACTGCCTTGCCCTGCTTCTGCAGGGTCGTAAGGTACCTCGACCTAGAGGACCTCGATACCTCGCTACGTAGACCTAGATTTGGACCCATGCTTGAAGGCTGATGGGTGGAAAATTCTTCTTTGGACCCTAGCCAAAAAATGTTGTTAGCAGAAGTCCCTTCTGACTTGAACACCGGTATGTAGTTAGGGTTGGAGTTAGGATCTTGTACTACATGAAGAATTTTGCATGTCGCTTCTTATGAAAATTGCTCCCAACATACTTGGCTCTAGCGAATCACAGTACCTGTTATTCCTGCTTTAGGAATCTCGGTACTTTAGGTGAAAAAAATTATAGTAGGCAACTAAGGCAACTTTCACACCAGGTTTTTATACATAGGTGAAATGTAGGTGAATCCGGCGTACCTAGCGTTCCTTTTCCAGAAATCATGGTACTTTGGCGAGCTGGCGAAATAATCCTGGTAGGCATCTATGCCATCCAGATCCTTCCTGGCGAGGTTGGCTTAGCCATAGCAGCAGGATGACCTTTTGGTTGTTCTAGTCTCGTGATCTAGTAGGCAATTATGCTCTTACGCTCAGATCCTTCTTGAGGGAGGTCACCCGACCAAGGCATCGAGAATGCTAGTTACCCTGGTCTTGGAATCTGGATGGCAACTATGCTCTTATACTCAGATCCCTCTAAGGCATGGTAGCCCGACCAAGGCATCGGAAATGGTAGCGATCTATCCTGGTCTTGTGATCCAGATGGAAACTATGCACTTACACTTGGATCCTTCCTAGGGGTGGTAGCCCAACAAAGGCATCAGGAGTGCTATCTAGCTATTTCCTGGTCTCGAAGCAATCATTGTCAAAATACCATGGCGACCCTCCTAGAGATATTAATCTTGTCCAAGACATCAAAAGGGCTATCTAGCTATATCCTGGTGTTTTAATCCGGATGTCAACTATGCACTTGCACTAGGATCCTTCTTGGGGGAGGTCACCCGACCAAGGCATCAGGGTGATGAGGGGGCTTCCTCGATCAATCCCTGGTCTCGAGATCTGGATTGCAACTATGCTCTTACACTCAGACTCTTCTTGGTAGGGGGTGGTGCCCAATCGAGGCATCAGAGGTAGTGAGGGGGCTTCCCCGACTAGTCTCTAGTCTCGAGGTGATCATTGTTAAAGTACACATGGCAATCCTCCTAGAGGGATAATCCAGTCCGGGGCATTATGAGGGCTATCTAGCTCTCATAGTCAAGGCGATCCTTCTAGAGAGATTTGATCCAGTCCAAGGCATCAGGAGTGCGGTGTAGCTCTCTTGGTAATGGCGATCCTCCAGGAGGGATTTGATTAGGTCTCGGGTATCTCGATCATGGGTGAATGGTGATCATAAGAGAACTATGATAAAGACCGAAATTGGAAGAGGTACAAACTCATTGTGAGCCGATATGAATTTGTATCAATGTTAGATAGTATCTGTTGATAACCAGTCTCGCTCTAGGAGCCTTTTCACGAGTAGAATCTCTTGAGATGATCTGCGTTATGGGTGTAGATAGTAGAATGACTTTCAGCAAAAGACGTTTTTTATTGTGAACTAGAGGAAATTGTCTCACGCTGGGGTCATCGCCTGTCTCACTAGAGTACTGATAAAATATTGAGCTTCTAGTCTCCGAGTGATGTAACCGGTTTGGAAGTCCATTTGGGGTAGATGAGAGTCTTCAACAATCGTGATAGAGCTCGAGACCCAACGATAAACGAATCAGGACCTCTGGGTGCTACCTGAATGGATCGAGATATCGATGGCTCATTAGGGCATTGAAATGCCCGGTACAAATGGAGAAGAGCCAACAATGTGATAATCTTTGGGAGTAAGCTGATGTTGTTGATGTCGAGCTCGGGCAAGTCAATGAGGATGTTTGCTTCTTCATAGCCTGCTAGGTAGAGCTGGATCGACTTCCCTCTTTTTAGTGTCAATGATGGATAGAAAAGAGAAGAGATCAAGAAGAAAGTTACCGAGATGACTATGTATGCTTCCACTGTCGTTGGCAAGTCTTGGGGCTACTGATGTAAACCCTGGTGCAAAGTCCCATATCACAGTAGAGGATCTATCCAAAAAAGAAGCTTCAGACAATCCTACCTCTCTACCTCTGATAAGGATGTACTAGTTTAGTTAGGGAGGGAGATACCCGGGTTGATCCTACCCTAAGGAGGGTGATGGTCTAGGCTGACATAACCGAGGTGGAGGTCACTATTATTTTTCAAGCTCAAATAAAGGCCACAGCTGAAACAGTTTCGTAAGTGGCAGATGAGCCTCCAGCTGATCTAGAGATAGTTGCTTCAGATAGGAAAGCTTCCCTTTCAAAGGAGGTCAAACCAGAAGTAGAAGGAATTGACCAAGGTAGCGGAGGGTGCAATCGTTCTGAACAATGCCCTGACCAAAGATGGGGTAAACACGGTTGAGGTGCAGGTTGATAGAGAGCTAATGCATATGATACAGAGAGACTCAAGTCCATATACCATGCCTCACAAGGATTTCTTTGAAGGATGAAATAAAATCTGGAGAAAGAGGTCTAAACTTTGGACAGCAACGCGGTTGCCTTGGAAGCCAAAACAGATAGTTCATTTACTGATGGATGTCACTTACCAGACGACTCAAGCTCTTCTTCTAATCATAGCGTCATTAAAGGATGGAACCGGGAGGTGAACATGTTGCAAGATGCAGAGTTAGCTCGGTCTGCCCCTACTGAAATCGATCCTTCTTGAGTTGCTAGGTTCACAGGTGATAAGAAGGACTTGGCACTCATCTTTGCTTTCATGTCTAGTCATGCTGGGGTAGGAACTACCTCAAAGTACCCACCTAATGCAGAAGCTTAGGATATAGGATGAGCTTCAAACCCACCTACCTCTCCATCTGAACCCGGTCAAAGAGTTAATGGTCTAGATCAATCCTATCAAGGAAGGTGAGGTCCGAACTGATCAGACATATGTAGGCTACTATAAAAGTTCAAGATGTAGGTGGAGTTTCAAACCTGTATATCTGTCCGTCTGAATCTGTCAAGGAGGTAAAGATCCAAACCTACTACCAAGGAAGGGGAGGTCCATACTGAAGCTATAGTGATAGAAGAGGTCCCGATCAATCTAGTTGAAGAGATAGTAGACCAAGCCAATTCAATCTAAGATGACAACAGTGGTGGATCTGGCTTTGAGGTAACGGTGCTAAGGTATGGTGGTTCTTCCTCTACCCAAGCAGCATGACCAGGGAGGAAGGAGCTGCCACTGTCGATGAAACTAACCCGGGAGGTGGATCGGGACCTAGGTGTCTTGCTAGAATGGACCGATACAAATAGAAAGGAACCACCGGTCTGGTACTAGATATGAGGAGGCTCTAGGATTTGCAGCGGTACTACTACTGCTTCAGAGGCTTACACAGGCACGTAGGAGGCCTTACTGAATATGGGAAGCCTCTAGACTCATCTCGAATAAATCGGGACTCCGGTGGCTTGCTAGGGCATTGAATGACCCTATATGAATGGAGCAGTGCCACCGATATGATGCTTTTTAGGAGTAGTTTGATGCTGCTAAAGTCAAGCTTGAGCAGACAAAGGGGGTGATAATCAAGATAATAAGGGGATCGATCATCCCTAGCAAAGTCATGACCAGAGCTGAGGCAACCGCGACTGAGATACTGGTAGACAGAGAGCAGATGCAGTGTGTATATGATATGAAGAGACTCAAATCCATGCTCCGTGCCTTGTAAGGACCTCTCTAAAAGAGATCATGGAGAAAAGCTGAGAGCTTGTTAGGTCCGCTCTCACCGAAGCCAGTCCTTCTAGAGCTGCAAGGTGCACTGATGATGAGTAGGACATGGTGCCCATCTTCACATCTCTATCTGAATCTTTCAAAGTAGAGGTTCATATCGATCTCACAAAAGAAGAGGAGGTCCGTACTGATGCCATAGTGGTGGAAGTGGTCCCGATCGATCCTGCTGGAGAGAATGTGGTCAAGGCTAACTCAAGCAGATCCAACCAAGGCGGTGGAAACTGGCTCCAAAGTAGCGGCATTAGGGGATGATGATGCATCTTTCAATCAAGAAATAAGACTAGGGAGGAAGGAGCTGCTACTTTGTTAGGACGAAGAATGACCCGGTATATATGGAATGGAGCTACTGATATGGTACTTGTCTAGCGGCATGTTTGGGATCCAATGAGTCCCAAACAACCGAGAGTAGGCTATAGACCATGTTGGAATGAATTGGGACCGTAGTGACTCGCTTGAGCGTTGGCCGGCTTGGCACAAGAAGTGAGGAGCCATTGTGCCTTATAGTGAGGCTGCTACTCCAGAGGCTTGCTTAGGCATGTAGATGGCCTTACCAAATGTGGGAAACCTTTGGGCTCTCCTCGATCAGATCGAGCATCGGTGGCTTGCTAGGGTGATGAATGGCCCGGTACATATGGAGTGAAGCCACCTGTCTTGTAGTGGTGCTACTACTCTAGAATCTTGTTTAGGCACATAGAAGACATTACCAAGAGTGGGAAACTTATGGAAACTCCTCGATCGGATCAGGCTTCGGTGGCTTACTAGGGTGGTGAATGACCCGATACATATTAAGCGAAGCCACCGGTCTGGAACTTGTCCAGAAGCATGCTTGGGATCCTAGATGTCCTCAGTAACCGAGAGAGAGCTCTGGATCCTACTGGAACGAACTGGGAACTTAGTGGCTCACTTGGGCATTGACCACACCAGTAAATGAAGTGAGGAGCCACTGGACTTTGCAGCAGGGCTGCTACTCTAGAGGCTTGCTTAGGCATATAAGAGGTCTTACAAAAATATAGGAAGCCTTTGCGCTCTCCTAGATCAGATCGGGCTTCAGTGGATTGCTACGGCGATGAATGACCCGGTATATATAGAGCGAAGCCACCGGTCTTGTAGCGGTGTTACTGCTCCAGAAGCTTTCTTAGGCACATAGGAAGCCTTACCAATAGTGAGAAGCTTCTGGGAACTCCTCGATCAAATTGGGCTTCGATGGCTTGCTAGGGCGATGAATGGCCCGATAAATATGAGCGAAGCCATATGTTTGGTACTGGTCAAGAAGCATGCATGGGATCCTAAAAGTCCTCTATAACTAGAGAGAGCTCTGGACCCTGCTAGAATGAGTAGGATCAGTTGTTACTCACTTGGGCGTTTGATGGCCCGATACAAATGGAGATGAGCCACCTGTCAGGTACCGGTCCAGAAGCCAGTGTGGGATCTATGAAGTCCTCAGTAACTAAAATGAGGCTTTAGAACTCGCTTGAATGAAATAGAAGCTTAGTGGCTCACATGGGCATTGACCGACCTGGTATAAGAATTGAGGAGCCACTGAGTCTTGCTACTGGTTGTGCTGCTCCAAAGGCTACACTGTTGAGTTGGCTTCTGAGATACATGAGTTAACTTGCTACCGCTACCTTGGAGCTTCTGAAGAACGGATTTGGTGATATGAACAGGTACAGGCTCAGAGAATCTACTGCATAGGTGATACACTGGTTGTTGGGATTATGCTCGATAGCAAGAGTGTAATAATGTATTTGACAATCTTTTCATATTAATAAAGTGATTTCTAGTTTAACAAATCTTATAGCATTTATAGTTTAATTATTATAATTGTCAAAAGTAAATAATCATAAGGTCAAAAGACATGAGAAAAGAAGAATTGTTCATACATCTACAAATGTATGAAGTAGACACAATTTTTTAGTTAGTCTTGAATAATATTCATAACTTAAGATAAAAGGTTGGGCGCCTTTATCTTTTCAAAGTTGTAGATTCTTTTGCTAGCATTTGAATGGGATCAAATGTGTTATGAAGAGTCTAAAATCATTAAAGTGAGGTGTCTTTGGATAAACAAAATCTAGTGCACTGGGTGCATTGAATATGATCATAATGAAATACTTTATCTAGAACCATCAATGGATAAAAGTTTTCATTTGAAGACAATCAGAGAGTCTATCTCAATCCTGAGATAAATGATGGACTTATGGTTGCAAGTGTTATAATTTAAGCTCTCAATGAGTACGATTATATAGCATAGTCTATCCTCGATAGTTTGATGGTATTCATTTGTTAATCGATAGAAGACTTCATTTATAGATATGGACATCGTGGCTCCGTTTGTTAAATGAGAGTAGAATACCATCATATGGATGTTTTGAGGTATTGGATATTAAACTTAACGTTAATTTTTCAATAGTGTCTATTGAAACAAGGCTTCTGGACAAGTCAAAATATCCAAGTTCAAAATGTGGTCATATGAGTAAATATGGTAACTTGGAGAGCTATATGCGGTCTATGAGCTCTTGGCGATTACCGATATTCTTCATGAGGATACACTTTCTCCAATAAGATTGTCTAGGGTATGAATGAGTAACACCAACTTATTTTATCTTTATTTTAGAGTTCAATTTTAGTTCTTTAGTGGAATGAACTAAAATTAAATAGATCGGACCTAAGTAAATCATTTGTTGATTGTGATTGGGTTGTGTCTATTGGAGCTTAAATCTAGATAGCCTTCCAAGATCCCCAAGCCACAAGAACTTGCATGGATCACTTGATATATTCTACCGGACCAATTTAGGGGTCCATCTAGAATTGTATTGAGGGATGTGGACTTGTTTCTTTTTGTAAGAATCAGTTTAGTTCACATGTGGACTTTTAATAAAGGTCAAATGGATTTAATAAAATAAGAAAATAATATATTGGCCCATATATATGGTTTGGGCGGCAAGGCTATTTAGAATATCTTAATTATATTATTTTATTTTATTATTTATTTAAATGAAAATTAATTAAATTGTTGATTAATTAATTATTTAATTAAAAGTCAAAATCTTTTTCCTAGTTGGAGATGGTCTCCTAAAATTATAATATTGTTAGTAGTTTATTTAATATTAAAGACTATATTTGATAAGTAGATAAATAAAAGAAATTATTTATCTAATCAAATTAAGAAGTCTTTAATATGGTTACAAATACACTATTGAGTTGGATTAGGAGTCTATAGGATTCTTTTTGGAAAAGGATTCTTGGTCACCAAGAAAATCTACCTAAGGATAGAATTCTTCTTTGAAAAAGATTCTAAACTACCAAATAAATCCACCTAAGGAAATGATCCTTGCAAACCAAGTAAATTCTTCTTAGGAGAGGATTTATGATCATATATATATATATATATATA
Source organism: Dipteronia dyeriana (assembly GCA_032871835.1). Classification (NCBI taxonomy): domain Eukaryota; kingdom Viridiplantae; phylum Streptophyta; class Magnoliopsida; order Sapindales; family Sapindaceae; genus Dipteronia; species Dipteronia dyeriana. The sequence continues at coordinate 72,365,975 of CM065297.1, read as the reverse complement.
TATATATATATATATATATATATATATATATATATATGTTTGGAAATTTCGGCCAGCCATAAGCAATTTCCAAGAGTGAATTTCAGCTAGCCCTATTTTTCCAAGAGAAGAATTTGGCCACTATTAATTATGAGGGAGAAACAATTAGTTTTTTCTCTGGACAAAATTCAACCAACTAAAAGAAATAGTGTGTGATTCGGGAAAGAAGAAAAGGAAGAAAGAACGTTTATTTTTCGATAGTACACTAGTAGCCTTTACATCAAAAAGGTTTTGTGTACAACATTGAATCAAGGTTCACGCGAGTTTCTATCAAATTGATTGATAATTCACAAGTGATCTAACGTTCTTTGTTTTCTTCGTGGAGGATTATTGTAACTAATAAAGAGAAAGATTTTGTTTGTTTCTGTTAACGGAAAATTTGTTTAGGATGAGAAATCCCCATTAACACCCTTGAGACCACTACCACGGAGGTGGTGGTCGGGGTTGGAATCGTTGATACCTGACCTGATCTTGTATGAATATGAAGGAGGATGAAACAGGAGGTATGAGACAAGCCATCCCACCCGTCGGGCTTCGTGCATATGAAGTAGATCTGGGGAGCTTGAGGTTCTCTTGCTGGTGTGAAGGGGTTGATCGTGGTCCTGGTCCTGGTCCTGGTCCTGTTCCTCTGTCGGGGTTGGAGCCCTTCATGGTACCTGGAGCCCGATTCTGGAGCCCGATTCCTTCCTGTAATTCCCCGACCTAGATAGCAAGTAAGGAGGGGGCTTATCTAGCTCCAGTGTCCGAGAGCTCGATTTCTGCCATAGAGATGATGCAGGAGAGCCCATCTACTTCTTTCAAGCTGGTCTGGGTGGTTTCTCCTCATCTTGATATGCGAATTTAGCATTTAGATGGGAAGATAAGAGCGCCAGGACCAGCGAGGTAGGAATCTAGCTCGCACTCATATACGCATGCATTACAAAGGACACAAGTAAGAGAAACACAAATCTTTTATGGAGGGAGGTGGACTGACCAAGGGGGAAAAAGCATCACGAATGATCACATGCTAAAAAACCCCAAGGCAGTATCCGGAGGAAGGGGGAATACCCTTCCTTATGTATATATCAAAGAATTCTCCGGGGAACTTACAAGAATGGTAAAGTAATACAACGTAGTTACTCCGGAAAGCTTACAATGGTGGTCGAATGTAGACCGATACCGGTATATTCTAGGTAAAGGTAACACATACATTGATGATTTCGAGAGATCTCTAAACAAAGCATGTATCTTCTGTCATTGATCAGAGACCGATACAATATGCCTTTTACAGGCATATTTATACTTGATGACCACCTTGGCGTGCAAGTCCGGGACCCTTCAATTAGTCTTTGTTTCCTTATCGAATACGATCCTTCCTTTAACGTAGCTGATCGGCTTGTAGCTATTATCTCGGAGAAGATATGATTGTTTCCTCTTTAGACTCTTCCTTGATAGGCGAGATTTTCTGTTATAGTTGACCCCCAATAATCGGTTGTGGAGGATATCTTGGAGGAAAAGGTATTTGTTTCCTATTTGGACTCTTTCACTAATGATGGCCATTAAATAGTTGAATATTCTCTTATTAATGGTGTTGATCATGTCATCATCTGCGCATCCATCATTTCAATAATTTTTGGTTTCAGTCATAGTGGACCCAGGTAACTCTCAACTTTCTCTGTGATCTATTCAAGGTATCCATCCTCCAATGATGATCAGGTCAGAGGGAAGAAGAGTTTGAGCTGCCTAGCAAGCAACACAAAAGCGTCCTTTAGCAAATGAAGTACCCACCTTAGCTCCCAAGGTAGCCACGCTACCATGCAGAGTTTAAACCACTCCCTCAAGAGTTTACCTCCTCCTTCAGAGCAATCCACGCATGGCACGACGCATGGACCTGAGTCTCTCCACATCATATGCATGTTGGATCCACTCCGGGGTTACCTGCACATTAGCCATGGTTGCCTCAATTCTGGTCATGTCTTCATTCAGAATAACTGCGCCCCTCACTACCGTGGTCAGCTCCTCGTCCTTTTGGTTTGACGTCAGCTGAGAGAGAAGTTTTCTCCATCCAAAACATCTACTTCTGGATCAACCGGAACTCATCTGCCATATAAACAACCACCTCAGTTGTGGCCTTTATTTGAAGGAGAAGCTCCCTCTTCGGATTGATCATCTACTGCACCATGGGATTTCAAGCCTGGTCTGCTTCAGCAACCCAAGACTTGCCAACTACGATGGAAACATACACCACCATCTCAGCAACTTTCTTCTTAATCCCCTCCCATTTTCGTCCATCAATGACTCTTAAGTCAAATGGGGGAAGTAAAGCCAGCTCTACCTGGAAGGTTGTGAAGAAGTAACCATCATCCTTGGCTGGCATGAGCTCGACCTTAGCAAACACCAGCTTGCTCTCAAAAGTTATCATACCGATGGCTCTTCTCCATTTGTACTGGGCCTTCCAATGCCCTAGTGAGCCATCAAGGTCTCGATTCATTCGGGGAGCACCCAAATGTCCTGATCCGTTCACAGTGGGGTGTCAAGCTCGATTACGATTGTTGAAGACTCTTATTTACCCCAAGCGGACTTTCAAACCAGTTACATCACTTGGGGACTAGAAGCTCAATATTTTCTCAGTACTCCAGTTTGAGGGGCGATGACCCCAGTGTGAGACAATTTCTTCTAGTTCTCAATAAAAAGCGTCTTTTCCTGATAGCCATTCTACTATCTACACTCATAATGCAGATCATCTCAAGAGATTCTACTCGTTGAAAAACTCCTAGAGCGAGATTCGTTATCAACCGATACAACCATGCATTGATACAACTTCGTATCAACTCGCCATGAGTTTGCATCTCTTTCGACTTCGGTATCCGTAACAGATCTCATGTGATCACTATCACCAGAAGAGCTACACCGCACTCCCGATGCCCTAGACAGAATCAAATCCTTCCAGGAGGATCGCCATTACCAGGAGAGCTATACAACACTCCTGATGCCCTGGACCGGATCGAATCCCTCCAAAAGGATCACCTTGACTAGGAGAGATAGATAGCCCTCATAATGCCCTGGACTGGATTAATCCCTCCAGGAGGATCAAAATAATATTTCGACAGTGACTAGAGACTGGTCGGGGAAGCCCCCTCACTACCTCTGATGCCTCAGCTAGGCACCACCCCCTGTCAAGAAGGGTCTGAGTGTAAGAGCATAGTTGCCATCCAGATCTCAAGACCAGGGATTGATCGGGGAAGCCCCCTCATCACCCCTGATGCCTTGGTCGGGTAACCTTCCCCAAGAAGGATCCGAGTGTAAGAGCATAGTTGCCATCTATATCAAAATACCAGGATGTAGCTAGATATCACTCCTAATGGCTTGGTCGGGCTACGACCCCCAAGAAGGGTTGCCATCCGGATCAAAAAACTAGGATATAGCTAGATAGCGCTCCTGATGCCTTGGTCGGGCTACGACCCCTAAGAAGGGTCTGAGTGTAAGAGCATAGTTTCCATCAGGATCAAAATACCAGGATATAGCTAGATAGCGCTCATGATGCCTTGGTCGGGCTATAATCCCCAAGAAGAATCCGAGTGTAAGAGTATAGTTGCCATCCGGATAAAATACCAGGATATAGCTAGCTAACGCCCCTGATGCCTTGGTCGGTCTACGACCCCTAAGAAGGGTCTGAGTGTAAGTGCATAGTTGCCATCCGGATCAAAATACCAGGATATAGCTAGATAGCGCTCCTGATGCCTTGGTCGGGCTACGACCCCTAGAAGGGTTTGAGTGTAATAGGATAGTTGCCATCCAGATCAAAATACCAGGATATAACTAGATAGCACTCTTGATGCCTTGGTCGGGCTATGACCCCCAAGAAGGATCCGAATATAAATGCATTGTTGCCATCCGGATCAAAATACTAGGATATAGCTAGATAGCGCTCATAATGCCTTGGTTGGGCTACGACCCCCAAGAAGGGTCTGAGTGTAAGATCATAGTTGCCATCCAGATCAAAATACCAGGATATAGCTAGATAGCGCTTCTGATGCCTTGGTCGGGCTACGACCCCCAAGAAGGGTCTGAGTGTGAGAGCATAGTTGCCCTTCAGATTTAAAGACCAAGAAATAGCTAGATAGCGCTCATGATGCCTTGGTCAGGCTACGACCCCCATGAAGGGTCTGAGTGTAAGAGTATTGTTGCCATCCAGATCTCGATACCAGGATATAGCTAGATAGCGCTCCTGATGCCTTGGTAGGGCTACGACCCCCTAGAAGAATCTGAGTGTATGAGCATTGTTGTCATCAAGATCTCGAGAACAGAAAATAGCTAGATAACGCTTCTTCTGCCTTGGTCGGGCTACCTCATCTATGAAGGATCTGAGCGTAAGAACATAGTTACCTGCTAGACCACGAGATCAGAACAACCAAAAGGTCATCCTGCTGCCTTGGTCGGGCCAGCCCCGCTATAAAGGATCTAGATGGCATAGATGCCTACCAGAATCATTTCACCAGTTCATCTAAGTATCGTGATTCCTTGAAAAGGAACTCTAGGTACCCATATTAACCACAGAAGCTCCATCCGACATGATCGAGCAATACGATTTGTGACATTTCTCACTTACCAAATTTTTTACTGACTAGAGCGTCGGAAATTCTGTAAAGGGAATATCCCCTTCTGTGGTCCGTCATAGCTCATTTATTTTGTAGGAATGAATAGTACACCTGTTCTCTAAGCCAATCACTGTGAGCAATTCTGGTTACAAGTAAGAAACGACAAGTAAAATTCTTCATGTAGTACAAGATTCAGACTCCAACCCCAAATACTTACCGGTGTTCAAGTCAGATGGGACTTCTGTTAATAGTAAAATTTGGCTAGAGACCAAAGAAGAATTTTCCACTTCCCAGCCCTCCTGCAAGGGTCCAAATTCGGGCTTATATGATGGGGTATCAAGGTCCCCGAGGTCTAGCTACCACACGATCCTACAGGAGCAAGGCAAGGTCGCCCATACCATCAAACCATCTCGCACGTGTCCAGGCTTACCAAATAAAGCCTGACGAGACCGTATCAAGCTCCTTATACCAGGATAAATCCCGAAGCTAGGTCGACGTGAAAGGACCTGGGTACCCCGACATCAAGGTATCTCGTGACACTCTACTAGAGCTTGCTACTATCTCCACTTTCACTAGGAGACCTTTAAGATGCCGAACTTGTCTTGCAAAGGCCCTCCTGCCTCGTTTAGGTATAATCTCGACCTGTCCGATCATAAAAGGAAGAAGCCTGTAAAGCCCCATTGTCACCAAAAATGCCAAGATCCACTGTAGATCCTGGCATGGTTAAATCAAGTAGCAAGAGCAGTACTCGAGCGTACCTCTCCACCCTTCCAAAAGCAAGCCAAGGTCTCCTGTTTATGGCGAACACCTTACCAGGGCTTACCAGCCAAGCCCGCTACACTGCTAGGAAGCCTGAATAATTAGGTCAAGCTAATGATAAAGCTCGACGTAGCTAAACCAAGCTCCCAACTACAAGGTTGGAACCCTATGGGATATTTCGCCCCTAAAATTGTTAGCACAAGCTCTATGGGAAGACCAGCATGATCGATCTAGCTCCGTGACAATAGAGAGGTCCCCGGGGGTCCCCGTCATTGTACTGGATCCTAGGGTACCTCGCCCTCAAGGAATATCAAATGTCACCTTAGGTTACCTCCATGAAGTACCTCTCCAAAGTGACATGCAGAACTAGAGCTCTCCTCTCGGCAACGTAGGAAGAGTGGGTTGACTTTCATGACATTTAAAGTACCTTTAATGAGGCCAACCATATTAATGGAGGTAGTCAACCCTATTAATGAGGTCAACCATATTAGTAGAGGTAGTCAACCCTATTAATAATATGATCAGCGCCATAAATAAGAGAATATTCAACTCTTTAATGGCCAACATTAGTGAAAGAATCCAAAGAGGAAACAAATACCTTTACCTTCAAGATATCCTCCATATCCGATTCTTTGGGGTCAATTACAACAGAAAATCCTGCTTATTAAGGAAAGAAGAGTCCGAAGAGGAAACAAACATATCTCCTCCGAGATATTAGCCATGATCTGATCAACTTCATTAAATAAAGAATCGTGTTCAATAAGGAAAGAAGAACAATTCAAGAGTCATGGACTTGCACACCAAGGTAGTTACACCATGTATAAACATACATGTAATAGCATCGATAAATGAAAGAACACACAATGGAAGAACACACAGTGGAGATCACACATATCATTCCCAATCCTAAAAACGACCAGCCCTAGGAATGTCTACATGCTTCGTTTAAAGATCTCTCCACATCATCAATGTATGTGTTACCTTTACCTAGAATATACCGGTATCGGTCTACATTCGACCACCATTTTAAGCTCTCGTGAGCGGCTACGTTGTATTACTTCACCATTCTTGTATGCTCCCCGGAGCATTCTTTGATATATACATAAGGAACGGTATTCCTTCTTCCTCTGGATACTGCCTTGGGGTTTTTTAGCATGTGATCATTCGTGATGCTTTTTCCCCCTTGGTCAGTCCAACTCCCACTACAAAAGACTTGTGTTTCTCATACTTGTATCCTGTGCAATGCATGCGTATATGAGTTCATGCTAGATTCCTACCTCGCTGGACCTGGCGTTCTTATCCTCCCATCTATATACCAAAGTCGCATATCAAGATGAGAAGAAACCACCCAGACCAGCTTGAAGGAAGTTGATAAGCTCTTTTGCATCATCTCTATGGCAAAAATCGAGCTCTCTGACATTAGAGCTAGATAAGCCCTCCTTCTTACTTGATATCTAGTTCGGGGAATTACAGGAAGGAATCGGGCTCCAGAATCGGGCTCTGGGTACCAAGACGGGCGCCGGGTACCAAGACGGGCTCCAAACCCGATCGAGGACCAGGACTAGGACCTAGATCAACCCCTTCATACCAATAAGGGAACCTTAAGCTCCCTCGTTTCCTACCTCCCACGAAGCCCGAAGGAAAGGATGACTCTTCTCCTATCTACTACGAAGCCCGACAGGTGGGATGACTCCTATCCTACCTATCTGTAAGCCCGACGTGTAGGATGAATCCTCTCCTACCTACCACTCCATACTTCATATTCATACCAGATTAGGTCAGGTATCAATGATATCAACCCCGGCCACCACCTCTGTGGAGGTGGTATTGAGGGTGTTAATAGGGATTTCTCATCCTAAACAAATTTCCCGTTAACACTTGTTTTTTTATTGGATGGTTCAATTATGATGATCTTGATTCCTCTCTCTAACAGTGTTTGTTTTTGCTCCAGCTTTTCGTCAAGCCCGGTGAGCAGAGATCCTTCATCTTCCTTCCAGATAGTCCATAGGAGCTCTCTTGGATGTTCGATAAAGGGGGGGTCAACCACTAAGGTAGCTGCCCCGTTCGTTCCTTCCCCCTCACCTTCCCAAGTGAAGTCCAAGATGGCTTTTCTTGCATCTCGGGCGGTGAAGGCTCTAAACCGAGGAGGGTCTGCCTCCCAAGTCGTCAATAAGTCCATTCATTCCCCCTTACCAGTAGTCTCTGCTTCAACAGATGCTCTCCGAGTCACATTATCCCTCTTTGATGATCCGGTTGTAACCAGAGCAATTGAGGTTCCCGATGAACACGATACTGATATTTCTGAGGTCGCCCCTTCTCGCCTTCACTAGCAATCTAGCTCGGTGGGTCAGGACGAGGTCCTGAGGCAATTTGTTGCATCCTGTCCAGGAGGCAGGCTTTTTAGGATAACCACGATGCCCGTGGACATCATGATTACCAAAGGGGGTTCGCCCTTCTATATGAGGTATCCGTCACTTTCACTTCTTCATTCAGCGTTTTGATTTGTCATTGTCTAACATGATTTTCCTTTGTAGGCTTTCAAGTTTCAGGTGGCCATGAGGCATCTGGCCATGGGGTTACTTACGCGAGCTCAGACCCTGGTCGAGGAGATAACCTCTAGCCAACAAGGAATGGAGACGCAACTAGCTGAGCTTCAATGCGACCATGAGAGGTTGAAGTAGGCTTTTGATCAGGAGACTCTCCGGTCGAAGCGGTGGGCTAGCCAGCGGGATGACTGAAAGGGGGAGGTGAAGGTCCTAAATATTGAGAACCAAACCTTGCAAGCTCAAATTACCCAGCTCCAGGTCGAGGTGGAAGTCTCTTTTAACGAGGGGTACTTCTATGCCTCTTATCAGGTTGCAGAGGCTCTTCCTCCCCCATTCGATCTCTCCAGCATCGCTGGCTGGGATAGAGAAGAGGTCATATCGGGGGCAACGGAGATGTCTCACCCCAAAAATGATTGAGATGGTTCTTCTGAGGAAGGAGTTGGGAAGCAGTTGGAGGTGCCAGATCTGCCTCTTCCTGTTCCATCCTTTCCACCATCAGGTCCTGGTGAATCCTCGAAGGGTGTTCACAACGAGAAGCTAGAAGGAGGCCTTGCTGTAGCCCGAGACCCCTCCACAGTGATTTCACGAGCGGAGTCAACAGAAGGAGGGATCGTGCCTGAGTCAGTGGCCAGCCTTCTTGATGCAGCTATACCGCCTGAAGTTATTATGGTGATCAATGAAATCGTGGAGGAGGATCCTGTTGACCTAGAGGCAACCGGGGCTGATCCCAAGAAGGAGGTGGCAGAGGTGGTAGATGCAGCTGACCAAAATGAGCTACGCCCGGAGAGAGGAGCAGGGGACGAGGTTCATTCTGTGAAGGAAGAGGCTAAAGGGCCTCAGGAAGACGAAGAAGCTTGAGTTCTCTCCTATGTAATTTATTTTGAATGCCCGGAAAAGGGGGTGGGCATCCCATCTTTAACTGTGTTTTCCATTTTATTATTGCTTTTATAGCCCGAAACCAGGGATTGGGCCCCCCTTGCTTGTTGTAGCCTTGTTGGGGGATAGACTCCCTTACTTGATAATAAAATTTTAATCTAAAATCTAACTCTGGCTTGCATGTACTTGCTTGGTCTCCTTTTAGGTCCAGCTTTTATATCGAAACGAGCTATCTTAGGGGAAAAAACAAGATAAGAAAAAAAAATTGCTGGCATTGAGCCCCCACACTAATAAAACTCCTGGCTCAACTTCTTCAGCTGACAGTCCCCTTATTTGATTGTAGGTCTGCTGTAGTAAGTAACCCCGTATCAAGGAGAGCTAGTAACCCGAACTTACTGGCATATTTAGAATTTAAGGAGGTCGAAACTTCTATCTTTGAGTCCCTCTAGGGGGCTGTAAACCCGAGTGAGGTATTTAGTAAGAGATTTATCCTTTAAGCTCGAATTTTTCTTAAGGGTGGTAGCCCTAGCACGGCGTCAGAAGGGCTATCTAGCTATTTCCTGGTCTCGAGATCTAGATGGCTACTATGCTCTTACACTCATACCTTTCTTGGGGGTGGTAACCTGACCAGGGGTATCAAGAGCGCTATCTAGTTATATCCTGGTATTTTGATCAGGATGGCAACTATGCTTTTACACTCATATCCTTCTTAGGGGTGGTAGCCCGACCAAGGCATCAGGAGGACTATCTAGCTATTTCCTGGTCTTGAGATCTGTATGGCAACTATGCTCTTACACTCAGATCCTTCTTGGGGGTAGTAGCCTGAACAAGGCATCAGGAAGGCTATCTAGCTATTTCCTGGTCCTGAGATCTGAATGACAACTATGCTCTTACACTCAGATCCTTCTTAGAAGGGGGTAGTGCCCGACCAAAGCATCAGGAGTGGCAGGGGGGCTTCCTCGGCTTACCCTTGGTCTTGAGGCGATCATGTTGAAACTTTCCATGTAGACCCAAATCATTGTAGGACATAGTTGAAGAAGGAGTAAACAAGAAAAGTAGGCTTTATTGATATGGAGGGTGGAGTACATTATTGTCGAAAAAATAAAAGAAGCTAGTCAGAGGTTGCCTGCTCATGAGTCCCCTGTTCAAGGGTAGAATTTCCTTAGGTTATCTGCATTCCAAGCATGGTCGATGAGACAACCATTCATATCCTCAAGCTTGTACGCCCCATTACGGATCACCATCTTTATTAGGTATGGTCCCTTCTAGTTAAGCCCTAGGAACCCGTCTGAACTCTTCCTGGTGTTCAACATCACTTTCCTGAGGACTAAATCCCCTTCATTGAAGCTTCGGGCTTTAACCCTCCTTCTGAAGTACCTGGCAATCCTGCCTTGATAGATCGCTACCTTCTCAGCTATTCGATCTTGCTTTTCCTCCAAGAGGTCCAAGCTAGCTCGGAGCTTACTTTCATTGCTCCCTGGTTCAAATCGTTTCACCCTAAAGGAGGTCAACTTGTGCTCTATAGGTAGGACTGCTTTAACTACAAAGGCCAGTGAGTAGGGTGTATCCCAGGTAGCTGTTCTCCTTGTAGTACGGTAAGCCTAGAGGACCTCGGGAAGCTCATTTAGCCATCTACCTTTCTTCTGATGTAGCTTTTTCTTCAACAACTTCTTAATGGTTTTATTCGTGGATTCCACCAAACCATTGGTCTAAGAGTGGGCTATCGAAGCAAACCGAAGGTCAATTCCCAAACCTTCACAGAAATCTCTGAATCGGCCACTATCAAACTGTTTTTCGAGGTCGGTTATGATGGCAAGAAGGGTTTCGAACCTATAAACTACATTGGTCTTGATAAACCTTGTTGTGTTCTCTTTCGATATCTGGGAGAGTGGTCTGGCTTCAACCCATCTTGTGAAGTAGTCAATCGCTACAATATCGTGCTTGGCCTCTCCCGGAGCTGTAGAAAGCGGTCCAATCAAATCGACTCCCCACATAGCAAAGGGGTATGGTGAGCTAAGGGATGACAAGCGCTCCGGAGGGAGGTGACTTAAGTTGGCGGCCTTCAGGCATGCCTCGTAGGTTTGCACCAAGTTCTTAGCATCTTGATGGATAGTCGGCCAATAATTCCTCATGCGGAGAACCTGATATGCCAAGGCTTTTCCACCAATATGGTTCCCGCATTCCCCCGAATGAACCTCTCTTAAACCCCACTTTGCCTCTTCTGGGTGTAAACATTGAAGCAAAGGAATGGATTTCCCCCTTCGGTATAAATGCCCATTTACCATACAATACCGGACCGAGAGCCTTTTAACCCTCCTAGCTTAGTCAGGCTCCCTGGGAAGTTTTCCATTCTGTAGATACTCCACTATTGTATCCATCCAGCATGGCTGTCGGTCCAGGATATAAGCTTTCTTACCTGTCATAATGCTAGATAGGGGGATTACTTGAAGAGGGACTCCGTGAGGTAGGGTCTGGCCACTATAGGCAACTATCTTGGTTAGGACATCAGCTTGATGATTTAGTTGTCGAGGTATCTGCTCGATTCTGAATCCCTTAAATCTGGTCTTGAGTTGTTGCACCAATTTTAGGTAAGTGATCACGTTATCCCCTTTAGCCCGATAATCCCTGGAAACTTGGTTGACCACGAGTGAAGAGTCACTTTTGATATTCAGGTAATCAAGCCCGAGCTCTATGGCAGCTTTTATCCCAGCTAGCAGGGCTTCATTTTCTGCTTCATTGTTTGTGGCTTTAAATTCAAACCTGAAACAATGGCATCACTCAGTTCCTTCTGGGTCGATGAGGATTATGCCCGCTCCTTCCTCAGACTACCCGGAAGCTCTGTCAGTGTAGAGAGTCCATGACTTATAGCCCTTCTGCTAGTTGTCAGATTCTGGAGTCCTCTCAAGGGTGACATCTGCTACCGCGGGGGTTGCCTGATCTGAAGGTACTGAAAGTTCTGCTACAAAGTTCGCTAGTGCCTGACCTTTTATCGCGGTCCTAGGCTTATATTTTAAATCAAACTAGGTAAGCTTTAGGGCCCATAGAACCAACCTTCTAGAAACATCTGGCCTTTGCAAGAGCTGACGGAGGGGTTGGTCCGTCACCACTGCTATTGAATGAGCATGGAAGTAAGGACAAAGTTTCCTTGCCAAGGTCATCAAGGCATAAGCAAGCTTCTCCAGCAGAGTATAGTTATTTTTGGGCTTGGTTAGAGCTTGACTCACATATTAGATAGGTTGCTGGATCCTATCCCTGTATTCCTTGACCAATGCCTTGCTCATAGTGGTTTCTGAAATGGCCAAGTATATTTGAAGCTCTTCTCCAAGATTTGGCTTGACCAGCAGTGGAGGGCTTGTTAGGTATCCTTTTAAAGCTCGGAAAGCTTGTTCGCTCTCTTGATCCCACTTCATGTTTCTTCCCTGCTTAATAGCTTTGAAGAATGGTAAGCATTTATCGGTAGACCGGGAGATAAACCTGTTGAGCGCTGCTACCGATCTGGTCAATGCTTGAACCTGTTTAAGAGATGTGGGGGATTCTAGATCTAGGATAGCCATGATTTTTTTTGGGTTAGCCTCTATGACTCTCTCATAGACCATGAAGCCCAGAAACTTCCCTGCAGTTACCCCAAAGACTCATTTGGAAGGGTTCAACCTCATCTGGTTTTCCCTTAGGATCATGAAGGTCTTCCGATTTTGGGCTTGAACAAAAGGTTGACTAATCGCTGGTAAGTAGCTCCATCATTTTTGAGCCCGAAGGGCATCACCTTATAGCAGTACATGCCTTACCGGTGATAAAGATGGTCTTTTGTTGGTCCGTGGGATGCATCATAATCTGTTGTAGCCAAAAAATGCATCCATGAAGCTCAAGAGCTTGTCCGGAGGTGGAATCGACCAGCTTATCAATTTTTGGCTGAGGGAAACTGTCCTTCGGGCATGCCCGATTGAGGTCGGTGTAGTCCAGGCAATGCACCACTTCCCATTTGCCTTTTTGACCATGACCATGTTGGCGATCCATTCGGGGTAGCGGGCTTCTCGAATGAAGCCTGCCTGGGTTAGTTTATTGACCTCTTCTTGAACCGCCATATTTCTTTCTGTGTTGAAGTGGCACCTTTTTTGTTTGACTGGCTTAAAGGTCGGATCCATCGCCAATCGATGTTCAGCTAATGTCATCGGGATCCTTGGCTTCTCCGCATGACTCCAGGCGAAAATTTCGTTAAACTCTGTTAGGAGCCTAATCAAGCCCTCTTTCATTCCTGGCTCAAGGGTAGCTCTGATCTTGACGACCTTCGAGAGATCACGTATTCGGATAGGAATCTCTTCTAACTTATCGACTGGATGGCCGCTGGCTTATTCCCTTCTCTGTTCTTCCATGTCGGGCACCACAAGGCCTTCTTCGGGATAATTGGTGGAACCCGCATCTTCCAGGTTTAGTGCTGGAGTTATCCTACCTTGGATTGTCGTCACCTGTGTGAGTTTTTTAGCTAGAGCTGCTAGGTTGGCTGACACTGCGTAGCATTTCCTAACTGCTTACTGATCACCCCGAACTTCCCCCACCTTGTCTCCTACTGGGAACTTCAGGACATTGTGGTAAATAGAGATAACCCCTTTCAAGGATGACAGAAATGGCCTCCCTAATATTGCATTGTAGGCCGACGGGGTATCCACCACCACGAAGTCGGTCTTGATGTTTTGCTGGATAGGTGCGGCTCTGATGATCACTGGTAGGATTTTTGATCCTACGGGTGTGATGGAGTCTCCAGTGAACCTATATAATGGAGAAGTACAATTGTTGTAGCACCATTGCTTCAAGTTTAGTTTTTCCAAAGTGTCTTTGAATAGAACGTCAACGCTGCTATCTGTGTCGACGAGCACGCGGTTCACCATGAAGTTGGCAATTTGTACTGTGATGACCATAGTGTCATCATGTGGCTACACGGTGTTATAGACATCTGCTTCGGTGAAGATTATCTGTGACAACTATAAAGGGATGGTCGGTCTCTGGTTGACCTTAAAGATATCCCGCCTCGTCCGTACGAGAGACCTTCTTCGTATGGTTTTTCCTAGAATTGTTAGAGGTGTCGGCCAAAGTGGGACCTCCATTGATAGTATGTATTATCTGGATCTGTTGCATCAGGTTCGCCTGCTCTCCCTTCCTCTTCTCAGCATATTCTCGGATCTCGGCTTGCACTTCCCTTCCAGTCAGAATGTTCTCCCTGACTTGTTGTAAGAACTCTAGCAAGCATCCTCCCCTTATCAAAGCCTCAATCTGGTTCCATAGGTTGTAGCATTCTGAAGTGTTGTGCCCTACGTCCTCGTGAAAAATCGCAATTTTTTAACGATTTCTCTTATCGACTTGGGCTTTCATAGAAGAGGGCTTCTGTAACAAACCCTTGTCCCGAATGGCGAGGTAGACTGTTTCTCGGGATGCATTTAAGGGAGTGTAATGGTCATACCCTCTCATCGCGAGCTATAGGGGCCACTATCCTAAGAGGTGGTAAAGCTTGAGGAGGAGCCCGTTTATCCAGATACCTTTCCGATCTGGGCTGAGGAAGAGGGAAACTGTATGTTGATATATTATGGGGTTTGCTCTAGCTTTTTTGAGCTTGCTCGGGTCTGGGAGCTTTATTCTTTTATCACTTTACGGCTCTCATGTTGTCACGTTCCATCTTAACCTTGAGCTGTTTGTCGAACTCAATCTGTTCCCGAGCCCGATCATAGGGTTCCTCTTAGTTTTTCTGAGGTCTCTTGGCAAAAAACCGAAACAATTTTCCCGTCCACAAGTTTCTTCTGAAGTTTGTGAGGGTTTCTCTCTCGGTGAAGACCCCCATTTGGATGACTTTCTTGTGGAAACACTCAACATAAGCCCGGAGGGTTTCCCCTCTCTCCTGGATCACATATTGTTGATGGATCGAGTCCTTCAATCGGGGCTTTACTCCCTGGAATTATGAGCAGAAATCGGTTGATAACTTGGTGAAGGAATCCACGCTTCTAGCAGGTAACTTCCTAAACCAGGTTTTAGCATAATCCGTGAGTGTAGTGGGGAACATTTGACACATAGCGGCCCTGGTTGTGTTCTGGACCTCTATCTGTTGAACGAAGCTCTCTAAGTGGCTCAGAGGATCTTCAGTCCCGGAGAACCTGTCAGCTGGCATTTTGAACTTAGGTGGGAACTCTGCCTCCTAGACACTTCTGGTGAAGGGGGCATTCATTTCACTTAGAGGATCTTTCTTGTCCTCCTTGTACTTCCCCTTCTTCATCAATTGGACCTCTTTCTGAAGCTCTGCCAACTGGTCACTTAGTCGCTTGCTTTGGATTTCCTTGAGTCAATCTCGGATTCCTCACCATTGGATCATTCTGATGAACTGGCGACCTCTACCTGGTTCCTTCTTCTGAGGGGGTTCGCTCGGGGGCTTTGCTGACTTTCTTCTTTTCTATCCTGGGCTTTTCTCCTTAAAGTCGTTGGGTGGAGAAGATCTTCTCGTTCCCCGAGGAAGGACATCTGTCACGGATTTTACTTGTCTTGGTTGGTAGCGTGGCAGCACTTTGGGATTATAGGGCATGGGCCCTAGCCTATCCCGGATCGAGGTCGGGAGACCCACTCTGTTACTAGTTGATTCCAAAGGGGAAGGTCCCAAGCGATCAAAGGCGGGTTACCTAGCCTCAAGCCTGCTTGACTCCCCCTGATTGCAGAGACCCGCTTGTTGGATAGTGATACCCTCAGCGAGTAATCGAAGGAGGACATTTTCTACAAAGGTCGCCGCTTGTTGGTCAAGCTCGACCTGACTTCCCAGAGGGGGATCCAGAGCTCGCATAGTGGCTGGCTGGGTGGGAACCTGGCTATGGAGCCCGAATTTTCTCCTTTTTCTTCTGACCTTTCGTGTCGATGTAGCAGAAGGTTGTCCCGACGTGCCCTGCTACCCTTGTGAGGAGCGGAGCCTCATGATAACTATGAAATGACAAACTTTTTGAATGTAAAAAGATGGTGGTGTGAGAGGTTTCCCACTGACTGCGCCAGAAAGTGTTGACGAGAAATTTGCTCGAGATGAGAAATTCCTATTAACACCCTCGAGACCATTACCACGAAAGTGGTGCCCGGGGTCAGTACCGTTGGTTCCCGACCTGGTTAAGAGATAGACGAGAGGCTGAACAGTAAATGAGAGCTTTATTATTGATATATCGCTTTAAAGTACAAATCGTTCTCTTGTATGCTCACAGTCTCTCGAACGTGTAAGGGGGTGACAACTCTGTGCCTGTCGAATAGTGGAGATGAAGGTGACCGTGTTCTGAATCCAGAATTTAGGCCTTCCCCTCTTCTTTCTATCTTATATGCTGTTGTATTTTTGTATCTGTCGTTGTCCTTATTTTTCGTCTTCTTTTTACCATGCTTGGCTTCACATTTTTATATCGTCAAAGTAGGCTTTTAATTCACAAATACTTTACCGTGATCCCATGAATCTGTTCCCTCCTTATCGGGTGGGATTCGTCATTTGAATTTGAATTGTTACGGGATTTGATGATATCGTTGACGGAGATAAATTTGTTCCCTTATTTGAATCAAACTCTTGACGTGCATGCTAATATTACATGGAAATGATCATGTGTGCACTCGTGCCATGAATCTTCATGGAGATCACCCTGATAGCTGCCTGTTGCTCAGTAGAGCGAGGTAGACCCCTGCTCTGGCTCTATTCTTAGAATCTTAAGATATATTTTCCCTGACCCTTTGGGGCTTGAGGTGCTCTTGTAGACCTTCCGGAGAGGTAGCTAGGGTAGTGTAGATTTAGGTGTGATTCTTCCTTTATGTCCAGCAAGGATAGTAGGCTTCTAGAGAGGTTG
This sequence comes from Dipteronia dyeriana, assembly GCA_032871835.1. Taxonomy (NCBI): domain Eukaryota; kingdom Viridiplantae; phylum Streptophyta; class Magnoliopsida; order Sapindales; family Sapindaceae; genus Dipteronia; species Dipteronia dyeriana. The sequence continues at coordinate 72,349,343 of CM065297.1, read as the reverse complement.
GCAGGCTTATTTCTAATGTCTCTGGAGCTTGGAGACATCCCCTGGCATTCACAGGGCGGATGTGGAGCTCGACCTCAGAACCGAGGTTCCCCGATAGATAGCCTGGCGAAGCCCGGGTTCCAGTACTCTCGTGGGGGATCGTCTAGGTCGCGCCTGGCTTGTTTTCTGGTAGTTTTGTAGATGAGCCGGCCTTCCCTGCTCCTACGGGGTGGCTTTACGGTCTTTCCGCGCTTTATGATTGTTGATTATGGGTGGAAAATTTCCCCTGGCCAAATTTCACTATTAACAGTAGCTATTTATATTTTTGTAAATATTGCAAAGTTTGTCATTGTTTGATAAGATTTCATATAGAATCGAAGTGCCACTCATATATCTCTTTTGGTATGAACATGCATAGAATGGTTTAGGTATATAAATTGGCATCTAGATAACTTGGTAAATCATTCTTTGGAATCCGATCACACTCCTTAAACAATTGAGTGGGAGAAGGTGTTTTGGAACATCTATGGCCTCCAAGTTTAGTTTAGCTTTATGTTTCATGTAATAACCTCCCAGGAGGTATTCATGAATGGAATTTAGCAAGATACTTCCTAGTAAGGATAGACTATACAATTAGCCCAAACGATATCTACTCCCAAAGATGGGATATTCGTGAGGGATTATATTGAAGGTCGATAACTTGGTAACACACTCAATGTAATTTTATTATTATCCTCCCAAGAGTTCTTGTTAATAAAATTGCAAGGTTAAAATTGAAAACGTTGGTTGTTATGTTAACAATTAGGTGGGACCTAGTCCAACTAGTAAATGTTGTGAACTCCCAAAGGAGGTGTGACATTTATGGGTATTGGATCACCGTTGAATTTTTAGGATTGAATTATTTTATTTAGTTCAAGATAAATATTTGAAAGTGCTTTATCATGATTATTTACTTATATAATTTTTTTTTCTTTTGATATTTCCGATTTGATGAAAGTCATTTTTAAAAATTGGATGTTGAAACAAAAAGACCCAAAACTTTCTGATTCTCAAATTGATAAGAAAAAAAAAATGGATAACCAAGAGGAGGACAAAAGGGAAAAATTCAAAAAAGAAAAAGAAAAAACGGAGATACCAATAGCAAAAATCTGGAATGCACTTTTTTTTTTGATCAAGTACTCAGAATTTTTGTATTATTAACTCAATCATTGTTCAGAAATCATGACCCCATCCCTAATCAACATCCTAAAAGATAATACTTTAACTGATGATAATTATGTCACATGGAAAAGGAAAATTGGGCTTTTGTTACAATCTGAAAAGCATAAGTTCGTTATGTCCACTCCTAAACCACCTACTCCTACTAATGAATCTACTCAGGAGCAAAGAGATGAGTATCAGCAGTGGGACTCTTCTGATGAGATGGATAAATGTTACATTATGGCCACCATATCAGACGTGTTGCAACAGTAACATGAAGGAATGGAGACTGCTGTCGATATAATGATGTCTTTAGAGGAGATGTTTGCTATGAGGTCTAGGACAACTAAGAGAGACCAGTGACTGCTTTTATGAATCTTAGGATGAAACCTATACAGGCTGTGAAAGATCACATGATGAAAGTTGTAGCACATCTCAACATTGCTGAACTGAATGGTGCTGAGAAAGATGGTGAGACCAAAATTGATATGATTGTCAACTCACTGTCGGATTCCTCTGATCAATTCAAGTTGGACTACACCTTGAATAATAAGGAATACACCTTGTAAGGCCTGATGTAAGATGTTCAAAACGCGAAAAAAAATCCTTGTGAAAGGCAAGGGTCAAGAGATTCATACTGTAGGTAAAGCTGCTTCTGTTAAGACCTGTAAGAAGGTCAAGAAAAAACAGAAGAAAAAGCAATTAGGACCTACTAAGAAGGAGACAAAGAAATTAACCAAGATCAAAGGGAAGTGTTTCCTTTGTGGTGAAAAGAGGCATTGGAAAAGAAATTGCCCAAAGTCTCAACACAAGAAGGAAGAAGGTAATATTAATTATCTTGAAACATGTTTTTTGGCGGATTTTATGGATTCTTGGATCATAGACTCCGGAGCCACTAATCATGTTTGTTTTTCCTTACAGGGTTCGAGGAAAGGAGAAGGCTTATTAAGAACGAATTCAACTTGCGTTTAGGAAATGGAACGTTGGTGTCTGCTAGTTAAGTGGGAGATATTGGGATTAGTTTAGATTATTATAGGCATTTAGATTTAATAGACGTTTATTATGTACCTCAATTCAAGATGAACTTAATTTCAGTTTCTTGTTTAAATAAATTTGGTTGTTCGGTTACATTTAGTAAAACTTTTATTATTAGTAAGAATGACAAAATTATTTGCAAAGGTACATTGGAAAACAGTTTATTCTATTTACATGGAAATATCTCTCATTTGTTAGACACGGAATCAACGGAACATAATCATAAACGAGTAAATCAAAAGATGAACCCTACATCTGGCATTTGCGCCTAGGTCATATTAACCTTAATAAGATTAAAAGATTGGTAAGTGACAGACCTCTAAGTGACTTAAAGATTGATGATCTACCAACTTGTGAATCTTGTTTGGAAGGTAAAATGACCAAAAGGTCATTTACGACCAAAGGCACAAGAGCCATCGAATGTTTAGGATTGATACACATTGGTGTGTATGGACCAATGAGCATTCAAGCTAGAGGTGGATATGAATACTTCATCACTTTCATTGATGATCACTCAAGATTTTGCTATATGCATCTTATGAGACATAAGTCAGATGCTTTTGACATGTTCAAAGCATTTAAACCTGAAGTAGAAAATCAGCTTGAGAAACACATTAAAATCTTGAGGTCTGATCGGGGTGGAGAATATCTATCTGGTGAGTTTCAACAATATCTTTGTTAACGAGAAATTTGCTCAGGATGAGAAATTTCTACTAACACCCTCGAGACCACTACCACGGAAGTGGTGGCCAGGGTCGGTACCGTTGATACTTGACCTGTTTTTAGAGGTAAACGAGATGCTGGATTGCAAGGATACAAATGAGAGCTTTTATTATTGATTACTTGCTTTGATATACAGATTACTCCCTCATATGCTTACAATCACTCTATGATCTAGGAAAGTGGTAACTTTGTGCTTGTCGAATAGTGGAAACGGAGGTGGCCGTGTTCTGAACATAGAATTTAGGCCTTTCCCTCTTGTTTTCTTTTCTTTTCTTTTCTTCTATCTGTCGTTCTTCCTCTGTTTCTCGTCTACCTCAACTTCTTTTTTTTTGTATCTTTTGTATGTCATGCTTGGCTCTATTTATATCTGGTCCAAATAGGTTTGAATTCGCTGATATCCCACCATGATCTTACGAATCCGTTCCTTTCTTATCGCGCGGGAACCTTTATTTAAAAGTCGTTGGCCTCGAGTAAATAGCGAAAACGATGATATTGTTAATGAAAATGAGTTTGTTTCCTTTTAGGAATCAAACTCTTGACTCACACGTAAACGGAATTAAAGATATGATCTTGTATGTTATCGCGGCATGGCTTTTCATGGAGGTCACAAAGCTAGCTGCCTGTAGTCTCATAGAGCGAGGTAGATCCATGCTTCTACTCTGTTCTTAGAAGCTCGGGATGGATTTTCCCTGATCCTTGGGAGCTTGAGGTTTCCTTGTAGACATTCCTAGGAGGTAGCCGAGGTAGTGTAGATTTAGGTGTGATTCCTCTTTCATGCCCAGCAGGGACAGTGGGCTTCTGGAGAGGTTGGCGGGCTTCTATCTAAGACTACTGTTAAGCTTGTCCTTCGAAAGTCTTAACTCGGAGGAAGCCTACTTTGCTTGTCGGGCTTCTCTCAAATGTCTCTTGAGCTTGGACCCCCACTGGCTTTTACGGGGTTGTTGAGGAGCTCGACCTCAGGAATCGAGGTTGCCCGATAGGTGGCCTAGAGAAGCTCGGGTTCTAGTGTTCATGTGGGGGCTCATCCTAGTCGCGCATAGCTTGTTTTCTGATAGTTTTGAAGCCGGGCCGGCCTTCCCTGCTCCTGCGAGGTAGCTATATGGTCTATCCGGGCTTCATGAACATCGATTATGGGCTTTGACTTATGACGGGTAAGTGGAAAATTTCTCTTTGACCCCTGGCCCAATTTTACTATTAACAGAAGTCCCCTCTGACTTGAACACCGGAGGCAGAGTTGGGGTTGGAGTCAGATTCCTTGTTTGATTGGGAAATTTTCCCGTTATAAAAACAATTTATGAGAGCGAAATCTTCGCATTAATTATCCAATATTGAATTTGAACTAGTATTCTCTTCGAGGAAAAAAAACGGCTTCAAAACGTCTTTCTCTATGACCCTAGGTGATCTTCTTGAGGATATCGCCGACATCATTACCCTTAACTTCTATTTAAACCCGGCCTTACCATCACTTCCTTCACAATTTATCAATTTTTAAATTTTCAAATTCCTTATTTCTTGCTACCTTATACCGATTTCCCCTTTTTCATTTTCTCTTCACCCATCAATGTCGAATTCCTCAGATAGCATCGACGCCTTGGTCGAGGGCACTGGAGGCTCTAACCTGGTTCCTCGGAAACAGGTGCAAGGAATTTCAAGTGACGAGGACTCCTCCCTGGTCCGCCAGCGCCATCGTTCTAGAAGAAACGTCTCCATTGGCTCTGGCTTCTTGAATCAACTCGATAACCCTCTAAACTTAGTTGACGAAGATTCTGATGATAGGGAGAGGGTCGACGCTGTTAGGAAGGTTATGGTTATAGTGGTGGAGCTTCCTTCAATGACAACCCTTCCTTTCGAACCCAGGGTCATTCCTGATTCCATCGTTGATCCTCAGTCGATTAGTCACCTTCAGGATAAATACTTCATCATTGACACCGGCTCTTTCGCAGTCCCCCACAAAAATTACAACGTCTTCAGCCCACCCAAATGTGTACTTCCCATTCATGTTGCAGCCTTCGAGAGCGGGGTGAGGCTCCCTCTTCATCCTACCCTTTGGTGAGCTCTCAACAAGCTTTAAATGGCTCCGTGCCTGGATTCAGGAGGCTCCTAGTCGGCTTCCTCATGCTATAAAGAGAGCAGTGCGAGATGAGCAGCATAACTAGAGAGCCCGGGACAGAGGAGCTTGCTTTCCTTTTCCAGATAGGGAGTCTGGCTGTGGTCCCTCGAGGTCAATTTTACGCCAAAGCCAAGAACAAATTCAATTTTATCATCCCTTGTTCTTCAAGGAAAGACCTCGCTTGGAAAGAAGAGTGGGTACTAGCGGGGGGAGGCTAGGGGAGCTCCGTTTTCATCGGCAGGCATGAGCTCGCGGTCTCACTACTTTCAGTGACAAACTCTCGTGGGATGGAGACTCCTTGCCCGTTGAGTCTGAGGCTGTGTTGAGGACCATCATGGCCAGAAAATTTTTGAATTTAAAGTTTCCAACTGCTGACCCCTTCGACCCCCGCTGGGTGAACAAGTACCTGCGGATCTCCGATGCTACTCATTGCAGGTATCTTGCTCTATCATGCTTTTGGGTTGTTGAATGGTTTAGTTATGACAGTCTTAACCCTTTTTTTAATAGTGTTTGTTGTTGCTCCAGCTTCTCGTGAAGCTCGGTAAGCTCGGACCCCTTCTCCTCCTTCCAGATCGTCCCCGGGAGCTTTCTCGGCTACTTCGAAGAAGGGGGGTCAATTGTAGGGAAAAACGAGTTCAAAACGCAATGGAAGCGTGATAAAAATGAAATTAGAGTTTGCGTATAAATAAAAAAATTTCCCTTTTATGCAACGAGAACCTTAACCCTAGATTAATTGATGTATATAAAAGTATTGTACCTTTTTCGCGTGACGATTGAACAAGCACCGAATTGATTCCGCAAGATCTTCCATTCCAATCACGAACATGAATCACCTAGGAGTGTGGGCTCCCTTTCTTTAAATTGTTGCCATCCAGATCTCGATACCAGGATATAGCTAGATAGCGCTCCCGATGCCTTGGTCGGGCTACGACCCTCAAGAGAGATCTGAGCGTAGAAGCATTGTTACTTGCTAGATCACGAGATCAGAACAACCAAAAGGTCATCCTGCTGCATTGGCCAGGCTAACCCTGCTATGAAGGATCTAGATGGCATAGATGCCTACCGAAATCGTTTTGCCGGCTCATCTAAGTACTGTGATTCCTAGAAAAGGAACTCTAGGTACCCATATTAACCACAGAAGTTTCATCCGACATGATCGAGCAATACGCTTATTTATTTTGCAGGAATGAACAGTACCCCGGTTCTCTAAGCCAGTCACTGGGAATGATACTGGTTACCAATAAAAAGGGTCAAGCAAAATTCTTCATATAGTACAAGATCTAGACACCAACCCCAAATACTTATCGGTGTTCAAGTCAGAGAGGACTTCTGTTAATAGAAAAATTTGGCTAGGGACCAAAGAAGAATTTTCCACTTCCCAGCCTTCCTGCAAGAGTCTGAATTCGGACTTATATGACGGGGTATCAAGGTCCCCGAGGTCGAGTTACCATGCGATCCTACAGGAGCAAGGTAAGGCCGCCCATACCATCTGAGCATCTCGCACGTGTCCAGGCTTACCAAATAAAACCTGACGAGACCACGTCAAGCTCTTTATACCAGGATAAAAGCCCGAAACTAGGTCGACGTGAAAGGACCTGGGTCCCCCGACATCAAGGTATCTCGTGACACTCTCCTAGAGCTTGCTACTATCTCTACTTTCACTAGAAGACCTTCAAGGTGCCAATCTTGTCTTGTAAAGGCCCTCATGCCTTCTCGAGGTATTAGCTCGACCTGTCCGAGCATAAAAGGAAGAAGCCTGTAAAGCCCCATCTTCACCAAAAGTGCCAAGATCCACTGTAGATCCTGTCATGGTTAAACCAAGTAGCAAGAGCAGTACTCGAGCGTACCTCTCCACCCTTCAAAAGCAAGCAAAGGTCGCCTGTTTATGGCGAACACCTTACCAGGGCTTGCCAGCCAAGCCCGCTACACCGCTAGGTAGCCTGCATAATTAGGTCAGCGTAGCTAAACCAAGCTCCCAACTACAAGGTTAGAACCCTATGGGATATTTTGCCCTTAAAATGGTTAGCACAAGTTCCATGGGAATACCAGCATGATCGATCTGGCTCGGTGATAGTTGAGAGGTCCCCGGGGGACCCTGCCAGTGTACTAGATCCTAGGGTACCTCGCCCTCAAGAAATATCAAATGTCACCTCGGGTAACCTCCATGAAGAGCCTCTCCAAAGTGACATGCAGAACTAGAGCTCTCCTCTCGGTAACGTAGGAAGAGAGGTTTGACATTCATGACATTTAGAGTACCATTAATGAGGTCAACCGTATTAATGGAGGTAGTCTGAGGTCAACTATATTAATAAAGGCAGTCAACCCAATTAATGACATGATCAACACCATTAATAAGAGAATATTCAACACTTTAATAGCCATCATTAGTGAAAGAGTCCAAAGAGGAAACAAATACCTTTTCCTCCAAGATATCCTCCTTTACCGATTATTGTGGGGCAACTATAACAGAAAATCCCGTCTATCAAGGAAGGAAGAGTCCGAGGAGGAAACAATCATATCTTCTCCAAGATAATAGCTACAAGCCGATCAACTACTTTAAAGGAAGAATCGTATTCGTAAGGAAACAAAGACTAATTGAAGAGTCCTGGACTTGCACGCCAAGGTAGTCACCATGTATAAATATGCTTGTAAAAGGCATATTGAAGGTCTCCGATCAATGACAGAAGACATATGCTTCGTTAAAAGTTCTCTCTACATCATCATTGTATGTGTACCTCGACCGGGAAAATACTGGTATCAGTAAACACTCATTGTTGTAAGCTCCCCGGAGCATAGACGTTGTACTACTTTGACATCTTTGTAACCTCTTCGGAGCATCGCATGATATATATTTATATATACAAGGAAGGGTATTCCTCCTTCCTCTGGATACTGCCTAGGTGTTTTTCAGCATTTGATCACTCATGATGCTTTTTCCCCCCTTGGTCAGTCCACCTCCATCTACATAAGACTTGTGTTTTTCTTATTATCAACTGTATTACATATGTGTATATACGGGCTAGGTACCGACCCCATTGGTCCTAGCTCTCTAATCTTTCTTACATGAGATTAGGAAACAACAACGAAGACCTATGGATCCGAATCTAGATTCCTATCCCGCTGGACCTAACGCTCTTATCCTCTCATCTACACGCCAAAGTCGCACATCAAGATGAAGAGAAACAGCCCAGACAAGTTTGAAGGGAGTCGAGAAGCTCTATCATATCCTCTCTATGGAAGAAATCGAGCTCTCTGACACTGGAGCTAGATAAGCCCCCATTCTTACTTGCTATCGAGGTCTGGGTATTACAGAAAGCAATCGGGCTCCAGAACCAGGCTCTGGGTAACAGGACGGGCTCCGACCCCGACCGAGAAATAAGGTCTAGGATCACCCCCTTCGCACCAGCAAGTGAACCTCGAGCTTCCCATATCTACTTCATAAACAGGAAGCCCGATGGGCGGGATGGCTTATATCCTACCTCCTGTTTCATCCTCCTTTATATTCATACAAGATCAGGTCTTGTATCAATGATACCAACCTCGGCCACCACCTTCGTGGTAGTGATCTCGAGGGTGTTAATAGGGATTTCTCATCCTAAGCAAATTTCCTGTTAACACCTCTAAATTGCCTTTCAGGGATGACCGAAATTCACCATGCACATATATATAGGATCATAAATCCTTTCTTAAGAAGGATATACTTGGTTTTCAAGTATCCTTTCCTTATGTGGATTTATTTTGTAATTAAGAGTCCTTATTTAATGGAAATCTAACTTCTCCTATAACCATATGTTGTTGCCCGAATTTTATCTCTTTGTTATAGATTATGAGAGTTCAATCTTTCCTAAGAAGGATTATTTGATGGACAAGAATCCTATCCTTAGGTAGATTAACTTGGTGGTTATGAATCCTTTTCAAATAAGAATTCTACCACTAAGTAGTTTTACTTGGTGACCAAGAATTCTAGATGTATGAACAATTCTTCTTTTCTCATAGTCTTTTGACCTTATAATTATTTACTTTAGACGATTATAATAATTAAACTATAATTGCTATAAGATTTGTTAATTACAATATTGCACTCTTGCTATCGAGCATAATCCTATCATTCTCCCACTTGCTCTATAGCAAATGTGTCATATCTCTCATCCCCATGTTCTCTAGATGCCCATCAAAACACTTTTGAGGAAGAGCCTTTGTAAAGGGATCCGCTAGATTTTCTGCTGACGTGATATTGGTAATCGTCACGTCACCCCTATGTACAATTTCCCTTAGAAGGTGATACTTTCTTTCAATGTGTTTCACTCTCTAATGACTTCTTGGTTCTCTCGAATTAGCCATTGCTCCACTATTGTCACAATAGATAGTGATCTGATTATTCGCTTCATGAACCACTTCCAACTCAATCAAGAATTAGCGGAGCCAGACAGCCTCTTTAGCAGCCTCGCATACGGCAACATACTCGGCTTCCATGGTGGAATCAGCAATACAAGAATGCTTGATACTCTTCCATATGACTGCCCCTCTTCCAATGGTAAACACAGATCCTGATGTCGATCTCCTGGAGTCAGAATCTGACTGAAAATCAGAATCTGTATACCTAACAGGAATTAAATCCCCTCAATAGTATACAAGCATATAATCTCTCGTTCTCCTAAGATACTTGAAAATATGCTTGACTGCCATCCAGTGATCAGGACCAGGCTTCCATTGAAACCTGCTAACTATGCCTACGGCAAAACAAATATCTGGTCTATTGCAGAGCATTGCATACATGAGACTTCCAACTGCCAATGCATATGGAACCCTACTCATTTATTGCTCTTCATGCTCATTCTTAGGAACTCGTTCCTTAGAAAGTTTGATTCCATGCCTGAAAGGTAACATACCTTTCATGGAATCTTGCATGGAAAACCTAGACAAGATTTTATCTATGTATAAAGCTTGGGATAATGCAATCGTTCTATTCTTTCTCTCCATTAGGACTTGGATACCAATAATATAACTTGCTTCACCCAAGTCCTTTATATCAAATTATTTTGCTAACCATTCTTTTATTGATGTCAATACACCTACATCGTTTCCGATGAGTAGTATATCATTAACGTAAAGAACTAGAAAAACCAACTTGTCGCCTTTAATCCTTTTGTATACACAAGGTTCATCAAGGTTTTGAATAAATCCAAAACCTTTAACGGCTTGATCGAACCTTATGTTCCAGGATCTGAATGTTTGCTTCAATCCATATACGGATCTTTACAACTTGCATACCTTTTCCTCTTGGCCCTTTTCAATGGATCCTTCTGGTTGCGTCATATTGATGCTTTCGTCAAGACTTCCATTAAGGAAAGCTGTCTTGACAGCCATTTGCGGCTTCTCTAGGTCTAGAGGTGCCGCAATGGATAAGAGTATCCTAATGGATTTAAGCATGGCCACAAGAGAGAAGGTTTCTTCATAATCGATACCTTCCTTCTGTGTATAACCTTTAGCTACCAATCTAGCCTTAAAGGTTTCCACTTTTCGATTCATTCCTCTTTTCCTCTTGTATACCCACTTGCACCCGATGGGTTTTTTCCCTTTAGAACAGTCTACAAGAGACCAGACTTTATTTTTGAACATAGATTCAATTTTTGATTGCATTACCTTTTGCCAATGGTGAAAATCAACATCTTCCATTGCTTCCTTGTACGTATAAAGATCATCATCGTCTGGAAGATTCTCTACATATTCTCCTAGACCGATATATCTCTCTGGTTGTCTAACAACCCTCCCACTACGACGAGGTATGGTAGATTGTTGATCTTGCGTTGGTACGAAACTTACAATTGGGCTTGGTTGTGAAACCTCTTGTGGAATTGTATCTCCTAAAAGCTCATTTAGGACAATTCTACTTTTAGTCACAAAAATATTCATATAGTCCTCTTTTATAAATTTGGCATTTGTCGAAACAAATACTTTAAGATCTGAAGGACTATAAAAATAATATCCTTTTGTTCCTTTTGGATACCCTACAAATATGCATGTTTCTGAACGGGACTCCATCTTATCTGTCTTTCCTTTTAACACATGCGCAGGGCATCCAAATATCCTTAAGTGTTGTAAACTAGGTTTTCGCCCAGTCCACAACTTATGCAGTGTTTTAGGAACCAACCTAGATGGTACATCATTTAGAATATACATGGCAGTTTGTAAAGCATATCCCCAAAAAGAATTAGGGAGAGTTGAATAACTCAACATAGACCTAACCATATCCAAAAGAGTTCTATTTCTCCTTTCTGCCACCCCTTTTTTTTGAGGTGCGCCTGGTGCAGAAAACTGAGAAATTATTACATTATCAATAAGATATTGTTGAATCTCACCAGATAGATATTCTCCACCACGATCGGATCTCATGATTTTTATGCTTTTCTCAAGCTGATTTTCTACTTCAGCTTTAAATGCTTTGAACATATCAAAAGCATCTGACTTATGTCTCATGAGATACACATAGCCAAATCTTAAGTGATCATCCGTGAAAGTGATGAAGTACTCATATCCACCTCTTGCTTGAATGCTCATAGGTCCACACACATCAGTGTGTATCAATCCTAAACATTCAATGGCTCTTACGCCTTTGGTCGTAAACGACCTTTTGGTCATTTTACCTTCCAAACAAGATTCACAAGTTGGTAGATCATCAACCTTTAAGTCACTTAGAGGTCCGTCACATACCAATATTTTATTCCTATTAAGGTTAGTATGACCTAGGCGCAAATGCCATAGGTAGGTTTCATCTTTTGATATCTACAAAGAAGGAGAAAGAGATTCATACCGTAAGTAAAGTTGATTCTGTTAAGACCCGTAAGAAGGTTAAGAAACAACAGAAGAAAAAGCAACTAGGACCTACAAAGAAGGAGAAAAAGAAAGTAACCAAGATCAAAGGAAAGTGTTTCCTTTGTGGTGAAAAGGGACATTGGAAAAGAAATTGCCCAAAATCTCAAGACAAAAAGGAAGAAGGTAATATTAATTATCTTGAAACTTGTTTTTTGGCGGATTCTATAGATTCTTGTAGGTCCTAGTTGCTTTTTCTTCTGTTGTTTCTTAACCTTCTTACGGGTCTTAACAGTATCAACTTTACCTACGGTATGAATCTCTTGACCTTTGCCTTTCACAAGGATCTTTTCCGCACTTTGAACATCTTGCATCAGACCTTGCAAGGTGTATTCCTTATTATTCAAGGTGTAGTCAAACTTGAATTGATCAAAGGAATCCGACAATGAGTTGAAAATCATGTCAATTTTGGTCTCTCCATCTATCTCAGCACCATTCAGTTCAGCAATGTTGAGATGTGCTATGACTTTCATCATGTGATCTTTCACAGCCTGTCCAGGTTTCATCCTAAGATTCATAAAAGTAGTCACTGCTTCTCTCTTAGTCGTCCTAGACCTCATAGCAAACATCTCCTCTAGAGACATCATTATATCGGCAGCAGTCTTCATTCCTTCATGTTGCTGTTGCAACACATCGGAGATGGTGGCCTTAATGAAACATTTAGCCATCTCATCAGAAGACTCCCACTGTTGATACTTATCTCTTTGCTCCTAAATAGATTCATTAGTAGGAGTGGATGGTTTAGGAGTGGATAGAACGAATTCATGCTTTTCAGATTGCATTAGAAGCCCAATTTTCCTTTTCCATGTGACATAATTATCACCAGTTAAAGTATTGTCTTTAAGGATGTTGATTAGGGATGGGGTCATGATTTCTGAACAATAACAAAAATTATATATAAGTACATAATCATGATTAAGAACTTTTGAATATTTATCTTGAATTAAATAATTCAATCGTAAAAATTCAATAGTGATCCAATACCTATAAATGTCAAGCCTCCTTTGGGAGTTCGCAATATTTACTAGTTGAACTAGGTCCCACCTAATTGTTAATATAACAACCAACGTTTTCAATTTTAGCCTTGTGATTTTATTAACAAGAACTCTTGGGAGGATATTAATAAACTCACATTGAGTGTGTTACCAAGTTATCGACCTTCAATATAATCCCTCACGAATATCCCTTCTTTGGGAGTAGATATCGTTTGGGCTAATTGTCTAGTCTATCCTTGTAAGGAAGTATCTTGCTAAATTCCGTTCATGAATACCTCTTGGGATGTTATTCACGAAACATAAACCTCAACCAAACTTGGAGGCCTTAGGTGTTCAAAAACACCTTCAACCACTCAATTGTTTAAGGCGTGTGATCGAATTCCAAAGAATGATCTACCAAGTTATCTAGATGCCAATTTAGATACTTAAACCATTCAATGCATGTTCATACCAAAAGAGATATATGAGTGGCACTCCTATTCTATATGACATGTTATCAAACAATGACAAACATTGCAATATTTACAAAAATATAAATAGCTACAATTTTGGTCAATCCTAGAAAAACTAGTAAATTACATTTATCTTGGAATACAAGAACTCTTTCTTGGCGAACAAGTCTTCACGTGACCTTCGTCTTTCTGACTCCCTCGGCTACCTCCCATGGGCGTGCGCACCCCTCGCCTTTACCCATGGGTGTGCGCAATCCACAAACCCATAAAGGGCTGCCATGCGCAGCCCATGGCTACCAAAGGGGCTGCCGTGCGCAACCTATGCCACAACAAACGTGGCGGCGCGCTCTTCGCACGCACGTTAGTTGTTACGGCTCGCACGGCCTCAAACTTGTTTCGGTTACTCCTAATTCTTCAAACCTTCGAGTCTTCGAAACTTGAATTTTTTACAGAAGAATTTACATAACAAAATACTGCAGTTTTTGTTTTACAAAAAAAAAAAAAAACCTTAGCAACTACCAAGAAGGAAATTATGGCAAAAATAGACCACCCTTCTTGTTACAATCCCAAAACAAAATTACATTGAATTCTAGGACCAAAATTGAGCAATAACAAACCTCATACAAAACATATATATATCCATACATTCCAATGTAAATATATATGTGAATACCTAGAGTGCCATCTCTTTCTAAAACATGCATATATACAATAAAAAGAAAAAGATTCACGAACACATACATCAATTAATCAAGGGTACAACCTGGCTCTGATACCAATTTGTAAGGAAAAATGGGTTCAAAACGCAATGGAAGCGTGATAAAAATGAAATTAGGGTTTGCGTATAAATAAATAAAAATCCCTTTTATCCAACGAGAAGCTTAACCCTAGATTAATTGATGTATATAAAAGTATCGTACCTTTTTCGCGTGACGATTGAACAAGCGCCGAATTGATTCCGCAAGATCTTCTAATCCAATCACGAACGTGAATCACCTAAGAGTGTGGACTCTCTTTCTTTAAATTGTATTTATGAGGATAGATACAAAGCAAAAATCTTTTCTTTGTTAGTTACAAATATCCTCCAAGAGAAAAATCTAAGAACGTCCGGTCACTTGTGAATTATCAATCAATTTGATTGAAACTCGCGTGAACCTTGATTCGATGTTGTACACAAAACTCTTTTGATGTAAAAGATATTAGTATACTATCGAATACAAAAGCGTTGCCCTTTTTTCTCTACTTGGCCGAATTCCCACACTAATGCTTAGAGATTATCAAATTTTGTCCAGAGTAAAATCAGATTTTTCTCCCTCAAAATTCCTATGATGACCAAATTCTTCTCCTAGAAAAATTAGCTTGGCCGAAATCACCTCTAAATTTCCTTTCAGGGATGACCAAAATTTACCATGCACATACATATAGGATCATAAATCCTTTCCTAAGAAGGATTTACTTGGTTGTCAAGTATCCTTTCCTTAGGTGGATTTATTTGGTAGTTAAGAGTCCTTATCTAAAAAGAAATCTAACTTCTCCTATAACCATATGTTGTAGGCCGAATTTTATGTCTTTGTTATAGATTAGGAGAGTTCAATCTTTCCTAAGAAGGATTACTTGATGGACAAGAATCCTATCCTTAGGTAGATTAACATGGTGGTTATGAATCCTTTTCAAATAAGAATTCTACCACTAAGTAGTTTTACTTGGTGACCAATAATCATTTTCCAAAAAATTTCTATCCAACACCAAGACTCCTAATCCAACTCAATAGTGTATTTGTAACCATATTAAAGACTTCCTAATTTGATTAGATAAATAACTCTTTTTATTTATCTACTTATCAAATATAGTCTTTAACATTAACTATACTACCAACAATAGTATAGTTTTAGGAGACCATCTCCTACTAGGAAAATATTTTGACTTTTAATTAAATAATTAATTAATCAATAAATTAATTAATTCCCATTTAATTAAATAATAAAATAAAAAATAATATATTAAAGCTATTATTAATAGCCTTTGCCGCCCATACCTTAATATAAAGGCCATATATTATTTTTCTTATTTTATTAAATCCATTGGACCTTAATAAAAAGTCCACATGTGAACTAGACCTATTCTTACAAAAAGAAACAAGTTCACATGACTTAATACAATTCTAGATGGACCCCTAAATTGGTCCGGTAGAATATATCAAGTGATCCATGCAAGTTCGTGTGGATTGAGGATCTTGGCGGGCTATCTAAATTTAAGCTCCAATAGACACAACCCAATCACAATCAACAAATGATTCACTTAGGTCCGATCTATTTAATTTTAGTTTATTCCACTAAAGAACTAAAATTGAACTCTTAAAAAAAGACAGAATAAGTTGATGTTACTCATTCGTACCCTAGACAACCTTATTGGAGAAAGTGTATCCTCGTGAAGAATACCAGTAACCGCCAAGAGCTAATAGACCGCCTATAGCTCTCCAAGTTATCATATTTACTCATATGACCACATTTTGAACTTGGATATTTTGACTTGTCCAGAAGCCATGTTTCAATAGACACTATTGAAAAATTAACGTTCAGATTTAATATCCAATACCTCAAAACATCAGTATGATGGTATTCTACTCTCATTCAATAAATGGAGCCACGATGTCCATATCGATAAATGAAGTCCTCTATCGATTAACAAATGAATACCACCAAACTATCGAGGATAGACTATGCTATATAATCGTACTCATTGATAGCTCAAATGATAACACTTGCAACCATAAGTCCATCATTTATCTCAGGATTGAGATAGACTCTCCGATTGTCTTCAAATGAAAACTTTTTTCATTGACGGTTTTAGATAAAGTATTTCATTTTGATCCTATTCAATGCACTAGATTCTTTTGCCCAAAGGCACCACACTTTGATGATTTTAGACTCATCATAACACATTTGATCCCACTCAAATGCTAGCAAAAGAATCTACAACTTTGACAAGATAAAGGCGTCAAACCTTCTATCTTAAGTTGTGAATATTATTCAAGACTAACTAAAGAATTGTGTCTACCTCATACATATCTAGATGTATGAACAATTCTTCTTTTCTCATAGTCTTTTGACTTTATGATTTTTTACTTTTGACAAGTATAATAATTAAACTATAAATGCTATAAGATTTGTCAAGCTAGAAATCACTTTATTCATAAGAAAAGATTGTTAATTACAATATTACACTCTTGCTATCGAGCATAATCGTAACAGCTTGTGGGTTGTTGAATGGTTCAGTTCTGATAGTCTTAACCCTTTTTTTAACAGTGTTTGTTGTTGCTCCAGCTTCTCACGAAGCCCGATAAGCTCGGACCCTTCCTCCTCCTTCCAGACCTTTCCCGGGAGCTTTCTCAACTGCTTCGAAGAATGGGGGTCAACCATTAGAGCTGCTACCTCCCTCGTTCCTGCTCCATCGCCTTCCTAGGTGAAGTCTGAGATGGTTAATCTTACTACAAGGGCAGCAGAGGCTCTAAACCTAGGAGGGCCCGCTTCCCAAACCAATGATAAGTCCACTTTTGCCCTTCACCAGTGGTTTCTGCTTCAACTGATGCTTCCCCGGTCATATCATCTCCTTCTACTGATCCAACTACCTCCTGAGTAGTTCAGGTTCCCAGGGATCCAGAGGTCGGTACTCTTGAGATCGTCCCCCCTCTCCCCCACCAGCAGTCAAGTTCGGTGGGTCAAGACGAGGTCCTGAAGCAATTCGTTTTGTCTTGTCCAGTTGGCGGGCTTTCTAGGATGACCTCGATGCCCGTGGACGTCATGGTTACAAAAGGGTCTGCCCTTCTAGCCGAGGTAATAGTCGCTTTTACTTCCTCATTCAGTGGCTTGATTTATCATTTCCTCACATGAGTTCTCTTTGTAGGCTTTCAAGTTTCAAGTAGCCATGGGATATCAGGTGGCTTCTCACTGTGACTTGGCAGCTAAGGCTGAGGCTGAGCAAGCTATGGGGTTGCTGGCGCGGGCTCAAACCCTGGTCCAGAAGATGACCTCTATCCAGAGGGGAATGGAAACATAACTAGTTGAGCTCTAGTGCGACCACGAGAGGTTGAAGCGGGCCTTTGATCTGGAAACTCTTCGGTCGAAGAGATGAGCCAGCCAGCGGGATGACTGGAAGGGAGAGGCTCAGGCGTTAGATGTCGAGAACCAAGCTCTACAGGCCCAAGTTGCCAAGCTTCAGGCCGAGGTGGAAGCGTCTTTCAATGAGGGGTATTTCTATACCTCCTTTGAGGTTGCGGAAGCCCTCCCCCTCCCATTTGATATTTCTAGCATCGTCGGCTGGGACAGGGAAGAGGTTATGTCTCGGGCTGTAGAGATGTCTCACCCCGGTAATGATAAAGTAGGCCCTTCTACTGGGGAGAAAGCAGGTAGGCGGTAGAAGCAGCCAACCAGAATGAGCCACTACCAGAAAGGGGAATAGGGGGCGAGGTTCATCCGGTGGAGGAGGAGGCTGGAGGGTATCGGGAGGATGCAGCAATTTGAATTCCATTTCTTGTAGTTTGTTTTGAATGCCCGAAAAAAGGAGTGGGCATCACATCTTTACATGTGCTTGATCATTCATCATTTCATTTTTTTTGTAGCCCAGAATCAAGGGTTGGGCTCCCTGTTTGTTGTAGCCTTACTGGGGAATATGCTCCCCCATTTATTAATAAAGCTTAACTTGAGATCTGGTTCACATTTTGACTTTCATGTACTTGCTTCTTTTCTGATCTCCCTCTAGGTTCAGCCTCTGTTGCAAATCGATTTAGCTTGGGAAGAATAACAAGATAAGAACATTGCTTAAACGTGAAAACAGACAGCTAGCTCGGACTTTCTGACTACCGAGACTTATAGCTTAACGTCTTTAGTTGATAGTCCCTTGTTTGATCAGAAACCTGTTATATTGAGCAATCACGCGTACAAGAAAGATTAGTAACCAGTAATAACTAGGGTATTTATAGTTTAAGTAAATCGAGCTCTCCATCCTTGAGCCCCTTCAGGGGGCTGTAGCCCGAGGGAGGCATCAAGTAAAAAACTGTTTAGCCCTCTTTTAGGCTAGGGTTCAGGAGGGCTTCCATGCTCTTAAACTTGAATCCTTCTTGGTGGTGGTAGCCCGACCAAGGCATCAGGAGGGCTTAGCTATTTCCTGGTTTTGAAATCTAGATGGCAACTATGCTCTTACACTCAGACTTATCTTGGGGGCGGTAGCCCGACCAAGGAATCAGGAGGGCTATCTAGCTATTTCCTGGTCTTGAAATCTCGATGATAACTATGCTTTTACACTCAGACCCTTTTTGGGGGTGGTAGCCCGACCAAGGCATCATGAGGGCTATCTAACTATTTCCTGGTATTCAGATCTGGATGGCAACTATGCTCTTACACTCAGACTCTTCTTGGGGTGGTAGCCCGACCAAGGCATCAGGATGGCTTAGCTATTTCCTAGTATTGAAATCTGGATGGCAACTATGCTCTTACACTCAGATTTATATTGTAGGTGGCAGCCTGACCAAGGCATCAGGAGGGCTACTTAGCTATCTTGAGATTTGGATGGCAATTATGGTCTTACACTCAGACCCTTCAAAGGGGTGGTATCCTAACCATGGCATTAGGAGGGCTATCTAGCTATTTCCTGGTCTTGAGATCTAGATGGCAACTATGCTCTTACACTCAGACCCTTCTTGCTGGGGGGTAGTGCCCGGTCGAGGCAACAGGAGTGGCGAGGGGGCTTTTCCGGCCTACCCCTGGTCTTGGGGTGATAATGTTGAATTTCCCATGTAGACCCAAATCATTGAAGAACATAGTTGAAGATGGAGAAAATAAGAAAAGTAGGCTTTATTGATATAAAGGATGGAGTACATTATTGTCGGAGATAAAAAGAAACTAGGCGGAGGCTGCCTGCTCATGAGTCCCCTATTCAAGGGTAGAATCTTCTTAAGTGATCTGCACTCCTAGTATGATCGATGAGTCGACCATTCATATCCTCGAGCTTGTATGCCTCATTACGGATCACAATCTTTATTAGGTATGGTCCTTCCCAGTTGGGCCCTAGGACTCTATCTGACCTCTTCCTAGTATTCAACGTTATTTTCCTGAGAATTAGGTCCCCTTCTTTGAAGTTTTGGCTTAAACCCTCCTGTTGAAGTACCTGGCAATCCTGTTTTGGTAGATTGCTACCTTCTCGGTTATTCGATCTTGTTACTTTCATTGCTCTCTGGTTTGAAATGTTGGACTCTAAAGGAGGTCAATTTATGCTCGATAGGTAGGACTGCTTCAACCCCGAAGGCTAACGAGTAGGGCTTTTCCCCGGTAGTTGTTCTCCTTGTAGTGCGGTAAGCCTAGAGGACCTTGGGAAGCTTTTTTGCCCATCTGCCTTTCTTCTGTTGTAGTTTTTTCTTCAATAGCTTCTTAATGGTTTTGTTTATGGATTCCACCAGACTGTTGGTCTAGGGGTGGGCTACCGAAGCAAACTGAAGGTCGATTCCTAAGCCTTTATTGATGACAAGAGGGGTTCCGAACCTGTAAACTACACTAGTCTTTATTGATGGCAAATTTGCTCGAGATGAGAAATTCCTGTTAACACCCTCGAGACCACTACCACGAAAGTGGTGGCCGGGGTAGGTACCGTTGGTTCCCGACCTGTTAAGAGATAAACGAGAAACTGGATCGTAATAACAATAAATGAGAGCTTTTATTATTGATAGATTGCTTCAAAATACAGATCGCTCTCTCGTGTGCTCACAGTCTCTCTAAGATGGAGGGTGGTGGCAACTCCGTGCCTGTCTAATAGTGGAAATGAAGGTGGCCGTGTTTTGAATATAGAATTTAGGCCTTCCCCTCTTCTTTACTTTCTCTTTTCTCTCTGTTGCTATCTAACTTTTTCTGTGTATGTATCAGTCTATGTAGGTTGTTCTCTATTTTCGTATATCTTCTACCATGCTTGGCTTCACATATTTATATCGTCCAAGCAGGTTTTTAATGTGCAAATATTTCACTGTGATCCCATCAATCTGTTCCCTCCTTATCGGGGCGGGATTCGTCATTTGAATTTGAATTGTTACGGGATTTGATGATATCGTTGACGGAGATAAATTTGTTTCCTTTTTTGAATCAAACTCTTGACATGCATGTAAATATTACGTGGAGATGATCCTGTATGCACTCGTGTCATGAATTCTCATGGAGGTCACCCTGCCAGCTACTTGTTGCCCCATATAGCGAGGTAGATCCCTGTTCCGACTCTGTTCTTAGGAGCTTAAAATGGATTTTCCCTGACACTTAGGGGATTGAGGTGCTCTTGTAGACATTCCCGGGAGGTATTTGGGGCAGTGTAGATTTAGGCATGATTCTTCCTTTATGTCCAGCAAGGACAGCGGGCTTCTGAAGAGGTTGGCGAGCTTCTCTTGAATGTCTCTTAAGCTTGGAGACTTCCTCCGGCATTCTCGAGGTGGTTGTGAAGCTCGACCTCGGAGCCGAGGTTCCCCGATATATGGCCTGGAGAAGCCCGGGTTCCAGTACTCTTGTGAGAGGCTCGTCCTGGTCTTGCCTAGCTTATTTTATGGTAGTCTTGAAGCTGATCCGGCCTTTCCTGCTCCGGCGGGGTGGCTTTACGACTTTTTTGGGCTTCATGGTTGTCGATTATGGGTGGAAAATTTCTCTTTGACCCCTGGCCAAATTTCACTATTAACAGAAGTCCCCTCTGACTTGAACATCGGTGGTAGAGTTGGGGTTGGAGTCAGATTCCTAGTTTAATTGAGAAAGTTTTCCGCCATAAAGATAACTAATGAGAGCGAAATCTTCTTATTAATTACCCAATATTTGAATTTGAAACTGTGTGTTATTCGAAGAAAAACGGCTGTAATACGGCTTCAGGTGATCTTCCCAAGGATATCGTTAATAATCCTCTATTTAAACCCGGCCTTACCGTCACTTTCTTCATACTTCCTCAAATCTCAAATTTTCAAAATTTCAAATTTCTTCTTCCCTGCTTTCTCTGCCGATTTCCCTTTTTACTTTCACACCTCTCTTACCCATTAATGTCGACTTCCACAGATAATGTTGATGCCTTGGTTGAGGGCACCGGGGGCCCTAACCTAGCTCTTCGTAAGCGGGTGCGAGGAATTTCAAGCGATGAGGAATCTTCCTCGCTCCGCTAGCGCCGTCTTTCTAGTAGGAACGTCTCTATCAGCACTGGCTTTTCGAACCAGCCTGACAATCCTCTGAACCTAGTCGATGAAGACTCTGATTTGGAGGAGAGAGTCGATGCAGTCGGGAGGGCTCAGGTTACAGTGGCAGAGCTTCTTTCAGTGGTGGCCCTTCCTTTCGAACCCAGGGTCATCCCAAACTCTACCGTCGTCCCTCAGTCGATTGGCCATCTTCGGGATAAGTACGGTATTTCCGACACCGTTTTCTTCACTGTCCCCCACCGAAATTAAGACATTTTTAGCCCGCCCAAAGGTATATTCTCTATCCACGTCGTAGCTTTTGAGAGCGGGGTGAGGCTCCTTCTTCACCCTACCCTTCAGCAGGCTCTCAATGCTCATCAGCTGGCTCCACTTCAACTGACGCCGGGCTTCTGGAGGCATCTAGTCTGCTTTCTTGTATTATGGAGGAAGCAATGCGAGATGAGCAAGGTAACCAAGGAGCCCAGAGCTGAAGAGCTCACCTTTCTTTTCCAGATAGGTAGCCTGGATGGGGTTCCACGAGGCCAATTATGTGCCAAGGCCAAGAATAGGCTCAACTTTATCATCCCTAGGGCTTCGAAGAAGAACCTCGCTTGGAAAGAGGAATGGGTACTGGCGGGGGGAGACTGGGAGAGCTCTGTATTCATCGACGGGCATGAGCTCGAGGTTCCCACCGCCTTCAGCAAAAAACCCTCATGGGGTCGGGATTCCTTGCCTGCTGAGTCTGAAGCCGTACTGAATACCATAATGGCTCAAAATTACTTGAATTTGAAGTTTCCAAAAGCTGACCCCTTCGATCCCCGTAGGGTGAACAGGTACCTACGGATCTCCGATGCTACTCCTAGTAAGTATCTCACTCTATCTTGTCTTTAAATTGTTGGATAGTTCAGTTCTAATGATCTTGACCCCTTTCTTAACAGTGTTTGTTGTTGCTCCAGCTTCTCGCAAAGCCCGACAATCTGAGATCCCTTCTTCTCCTTCTAGACAGTCCCCGGGAGCTCTCTCGGCTGTTCCGAAGAAGAGGGGGTCAACCACTAAGGTAGCTGCCCCGCTCGATCCTTCCCCCTCACCTTCCTAAGTGAAGTCCTAGATGGAACTTCTTGCATCTCGGGCGGCAAAGGCTTTAAGCCGAGGAGGGTCTGCCTCCCAAGTCACCAATAAATCTGCTCATGCTCCCTCTCCAGTAGTCTCAGCTTCAATCGATGCTCCCGGAGTCACATTATCCCTCTCTGCATATCCGGTTGTATCCCGGGCAGTCGAGGTTCCCAGGGAGATGTCGATATTCCTGAGTTCGCCCCTTCTCGCCCCCACCATCAATAGAGCTCGAAGGGTCAGGACGAGGTCTTGAAGCAATTTGTTGCATCCTGTCCAGGCGGTGGGCTTTCTAGGATGACCGCGATGCCCGTGGACATCATGATTACCAAAGGGTCCGCCCTTCTGGCCGAGGTAATCGTCGCTTTTACTTCCTCATTCAGTTGCTTGATTTGTCATTTCCTAACATGATTTTCCTTTGCAGGCTTTCAAATTTCAGGTGGCCATGAGGTATCAGGTAGCCTTCCTTCGTGATCGGGCAGCCAAGGCTGAGGCTGAAGCTGAACGAGCCATGGGGTTGCTTGCGCAGGCTCAAACCCTGGTCCAGGAGATGACCTTCAGCCAACAGGGAATAGAAACACAGCTTGCGGAGCTTCAGTGCGACAATGAGTGGTTGAAGCGGGCTTTTGATCAGGAATATCTCCGGTCGGAACGGCGGGCTAGACAACGGGATGACTGGATGAGAGAGGCAAAGGCTCTGGATGTCGAGAATCAGACTTTGGAGGCTCAAATTACCCAGCTCCAGGCAGAGGTGGAAGCCTCTTTTAACGACGGGTAGTTCTATGCCTCCTATCAGGCTGCAGAGACCTGTCCTCCCCTATTTGATCTCTCCAGCATCGCCAGCTGGGATCGAGAAGAGGTCATGTCTCAGGCTACGGAGATGTCTCGCCCCGAAAATGATAGAGCTGGTTCTTCTGGGGAGGGAGCTGGGAAGCGGTTGGAGGTGTCAGATCTGCCTCATCCTATTCCAGCCTTCCCAGCATGTGGTCCTGGCAAATCATTGACTGGGGTTCAAACTGAGGAGCTAGAAGGAGGCCTTGCTAAAGCCCGAGGCCCTCCCGCAGTGCTCTCAATAGTGGAGTCAACAGAAGGCGGGAACATGCCTAAGTCAGTGGCCAACCTTCTTGATACAACCATACCGCTTGAAGTTATAGCGGTGATCAACAAAATCATGGAGGAGGATCCTGTTGACACCAAAACAGCTGAGGTGGATCCCTAGGAAGAGGCGAAGGCGGTAGATGCAGCTAATCAGGATGAGCTACTACAGGAGAGGGGAGTAAGGGGGTGAGGTCCACTCTATAGAAGAGGAGGCGGGAGGTCCTCAGGAAAATGAAGAAGCTTGAGTTCTCTCCTATGTAATTCATTTTGAATGTCCGAAAGGGGGTGGGCATCCCATCTTCAACTGTGTTTGACTTTATTCTTTTTACCCTTTTTTTTTATAGCCTGGAATCAGGGATTGGGCTCCCTGTTTGTTATAGCCTAGTTGGGGAATATGTTAGGTTTTAGTTTGTGTTGGCATGAATTCCATATCAAAATGATGTTTACTTGTAATGACTTAGTTGTTTAGGTTCAAGATGATTCAAGCTTCAAAGAAGAAGAAACAACAAGTCAAAGCAAGTTTTAAGTCTTCAAAGAGAAAGGATGAATTTTTTTTCTACAAAGGTATACTAAGACCTTATCTTTCTCTTACAAGGCTTAGGCACACACACACATATCATATATTTGTATCCCTGCATCATCGTGCACCTTTGTAGGCACACACATACAATTCATTCATATGTGTCCCTGCATCGTTGTGCACCATGTATAACACATTCACACACTTTAAGATGAATGCTCATGCATTGGTTTGGAAATAACATGTTTTGGAATATGCATGATTGAAACTATTTCTATGTAGTTTGCATTCTATTGTGAATTGTATTTGTGTGTGTATATGTTTGTATAACATGGATATTGAACTTGAATTTAGTCTTAATTCATTCTTGATTGAGTTCCGGTCATTTCGGTTACTCATACTATTGATTTCAAGTTCTAAGTCAAAAGATACTACACTTTCAACTCATATTTCATACATTGTCTTCAACTACGTATATCGAGTTGAATAATTATTTTCTGGGTTGAGTATCTTATATGTCCATGTCTGGGTGAGAGTTATGGTTCGTAATCCGTAAACGGATTCGAATTCCGAGTTCGGAGGCTAGAGAACGGTCGAAGAACGCGAAGTGAGCGAGAGAGAAAAAGATTGCATCCAAGCAATCTTTCCCGAGATGGAGCGTGGCCATCTCGGGACAGAATGCTTGCTGCCCCGAGATGCCCATGTACCATCTCAGGCAGCATGTATTCTTGGGCTCTTAAGGGTTTTTTGGTCTTTTCATAATTCATTCTTATCCCTCTCCTTTATAAACTCTTTCCCTCTCACGTTTCATTCTAACAAGAAATTCAAATCTAGTGTGCAGAATTTTCTCTATAAATTTTCTCACTTTCAAAACACCATAACGCCTTCATTTGAACTCCGATTTGAGTGATTCAAAGTTGAGAGTGTTCATCTATTCATCCTCCATCTTTTCCTTGAAGGTTTGAGTTTATTTTTCTGCTTTTTTTGGTGTATAATCATATAAAAATGGAACTGCACCTAGATCAACTAAGGTATTGATTTTCTCTCTAAGTTTTCTTTTAAAACTTGGTCAATTGCCTTGGGTTTTCTTCTTCTACATATATTTTTATATTGTGAGTGTTTTGATTTGTGTTTTGAACACTTTCAAAGCTAGGTTGAATTTCAATTGAAATCATTCATGTTGAGTTAGGTTTTGATTTTGCCTATGTTATCACATGTTTGGGATTGTATTGTGCTAGCTTTGATTCTAGGACAATTTTGTGATCTTTGATTGATTGATTTTTTGAAAAATAGTTCATAACATGTATTAGGCTCTCTTGGCCGATATTCTCACATAATACATGTGCTTATGTTCTTTTGAGCTATTCATGTAATTTGTTGAATCTATGATTAGGAATATGCTCTAGAACTTATGCTTAGATCTATTTGACATTGTCATATGATTTTAGCATGTTTTAGGTTTTTGTGATTGAAACTTGATCTTGTGATTTGTTGATCATATCTTGTGATTCAAGTTTAGATATATGCATGAATCTAGTTTGTGATTAATGTTGATCATATCTTACATAATCTAGATTGACTACTCATGCATGATAAACTATACTATATGTGATTTGAGCATTCATGCTCATGTCTAGTATTTTCCATAGGATGTTTTGATCATAGCATTCTATGTTGCGTGCTTGTTTGCATTTTGCATTCATGAGCACCTAGATGCCTTATGAGAAGGAAGTCTTGACAATAGGTGTGAGACCTATGGTGTTGACCAAGAAGTCTTGGCAAGAGGTGTGAAGCCTCGGATTGTCGAGCTAGGAAGTCTTGGCTAGATGTGTGAAGCCTTGGATAGTCGAGCAAGAAGTCTTGCCTAGAGTTGGGAGAACTTGGATAGGTGAGCAAGGAAGTCTTGACTAGAGTCGGGAAGACTTGGATAG
Organism: Dipteronia dyeriana; assembly: GCA_032871835.1. Lineage (NCBI taxonomy): Eukaryota > Viridiplantae > Streptophyta > Magnoliopsida > Sapindales > Sapindaceae > Dipteronia > Dipteronia dyeriana. The sequence continues at coordinate 72,323,141 of CM065297.1, read as the reverse complement.
TTAAGCAAGAAGTCTTCCCTTGGGTTGTGAAGATCTGGATAAGGTGAGCAAGGACGTCTTGACAAGAGGTGTGAAACCTCGGATTGTTGAGCATAGGGCGACAACTTCTAGAGAAGGATAGGATGGTAGTTTCTAGGTGAAGAGGTCACTTGAGAGATTGTACTTGTCTTGTCTACTAGTGGATTTTGTTTGTCGGTGGCTGCTAGCCCGTGGATGTTTCCTCTTCGGAGGTTTACCACGTTATATCTTGTGTCAACTTTTCTCTATCCCTATCTCTCGTGGATAGAACTCTTTATGTATGTTAACTTCCTCTTTATAATATAGATTGTGTATGTGTTACAATTACTTGTTTGTATCACACTTTACTTGTGTTTATATATTGATTAATTATCTTTAATTAATATATATACTGTGATACAAGCAATCTAGAGGGACAAACTTTTGTTTGTTTCTACGGAGTCGAAAAAGGTGCCTAACCTATTCACCCTCCCCCCCCCTTCTAGGTTAGCTTTGAGCATTTAATAGTGATTGTATTTTCAATTGGTATCAGGGCAGGACACTAGATTGCACTTAGTGTGAGTCTGGGGTGATACTTTCACCATTTTTGTAAGGCGTTTGAAGTCATAGGTTTACAAGATGATGTAATGGCGGAAGGAGCCTCAAATACTAGGGCACCGTTACTTCGTGGCACTAACTATGGGTATTGGAAGTTGAGGATGAAAGCCTACATCCGCTCTTTTGATGAAAGGGCTTAGTGGTAGTGGAAGAAGGTTATAGTCCTCCTACCAAGGTTTTAGAGGATGGAACCATGATACTCAAGCCAATGAGTGAATGGACAACAAATGAGATTGAGGTTGCAAAATGGAACCATCGTGCTATGAATGCCATCTTTGGAGGAGTTGATGGGCATCAATTCTCCTACATCCAAAATCTTGAATCCACAAAGGAAGCTTGGGATACTCTCCAAGTTACTAATGAAGGAACCTTAGCGGTGAAGAAATCGTGGCTTCAAATGTTGGCATCACAATTTGAAGGTTTAAGTATGGGTAAGGAAGAAAAGTTCGAAGACTTCCAATTCCAGCTTCTTAATATTGCTAACCAATGTCAAGCACTTGGAGTACCTATCTCAAAAGAGCATTTAAATTGGAAAATCCTTACGTCTCTTCCTAAGAGATTTAAATCAAAGGTGACGGCCATTGAGGAAAGCAAGGATGTGGATAGTATGAACATCGATGAGTTGCTTGGGTCTCTCCAAACTTATGAGATGTGCTTGAAGCCAAAGATCAAAAGTAAGGGAATTGCTCTCAATGCTATTGAAGAGGAGAGTGATGATGAAAATGAAGAAATAGCACTCTTGGTTAGAAGGTTCAAGAAGTTTCTAAAGAAGAATGCCAAAACTAAAGGCAAGTCTTCTAAGGAAAAAAGAGTCAAGAGAACATCATCTCCAAGGATTGTGAAGAATAGTCAAGCCATGAACAAGAAAAAGGTTTAATACTATAATTGTCAAGGTTTTGGTCACTTTTCTAGTGAGTGCACCAAGAATCCATCTAAGAAAGACAAGAAAGGCAAAGTGTTGACGGCTACTTGGATTGATGATAATTCTAGTGACAATGAGAGCTCTAGTAGTGAGTCTTCAAGTGATGAAGAGTTGGTGAGCAACTTTGTAGCTCTAACGGCTTCTCATTCTTCACTAGATGTTAGTAGTACAATATCTTTGAACAAGAACCTTGATGCAAATCATGATGGATGCTCTAGTTCCATTCCTACTAATCTTGAGTTGTTGAAAAAGATAGAAAAGCTTGAAGAAGCTAGAGACAATGCTCAAAGAGAAGTAGTTGAGAAGGATGATTTGATCAAGAAGCAATTAGATGAGTTTGTGGCTGTTACTCGTAGACTTCTTGGTGAAAAAGGAGATATTATGGCTGTTACTCGTAGACTTCTTGGTGAAAAAGGACATTCAAGGCAAGAGTGCTCATAGAAAGGGCGGAAGTATGATATTTGGTGAATATAATGTGCAAAAAGGTATCTCTATACTCTAATGCATATTCTCTTAGATATTCATCTTTTGACTCAATTTTTGGCATACATCTCATAGCATGTCATATTAGAGAATTTTGTATAGCATACATATGGTTCTCATTGACATTTGCTATTTTAGAATCTAATAGTGATATTGTTCACATTGATCTTAACTTTGATGATTGTTTGTGTTTAGTATATTGAGTGGCATTACTTTTGAAAATATGAGCTTCATATTCCTTGAAAGCTACTCATTAGAGAAGTAATGATCTTGAATAAGTCTTTACTTATTGCTCTTAGATCATGTGCTTATGAGCCATAAAATCTTGGTTTTCTAAAAATTGCACCTTGCTTTTCTTATATGTTTTGCTAGTAGGTTGAGTTTACTAATATGTAAACATTGGATACACCTTGAAGTTTTTGTGCTTAAGTACATTTAAAATGACCTATGGTTAGTATCCATTTTGCTTTGGTAATTACATAGAACTCAACGAGCACCTTCATGAAAAGGGCTACACACCTTGGTTGTGAAAGCTACCCAATGTTGGAAAGAGCTACACCATTGTGATGAGTGAAAGCCGTCATGAAGTGAATTTTTGTTTATGTAAAAATAAATGGAAAAATCAAAGAAGTGTTGAAATGAAATCAATAAAAAAAAATCTTTGATTCAAAGCCTAAAAAGAAAAGTAGGATGGCTTAAAAAGGAGTTTAGTTGAAAATCAAATGAGCTCGGGTTGAAAAACAGAAATGGGATGACGAGCCACATGCACACACACGCTTATATGTTGAAAATCTATTATCTTAAAAGCAAAAAATTCCGGATGATAATTGATTTTACTTTTTATAGAAAAAGCTTAAGATGAATAGTTGTTGGAAATTGTTTGCATGTTGATTATCAAACTACTTATTGATATATATTTGAAGCATATCTCTCTCACACACACACTTTGTTTATGAGTATGATGATATCATTGCAATTGTTGAGGAATTATGAGAGAACTTGAAAAATCTTTGTGTATCTCTCTTAGCATATGAAGCTTATTTTGTTGATATTTCTTCAAATTGCTTGAATGTGTGATTGTGTGAACTTCCTTGTGAACCTTATGCTATCATGAATCTTAGTCATGGCATTTATCAAGGGGGACCATTGTATGCTAGACATTGTTCTCTTTTATGATATGTTCACATGCTTCATTTTGTTACATGTTGGCATATTTTGACTTAATGATACTTGTAAGATATTACTCACTATCTTTGTCTTGCATGATGATTCATTCTTAAGTCATATGTCATTGTTTTATATATTTGTGACTAATAAGCTTGTTTTGTCTTTCACTCACTTTTGTATGTTTATAGCATCTTATTTCACAAGAACAAATAGGAAGAAATAAAGTTACCGGAAGTGGAAATCAATTGAATTCCATTGTGAAAGCCAGGTCAACCTCAAAGAGATCCAAAGCTTCAAGGTCAAAGGATTTAGGGATCTTTGCAACTAAGAAGATATTTCAAGAGAGAGGCATTGACTTAGGTAAATGTAAAGATTCTTATGTTCTTAAATGCATTAAGGATAGAAATTGGGAATCTTGGGTGAGCATGCTAGGAATAGTGAATGACACTATTGTTAGAGAATTTTATCATGAATATAGAGAGAGTGCCACCTTATTGGATGCTTTGATGGATGTTAGGAGTGTTGTGTTTAGAGTTAACCCGGTAAACATTAACAAGTTTCTTAGGCTATCTAGTGATATTGATTCAAACTTTCTAGATGTTGATATCATTGAGAATCTTAATATCATGGGTAGAACTCTATGTGACAATGCTTCTTTTGAGTGGAAAGGTAGAGCATATATTAGTCAACATGAGTTAACTAAGGCAAGTGCATTTTGGAATCTTTTCATTTGCACAAATATTATTGGATCTTCAAATTCAACCGAGTTGAATAAAGACAAGATCAAAATAGTATATGCCTTAGTGACTAATCAACCTATAAACCTTGGGGATTTGCTTATGTTTTATTTGGATAATGCGGCTTTCTCAACTAGAGGAGATAAGAAGCTTGCATTACCGGAGTTTATAACTTCTTTGTGTTTAGCTCGTGGTGTTCAAAGTAGTGGAGATGATATTTTGGTACAACCCTTGGAAAAGTATAGTGATAAACGTGTGTCATACATGTCATATAAGGATAAGGGTAAGACATGTGATACTTTTGGACTTTTTAGTTCACAAGTTGATTGTCAAGAGACTAGCATAAACATTCTTCCGGATTGGGCTTTGCATTTGAAGAAGAAAGTTGATGAGCTTAGTGCTATAGTTGAAAAACAAGATGCTAAATAAAAGAGTTGGAGGAGTGTATTGCATCAAGTTTAAGACCATCTCTCAAGCATTATGTTAGGTCAACTACATGCACATCTTTCTTTGGTGGATCTAGTAGCTAGTATTTGAGTCTCATGGTATGTTTCTTACCTTTTGGCATCATTTCATGTCAAAAATAGGGAGAAAGAGTTGTTATGAATTGCTAGTTACTTAGTTTCCTTTTTATGCTGTTTTTGTGAACTTTTGGACTTTCAATGGCTTGTAATAATTAGTCTTAAGATTTGGTTAAGAATTCTTGTATTTGGCATGTATTAAGGGGGAGATACATGTATTTGTGGACTTAATTGTATATTCTTATCCATATTATATGTTGTCATTTGTTGTTTTTCTCTTGTTATGAATTGTGCTTTGAGATGATTTGTAGGTTGCTTCAAGAGAAGATCAAGATGAAGTTCAAGAGTTGGTGAAGATTAGTTATAGGTATCTTACTCATTGTAATGTGAGGGAGTGATTTTGTGACCTATCTTCATTTTTATATTTGTACTAAATGTATAGGTGTTTTGACATGAAATTTGCCAAAGGGGGAGATTGTTAGGTTTTAGTTTGTGTTGGCATGAATTCCATATCAAAATGATGTTTACTTGTAATGACTTAGTTGTTTAGGTTCATGATGATTCAAGCTTCAAGGCAGAAGAAACAACAAGTCAAAGCAAGTTTTAAGTCTTCAAAGAGAAAGGATGCAATTTGTTTCTATAAAGGTATACTAAGACCTTATCTTTCTCTTACAAGGCTTAGGCACACACACATATCACACATTTGTGTCCCTGCATAATTGTGCACCTTTATAGGCACACATATACAATTCATTCATATGTGTTCCTGCAGCGTTGTGCACCATGTATAACACATTCACCCACTTTAAGATGAATGCTCATGCATTGGTTTGGAAATAACATGTTTTGGAATATGCATGATTGGAACTATCTCTATGTAGTTTGCATTCTAGTGTGAATTGTGTTTGTGTGTGTATATGTTTATATAACATGGATATTGAACTTGAACTTAGTCTTAAATCATTCTTGATTGAGTTCCGGTCATTTCGGTTACTCATACTATTGATTTCAAGTTCTAAGTCAAAACATACTACACTTTCAACTCATGTTTCATACATTGTCTTCGTCTTCGAATATCGAGTCAAATTTTTATTTTATGGGTTGAGTATCTTATATTTCCATATATATGTGAGAGTTATGGTTCGTAATCCGTAAACGGATTCGAATTCCGAGTTCGGAGGCCGGAGAACGGTCGAAGAACGAGAAGGGAGCGCGAGAGGAAAAGATTGCATCCAACCAATCTTTCCCGAGATGGCATGTGGCCATCACGGGACAGAATGCTTGCTGCCCGGAGATGCCCACATGCCATCTTGAGCAGCATGCATTCTTGGGCTCTTAAGGGTGTTTTAGTCTTTTCATAGTTATTCTTATCCCTCTCCTTTATAAACTATTTCCCTCCCACATTTCATTCTAAGAAAAAATTCAAATCAAGTGTGCAGAATTTTCTCTCTAAATTTTCTTACATTCCAAGCACCATAACTTCTTCATTTGAACTCTGATTTGAGTGATTAGAAGTTGAGAGTGTTCATCTATTCATCCTCCATCTTTTCTCTGAAGGTTTGAGTTTATTTTGCTGCTTTTTTTGGTGTCTAATCATACAAAAACGGGACTATACCTAGATCAACTAAGGTATTGATTTTCTCTCTAAGTTTTCTTTTAAAACTTGGTCAATTCCTTTGGGTTTTCTTCCTCTACATATATTTGTATATTGTGAGTGTTTTGATTTGTGTTTTGAACACTTTCAAAGCTAGGTTGAATTTCAATTGAAATCATTCATGTTGAGTTAGGTTTTGATTTTGCCTATGTTATCACATGTTTGGGATTGTATTGTGCTAGCTTTGATTCTAGGACAATTTTGTGATCTTTGATTGATTGATTTTTTGAAAAATAGTTCATAACATGTATTAGGCTCTCTTGGCCGATATTCTCACATAATACATGTGCTTATGTTCTTTTGAGCTATTCATGTAATTTGTTGAATCTATGATTAGGAATATGCTCTAGAACTTATGCTTAGATCTATTTGACATTGTCATATGATTTTAGCATGTTTTAGGTTTTTGTGATTGAAACTTGATCTTGTGATTTGTTGATCATATCTTGTGATTCAAGTTTAGATATATGCATGAATCTAGTTTGTGATTAATGTTGATCATATCTTACATAATCTAGATTGACTACTCATGCATGATAAACTATACTATATGTGATTTGAGCATTCATGCTCATGTCTAGTATTTTCCATAGGATGTTTTGATCATAGCATTCTATGTTGCGTGCTTGTTTGCATTTTGCATTCATGAGCACCTAGATGCCTTATGAGAAGGAAGTCTAAACAATAGGTGTGAGACCTATGGTGTTGACCAAGAAGTCTTGGCAAGAGGTGTGAAGCCTCGGATTGTCGAGCTAGGAAGTCTTGGCTAGATGTGTGAAGCCTTGGATAGTCGAGCAAGAAGTCTTGCCTAGAGTTGGGAGAACTTGGATAGGTGAGCAAGGAAGTCTTGACTAGAGTCGGGAAGACTTGGATAGTTAAGCAAGAAGTCTTCCCTTGGGTTGTGAAGATCTGGATAAGGTGAGCATAGGGCGACAACTTCTAGAGTAGGATAGGAGGGTAGTTTCTAGGTGAAGAGGTCACTTGAGAGATTTTACTTGTCTTATCTACTAGTGGATTTTGTTTGCCGGTGGCTACTAGCCCGTGGATGTTTCCTCTTCGGAGGTTTACCACATTAACTCTTGTGTCAACTTTTCTCCATCCCTATCTCTCTAATATTTGTATTGTGGATAGAACTCTTTATGTATGTTGACTTCCTCTTTATAATATAGATTGTGTATGTGTTACAATTACTTGTTTGTATCACACTTTACTTGTTTTTATATATTGATTAATTGTCTTTCATTAATATATATATATTGTGATACAGGCAATCTAGAGGGACAAACTTTTGTTTGTTTCTAAGGGAGTCGAAAAAGGTGCCTAACCTATTCACCCCCCCTCCTCTAGGTTAGCCTTGAGCATTTAACCATGATTGTATTTTCAGAATAGGCTCCCCCATTTAATAATAAAGTCTTAATTTTGGATCTACCTCTCTTTCCGACTTGCATGTACTTACTTGATCTCCATCTAGGTCCAGCATTTATAGCGAAACAAACTATCTTGAGGGAACAACAGGATAAGGAAACTGCTTAGAGTCGGGCTTCCTGACCAACGAGTTTCGGAGATCAATTTCCTTAGTCGATAGTCCCCTTGTTGGATTGTAGACTTGTTATAGTGAATGACCACGTATCAAGGAAAAAATAGTGAACAACAATAACCGGAACATTTAGAGCTTAAGTAAATCGAGCCCTCAATCCCCGAGCCTCTTTGGAGGGTTGTATCCCGAGTAGAACATTAAGTAAAGAACTATTTATCCTCTTCTTAGGCACAGGATCAAGAGGGCTTCCGCGCTTTCAAGCTCGATTCCTTCTTGGGGGGATTGATAGCCCGACCAAGGCATCATGAGGGCTATCTAGCTATTTCCTGGTCTAGGGATCTGGATGGCAATTATGCTTTTACACTCAGATCCTTCTTGGGGGTGGTAGCCCGACAAAGCCATCAAAAAGGCTATCTAGCTATTTCCTAGCCTCGAGATCTGGATGGCAACTATACTCTTACACTCAGATCCTTCTTGGGGGAAGTACCTGACCAAGGCATCAGGAGGGATATCTAGCTATTTCATGGTCTTGGGATCTGGATGTTAACTATGCTCTTACACTCATATCCTTCTTGGGGGTGGTATACCAACCAAGGCATCAGGAGGGCTGTCTAGCTATTTTATGGTCTTGAGATCTGGATAGAAACTATGCTCTTACACTCAGACCCTTCTTGGTGGGGGGTAGTGCCCGGTCGAGGCATCAGGAGTGGTGGGGGGGCTTCCGTGGCTTACCCCTAGTCTTAAAGCGATAATGTCGAACTTTCCATGTAGACCCAAATCATTGTAGGACATAGTTGAAGAAGGAGTAAACAAGAAAAGCATGCTTTATTGATATGGAGGGTGGACAACATTATTGTTGGAAAAAATAAAAAAATCTAGTTGGAGGTTGTCTGCTCCTGAGTTCCCTATTCAAGGGTAGAATTTCCTTAGGTGATCTGCATTCCAAGTATGGTCGATGGGTCAGCCATTCATATCTTCAAGCTTGGACGCCCCATTACGGATCACCATCTTTATTAGGTATGGTTCTTCCCAGTTGGGCCCTAGGACCCCGTCTGACCTCTTCCTGGTGTTCAACATCACTTTCCTGAGGACTAGATCCTCTTTTTTGAAGCTTCGGGCTTTAACCCTCTTGTTGAAGTACCTGGCAATCCTGCTTTGGTATATCGCTACCTTCTCAGCTATTAGATCTTGCTTCTCCTCTAGGAGATCCAAGCTAGCTCGGAGCTTGCTTTCATTGCTCTCCGGTTCAAATCATTGGACTTTAAATAGGTCAACTTGTGCTCTATGGGTAGGACTGCTTCAACCCCAAAGGCCAGCAAGTAGGGCGTTTCCCCGGTAGTTGTTCTCCTTGTAGTGTGGTAAGCCCAGATGACCTCGGGAAGCTTCTCTACCTATCTGCCTTTCTTCTGTTGTAGCTTTTTCTTCAACAACTTCTTAACGGTTTTGTTCGTGGATTCCACCAAACCATTTGTCTAAGGGTGGGCTACCAAAGCAAACCGAAGGTCGATTCCCAAACCTTTGCAGAAATCTCTGAATCGGCCATTATCGAACTATTTTCCAAGGTCGGTTATGATGGCAAGAGGGGTTCCGAACTTGCAAACTACATTAGTCTTGATAAACCTTGTTATGTTCTCTAAGGAAGAAATCGAGCTCTCTGACACTGGAGCTAGATAAGCCCTTCTTCTTACTTGTTATGGAGGCCAGGGTATTTTAGGAAGCAATCGGGCTCCAGAACCAGGTTCTGGGTAACAGGATGGGCTCCGACCCCGACCGAGGAACAAGGTTCAGGATCACCCAATTCGCACTAGCAAGAGAATCTCGAGCTCCCCAGATCTACTTCATAAGCACGAAGCCCGACGGGCAGGATGGCTTGTCTCCTACCTCCTGTTTTATCCTCATTCTTATTCATACAAGATCAGGTCAGGTATCAACGATACCAACCCCGGCCACCACCTCCGTGGTAGTGGTCTCGAGGGTGTTAATATGGATTTCTCATCCTAAGCAAATTTCCCGTTAACACCTCTAAATTGCCTTTCAAGGATGACCGAAATTCACCATGCACATATATATAGGATCATAAATCCTTTCCTAAGAATAATTTTCTTGGTTTTCAAGTATCCTTTCCTTAAGTGGATTTATTTGGTAGTTAAGAGTTCTTATCTAAAAGGAAAACTAACTTCTCCTATAACCATATGTTGTTGGCCGAATTTTATGTCTTTGTTATAGATTAGGAGAGTTCAATCTTTACTAAGAAGGATTACTTGATGGACAAGAGTTCTATCCTTAGGTAGATTAACTTGGTGGTTATGAATCCTTTTCAAATAAGAATTCTACCACTAAGTAGTTTTACTTGGTGACCAATAATCCTTTTCCAAAAAAAATCTTTCCTACACCAAGACTCCTAATCCAACTCAATAGTGTATTTGTAACCATATTAAAGACTTCCTAATTTGATTAGATAAATAACTCCTTTTATTTATCTACTTATCAAATATAGTCTTTAACATTAACTATACTACCAACAATAGTATAGTTTTAGGAGACCATCTCCTACTAGGAAAAGATTTTGACTTTTAATTAAATAATTAATTAATCAAAAAATTAATTAATTCCCATTTAATAAAACAATAAAATAAAAAATAATATATTAAAGCTATTATTAATAGCTTTTGCCACCCATACCTTAATATAAAGGCCATATATTATTTTTCTTATTTTATTAAATCCATTGGACCTTAATAAAAAGTCCACATGTGAACTAGACCTATTCTTAAAAAGAAACAAGTTCACATGCCTTAATACAATTCTAGATGGACCCCTAAATTGGTCCGGTAGAATATATCACGTGATCCATGCAAGTTCTTGTGGATTGGAGATCTTGGCGGGCTATCAAAATTTAAGCTCCAATAGACACAACCCAATCACACTCAACAAATGATTCACTTAGGTCCGATCTATTTAATTTTAGTTCATTCCATTAAAGAACTAAAATTGAACTCTTAAATAAAGATAGAATAAGTTGATGTTACTCATTCGTACCCTAGACAACCTTATTGGAGAAAGTGTATCCTCGTGAAGAATGCCAGTAATCGCCAAGAGCTCATAGACCGCCTGTAGCTCTCCAAGTTACCATATTTACTCATATGACCACATTTTGAACTTGGATATTTTGACCTATCCAGAAGCCATGTTTCAATAGACACTATTGAAAACTTAACGTTAAGATTTAATATCCAATACCTCAAAACATCAATATGATGGTATTCTACTCTCATTCAATAAATGGAGCCACGATGTCCATATCTATAAATGAAGTCCTCTATCGATTAACAAATGAATACCACCAAACTATCGAGGACAGACTATGTTATATAATCGTACTCATTGATAGCTCAAATGATAACACTTGCAACCATAAGTCCATCATTTATCTCAGGATTGAGATAGACTCTCCGATTGTCTTCAAATGAAATCTTTTATCCATTGACGGTTCTAGATAAAGTATTTCATTTTGATCCTATTTAATGCACCCAGTGTACTAGATTCTTTTGTCCAAATGCACCACACTTTGATGATTTTAGACTCATCATAACACATTTGATCCCACTCAAATGCTAGCAAAAGAATCTACAACTTTGACAAGATAAAGGCGCCCAACCTTCTATCTTAAGTTGTAAATATTATTCAAGACTAACTAAAGAATTTTGTCTACCTCATACATATCTAGATGTATAAACAATTCATCTTTTCTCATAGTCTTTTGACCTTATGATTATTTACTTTTAACAATTATAATAATTTAACTATAAATGTTGTATGATTTGTTAAACTAGAAATCACTTTATTCATATGAAAAGATTGTTAATTACAATATTACACTCTTGCTATCGAGCATAATCCTAACAATCTCCCACTTGCTCTATAGCAAATGTGTCATATCTCTCATCCCCATGTTCTTTAGATGCTCATCAAAACTCTTTTGAGGAAGGGCCTTTGTAAAGGGATCCGCTAGATTTTCTGCTGACGCGATCTTGGTAATCGTCATGTCACCCCTATGCATAATTTCCCTTAGAAGGTGATACTTTCTTTCAATGTGTTTCCCTCTCTTATGACTTCTTGGTTCTCTCAAATTAGCCACTGCTCCACTATTGTCACAAAAGATAATGATCTGCTTATTCGCTTCATGAACCACTTCCAAGTTAATCAAGAATTGGCGGAGCCAGACAGTCTCTTTAACAGCCTCGCATGCGGCAACATACTCGGCTTGCATGGTGGAATCAGCAATACAAGATTGCTTGATACTCCTCCATATGACTGCCCCACCTTCAATGGTAAACACAAATCCTCATGTCAATCTCTTGGTGTCAGAATCTGACTGAAAATCAGTATCTGTATACCCAATGGGAATTAAATCCCCTCTAGAGTATACAAGCATATAATCTCGCGTTCTCCTAAGATACTTGAAAATATGCTTGACTGCCGTCCAATGATCAAGACCAGGCTTCGATTGAAACCTGTTAACTTTGCCTACAACAAAACAAATATTTGGTCTAGTGCAGAGCATTGCATACATGAGACTTCCAACTACCGATGCATATGGAACCCTACTCATGAATTTCTCTTCATGCTCATTCTTAGGAACTTGTTCCTTAGAAAGTTTGATTCCATGCCAGAAAGGTAACATGCCTTTCTTGGAATCGTGCATGAAAAACCTAGACAAGATTTTATCTATGTATGAAGCTTGGGATAATGCAATCGTTATATTCTTTCTATCCCTTATGACTTGGATACCAAGAATATAACTTGCTTCTCCCAAGTCCTTCATATCAAATTGTTTTGCTAACCATTCTTTTATTGATGTCAATACACCTACATCGTTTCCGATGAGTAGTATATCATCAACATAAAGAACTAGGAAAACCAACTTTTCGCCTTTAATCCTTTTGTATACACAAGGTTCATCAAGGTTTTGAATAAATCCAAAACCTTTAACGGCTTGATCGAACCTTATGTTCTAGGATCTGGATGCTTGCTTCAATCCATATATGGATCTTTGCAACTTGCATACCCTTTCCTCTTGGCCCTTTTCAATGAATCCTTCTGGTTCCATCATATAGATGCTTTCGTCAAGACTTCCATTAAGGAAAGCAGTCTTGATGTCCATTTGCCAAATCTCTAGATCTAGAGATGCCGCAATGGATAAGAGTATCCCAATAGATTTAAGCATGGCCACAAGAGAGAAGGTTTCTTCATAATCGATACCTTCCTTCTGTGTATAACCTTTAGCTACCAATCTATCCTTAAAGGTTCCACCTTTCATCCATTCCTCTTTTCCTCTTGTATACCCACTTGCACCCGATGGGTTTTATCCCTTTAGGCAAGTCTACAAGAGACTAGACTTTATTTTTGAACATAGATTCAATTTCGGATTGCATTGCCTTTTGCCAATGGTGAAAATCAACATCTGCCATTGCTTCCTTGTACGTAAAGGGATCATCGTCGTCCAGAAGATTATCTACAGATTCTCCTAGACTGATGTATCTCTCGGGTTGTTTAACAACCCTCCCACTACGATGAGGTATGGCAGATTGTAGATCTTGTGTTGGTACAGAACTTACAATTGGGCTTGGTTGTGAAACCTCTTGTGGAATTGTATCTCTTAAAAGCTCATTTAGGACAATTCTACTTTTAGGCACAGAATTATTCATATAGTCCTCTTTTATAAATTTGGCATTTGTCGAAACAAATACTTTAAGATCTGAAGGACTATAAAAATAATATCCTTTTGTTCCTTTTGGATACCCTACAAATATGCATGTTTCTGAATAGGACTCCATCTTATCTGTTATTCCTTTTAACACGTGCGCAGGACATCGAAATATCCTAGTCCACAACTCATGCGGTGTTTTAGGAACCGACTTAGATGGTACATCGTTTAGAATATACATGGCAAGTTGTAAAGCATATCCCCAAAAAGAACTAGGGAGCGTTGAATAATTCAACATAGACCTAACCATATCCAAAAGAGTTCTATTTCTTCTTTCTGCCACCCCATTTTGTTGAGGTGCGCCTGGTGTAGAAAACTGAGAAATTATTCCATTATCAATAAGATATTGCTGAAACTTACCAGATAGATATTCTCCACCACGATCGGATCTCATGATTTTTATACGTTTCTCAAGCTGATTTTCTACTTCAGCTTTAAATGCTTTGAATATATCAAAAGTATCTGACTTATGCCTCATGAGATACACATAGCCAAATCTTGAGTGATCATCCGTGAAAGTGATGAAGTACTCATATCCACCTCTTGCTTGAATGCTCATAGGTACACACACATCAGTGTGTATCAATCCTAAACATTCAATGGCTCTTGCGTCTTTGGTCGTAAAAGACCTTATGGTCATTTTACCTTCCAAACAAGATTCACAAGTTGGTAGATCATCAACCTTTAAGTCACTTAGAGGTCCGTCACATACCAATCTTTTAATCCTATTAAGGTTAGTATGACCTAGGCGCAAATGCCATAGGTAGGTTTCATCTTTTGATAATTTTACTCTTTTATGATTGGGTTCCGTTGATTCCGAGTCTAACAAGTGAGAGATATTTCCATGCAAATAGAATAAACCGTTTTCCAATGTACCTTTGCAAACAATTTTGTCATTCTTACTGATAATAAATGTTTTATTAAAAGTAACCGAATAACCGAATAACCAAATTTATTTAAACAAGAAACCGAAATTAAATTCCTCTTGAATTGAGGTACATAGTAAACGTCTATTAAATCTTAATGCCTATAAGAATCTAAACTAATTCTAGTATCTCCCACTTCACTAGCAGACACCAACGCTCCATTGCCTAATTGTAAGTTGAATTCGTTCTTATTAAGCCTTCTCCTTACCTTGAACCTCTGTAAGGGAAAAAAAACATGATTAGTTGCTCCGGGGTCTATGATCCAAGAATCTATAGAATCCGCCAAAAAACAAGTTTCAAGATAATTAATATTACCTTCTTCCTTTTTGTCTTGAGATTTTGGGCAATTTCTTTTCCAATGTCCCTTTTCACCACAAAGGAAACACTTTCCTTTGATCTTGGTTACTTTCTTTTTCTCCTTCTTTGTAGGTCCTAGTTTCTTTTTCTTCTGTTGTTTCTTGACCTTCTTACGGGTTTTAATATGAATCTCTTGACCTTTGCCTTTCACAAGGATCTTTTCTGCTCTTTGAACATCTTGCATCAGGCCTTGCAAGGTGTATTCCTTATTATTCAAGGTGTAGTCCAACTTAAATTGATCAAAGGAATCCGACAGTGAGTTGACAATCATGTCAATTTTGGTCTCACCATCTATCTCAGCACCATTCAGTTCAGCAATGTTGAGATGTGCTATGACTTTATAATGTGATCTTTCACAACCTGTCCAGGTTTCATCCTAAGATTCATAAAAGCAATCACTGCTTCTCTCTTAGTCGTCCTAGACCTCATAGCAAACATCTCCTCTAGAGACATCATTATATCGGCAGCAGTCTCCATTCCTTCATGTTGCTGTTGCAACACGTCGGAGATGGTGGCCATGATGAAACATTTAGCCATCTAATCAGAAGACTCCCACTGCTGATACTTATCTCTTTGCTCATGAGTAGATTCATTAGTAGGAGTGGATAGAACGAATTTATGCTTTTCGGATTGCAATAGAAGCCCAATTTTCCTTTTCCATGTGACATAATTATCACTAGTTAAAGTATTGTCTTTAAAGATGTTGATTAGGGATGCCATAGGTAGGTTTCACCAATTTTCATTTTCCAGGTGAAAGCTATTATTAATAGCCTTTGCCGCTCATATCTTAATATAAAGGCCATATATTATTTTTCTTATTTTATTAAATCCATTGGACCTTAATAAAAAGTTCACATGTGAACTAGACCTATTCTTTCAAAAAGAAACAAGTTCACATACCTTAATGCAATTCTAGATAGACCCCTAAATTGGTCCGGTAGAATATATCAAGTGATCCATGCAAGTTCGTGTGGATTGGGGATCTTGGCGGGCTATCTAAATTTAAGCTCCAATAGACACAACCCAATCACAATCAACAAATGATTCACTTAGGTCCGATCTATTTAATTTTAGTTCATTCCACTAAAGAACTAAAATTGAACTATTAAATAAAGATAGAATAAGTTAATGTTACTCATTCGTACCCTAGACAACCTTATTGGAGAAAGTGTATCGTCGTGAAGAATACCAGTAATCGCCAAGAGCTCATAGACCGCCTATAGCTCTTCAAGTTACCATATTTACTCATATGACCACATTTTGAACTTGGATATCTTGACTTGTCCAAAAGCCATGTTTCAATAGACACTATTGATAACTTAACGTTAAGATTTAATATCCAATACCTCAAAACATCCACATGATGGTATTCTATTCTCATTCAATAAATGGAGCCACGATGTCCATAACTATAAATGAAGTCCTCTATCGATTAACAAATGAATACCACCAAACTATCGAGGACAAACTATGTTATATAATCGTACTCATTGATAGCTCAAATGATAACACTTGAAACCATAAGTCCATCATTTATCTCAGGATTGAGATAGACTCTCCGATTGTCTTCAAATGAAATCTTTTATCCATTGACGGTTCTAGATAAAGTATTTCATTTTGATCCTATTTAATGCACCCAGTGCACTAGATTCTTTTGTCCAAATGCACCACTCTTTGATGATTTTAGACTCATCATAACACATTTGATCCCACTCAAATGCTAGCAAAAGAATCTCCAACTTTGACAAGATAAAGGCTCCAAACCTTCTATCTTAAGTTGTGAATATTATTCAAGACTAACTAAAGAATTGTGTCTACCTCATACATATCTAGATGTATGAAAAATTCTTCTTTTCTCATAGTCTTTTGACCTTATGATTATTTAATTTTGACAATTATAATAATTAAACTATAAATTCTATAAGATTTGTTAAACTAGAAATCACTGTAAATTCCATTAACCAATTATAGTGTAAATTATACCTAGAGGGGGGGTGAATAGGTATATGCTCAAATTTTAATCTTCTTTAAAAAAACAAGCAATCTTATACAACACTTAGTACAATATTCAAAATGATATATGACAAAGCAAATGTTCAAGCGACACAAATCAACTAAGTGAAGAAATTAAAGATGCTAAAAATCAACCCAAGATATTTACGTGGTAAAACCTCTTAAGAGGAAACATCCACGGGTTGAAACCACAACCACCGGCAAAAGCAAATCCACTATTTCAAATAGAGTTACACTCTCAAGCAATCACACATGCTCTACAAGCTCTCACTCTCACTCTATCTTGAACCTAGTGATCTATTAAGCCGACTTCCTATCCAAGACCCCCTGTCTCTAGGAAGATTTCTTGCTCACCTATCCGGATCCTCCCGACCCTAGGCAAGACTTCTTGCTTGACTATCCAAGGCTTCACACCTTTAGCCAAGACTTCCTTGCTTGATAATCCGAGGCTTCACACCTCTTGCCAAGACTTCATTGCTCAACAAACTGAGGTTTCACACCTCTTGTCGAGACTTCCACTTGCTTAGCTATCCAAGTCCTCCCGACTCTAGCTAAGACTTACAATTGCTCAAATCAAAGAATCACTCTAAGATATGAGACTTTCTACCTCTTCACAAGGCTTCTAAGTGATCATGAATGCAAAACGCAAACAAGCACTCAACATAGAAAATGATGATCAACAAATTCTATGGGAATGCAACTAGATGACTAGATTATGCTTTCAAAGATCAATCACAAATGCATCTAGACAACCTAAGCATGTTATCAACTAAGAACCAAATTAGTGAAATGAATATACCAATTGATACAGACCTAGTTCTTAAAAAATGAAATTAAATCTAGAAATAGTCAATCAAGTATAAGAGCAAAAGATTTCTAGAAACAATTTTATGTTTATCAAGTTTAGCACAAATCAATCAACTTATCACAAATCTAGTTAAACTTGAAAATCAAATCAACAAACCACAAAATGACATCAAAATCATCTTAGTCATGCTTCTTAATCAAAAGGAATCAATCAATAAGAAGATCTAAGAATAAAACTAAGAAGAATATGATTTTACCAACAAGTATGAAAATCACGAACTGAAGATCTGATCACAATGAAAGATTTAGACATCCTTTGGTTCTGGAATTGCTTGGGGTTTGTAGATCTCTTCAAGACACTCGAAATTGGTTTTTTAATCAAGTCAATCTGAGTTATAATGAGAGAGAAATCACCAAAACAAAAATTGAAAAGTTGATTCACAAAAGATACATGTCAAGAATAAATATATCAAAATATATAAGGGACCTCACAAAAAATGCCGCGCCAACAACCACATCTGGTTACGCGTGTTTTTCAAATTTTCAAAGAAAATTATCACATGCAGTGAGCTCACGTAAGAGACACAAAGAGGTTCAATGAACGACGATGCATTACAGCAAAAGAAGCACAACACGATCGGTTTCACGTGAATGCGTCAGACTCTATAAAAAGCTGATGAAATAAGAATTATTTCACGCAATGAGCTCACGCTAGAAGCATTCTTGTTCACCAAAAGGAAATCAAGCATGTGACTCCAATTGATTTGATTTATCATCCACACCAAACATTATATGCATGCAATATATGTAATAAAAACCTCTTTAATTCACGAAACAAAAAGCAACCTAGATGTGCCGTGGGCATCTCGTGACCAGAGAGATATTTTTGGCGAGATGGTCACGCGCCAATTCGGCCAAGGGGAAAAATGGCAATTTGCCATTTTTTTTTTTTTTTTTTACATACCTCTCGTATTCTTCGACCGTTCTCCAGTCTCAAAACTCGAATTCAAATCTGTTTGCGGATTATAAAACAGAACTCTCTCACGAACATGGATGACTATGAAACTCAACCCATAAAATAAAAATTCGACTCGATATACGAATACGAAGACAATGCATGTAACATGACTGGAAAATTTCATAACTTTTTACTCAGAACTTGAAATCATGTGTATGAGTAACCGAAATGACCGGAACTCAATCATGAACAATCTAAGACTAAAATCAAGTTCAAGATCCATGTTATACAAACATATAAACAAACAAACACATTTCACACAAGAATGCAAACTATATAGAGATAGTCTCCAATCATGCATTTTCCAAAACATGTTACTTTCATACCAATGCATGAGCATTCAACTTCAAGTGTGTGAAAGTGTTATACCAAATGTTGCGCTACGATGCAGGGACACAAATGTATGAATTGTGTGTGTGTGTGCGCATTTAATGATGCACAACTAAGCAGGGACACATATGAATGAATTGTATGTGTGTGCGCCTACGCCTTGCAAGAGGAGGAAGAATCTTGATACCTTATCATCCAAGTAAGCATATATCCTCTTGAAGACGAACTTTGCATGCGAAGTCGCTTTCCATTTTATTTTATTTTTTTTACATGAATTATAAAGATTTAAAGAAGCTTGAGAAATATGACATTGTTAGAGGTCTTCCTAGTCTTGGTAAAAAGCTTGATGGTGTTTGTGAACCCTGTCAATTAGGTAAACAAACAAAAGTGTCTCATAAAAAGAACACTAATTTTACTACCCAGAAGCCCTTATAACTTGTGCATATGAACCTAATGGGACCAATTCAAACCGAAAGCATAAATGGCAAGAAATACATTTTTGTATGTGTTGATGATTTTTCTCGGTTTGTTTGGGTATATTTTCTTAGAGATAAGACCGAAACTTTTGGTTACTTTAAGAAATTTTGTAATCAAGTTCAAAATGAAAAAGGTCTTGGAATTAAGAAAATATGTCGCATTAGGAGTGATCATGGGAGTGAATTTGAAAATGCTAGATTTAGTGAGTTTTGTGATGATTGTGGGATTTTACATGAGTTCTCGGCTCCTAGAACTCCTTAACAAAATGGTATTGTTGAGAGGAAGAATCGTGTCTTGCAAGAGATGGCTAGGGTCATGCTCAATAGTAAGAAAGTCCCTAAAAATCTTTGGGCCGAAGCGGTCAATACAGCAAGCTATGCCACCAATAGAGCTTTTAGAAGGCCCGGCACAAAACAAACCTCCTATGAACTTTGGAAGGGCAAGAAGCCCAATGTGAGTTACTTCCACACTTTTGGGAGTAAGTGTTTTATTTTGAATGATAGAGATCACTTAGGAAAGTTTGATGCTAAAAGTGATATTGGTCTCTTTCTTGGGTATGCTAATAATAGTCGTGCATATAAAGTGTTTAACTTGAAAACTAAGACTATTATGGAATCTATTAATGTGAAAATAGATGATCTTAGCATGCTTGATTTGTGTGATAATCATGGTGTCAATGAACCTAAAGAACATTTGTTGAATGGCACTAAAGCACCTATTGATGTGACTAGTTGTGATGAAAGTGAATCTAGTCATAATGATAATAATGGTAGTGTTGCTAGAGAAGAAAGCCAAGAGTTAGAAAATGGTTTAAATGATGACCAACAAGATGTTGAAAATTCTAATTCTAGACTTAGGAACATGCATTACCAACAAGACATCATAGGTGATTTGAATGAAGGGGTTAGAACTAGTAGGCAACTAGCTAACCAAATTTCATATGCTTGCTACACTTCTCAAATTGAACCCAAGAATATTAATGAATCAATTATTGATGAATATTGGGTTAATGCCATGCAAGAAGAACTAAATCAATTTGAGAGGAATGAAGTGTGGTCATTAGTTCCTAGACCAAAAGATATCAATGTGATTGGTACAAAATGGGTGTTTAGGAATAAGACCAATGAATGTGGCAAGATTATGAGAAATAAAGAAAGACTAGTGGCTCAAGGATACACTCAAGTTGAGGGTGTAGACTTTGATGAGACTTTTGCACCCGTTGCACGTCTTGAGTTCATTAGGCTTTTATTGTCCATTGCATGTCTTAAGAAATTCAAATTGTTTCAAATGAATGTCAAAAGTGCTTTTCTCAATGGATACCTTCAAGAAGAAGTGTATGTTGAACAACCTAAGGGTTTTGTAGACCCATACTCTCCTAATCATATGTTTAAGTTAAAAAATGTTCTTTATGGCCTTAAGCAAGCTCCTAGAGCTTGGTATGATAGGTTGACTCAATATCTTATTGACAACCAATATAGGAGAGGTGGTATTGATAGAACATTATTTGTCAAGCATTATAACAATGACATTTTTGTTGCACAAATATATGTTGATGATATAGTGTTTGGGTCTACAAGTAAAACCAAGATTGATGATTTTGTGAATGTGATGTTAAGATAATTTGAAATGAGTATGGTAGGTGAACTCGATTACTTTCTAGGCATGCAAGTGAAACAATATAGCAATGGTATAATGTTGTCACAATCTAAGTATGCTAGAAATCTTGTTAAGAAATTTGGCCTTGAAAGTGGAAAAGAAATTGAAACACCTATGAGTACAACATTAAAACTTGACAAAGATGAAAATGGAAAAAATGTTGATCAAAGTCTCTATAGGAGGATGATAGGTAGCCTTCTCTACCTAACGGCAAGTAGGCCGGATATTTGTTTTAGTGTAGGTTTGTGTGGTAGGTTTCAAGCTAATCCAAAAGAATCTCACTTGAAAGTCGTTAAAAGAATCATAGGTATATAAAAGGAACACATAATCTTGGTTTATTCTATTCCTTTGATACTAATGATATTCTTGTTGGCTATTGTGATGCGGATTAGGCGGGAAACATTGATGATCGTAAAAGCATATCGGGTGTTTGCTTTTACTTGGGGAATAATTTGATTGCTTGGCTAAGCAAGAAACAAAATTCCATCTCTCTTTCATCATCCGAAGTCGAATACATTACGGCCAGAAGTGCTTGCACACAACTTCTATGGATGAAACAAATTCTTAAGGATTAAACAAATTCTTAAGGATTATGAGATAAATCAAGGTAAAATGACTCTCTATTATGAGAATATGAGTGCCAATAACATCTCTAAAAATCCGGTTCAACACTCACGCACCAAGCATATAGACATTGCATCATTTCATTAGAGAACTTGTTGAACATTCAATAGTAACTCTTGAACATATGCCTACTAAGAATCAACTTGCGGACTTGTTCACAAAGCCCTTGGACAAAGAGAGATTTGTATCTCTTAGAAGATCCATTGGCATGATTTGTGTTGATTAATGCTTGTTTGTGGTTATGAGTGGCTTGATAAGCAAAACTATATTGTATATCTATTTCTTTGAGAGCTACTCACGTGAGAAGTAATGATCTTGATAAAATAGCTTTTATTGCTTCTAGATCATGCACTTAAGTCTTTGTAAATCTTGTTTTTAAACGTGCACAAATGCTTCTCTTATATGTTTAAGTTTGAGTAATTGAGTTTGAAAGTATGTAGATTATGGATGCATTTTGAAGTTCATTGTCTAGTACATGATAGATGACCTATGGTTAGTATCCATTTTGCTTCGGCATCTACATAGAACTCAACGAGCACCTTCATGAAAAGGGCTACACACCTTGGTTGTGAAGCCGCCCAATATAGGAAAGGGCTACATCATTGTGATGAGTGAAAACCGTCATGAAGAGTATATGTTTATGTTAGAAAAATCAAAGAAGTGTTGAAAAAGAATCAATTAAAAAAAAAATCTTTGATACAAAGCCTAAAAAGAAATGGAGGAAGGATTAAAATGGAGTATAGTCAAAAATTGTGATTGCTCGGATTGAAAAACAGAAATGGAATGACGAGCCACATGCACACACACGCTCACATGTTGAAATCTATTCTCTTTAAAGCAAAAAAATCCGGATGATAATTGGTTTGACCTTGATTGGAAAAGCTTTAGATGAATAGGTGTTAAAATAGTTTGCATGTTGATATCACAATAACTCCTTTTATATATGCTTGAAGCATTTTTCACACACACACATTTTTGCTTAATGTGCTTGATTCATTAGCAATGAGGGATTATTTTTAAGAGAATAATGAAAATCTATGATTCTATTGTTTAATGTTGAAAAATAATGATTTACTATCTTTTATTGCTTGAAATGTGTGATTTTGTGAGTCCCTTGTGAACAAGTTACCTTGCTTATTAATATGTGGAGCATATGTTAAGGGGGAACTTAGTTTGTTAAGCATAGTTATCTATACAACTTATTTGCTCACTATCTCATCATTTCATTTTGCATCTCTTATACCCTTGTAGACATTTTCAATTGGCATTTATCTCCCTAGGTTGTTTAGTTAAACCTTGTACACATTCTTTCAATTGGTATGTTTTGTCACTAGTCTCGAAAGATTTGTCAAAATTGAGAGACAACCTATTCACCCCCCCTCTAGGTTGTTTAGTGTAACCTTGTACATATTCTTTCAATTGGTATCAGAGCAAGAAACATTCATAGAAGATTTTCACATCTCATTAGCATGCATCACATTCTCTAGTTTGCATCATCTAATATACTCACGACAATATAGCAAAATTAGCAAAACGGAATAAATTTCGAGAAGTTACTATTTAGGTGAGAGTGTATCGATGGTGAAGACTCCTTAATTTCCTTGATTTTGCACTTGACCTTGGAAGACACGGCCTTTGACTTCCTCTTTATAATATAGATTGTGTATGTGTTACAATTACTTGTTTGTATCACACTTTACTTGTGTTTATATATTGATTAATTGTCTTTAATTAATATATATATTGTGATACAAGCAATCTAGAGGGAAAAACTTTTGTTTGTTTCTAAGGGAGTCGAAAAAGGTGCCTAACACCTTCACCCCCCCCCCCCCCCCCCCCTCCTCTAGGTTAGCCTTGCGCATTTAATTGTGATTGTATTTTCAATATCGGGAGGACTTGGATAGCTAAGCAAGTGGAAGTCTCGACAAGAGGTGTGGAACCTCGGTTTGTTGGGTAAGGAAGTCTTGGCAAGAGGTGTGAAGCCTCGGATTGTCAAGCAAGGAAGTCTTGGCTAAAGGTGTGAAGTCTTGGATAGTCAAGCAAGAAGTCTTGCCTAGGGTCGGGAGGATCCGGATAGGTGAGCAAGAAATCTTCCTAGAGACAGGGGGTCTTGGATAAGAAGTCGGCTTAGTAGATTACTAGGTTCAAGATAGAGTGAGAGTGAGAGCTTGTAGAGCATGTGTGATTGCTTGAGAGTGTAACTCTATTTGAAATAGTAGATTTGCTTTTGCCGGTGCTTGTGGTATCAACCCATGGATGTTTCCTCTTAGGAGGTTTTACCACGTAAATATCTTGTGTTTATTTTTAGTATCTTTAATTTCTTCACTTAGTTGATTTGTGTCGCTTGAACATTTGCTTTGTCATATATCATTTTGGATATTGTACTAAGTGTTGTATAAAATTGTTTGTTTTTTTTTTTAAAGATTAAAATTTGAACATATACTTATTCATCCCCTCTAGATATAATTTATACTATAATTGATTAAGGGAATTTACGATAAATGCTGCGCCAACAACCACATAAGGTTATGCGTGTTTTTGAAATTTTCAAAAAAAATTATCACATGCAGTGAGCTCACGGAAGAGACACAAAGAGGTTCAATGAACGACGACGCATTACAGCAAAAGAAGCACAACACGATCGGTTTCACGTGAATACGTCACACTCTATAAAAAACTGATGAAATAAAACTTATTCCACGCAATGAGCTCACGCCAGAAGCATTCATGTTCACTAATAGGAAATCAAGCATGTGACTCCAATTGATTTGATTGATCATCCACACCAAATATTATATGCATGCAATATATGTAATAAAAACCTCTTTAATTCACGAAACAAAAAGCAACCGAGATGTGCCGTGGGCATCTCGTGTCCAGACAGATATTTTTGGCGAGATGGTCACGCGCCAATTCGGCCAAGGGGACAAATGGCAATTTGCCATTATTTTTTTTTATTTTTTATTTTTACATCCCTCTCGTATTCTTCGACCGTTCTCCGGTCTCCGAACTCGAATTCGAATCCGTTTACTGATTACAAAACGGAACTCTCTCACGAACATGGATGACTATGAAACTCAACCCATAAAATAAAAATTCGACTCAATATACGAATACGAAGACAATGCATGTAACATGACTGGAAAGTTTCATAACTTCTTACTCGGAACTTGAAATCATGTGTATGAGTAACCGAAATGACCGGAACTCAATCATGAACAATCTAAGACTAAAATCAAGTTCAAGATCCATGTTATACAAACATATAAACAAACAAACACATTTCACATAAGAATGCAAACTATATTGAGATAGTCTCCAATCATGCATTTTCCAAAACATGTTACTTTCATACCAATGCATGAGCATTCAACTTCAAGTGTGTGAAAGTGTTATACCAAATGATGCGCTACGATGCAGGGATACAAATGTATGAATTGTGTGTGTGTGCGCATTTAATGATGCACAACTAAGCAGGGACACATATGAATGAATTGTGTGTGTGTGCGCCTACGCCTTGCAAGAGGAGGAAGAATCTTGATACCTTAGCATCCAAGTAAGCATATATCCTCTCGAAGATGAAATTTGCATGCAAAGTCGCTTTCCATCATTGAAGACCGATCTAATCACGAACCACCTAAGCAACTAAGCAATACAAACAAAGAGCGTTTTGTTATGGAATCAAGCCAACACAAATCTAAAACCTAACAATCACTTTATTCATATGAAAAGATTGTTAATTACAATATTACACTCTTTCTATCGAGCATAATCCTAACAATCTCCCACTTGCTCTATAGCAAATGTGTCATATCTCTCATCCCCATGTTCTCTAGATGCCCATCAAAACTCTTTTGAGGAAGAGCCTTTGTAAAGGGATCCGCTAGATTTTCTGCTGACGCGATCTTGGTAATCATCACGTCACCCATATGCACAATTTCCCTTAGAAGGTGATACTTTCTTTCAGTGTGTTTCCCTCTCTTATGACTTCTTTGTTCTCTCGAATTAGCCACTGCTCCACTATTGTCACATTAGATAGTGATCTGCTTATTCGCTTCATGAACCACTTCCAAGTCAATCAAGAATTGGCGGAGCCAGACAGTCTCTTTAACAGCCTCGCATGCGGCAACATACTCGGCTTGCATGGTGGAATCAGCAATACAAGATTGCTTGATACTCCTCAATATGACTGCCCCTCCTCTAATGGTAAACACAAATCCTGATTTCGATCTCTTGGAGTCAGAATCTGACTGAAAATCAGAGTCTGTATACCCAATGGGAATTAAATCCCCTCCAGAGTATACAAGCATATATTCTATCGTTATCCTAAGATACTTGAAAATATGCTTGATTGCCGTCCAGTGATTAGGACCAGGCTTCGATTGAAACCTGCTAACTATGCCTACAGCAAAATAAATATCTGGTCTAGTGCAGAGCATTGCATACATGAGACTTCCAACTGCCGATGCATATGGAACCATACTCATGAATTGCTCTTCTTGCTCATTCTTAGGAACTTGTTCCTTAGAAAGTTTGATTCCATGCCTGAAAGGTAACATACCTTTCTTGGAATCTTGCATGGAAAACCTAGACAAGATTTTATCTATGTATGAAGCTTGGGATAATGCAATCGTTCTATTCTTTCTATCCCTTATGACTTGGATACCAAGAATATAACTTGCTTCTCCCATGTCCTTCATATCAAATTGTTTTGATAACCATTCTTTTATTGATGTCAATACACCTACATCGTTTTCGATGAGTAGTATATCATCAACATAAAGAACTAGGAAAACCAACTTGTCACCTTTAATCCTTTTGTATACACAAGGTTCATCAAGGTTTTGAATAAATCCAAAACCTTTAACGGCTTGATCGAACCTTATGTTCCAGGATCTGGATGTTTGCTTCAATCCATATATGGATCTTTGCAACTTGCATACCCTTTCCTCTTTGCCCTTTTCAATGAATCCTTCCGGTTGCATCATATAGATGCTTTTGTCAAGACTTCCATTAAGGAAAGCTGTCTTGACGTCCATTTTCCAAATCTCTAGGTCTAGAGATGCCGCAATGGATAAGAGTATCCTAATGGATTTAAGCATGGCCATAAGAGAGAAGGTTTCTTCATAATCGATACCTTCCTTCTGTGTATAACCTTTAGCTACCAATCTAGCCTTAAAGGTTTCCACCTTTCCATCCATTTCTCTTTTCCTCTTGTATACCCACTTGCACCAGATGGGTTTTATCCATTTAGGCTAGTCTACAAGAGACCAGACTTTATTTTTGAACATAGATTCAATTTCGGATTCTATTTCATTTTGCCAATGGTGAAAATCAACATCTTCCATTGCTTCCTTGTACGTGTAGGGATCATCGTGGTCCGGAAGATTCTCTACAGATTCTCTACAGATTCTCCTTGACCGATGTATCTCTCGGGTTGTCTAACAACCCTCCCACTACGACGAGGTATGGTAGATTGTTGATCTTGTGTTGGTACAGAACTTACAATTGGGATTGGTTGTGAAACTTCTTGTGGAATTGTATCTCCTAAAAGCTCATTTAGGAAAATTCTACTTTTATTTAGGCACAAAATTATTCATATAGTCCTGTTCTATAAATTTGGCATTTGTCGAAACAAATACTTTAAGATCTGAAGGACTATAAAAATAATATCCTTTTGTTCCTTTTGGATACCCTACAAATATGCATGTTTCTGAACATGACTCCATCTTATCTGTCTTTCCCTTTAACACGTGCGCAGGACATCCAAATATCCTTAAGTGTTGTAAACTAGGCTTTCGCCCAGTCCACAACTCATGCGGTGTTTTAGGAACTGACTTAGATGGTACATCGTTCATATTATACATGGCAGTTTGTAAAGCATATCCCAAAAAAAAACTAGGGAGCGTTGAATAACTCAACATAGACCTAACCATATCCAAAAGAGTTCTATCTCTCATTTCTGCCACCCCATTTTGTTGAGGTACGCCTGGTGCAGAAAACTGAGAAATTATTCCATTATCAATAAGATATTGCTGAAACTCACCAGATAGATATTCTCCACCACGATCGGATCTCAAGATTTTTATACGTTTCTCAAGCTGATTTTCTACTTCAGCTTTAAATGCTTTAAACATATTAAAAGCATCTGACTTATGTCTCATGAGATACACATAGCCAAATCTTGAGTGATCATCCTTGAAAGTGATGAAGTACTCATATCCACCTCTTGCTTGAATGCTCATAGGTCCACATACATCAGCGTGTATCAATCCTAAACATTCAATGGCTCTTGCGCCTTTGGTCGTAAACGACCTTTTGGTCATTTTACCTTCCAAACAAGATTCACAAGTTGGTAGGTCATCAACCTTTAAGTCACTTAGAGGTCCGTCACATACCAATCTTTTAATACTATTAAGGTTAATATGACCTAGGCACAAATGCCATAGGTAGGTTTCATCTTTTGATAAATTTACTCTTTTACGATTGGGTTCCGTTGATTCCGTGTCTAACAAGTGAGAGATATTTCCATGCAAGTAGAATAAACCGTTTTCCAATGTACCTTTGCAAATAATTTTGTCATTCTTACTAATAATAAAGATTTTATTAAAAGTAACCGAATAACCAAATTTATTTAAACAAGAAACCGAAATTAAATTCTTCTTGAATTGAGGCACATAGTAAACGTCTATTAAATCTAAATGCCTTTAAGAATCTAAACTAATTTTAATATCTCCCACTCCACTAGCAGACACCAACGCTCCATTGCCTAATCGCAAGTTGAATTCATTCTTATTAAGCCTTCTCCTTTCCTTAAACCCCTGTAAGGAAAAAAAAACATGATTAGTGGCTCCGGAGTCTATGATCCAAGAATCCATAGAATCTGCCAAAAAACATGTTTCAAGATAATTAATATTACCTTCTTCCTTTTTGTCTTGAGACTTTGGGCAATTTCTTTTCCAATGTCCATTTTCACCACAAAGGAAACACTTTCCTTTGATCTTGGTTACTTTCTTTGTCTCCTTCTTTGTAGGTCCTAGTTGCTTTTTCTTCTGTTGTTTCTTGACCATCTTACGGTTCTTAACAGTAGCAACTTTACCTATGGTATGAATCTCTTGACCTTTGCCTTTCACAAGGATCTTTTCCACGCTTTGAACATCTTGCATCAGGCCTTGCAAGGTGTATTCCTTATTATTCAAGGTGTAGTCCAACTTGAATTGATCAAAGGAATCCGACAATGAGTTGACAATCATGTCAATTTTGGTCTCACCATCTATCTCATTACCATTCAGTTCAGCAATGTTGAGATGTGCCATGACTTTCATCATGTGATTTTTCACAGCCTGTCCAGGTTTCATTCTAAGATTCATAAAAGCAGTCACTACTTCTCTCTTAGTCGTCCTATACCTCATAGCAAACATATCCTCTAGAGACATCATTATAGCGGCAACAGTCTCCATTCCTTCATGTTGATGTTGCAACACGTCGAAGATGGTGGCCATAATGAAACATTTAGCCATCTCATCAGAAGACTCCCACTCTCGATACTCATCTCTTTGCTCCTGAGTAGATTCATTAGTAGGAGTGGGTGGTTTAGGAGTGGATAGAACAAATTTATGCTTTTCGGATTGCAATAAAAGCCCAATTTTCTTTTCCATGTGACATAATTATCACCAGTTAAAGTATTGTCTTTAAGGATGTTGATTAGGGATGGGGTCATGATTTCTGAACAATAACAAAAATTATATATAAGTAAATAATCATGATTAAACACTTTTGAATATTTATCTTGAATTAATAATTTAATCGTAAAAATTCAACGGTGATCCAACACCCATAAATGTCACGCCTCATTTGGGACTTTGCAATATTTACTAGTTGAACTAGGTCCCACCTAATTGTTAACATAACGAAATACTGCAGTTTTCTTTTTATTACAACAAAAAAAAACTTAGCAACTACCAAGAAGGAAATTATGGCGATAATAGACCACCCTTCTTGTTACAATCCCAAAACAAAATTACATTGAAATTCTAGGACCAAAATTGAGCAATAACAAACCTTATATAAAACATATATATATATATATATCCATACATTCCAATGTAAATATATATGCGAATGTCTAGAGTGCCATCTCTTTCTAAAACATGCATGTATACAATAAAAAGAAAAAGATTCACGAACACATACATCAATTAATCAAGGGTACAACTTGGCTCTGATACCAATTGTAGGGAAAAACGGGTTCAAAACGCAATGGAAGCGTGATAAAAACGAAATTAGCGTTTGCGTATAAATAAAAAAAATTCCCTTTTATGCAATGAAAGCCTTAACCCTAAATTAATTGATGTATATAAAAGTATCGTACCTTTTTTCGCGTGACGATTGAACAAACACCGAATTGATTCCGTAAGATCTTCCAATCCAATCACGAACGTGAATCACCTTGGAGTGTGGGCTCCCTTTCTTTAAATTGTATTCCTGAGGATGGAGACAAAGCAAAAATCTTTTCTTGGTTAGTTACAAATATCCTCCAAGAGAAAAATCCAAGAATGTCCGGTTACTTGTGAATTATCAATCAATTTGATTGAAACTCACGTGAACCTTGATTCGATGTTGTACAAAAAACCCTTTTGATGTAAAGGATATTAGTATACTATCGAATACAAAAGCGTTCCCCGTTTTTCTCTACATGGCCGAATTCCCACACTAATGCTTAGAGATGATCAAATTTTGTCTAGAGTAAAATCATATTTTTCTCCCTCAAAATTCCTATGATGACCAAATTCTTCTCTTAGAAAAATTAGCTTGGCCGAAATCACCTCTAAATTGCCTTTCAATGATGACCGAAATTCACCATGCACACATATATATAGGATCATAAATCCTTTCCTAAGAAGGATTTACTTGGTTGTCAAGTATCCTTTCCTTAGGTGGATTTATTTGGTAGTTAAGAGTCCTTATCTAAAAGGAAATCTAACTTCTCCTATAACCATATTTTGTTGGCCGAATTTTATGTCTTTGTTATAGATTAGGAGAGTTCAATCTTTCCTAAGAAGGATTACTTAATGGACAAGAATCCTATCCTTAGGTAGATTAACTTGGTGGTTATGAATCCTTTTCAAATAAGAATTCTACCACTAAGTAGTTTTACTTGGTGACCAAGAATCCTTTTCCAAAAAAATTCTTTCCTACACCAAGACTCCTAATCCAACTCAATAGTGTATTTGTAACCATATTAAAGACTTCCTAATTTGATTAGATAAATAACTCCTTTTATTTATCTACTTATCAAATATAGTCTTTAACAGTAACTATACTACCAACAATAGTATAGTTTTAGGAGACCATCTCCTACTAGGAAAAGATTTTGACTTTTAATTAAATAATTAATTAATCAACAAATTAATTAATTCCCATTTAATTAAATATCAAAATAAAAAATAATATATTAAAGCTATTATTAATAGCCTTTGCCGCCCATACCTTAATATAAAGGCCATATATTATTTTTCTTATTTTATTAAATCCATTGGACCTTAATAAAAAGTCCACATGTGAACTAGACCTATTCTTACAAAAAGAAACAAGTTCACATGACTTAATACAATTCTAGATGGACCCCTAAATTGGTCCGGTAGAATATATCAAGTGATCCATGCAAGTTAGTGTGGATTGAGGATCTTGGCGGGCTATCTAAATTTAAGCTCCAATAGACACAACCCAATCACAATCAACAAATGATTCACTTAGGTCCGATCTATTTAATTTTAGTTTATTCCACTAAAGAACTAAAATTGAACTCTTAAAAAAAGACATAATAAGTTGATGTTACTCATTCGTACCCTAGACAACCTTATTGGAGAAAGTGTATCCTCGTGAAGAATACCAGTAACCGCCAAGAGCTAATAGACCGCCTATAGCTCTCCAAGTTATCATATTTACTCATATGACCACATTTTGAACTTGAATATTTTGACTTGTCCAGAAGCCATGTTTCAATAGACACTATTGAAAAATTAACGTTCAGATTTAATATCCAATACCTCAAAACATCAGTATGATGGTATTCTACTCTCATTCAATAAATGGAGCCACGATGTCCATATCGATAAATGAAGTCCTCTATCGATTAACAAATGAATACCACCAAACTATCGAGGATAGACTATGCTATATAATCGTACTCATTGATAGCTCAAATGATAACACTTGCAACCATAAGTCCATCATTTATCTCAGGATTGAGATAGACTCTCCGATTGTCTTCAAATGAAAACTTTTTTCATTGACGGTTTTAGATAAAGTATTTCATTTTGATCCTATTCAATGCACTAGATTCTTTTGCCCAAAGGCACCACACTTTGATGATTTTAGACTCATCATAACACATTTGATCCCACTCAAATGCTAGCAAAATAATCTACAACTTTGACAAGATAAAGGCGCCCAACCTTCTATCTTAAGTTATGAATATTATTCAAGACTAACTAAAGACTTATGTCTACCTCATACATATCTAGATGTATGAACAATTCTTCTTTTCTCATAGTCTTTTGACCTTATGATTATTTACTTTTGACAATTATAATATTTAAACTATAAATGCTATAAGATTTTTTAATCTAGAAATCACTTTATTCATATGAAAAGATTGTTAATTACAATATTACACTCTTGCTATCGAGCATAATCCTAACAGCCTTTGGGTTGTTGAATTGTTCAGTTCTGATAGTCTTAACCCTTTTTTAACAGTTTGTTGTTGCTCTAGCTTCTCACGAAGCTCGGTAAGCTCGGACCCCTCCTCCTTCTTCTAGACAGTCCCCAAGAGCTTTCTCGGCTGCTTTGAAGAAGGGGGGGGGTCAATCATTTGAGCTGCTACCTCGCTCGTTCCTGCTCCATCGCCTTCCTAGGTGATTCCAAGATGGCTTTTTATGCATCTCGGGTAGCAAAGGCTCTAAACCGTGGAGGGACCACTTCCCAAGCCACTAAAAAGTCCACTTCTACCCCTCACCAGTGGTTCCTGCTTCAACTGATGCTTCCCCAGTCATATCATCTCTTTCTACTGATCCAGCTGCCTCCCGGGTAGTTCAGGTTCCTATGGATCCCGATGCCAGTACTCTTGAGATCCCCCCCTCGTCCCCACCAGCAGTCAAGCTTGGTGGGTCAGGACGAGGTCATGAAGCAATTCGTTTCGTCCTGTCCAAGTGGCAGGCTTTCTAGGATGACCTCGATGCCTGTGGACGTCGTGGTTACAAAAGGGTCTACCCTTCTAGCCGAGGTAATCGTCACTTTTACTTCCTCATTCAGTGGCTTGATTTATCATTTCCTCACATGAGTTCTCTTTGTAGGCCTTTAAGTTTCAAGTAGCCATGGGACATCATGTGGCTTCTCTCTGTGACCGGGCAGCTAAGGTTGAGGCTGAAGCTGAGCGAGCCAAGGGGTTGCTGGCCTGAGCTCAAAGCCTGGTCCAGAAGATGACCTCTAGCCAGAAGGGAATGGAAACACAACTGGCTGAGCTGTAATACGACCATAAGAGGTTGAAGCGGGCATTTGATCAGGAAAATCTTCGGGCAAAATGATGAGCCAGCCAGCGGGATGACTGGAAGAGTGAGGCTCAGGCACTGGATGTCGAGAACCAAGCTCTGTAGGCCCAAGTTGCCAAGCTCCAGGCCGAGGTGGAAACGACTTTCAATAAGGTGTATTTCTATGCCTCATTTTAGGTTGCGGAAGCCCTCCCCCTCCCATTTGATCTTTCCACCATCGCCGACTAGGACAAGGAAGAGGTTATGTCTCGAGCTTCAGAGATGTCTCGCCCCGAAAATGATGAAGCATGTCCTTCTACTGGGGAGGAAGTTGGGAGGCAGTAGAAGCAGCCAACCAGAATTAGCCACCACTAGAAAGATGAATATGGAGTAAGGTTCATCCGATGGAGGAGGAGGCTGGAGGGCATTGGGAGGATGCAGCAGTTTGAATTCCATTTCTTGTAGTTATTTTTGAATGCCCAGAAAAGGGGGTGGGCATCCCATCTTTACCCGTGCTTGATCATTCATCATTTCATTTTTTTTAGCCAAGAATCAAGGGTTGGGCCCTGTTTGTTGTAGCCTTACTGGGGAATATGCTCCCCCATTTATTAATAAAGCTTAACTTGAGATCTGGTTCACATTTTGACTTTCATGTACTTGTTTCTTTTCTGATCTCCCTCTAGGTTCAGCCTTTGTTGCAAATCAATTTAGCTTGGGTAGAATAACAAGATAAGAACATTGCTTAAACGTGAAAGCAGACAGCTAGCTAGGAAGATTAGTAACCAATAATAACTGTGGTATTTATAGTTTAAGTAAATCGAGCCCTCCATCCTTGAGCCCCTTCATGGGGTTATAGCTCGAGGGAGGTATCAAGTAAAGAACTGTTAAGCCCTCTCTTAGGCTAGGGATCGGGAGGGCTTTCGTGCTCTTAAACTTGAATCCTTCTTGGTGGTTGTAGCCCGACCAAGACATCAGGAGCGCTTAGCTATTTTCTGGTCTTGAAATCTGGATCGCAACTATGCTCTTACACTTAGACTTATCTTGGGGGCGGTATCCCGACCAAGGAATCAGGAGGGCTATCTAGCTATTTCCTGGTCTTGAAATCTAGATGGCAACTATGCTTTTACACTCAGACCCTTCTTGGGGGTGGTAGCCCGATCAAGGCATTAAGAGGGCTATCTAGTTATTTCCTGGTCTTGAGAACTAGATGGCAACTATGCTCTTACACTTAGACTCTTCTTGGGGGTGGTAGCCCGACCAAGGCATCATGAGGGCTTAGCTATTTCCTGGTCTTGAAATCTGGATGTCAACTATGCTCTTACACTCAGATTTATCTTGGGGGCGGTAGCCCAACCAAGGCATCAGGAGGGCTACCTAGCTATTTTATGGTCTTGAGATTTGGATGGCAACTATGCTCTTACACTCAGACCCTTCTTGGGGCTGGTATCCTGACCAAGACATCAAGAGGGCTACCTAGCTATTTCCTGGTCTTGAGATCTGGATGACAACTATGCTCTTACACTCATACCCTTCTTGGAGGGGGGTAGTGCCCGGCCGAGGCATCAGAAGTGGCTAGGGGGTTTCCCTGGCCTACCTCTGGTCTTGGGGTGATAATGTCTAATTTCACATGTAGACCAAAATCATTGTAGAACATTGTTGAAGATTGAGAAAATAAGAAAAGTAGGCTTTATTGATATGAAGGATGGAGTACATTATTGTCGGAGATAAAAAAAAACTAGGCGGAGGCTGCCAGCTCATGATTCACCTGTTCAAGGGTAGAATATTCTTAAGTGATCTGCATTCCAAGTATGATCGATGAGTCGGCCATTCATATCCTCGAGCTTGTATGCCCCATTATGGATAACCATCTTTATTAGTTATGGTCCTTCCCAATTGGTCCCTAGGACCCTATCTGACCTCTTCCTGGTATTCAACGTTACTTTCCTGAGAATTAGGTCCTCTTCTTTGAAGTTTCGGGCTTAAACCCTCCTGTTGCAGTACCTGTCAATCCTGTTTTGGTAGATTGCTACCTTATCGGCTATTCGATCTTGTTTCTCTTCTGGGAAGTCCAAGCTAGCTCAGAGCTTACTTTCATTGCTCACTGGTTCAAAATGTTGGACTCTAAAGGAGGTCAATTAATGTTCGATAGGTATGACTGCTTCAACCCCAAAGGCTAACGAGTAAGGTGTTTCCCCGATACCTGTTCTCCTTGTAGTACGGTAATCCTAGAGTACCTCAGGAAGCTTTTCTGCCTATCTGCCTTTCTTCTGTTGTAGTTTTTTCTTCAACAGCTTCTTAATGGTTTTGTTCGTGGATTCCACAAGACCGTTGGTCAAACCGAAGGTCGATTCCTAAGCCTTCGCTAAAATCTTTGAATCAGCCATTATCGAACTATTTTCCGAGGTCATCTATAATGACAAGAGGGGTTCTGAACCTGCAAACTATATTAGTCTTTATTGACAGGAAATTTTCTCTGGATGAGAAATTCTTGTTAACACCCTCAAGACCACTAACACGAAAGTGGTGGCCGAGGTCGGTACCGTTGGTTCCCGACCTGTTAAGAGATGGACGAGAGACTGGATCGTAAATACAGTAAATGAGAGCTTTTAATATTGATAGATTGCTTTAAAATATAGATCGCTCTCTTGTGTGCTTACAGTCTCTCTAAGATAGAGGGTGGTGGCAACTCTGTGCCTGTCGAATAATGGAAATGAAGGTGGCCGTGTTCTGAATACAGAATTTAGGCCTTCCCCTCTTCTTTTCTTTCTCTCTTCTCTCTGTTGCTATCTAACTTTTTCTGTGTATGTATCAGTCTATGTAGGTTGTTCTCTATTTTCGAATATCTTCTACCACGCTTGGCTTCACATATTTATATCGTCCAAGTAGGTTTTTAATTTGCAAATATTTCACCGTGATCCCATGAATCCGTTCCCTCCTTATCGGCCAGGATTTATCATTTGAATTTGAATTGTGACAGGATTTGATGATATCGTTGACGGAGATAAGTTTATTTCCTTTTTTGAATCAAACTCTTGACGTGCATGTAAATATTGCGTGGAGATGATCCTGTGTGCACTTGTGTCATGAATTCTCATTGAGGTCACCCTGCCAGCTGCCTGTTGCCCCGTAGAGCGAGGTAGATCCATGCTCCGACTCTGATCTTAGAAGCTTAAGATGGATTTTCCCTGAACCTTAAGGGATTGAGGTGCTTTTGTAGACATTTCTGGGAGGTAGCTGGGGCAGTGTAGATTTAGACGTGATTCTTCCTTTATGTCCAGCAAGGACAACGAGCTTCTGGAGAGGTTGGCGGGCTTCTCTCGAATGTCTCTTAAGCTTGGAGACTTCCCCTGGCATTCTCGGGGCGGTTGTGAAGCTCGACCTCAGAGCCGAGGTTCCCTGATAGATGGCCTGGAGAAGCCCGAGTGTTAGTACTCTTGTGAGGGGCTCGTCTTGGTCGTTCCTGGCTTGTTTTATGGTAGTCTTGAAGCAGAGCCGGCCTTTCCTGCTTCGGTGGGGTGGCTTTATGACTTTTTTGGGCTTCATGGTTGTCGATTATGGGTGGAAAATTTCTCTTTGACCCCTGACCAAATTTCACTATTAACAGAAGTCCCATCTGACTTGAACACCAGTGGTAGAGTTGGGGTTGGAGTCAGATTCCTATTTTAATTGAGAAATTTTTCCACCATAAAGATATTTAATGAGAGCGAAATCTTCTCATTAATTACCCAATATTTGAATTTGAAACTGTGTGTTATTCGAAGAAAAATGGCTGCAATACGGCTTCAGGTGATCTTCCCAAGGATATCGCCGATAATCCTCTATTTAAACCTGGCCTTACTGTCACTTTTTTCATACTTCCTTAATTCTCAAATTTTTGAATTTCTTCTTCCCTGCTTACTTTCACACCTCTCTTACCCATTAATGTCGACTTTCACAGATAGTGTTAATGCCTTGGTTGAGGGCACCGAAGGCCCTAACCTAACTCTTCGTAAGCGGGTACGAGGAATTTTGTGCGATGAGGAATCTTCCCCGCTCCTCCAGCGCCGTCGTTCTAGTGGGAACGTCTCTATCGACACTGGCTTTTCGAACCAGCCTGACAATCCTCTGAACCTAGTCGACGAAGACTCTGATGTAGGGGAGAGAGTAGATGCAGTCTGGAGGGCTCAGGTCATAGTGGCATAGCTTCCTTTAGTGGTGGCCTTTCCTTTCGAACCCAGGGTCATCCCGGACTCCACTGTCAACACTCAGTAGATTGGCCGTCTTCGGGATAAGTACTGTATTCCTGACACCGTTTCCTTCACTGTCCCCCACCAGAATTAAGACGTTTTTAGCCCTCCTAAAGGCATATTCCCTATCCAAGTCGCAGCTTTTGAGAGCGGGGTGAGTCTTCCTCTTCACCCTACCCTTCGACGGGCTCTCAATGCCCATCAGCTGGCTCCACTTCAACTGACGCCTGGCTTTTTGAGGTATCTAGTCGGCTTCCTTGTATTATGGAAGGAGCAATGCGAGATGAGCAAGGTAACCAGGGAGCCCGGGGTTGAAGAGCTCTCCTTTCTTTTCCAGATAGGTAGCCTGGCTAGAGTTCGACGAGGCCAATTCTATGCCAAGGCCAAGAATAGGCTCAACTTTATCATCCCTGGGGCTTCGAAGAAGGACCCTACCTGGAAAGAGGAATGCGTACTGGTGGGGGGAGACTGGGGGAGCTCTGTATTAGTCGACGGGCATGAGCTCGAGGTTCCCACCACTTTTAGCGACAAATCCTTAAAGGGTCGGGATTCCTTGCCCGCTGAGTCTGAAGCCATACTAAAGACCATCCTGGCTCGAAATTACTTGAATTAGAAGTTTCTAGCTGCTGACTCCTTCGATCCCCGCAGGGTGAACAAGTACCTGCGGATCTCCGATGCTACTCCTCGTAAGTATCTCGCTCTATCTTGTTTTTAAATTGTTGGATGGTTCAGTTCTGATGATCTTGACCCCTTTCTTAACAGCGTTTGTTGTTGCTTCAGCTTCTCGTGAAGCCCGACAATCTGGGATCTCTTCTTCTTCTTCTAGACCGTCCCTAGGAGCTCTCTCGACAGTTCCGAAGAAAAGGGGGTCAACCACTAAGGCAGCTGTCCCGCTCATTCCTTCCCCCTCACCTTCCCAAGTGAAGTCCAATATGGCACTTCTTGCATCTCTAGCTGCAAAGGATATAATCCGAAGAGGGTCTGCCTCCCAAGTCGCCAATAAGTCTGCTTCTGCTCCGTCTCTAGTAGTCTCTGCTTCAATCGATGCTTACTGAGTCACATTATCCCTCTTTGTAGATCCTGTTATATCCCTGCCAGTCGAGGTTCCTAGGGAGCCCGATGTAAATATTCTTGAGGTCACCCCTTCTCGCCCCTACCAGCAATCGAGCTCGGAGAGTCAGGACGAGGTCCTAAAGCAATTTGTTGCATCTTGTCCAGGCAGCGGGCTTTCTAGGATAACCGCGAAACCCGTGGACATCATGATTACCAAAGGGTTCGCTCTTCTGGCCGAGGTAATCGTCGCTTTTACTTCTTCATTCAGTTACTTGATTTGTCATTTCCTAACATGATTTTCCTTTGCAGGCTTTCAAATTTCAGGTGGCCATAGGGCATCAAGTAGCCTTCCTTCGTGATCGGGTAGCTAAGGCTGAGGCTGAAGCTGAGCGAGCCATTAGGTTGCTTGGCGGGCTCAAACCCTGGTCCAAGAGATGACCTTCAGCCAATAGGGAATAGAGACACAGCTGGCTGAGCTTTAGTGCGACCATACGAGGTTGAAGTGGGCTTTTGATCAGGAAACTCTCCAGTCAAAACGGCGGGCTAGCCTGCGTGATGACTGGAAGAGAGAGACGCAGGCTCTGGATGTCGAGAATCAGACTTTACAGGCTCAAATTACCCAGCTCCAGGCTGAGGTGGAAGCCTCTTTTAACGAGGGGTACTTCTATGCCTCCTATCAGGCTGTAGGGGCCCTTCCTCCCCTATTCGATCTCTCTAGTA
Source organism: Dipteronia dyeriana (assembly GCA_032871835.1). NCBI lineage: Eukaryota > Viridiplantae > Streptophyta > Magnoliopsida > Sapindales > Sapindaceae > Dipteronia > Dipteronia dyeriana. The sequence continues at coordinate 72,284,003 of CM065297.1, read as the reverse complement.
TCGCATATTGGGATCAAACAGAGGTCATGTCTCGGGTTACGAAGATTTCTCCCACCGAAAATGATGGAGCTGGTCCTTCTATGGAGGGAGCTGGGAAGTGGTTGGAGGTGCCAGATCTGCCTCCTCCTGTTCCAGCCTTCCCATTATATGGTCCTGGTGAATCTTCGACAGGGGTTCGAACTGAGGAGCTAGAAGGAGGCCTTACTGAAGCCCAAGACCTCCCGCAGTGCTCTCAGGAGTGGAGTCAACAGAAGGCAGGAACATGCCTAAGTAAGTGGCCAGCCTTCTTGATGCAACCATACCGCCTGAAGTTATGGCGGTGATCAACGAAATCGTGGATGAGGATCCTGTTGACCTTGAAGCAGCCGTGGTGGATCCCCATGAGGAGGTGGAGGTGGTAGATGCAGCTAATCAGGATTAGCTACTACGGGAGAGAGGAGCAGTGGGTGAGGTCCACTCTGTAGAAGAAGAGGCAGGAGGTCCTCTGAAAGATGAAGAAGTTTGAGTTCTCTCTTATGTAATTCATTTTGAATGCCCGGAAAAGGGGGTGGGCATCCCATCTTCAACTGTGTTTGATTTTATTCTATTTACTTTTTTTTTTGTGGCTCAGAATCAGGGGTTGGGCTCCCTGTTTGTTGTTGCCTAGTTGGGGAATAAGCTCCCCCATTTAATAATAAAGTTTCAATTTTGAATCTTCCTCTCTTTCTGACTTGCATGTACTTACTTGATCTCCCTCTAGGTCCATCATTTATAGCGAAACAAAATATCTTGAGGGAACAACATGATAAGGAAACTATTTAGAGTCGGGCTTCCTGACCACCGAGTTTCGTAGATCAATTTCCTTAGTCGATAGTCCCCTTGTTGGATTGTAGGCCTGTTTTAGTGAGTGACCACGTATCAAGGAAAAAATAATGAGCAGCAATAATCGGAACATTAAGAGCTTAAGTAAATCGAGCCCTCCATCCCCGAGCCCCTTTGGAGGGTTGTATCCCGAGTGGAACATTAAGTAAAGAACTGTTTAGCCTCTTCTTAGGCTCGGGATCAGGAAGGCCTCCACGTTTTCAAGCTCGATTCCTTCTTAGGGGGAGTGATAGCTCGACAAAGGCATCATGAGGGCTATCTAGCTATTTCTTGGTCTCGGGATCTGGATGGTAACTATGCTCTTACACTCAGATCCTTCTTAAGGGTGGTAACCCGACCAAGGCATCAGAAGGGCTATCTAGCTATTATATGGTCTCGAGATATGGATGGCAACTATGCTCTTACACTCAGGTCCTTCTTAGGGGTGGTAGCCCGACCAAGGCATCATGAGGGCTATCTAGCTATTTTCTGGTCTTGAGATCTGGATGGCAACTATGCTCTTACACTCATACCCTTCTTGGCTGGGGGAAGTGCCCGGCCAAGGCATCAAGAGTGGTGGGGGGGGGCTTCCCTGGCTTACCCCTGGTCTTGAGGCGATAATGTCGAACTTTCCATGTATACCCAAATCATTGTAGGACATAGTTGAAGAAGGAGTAAACAAGAAAAGCAGGCTTTATTGATATGAAGGATGAAGTACATTATTGTCGAAAAAAATAAAAGAAGCTAGTCGGAGGTTGCCTGCTCCTGAGTTCCCTGTTCAAGGGTAGAATTTCTTTAGGTGATCTGCATTCCAAGTATGGTCGATGAGACGACCATTCATATATTCAAGCTTGTACGCCCCATTACGGATCACCATCTTTACTAGGTATGGTCCTTCCCATTTGGGCCCTAAGACCCCGACTGACCTCTTCCTAGTGTTCAACATTACTTTTCTGAGGACTAAATCCCCTTCTTTGAAGCTTCGGGCTTTAACCCTCCTGTTGAAGTTCCTGGCAATCCTGCGTTGGTATATAGCTACCTTCTAAGCTATTCGATCTTGCTTCTCCTCCAGGAGGTCCAATCTAGCTCGAAGCTTACTTTCCTTGCTCTCCGGTTTGAATCGTTAGACTTTAAAGAGGTTAACTTGTGATCTATGGGTAGGACTACTTCAACCCTGAAGACCAGCGAGTAGGGCGTTTCCCCGATAGCTGTTCTCCTTGTAGTGCGGTAAGCCCAGATGACCTCGGGAAGCTCCTCTCCCTATCTGCCTTTCTTCTGCTGTAGCTTTTTCTTCAACAATTTCTTGATGGCTTTGTTCGTGGATTCCACCAAACCATTGGTCTAAAGATTGGCTACAGAAGCAAAACGAAGGTCGATTCCCAAACCTTGGCAGAAATCTCTGAATCGACCATTATCGAACTGTTTTCCAAGGTCTGTTATGATGGCAAGAGGGGTTCTGAACCTGTAATTTACATTGCTTTTGATAAACCTTGTTGTGTTCTCTTTTGATATCTGGGAGAGTGATCCAGCTTCAACCCACATTGTGAAGTAGTCAATCGCTACGATAGCGTGCTTGGCCTGTCCCGGAGCTGTAGGAAGCGGTTCAATAAAATCGACCCCCCACATAGCAAATGGGTACGGCGAGCTAAGGGACGACAAGCGCTCCAGATGGAGGTGACTCAAGTTTACGGCCTTCTGGCATGCCTCGCAGGTTTATACCAAGTTCTTAGCATCTTGATGAATTGTCGGCTAATAATACCCCATGCGGAGAACTTGATATGCCAAGGCCTCTCCATAAATATGGTTCCCGCATTCTCCAGAGTGAACCTCTCTCAAATCCCACTTGGCATCTTCAGGATGTAGACATCGGAGCAGGGGATGGGATTTTCCCCCTCGGTATAAATGGCCATCCACCATACAATACCGGACCGAGAGCCTTTTAACCCTCCTAGCTTGGTCGGGCTCCCAGGGAGTTTCCCATCCTATAGATACTCCACTATTGGATCCATCCAGCACGGATGTCGGTCCAAGGTATAAGCTTCCTTACCAGTCATAATGCTAGGTAGAGGGATAATTTGAAGAGGGACTCCGTGAGGTAGGGTCTGGCCATCATATGCAGCTATCTTGGCAAGGATGTAAGCCCGATGATTTAGCTGTTGAGGTATCTGCTCGATTCTAAATCCTCTAAATCTGCTTTTGAGTTGCTGAACCAATCTCAGGTACGCAACCATATTATCCCCATTTTCCTGATATTCCCCAGAGACTTGGTTGACCACGAGTGAAGATTAGCTCTTGATATTCAGGAAATCAACCCCGAGTTCTTTGGCTGCCTTTATTCCAGTTAGCAGGGCTTCGTACTCTGCCTCATTGTTCGTGGCTTTAAATTCCAACCTGAAACAGTGGCAGCACTCAGTTCCTTCTGGGTCGATGAGAACTATGCCCGTTCCTCCCCCAGATTTCCCGGAAGCTCAGTCAGTGTAGAGAGTCCATGATTCGCAGCCCTCCGTCCAGTTGTCAGACTCCGAAGTCCTCTCAAGGGTTACATCTGTTACCGTGGGGGTTGCATGATCTGAAGGTACTGAGAGCTCGGCTACAAAGTCTGCCAGTGCCTGAGCTTTTATCGCGGTTCTAGGCTTATACTTTAAGTCAAACAGGGTGAGCTCTAGGGCCCATAGAACCAGCCTTCCAGAAACGTCCGGCCTTTGTAAGAACTGACAGAGGGGTTGGTCTGTCACCACTGCTATTGAATGAGCATGGAAGTAAGGACGAAGTTTTCTTTACCGAGGTCACCAATACGTAAGCGAGCTTCTCCAATAGAGTATAGTTATTTTTGGGCTTGGTTAGAGCGTGGCTCACATTGTAGATAGGTCGTTGGATCCTATCCCCGCATTCCTTGACCAAAGCCCCGCTCACGGCAGTTTTTGATTTGGAGCTCTTCTCTAGGATTTGGCTTGACCAGCAGTGGAGGGTTTGTTAGGTATCTTTTCAAAGCTTGAAAAGCTTGTTCACTCTCCTGATCCCACTTCATGTTTCTTCCCTGGTTGATAGCCTTGAAGAATGGCAAGCACTTATCGGTAGACAGAGAGATGAACCTATTGAGCGCTTCTACCTGTCCGTTCAAGGCTTGAACCTGTTTAAGAGATGTGGGGGATTCTAGATCCAAGATAGCCATGATTTTTTCTGGGTTAGCCTCTATGCCTCTCTCATAGACCATGAAGCCCAGAAACTTTTTTCCGAATGTGGAATCGACCAGCTAATTAATTTTTGGCAGAGTGAAACTGTCATTTGGGCATGCCCGGTTGAGATCGGTGTAGTCTACACACATGCACAACTTCCCATTTGCTTTCGTGACCATGACCACTAAGGCGATCCATTCGGCGTAACGGGATTCTCAGATGAATCCTGCCTAGGTTAGTTTATCCAGCTCTTCTTGAACTGCCACATTTCTTTCAATGTTGAAGTGGTGCATTTTCTGTTTGATGGGCTTGAAGGTCGGATCCACTGCCAGTCGATATGCAGCTAGTGTCATTGGAATCCCCGACATCTCAGCATGACTCCAAGCAAATATATCGTTGAACTCTGTGAGAAGCCTAATCAAACTTTCTTTCATTTCTGGCTCAAGGGTAGCTCCGATCTTGACGACCTTCGAGGGATCGCTTATTCGGACAAGAATCTCTTCTAACTCATCCACTGGATGGCTGCTGGCCAATTCCCTTATCTGTTCTTCCATGTCGGGCACCACGAGTCCTTCTTCAGGGCAATCAGTGGGACATGCATCTTCCAAGTTTAGTGCAGGAGTTATCCTACCTTGGATTATCGCCACTTGGGCGAGCTGTTTAGCTAGAGCTACAGGGTAGGCTGACACTGCGTAGCATTTCCTAGCTGCTTGCTGATCACCCTGGACTTCCCCCACCTTGTCTCTTACTGGGAACTTCAGGACATTATGGTAAATAGAAAGGACCCATTTCAAGGATGATAGAAATGGCCTTCCTAATATCGCATTATAGGCCGATGGGGTATCCACCACCACGAAGTCGGTCATGATGTTCTGCTTGAGAGGTGCTGCTCCAATGGTCACTAGTAGAATTTTTGATCCTACTAGTGTGATGGAGTCCCCAGTGAACCCATATAATGGAGTAGTGCAACTATTGTAGCACCACTGCTTCAAGTTTAGCTTATCCAAGGTATCTTTGAACAGGATGTCGACACTGCTACCTGTGTCGACGAGTACACGGTGCACCATGAAGTTGGCAATTTGTACCGTGATGACCATGGGGTCATCATGAGGCTGCACAGTGTTATAGACATCTGATTCAGTGAAGACGATTTGTGACAGCTGGGAGGGATTAGTAGAACTCTGGTCGACCTTGAAGATATTCTGCCCCTCATCCGTACGAAGGACCTTCCTCGCATGGTTTTTCCTAGAGCTGTTGGAGGTGCCGGCCAAAGTGGATCCCCCGCTGATAGTATGTATTACCTGAATCTATTGCATCAGGTCTGCCTGCTCCCCCTTCATTTTCTCGGCATTTTCTCGGATCTTGGCTTGCACCTCCCTTCCATTCTGAATGTTCTCCCTGACTTGTTCTAAGAATTCTATCAAGCATCCTCCCTTTATCAGATCTTCAATCTGGTTCCGTAGGTTAAAGCATTCTGAAATGTTGTGCCCCACGTCCTCATGAAAGTTGTAATATTTATAACGATTTCTCTTACCGATCGGGGCTTTCATGGAAACAGGCTTCTGTAACAAACCTTTGTCCCGAATGGCGATGTAGACTGTTTCTCGGGATGCATTTAAGGGAGTGTAATGGTCGTACCCCCTCTTATCGTGAGCTATAGAGGCCACTGTCTTAGGAGGTGCTAAAGATTGATGAGGAGCTCGTCTATCTGGATACCTTTCCAATCTGGGTTAAGGAAGAGGGAAACCGTATGTTGATTAATTAGGGGGTTTGTTTTGACTTTTTTGAGCTTGCACAGGTCTAGGAGCATCCTTCTTTTATCGCTTTACGGCTCTCGTGTCGTCATGTTCCATCTTGACCTTGAGCTGCTCGTCGACCTCAATCTGCTCCAGAGCCTGATCAAAGGCTTCCTGGTAAGTTTCTGGAGGTCTCTTAGCGAAAAACCAAAAAAGCTTTCCCACCCACAGGTTCCTTCTAAAGTTGGTAAGTGTTTCCATCTCGGTGAAGACCCCCATCTGGATGACTTCCTTATGGAAACGCTTGACATAAGCCCTCTCTCCTGGATCACGTATTGTAGATGGATCGGGTCCTTCAGACAGGGCTTAACTCTCTGGAATTGTGAGCAGAAATCGGTTGATAACTTGGTGAAGGAATCTACGCTTCCAGCGGGTAGTTTCCTAAACCAGGTTTTAGCATAATCCGTGAGGGTAGTGGGGAACATTCGACACATAGCGGCCCTGGTTGTGTTTTGATCCTCCACCTATTGAACGAAGCTCTCTAAGTGGCTCAGATGATCTTCAGTCCTGGATAACCTTTTAGTTGGCATTTTGAACTTAGGTGGGAGCTCTGCCTCCCGGACCCTTCTGGTGACGGGGGAATTCATTTCACTTAGAGGATCTTTCTTGTCCTATGTGTACTTTCCTTTCTTCATCAATTGGACCTCTTTCTGAAGCTCTACAAACTAGTCCCTTGGACGCTTGCTTTCGGATTTCCTCGAGTTGATCTCAGATTCCTCACCATCAGATCCCTCTGACGAAATGACGACCTCTACCTGGTTCCTTCTTCCAGAGGGGGCTGCTCAGGGCTTTACTGACTCTCTTCTTCTTTACCCCGGGCTTCTCTCATAGAAGTCGTAAGGTAGAAAAGCTCTCCCTGTTCCCAGGGACAGACATCTGCCGCAGATTTAACTTGTCTTGGTTGGTAGTGTTGTTGTGCTTCGGGAACATAGGGCATGGCCCTAGCCTATCCCGGATCAAGGTTGGGATCCCCGCTGTATTACTAGCTAATTCCCGAGAGGCAGGTCCCAGGCGATCGAAGGCAGGTTGCCTAGCCTTAGGCCTACTTGACTCCCCCTGATTGCAGAAACCTGCTTGTTGGATAGTGATACCCTTAGCAAGCAGTCGAAGGCGGACGTTTTCTACGAAAGCCACTGCTTGTTGATCAAGCTCGACCTGACTTCCCAGAGGGGGATCTAGAGCCTCCACAGTGGCTGGCTGGGTGGGAACTTGGCTATGGAGCCTGGCTTTTCTCCCTTTCCTCGGGACCTTTCATGTCGATGTAGTAGAAGGTTGTCCCGAGGTGCCCTGCTACCCTTGTATGGAGAGAAGCCTCATGATTACTATGAAATAACAAACTTTTTGAATGTAAAAAGATGGTGGTGTGAGAGGTTCCCCACAAACGGTGCCGAAAAGTGTTGACGGGAAATTCCTGTTAACACCCTCAAGACTACTACCACGAAAGTGGTGGCCGGGGTCGGTACCTTTGGTTCCCGACCTGTTAAGAAATATATAAAAGATTGGATCGTAATAACAGTAAATGAGAGCTTTTATTATTGATAGATTGCTTCAAAATACGGATCGCTCTTTCGTGTGCTCACATTCTCTTTAAGATGGAGGGTGGTGGCAATTCCGTGCCTGTCGAATAGTGGAAACGAAGGTGGCCGTTTTCTGAATACAGAATTTAGGCCTTCCCCTCTTCTTTTCTTTTTCTCTTCTCTCTGTTGCTGTATAAATTTTTCTGTGTATGTATTAGTCTATGTAGGCTGTTCTCTATTTTCGTATATCTTCTACCATGCTTGGCTTCACATATTTATATCGTCCAAGTAGGTTTTTAATTTGCAAATATTTCACCGTGATCCCATGAATCTGTTCCCTCCTTATGGGACGGGATTCGTCATTTGAATTTGAATTGTTACAAGATTTCTTGATATCATCGACGGAGATAAGTTTGTTTCCTTTTTTTGAATCAAACTCTTGACGTGCATGTAAATATTACGTGGAGATGATCCTGTGTGCACTCGTGTCATGAATTTTTATAGAGGTCACCATACCAGCTGCCTGTTGCCCCGTAGAGCGAGGTAGATCCCTGCTCCGACTCTGTTCTTAGAAGCTTAAGATGGATTTTCCCTGACCCTTTGGGGCTAGAGGTGCTCTTGTAGACATTCATAGGAGGTAGCTGGGGTAGTGTAGATTTTGGCGTGATTCTTCCTTTATGTCCAGCAAGGACAGCGAGCTTCTCTTAAATGTCTCTTGAGCTTGGAGACTTCTCCTGGCATTCTCGGGGCGGTTGTGGAGCTCGACCTCATAGCCGAGGTTCCCTGATAGATGGCCAGGAGAAGCCCGGGTTCCTGTACTCTTGTGGGGGGCTCATCCTGGTCCTTTCTGGCTTGTTTTATGGTAGTCTTGAAGCGAAACCTAGCCGGCCTTTCCTGCTCCTACGGGGTGGCTTTACGACTTTTTCGGGCTTCATGGTTATCGATTATGGGTGGAAAATTTCTCTTTGACCCCTGGAACAATTTCACTATTAACAGTCTTGATGAACCTTGTTGTGTTTTCTTCTGATATCTGGGAGAGTGGTCTAGCCTCGACCCATCTTGTAAAATAGTCAATTGCTACGATAACATGCTTGGCCTAACCCGGAGCGGTAGAAAGCTGTCTAATCAAGTCGAATCCCCAAATAGAAAAGAGGTATGGAGAGCTAAGGGACGACAATCGCTCCGAAGGAAGGTGACTCAAATTTGCGGCCTTCTGGCATGCCTCAAGCTTGCACCAAACTCTTCACGTCTTGATTGACGGTTGGCCAATAATATCCCATGCGGAGAACCTAATATGCCAAAGCCTCTCCACCAATGTGGTTCCCACATTCCCCGGAATGAACCTCTCTCAAATCCCACTTGGCGTCTTCTGGGTGTAGACATCAGAGCAGGGGAAGGAATCTTCCCCTCCGGTATAGATGCCCATCCACCAAACAATACCGAACCGAGAGCCTTTTGACTCTCCTAGCTTGATCGTGCTCCCCGGGAAGCTTCCCATCCTGTACGTAATCCACTATTGGGTCCATCCAGCTTGGTTGTTGATCCAAGGTATAAGCTTCCTTACTTGTCATTATGCTAGGTAAGGGGATCACTTGAAGAGGGACTCCGTGGGGTAAGGTCTGGCCACCATATGTAACTATCTTGGAAAGTACGTCTGCTCGATTATTCAATTGTCGAGGTATCTGCTCGATTTTGAATCCCTTAAATCTGCTCTTGAGTTGTTGAACTAATTTTAGGTAAGCGATCATATTATCCCCTTTTGCCTGATAATCTCCAGAGACTTGGTTGACCTCGAGCGAAGAGTCACTCTTGACATTCAGGCAATCAACCCCGAGTTCTATGGCTGCCTTTATTCCGGCTAGAAGGGCTTCGTACTCTGCCTCATTGTTTGTGACTTTAAATTCAAATATGAAACAGTGGCAGCACTCAGTTCCTTATGGGTCGATTAGGACTATGCCCGCTCCTCCCCCTGCATACCCGGAAGCTCTATCAGTGTAGAGGATCCACGACTCGTAACCTTCCAGCCAATTGTCAGAGTCTGGAAACCTCTCGGGGTTACATTTGCTACCGTGGAGTTGCTTGTCCTGAAGGTACGAAGATTTCTGCTACAAAGTCTGCTAGTGCCTGAGCTTTTATTGCGGTCCTAGGCTTTACCTATAATCAAACTGGGTAAGCTCCAGGGCACATAAAACCAGCATTTCGAAAACATTCGGCCTTCGTAAGAATTGACGGAGGGGTAAGTCCGTCACCACTGCTATTGAATGAGCATGGAAGTAGGGACGAAGCTTCCTTGTCGAGGTCACCAAGGTATAAATGAGCTTCTCCAACAGAGTATAGTTCTTTTCGGGCTTGGTTAGAGCGTGACTAACATAGTAAATAGGTCACTGGACCCTATCCCCGCATTCCTTGACCAAGGCCCTGCTTACGGCGATTTCTGAATCGGCCAAGTATATTTAAAGCTCTTCTCCAGGACTTGGCTTAACCAGCAGTAGAGGACTTGATAGGTATTTTTTCAAACATTGAAAAGCTTGTTCGCTCTCCTGATCCCATTTCATGTTTCTTCCCTGCTCGATGACTTTAAAGAATGGTAGACACTTATCGGTAGACCGAGAGATGAACCTGTTGAGCGCTGCTACCTGTCCGATCAAGGTTTGAACTTGTTTAAGAGATGTGGGGGATTATAGATCCATGATAGCCATGATCTTTTCCGGGTTAGCCTTTATGCCTCTCTCATGAACCATGAAGCCCATAAACTTCCCCGTAGTTACCCCAAAGACGCATTTGGAAGGGTTCAACCTCATCTGGTTCTTCTTTAGGATCATGATGGTTCTACAAAGGTCATCCAGGTGGCCTTCCGAGGTTGAAGACTTGGTGATCATTTCGTTGATATACACCTCTATTGACCTTTAGATTTCGGGCTTGAACAACCGATTGACTAGCCGCTGATAAGTAGCTCCAGCGTTCTTGAGCCCGAAAGGCATCACCTTATAGCAATACAAGCCTTGCGTTGTGATGAAACTGGTCTTTTCCTTGTCTGCGGGGTGCATCAAAATCTTATTGTACCCTGATAATGCGTCCATGAAGCTAGGAGCTTGTTTCTGAAAGTAGAGTCGACCAGCTGATCAATTTTTGGTAGCAGGAAGCTGACATTCGGGCATGCCCGGTTGAGGTCGGTGTAATCTACACACATGCACCACTTTCCATTTGCCTTTGTGACCATGACCATGTTGGCAATCCATTCTGGATAACGTGCTTCTCGAATGAAGCCCTCCTGGGTCAGTTTGTCCACCTCTTCCTGAACCGCAACATTTATTTTGGTGTTAAAGTGGCACCTTTTTTGTTTAATGGGTTTGAAGGTCGGATTCACTGCCAATCGATGTGCAGCTAATGTCATTGGGATCCCTGGCATCTCAGCATGACTCCAAGCAAAAATGTCATTGAACTCTGCGAGAAGCCTGATCAAGCCCTATTTCATTCATGGCTCAAGGGTGGCTCCGATTTTGATGACCTTCGAGGGATGGCCTATTCAGACAAGAATCTCTTCTAACTTATCCACTAGATGGCCGTTGGCCCATTCCCTTATTTGTTCTTGCATGTCGGGAATTATGAGGTTGTCTTCAGGGTGATCGGTGGACCCTATATCTCCGAGGCCTAGCGTAAGGGTTGCCCTATCTTGGATCGTTGTCACTTGGGCAAGTTGTTTTGCTAGAGCTTCTGGGTTGATCACCCAAAACTTCCATACGTTGTCTCCTATTGGGAATTTCAGGACGTTGTGGTAAATAGAAAAGACTCCTTTCAAGGATGATAGAAATGGCCTCCCTAATATTGCATTGTAGGCCGATGGGGTATCCACTACCACAAAGTTGGTCATGATATTCTGCTGGAGAGGTATGGCTCCAATGATCACTGGTAGGATTTTCGATCCCACGGGTGTGATTGAGTCCCTAGTGAACCCATATAACAGAGTAGTGCAGCTATTGTAACACCACTGTATCAAGTTTAGCTTTTCCAAGGTATCTTTAAACAGGACGTCAACACTGCTACCTGTGTCGACGAGCACACGGTGTACCATACGGTTTGCAATCTGTATCGTGATCACCATGGGGTCATCATGAGCTTGCACGGTGTTGTAGATGTCCACTTCGGTGAAAAAGATTTGTGACAGCTGGGTAGGGTTGGTTAGTCTCTGGTCCACCTTAAAGATATCCCGCCCCTCATCCGTACGAGGGACTTTCCTCACATGGTTTTTTCTTGGAACTGTTGGAGATACCGGCTAGAGCTGGCCCTCAACTGATAGTATGTATTATCTGAATCTGTTGCATCAGGTCCGTCTGCTCCCTCTTCCTTTTCTCGGCATGTTCTCAGATCTCAGCTTGTACCTCCCTTCCAATCTGAATGTTCTCTTTGGCTTGCTGTAAGAATTCCACCAGGTTGTAAGAATTCCTACTTTGCTTGTCGGGCTTCTCTAGAATGTCTCTTGAGCTTGGAGACCCTCCTGGATTTTACAGGGTGGTTAAGGAGCTCGACCTCAGGAACCGAGGTTCCCCGATAGGTGACCTGGAGAAGCCCGGGTTCTAGTGTTTGTGTAGGGGCTCATCCTGGTCACGCGTAGCTTGTTTTCTGATAGTTTTGATGCCGGGTCGGCCTTCCTTGCTCCTGCAGGGTAGCTCTATGGTCTATCCGGGCTTCATGAACGTCGATTATAGGCTTTGACTTGTGGCGGGTAAGTGAAAAATTTCTCTTTAACCCCTGGCCAAATTTTACTATTAACAATCTTATTGATAATGGTATAATTTCTCAATTTTCTGCGCTAGACACACCTCAACAAAATAGGGTGACAAAAAGAAGAAATGTAACTCTTTTGGATATGGTTAGGTCTTGTTTACGTGAAATTCGCCAGGGATGAGAAATTCATGTTAACACCCTTGAGACCACTACCACGAAAGCGGTGGCCGAGGTCGGTACCATTGGTTCCCGACCTGTTACGAGACAGATGAGAGGCTGGATCATAATAACAGTAAATGGGAGCTTTTATTATTTATATATTGCTTTAAAAACACAGATCACTCTCTTATATGCTCTTAGTCTCTCTAAGATGTAGGGTGATGGCAACTCTGTGCCTGTCAAATAGTGGAAACGAAGTTGGCTGTGTTCTGAATACAGAATTTAGGCCTTCCCTTCTTCTTTTCTTTCTTCTCTCTATTTTTATGTATGTTTTTCTTTGTCTTTGTCCTCTTTATATATTTTTCTATATATCTTATGATTATTGTGATTGGCTCTATTTATACATGGTCCAGGTTGGTTTGAATTTGCTGATATCCCGCCACGATCATTTGAATCTGTTTCCTCCTTATCGGGCGAGATCTTACATTTAAAAGTGGTTGACCCCGAATAAATAGTGGAAACGATTAATGTGAATGAGAATGTTTCCTTTTTGGAATCAAACTCTCGGTACACACGTATACGGGATTAATGATGGTTATCTTCTAGAAATGATCTTGTATGTTATCGCGACATGGTTTTTTATCGAGGTCACCCAGCCAGCTGCCTGTTGCCCCAAAGAGCGAGGTAGATCCCTGCTCCGACTCTGTTCTTAGAAGCTTGAAATGGATTTTCCCTGACCCATGGGGGCTTGAGGTGTTCTTGTAGACATTCTTACGAGGTAGTGTAGATTTAGGCGTGATTTTTCCTTTATGTCCAGCAAAGACAGCGGGCTTCTCTCGAATGTCTCTTGAGCTTGGAGACATCCCATGGCATTAACGGGGCGATTGTGGAGCTCGACCTCAAAGCCGAGGTTCCCCGATAGACTGCCTGATGAAGCCCGGGTTCCAGTACTCTTGTGGGGGCTCGTCTTGGGCACGCCTGGCTTGTTTTCTGGTAGTTTTGAAGCTGAGCCGGCCTTCCCTGCTCATGCGGGGTGGCTTTATGGTCTTTCCGGGCTTCATGATTGTTTATTATGGGTTTCGACTTGTGGCGAGAAAGTGGAAAATTTATCTTTGACCTGACCAAATTCACTATTAACAAGAGTCACCTCTGACTTGAACACCAGTGGTAGAGTTGGGGTTGGAGTCAGATTCCTTGTTTAATTGAGAAAGTTTTCCGCCATAAAGATAATTAATGAGAGCGAAATCTTCTCATTAATTACCCAATATTTGAATTTGAAATAGTGTGTTATTCGAAGAAAGAGGGCTACAATACGGCTCCAGGTGATCTTCCCGAGGATATCGCAGATAATCCTCTATTTAAACCCGGCCTTACAGTCACTTTCTTCATACTTTCTCAAATCTCAATTTTTCAAATTTTCTCTTTCCTGCTTTCTCTGCCGATTTCCCTCTACCTCCCGCTTGCTTTCAAATCTTTCTTACCCATTAATGTCGACTTCCTCAGACAGTATTGACGCCTTGGTTTGGGGCACCGGAGGCCCTAACCTTGCTCCTCGTAAACGGGTATCAGGAATCTCGAGCGATGAGGAATCTTCCCAGCTCCACCAGTGTTGTCATTCTAGCAGGAATGTCTCTATCGGCTATGGCTTCTCAAACCAGCCTAACAATTCTCTAAACCTAGTCGACGAAGATTCTGATGTCCGAGAGAGAGTCGACGCTGTCGGGAGGGCTCAGTTTACAGTGGCGGAGCTTCCTTCAGCGGTGACCCTTCTCCTCGAACCTAGGGTCATCCCTGACTCCACCGTCGACCATCAGTTGATTAGCCGTCTTCGGGACAAATACGGTATTCCTGACACCGTTTCCCTTACTGTCCCCCATAGAAATTATGACGTTTTTGAGCCCGCCCAAAGGCGTACTCCTTATCCACGTCGTATCTTTTAGGAGTGGGGTGAGGCTACCTCTTTACCCTACCTTTCGGCTGGCTCTCAATGCCTTTCAGCTGGCTCCGCTTCAACTGACGCTCGACTTTTGGAGGCATCTAATCAGCTTCCTTGTATTATAGAGGGAGCAATGCGAGATGAGCAAAGTAATCCGGGGCTGAGGAGCTCGCCTTCTTTTTCCAGATAGGTAGCCTAGCTCGATTTCCATGAGGCCAATTCTATGACAAGGCCAAGAATAGGCTCAACTTTATCATCCCCAGGGCTTTAAAGAAGGGCCCCGCTTGGAAAGAGAAGTGGGTACTAGCGGGGGGAGATTGGGGGATCTCTGTATTCGTTTGCGGGCATGAGCTTGGGTTCCCACCGTTTTTAACGACAAACCCTCGTGTGGTCGAGATTCCTTGCCCGCTGAGTCTGAAGCCGTGCTGAAGACCATCCAGGTCCGAAATTACTTAAATTTGAAGTTTCTAACCGCTGACCCCTTCGATCCACGCAGGGTGAACAAGTACCTGCGGATCTTCGATGCTACTCATCGTAAGTATCTCGCTCAATCCTGTCTTTAAATTGTTGGATGGTTCGGTTCTGATGATCTTGATCCCTTTATTAATTTTTTTTAACAGTGTTTGTTGTTGCTCTAGCTTCTCGCAAAGCCTGGCAAACAGGGATCCCTCATTCTCCTTCCAGATCGTCCCCGGGAGCTCTCTCGGCTACTCCAAGGAAGGGGTGGTCAACCACCGAGGTAGCTGCCACACTCGTTCCTTCCCCATCGCCTTCCCAGGTGAAGTCCAATATGGCTGTTCTTGCATCTCCAACGGCAAAGGCTCTAAGCTGAGGAGGGTCTGTCTCCCAAGTCGCTAATAAGTCCACTCCTGCCCCCTCACCAGTGGTCTCTACTTCAACCAACGCTCCCCGAGTAACATTATTCCTCTCTACTGATCCGGTTGTATCCCCGTGCAGTCAAGGTTCCCAAAGAGTCTGATGGCGATATTTCTGAGGTTTCCTCTTCTCGCCCCCTCCAGTAATCGAGCTTGACGGTTCAGAACGAGGTCCTAAAGCAATTCGTTGCATCCTGTCCAGGCGGCGGGCTTTCTAGGATGACCTCGATTCTCGTGGACATCATGATTCCCAAAGGGTCTGCCCTTCTAGCCGAGGTAATCGTCGCTTTTACTTCCTCATTCAGCAGCTTGATTTTTCATTTTCTAACATGAATTTTCTTCGTAGGCTTTCAAGTTTCAGATGGCCATGGGGCATCAGGTGGCCTTCCTTCACGATCGGGCAGCCTAGGTTGAGGCTAAGGCGGAGCGAGAAATGGGGTTGCTTGAGCGGGCTTAAACCCTGGTCCGGGAGATGACCTCCAGCCAACAGGGAATGGAGACACATCTAGCTGAGCTTCAGTGCTACCATGAGAGGTTGAAGTGGGCTTTTTATCAGGAAACTCTCCGGTTGAAGCGACGGGCTAACCAACAGGATGAATGGAAGGGAGAGGCAAAGGCTCTGGATGTCGAGAACCAAACTTTGCAGGCTCAAATTACCCAGCTCCAAGCCGAGGTGGAAGCCTCTTTTAATGAGGGGTACTTCTATGCCTTTTATCAGGTTGTAGAGGCCCTTCCTCCCCCATTCGATCTCTCCAACATCGCCGGCTGGGATAAAGAAGAGTCTATGTCACGAACTGTAGAGATGTCTCACCCCAAAAATGATAGAGCTGGTTTGGGGGAGGAAGCTGGGAAGCGGTTGGAGGTGCCATATCTGCCTCCTCCTGTTCCAGCCTTCCCAGCATCTGGTCCTGGTGAATCCTCGAAGGGGGTCCAAACCGAAGAGTAAGAAGGAGGCCTTGCTGAAGCCCGAGACCCCCTCTCCCCCCGGCAGTGCTCTCATGAGTGGAGTCAACAGAAGATGGGAACATACCTGAGTCAGTGGACAGCCTTCTTGATACAGCCTTACCACCTGAAGTTATGACGGTGATCAACAAAATCATGGAGAAGAATCCAGTTGACCCCGAAACAGCCGAGACAGATCCCCGGGAGGAGCTGGAGATGGTAGATGCAGCTGATCAGGATGAGCTACTACCGGAGATGGGAGCAGGGGGCTAGGTTCATTCTGTGGAGGAGGAGGAGGCTGAAAGCCATCAGGAAGATGAAGAAGTTTTAATTCTCTCTTTTGTGATTCATTTTGAGTGCCCAAAAATGGGGGTGGGCATCCCATATTTAAACGTGTTTGACCCTTTAATATTTTTCTTTTTTATAGCCCAGAATCAGGGGTTGGGCTCCTTGCCTGATGTAGCATTATTGAGTAATAGGCTCCCTTGTACATTAATAAATTCCAACTTTAGATCCAGCTCATTCCTCGACTTGCATGTATTTCCTCGATCTTCCTTTAGGTCCAGCGTTCACAGCACATTGACTTTTCTAGGAGGAAATAACAAGATAAGAAAAACGTTTAAGTGTGAAAACAGACATTTAGCGTCGGGCTTTCTTACCATCAAACATCGCAGCTCAACTTCCTTAGTCGATAGTCCCCTTGTTTGATTGTAGGCCTGTTGCAGTGAGTGACCACGTATCAAGGGGGCCTAGTAACCAGAACTAACTGGTATATTTAGAGTAAATCGAGCCCTCTATCCCTGATCCCTTTTAGGGGGTTGTAGCCCGACCAAGGTATCAGGAGGGCTATCTAGATATTTCCTGGTCTTGAGATCAGGATAGCAACTATGCTCTTACACTCAGATCCTTCGTGGGGGTGGTAGCCCGACAAAGGCATCAAGAGAGCTATCCAGCTATTCCCTGGTCTTCAAATCAAGATGGCAACTATGACCTTACACTCAGATCCTTCTTGGGGTGGTAGCCCGACCAAGGCATCAAGAGGGCTATCCAGCTATTTCCTGGTCTTTAAATCTTGATGGCAACTATGGCCTTACACTCAGATCCTTTTTAGGGGTGGTAGCCCGACCAAGGCATCAGGAGGGCTATCTAGCTATTTCCTGGTCTTGATATCTGGACGGCAACTATGCCCTTACATTCATATCCTTCTTGGGGGTGATAGTCCAACCAAGGCATCATGAGGGCTATCTAGCTATTTCCTTGTCTTGAGATCTGGATGGCAACTATGCTCTTACACTCAAACCCTTCTTGGCTGGGGGTAGTGCCTGGCCGAGGCATCAGGAGTGGCAGAGGGGCTTCCCTGGCCTACCCCTGGTCTTGAAGCGATAATGTCGATTTTTCCATGTAGACCTAAATCATTGTAGGAAATAGCTGAAGAAGGAGTAAAAAAGAAAATCAGGCTTTATTAATATGGAGGATGGAGTACATTGTTGTCAAAAAAAAATGAAACTAGTCGGAGGTCGCCTGCTCCTGAGTCCCCTGTTCAAGGGTAGAATTTCCTTAGGTGATCCGCATTCCAAGTATGGTCGATGAGTCGGCCATTCATATCCTCGAGCTATTACTCCTCATTACGGATCACCATCTTTATTAAGTATGGTCCTTCCCAGTTTGGCCCTAGGACCCCGTCTGACCTCTTTCTGGTGTTCAACATTACTTTCCTGAGGACTAAATCCCCTTCTTTGAAGCTTCGGGCTTTAACCCTCCTGTTGAAGTACCTGACAATTCTGCTTTGGTAGATTGCTACTTTCTCAGCTATTCGATCTTGCTTCTCCTCCAGGAGGTCCAAGCTAGCTCGGAGCTTACTTTCATTGCTCTCTGGTTCGAAATGTTAGACTCTAAATGAGGTTAATTTGTGCTCGAAAGGTAGTACTACTTCAACCCCGAAAGCCAGCGAGTAGGGCGTTTCTCCGGTAGCTATTCTTCTTGTAGTGCGGTAAGCCTAGAGGACCTCGGGAAGATCCTCTGCCCATCTGCCTTTCTTCTGCTGTAGCTTTTTCTTCAACATCTACTTAATGGTTTTGTTCGTGGATTCCACCAAACCATTGGTCTGAGGGTTGGCTACCGAAGCAAACCGAAGGTCGATTCCCAAGCCATCATAGAAATCTTTGAATCTGCCATTATCTAACTGTTTTCCGAGGTCGGTTATGATGGCAATATGGGGTTTCGAACCTTCAAACTACGTTGGTCTTGTTGAACCTTGTTGTGTTTTCTTTCGATATATGGGAGAGTGTTCCAGCTTCAACCCATCTTGTAAAATAGTCAATCGCTACGATAGCGTGCTTGGCCTATCCCGGAGCTGTAGGAAGTGGTCCAATCAAATCGACTCCCCACATAGCAAAGGGATATGGCGAGCTAAGGGATGACAAGCGCTCTGGAGGGAGGTGACTCAAGTTTGCGGCCTTCAAGCATGCCTCGCAGGTTTGCACCAAGTTCTTAGCATCTTGATGGATGGTCTTCCAATAATACCCCATACGGAGAACCTGATATGCCAAGGCCTCTTCACCAATATGGTTCCCGCATTCCCCGAAATGAACCTCTCTCGAAGCCCACTTTACTTCTTTAGGGTGTAGACATCGGAGCAGGGGAAGAGATTTTCCCTTTCGGTATAAATGTCTATCAGCCATACAATACCGGACCGAGAGCCTTTTAACCCTTTTAGTTTGGTCGGGCTCCTTGAGAAGTTTCCCATCATGTAGACACTCCACTGTTGGATCCATCCAGCATGGCTGTCGGTCCAAGGTATAATCTTCCTTACCCGTCATAATGCTAGGTATGGGGATTACTTGAAGAGGGACTCTGTGAGGTAGGGTCTGGCCACCATATGTAGTTATCTTGGCAAGGACGTCAGCCCGATGATTTAAATGATGAGGTATCTACTCGAATCTGAATCCCTTAAATCTGTTCCTGAGTTGTTGAACCAATTTTAGGTAAGCAATTATATTATCCCCCTTTGCCTGATAATCCCTGGAGACTTGGTTGACAAAGAGTGAAGAGTCGCTCTTGATATTCAGGTAATCAACCCCGAGTTCGATGGCTGCCTTTATTCCAGTTAGCAGGGCTTCGTACTCTGCCTCATTGTTCGTGGCTTTAAATTCAAACCTGAAATAGTGGCAGCACACAGTTCCTTCTAGGTCGATGAGAACTATGCCCGCTCCTCCCCTAGACTGCTCAAAAGCTTCGTCGGTGTAGAGAGTCCATGACTCGCAGCCCTCGGCCAGTTGTAAGATTCTGGAGTTCTCTCAAGGGTTACACTTGTTACCGTGGGGGTTCCCTGATCTGAAGGTACTGAGAGTTCGGTTACAAAATCTGCTAGAGCCTGAGCTTTTATCGCGGTCCTAGTCTTATACTTTAAATCAGACTGGGTAAGCTATAGGGCCCATAGAACCAGCATTCCAGAAACATCCGGCCTTTGTAAGAATTAACGGAGGGGTTAGTCCGACACCACTGCTATTGAGTGAGCATGGAAGTAAGAATTAACGGAGAGGTTAGTCCGTCACCACTGCTATTGAGTGAGCATGGAAGTAAGGATGAAGTTTCCTTGCCGAGGTCGCCAAGGCATAAGCGAGCTTCTCCAATAGAGTATAGTTCTTTTCAAGCTTTGTTAGAGCGTGACTCACATAGTAGATAGGTCGCTGGATCCTATTCCCGCATTCCTTGACCAAGGCCCCGCTCACGACTGTTTCTGAAACGGCAAAGAATATTTGGAGCTCTTCTTCAGGATTTGGCTTGTCCAGCAGTGGAGGGCTTGTTACGTATCTTTTCAAAGCTTGGAAAGCTTGTTCGCTCTCCTGATCCCATTTCATGTTTCTTCCCTGCTTGATAGCTTTGGAGAATGGTAGGCACTTATCGATAGACTGAGAGATAAACCTATTGAGCACTGCTACCTGTCCGATCAAGGCTTGAACCTGTTTAAGAGATATGGGGAATTCTAGATCAAGGATAGCCATGATTTTTTCCCGGTTAGCCTCTATGCCTCTCTTATGGACCATGAAGCCCAGAAACTTCCCCGCAGTTACCCCAAAGGCGTATTTGGAAGGGTTCAACCTCATCTGGTTTCCATTAGGATCATGAAGGTTCTACGAAGGTCGTCAAGATGGCCTCCCAAAGTTAAAGATTTAGTGATCATGTCGTCAATGTACACCTCTATCGACCTTTCAATTTTGGGCTTGAACAACCGATTGACTTACCGCTGGTAAGTAGCTCCAGCGTTTTTGAGACCAAAGGGCATCACGTTGTAGCAGTACAGGCTTTGCACGGTGATGAAGCTGGTTTTTTCCTGGTCCACGGGATGCATCATAATCTGATTGTAGACAGAAACTGCATCCATGAAGCTCATGAGCTTGGTCCAAGAGGTGGAATCGACCAGCTGATCAATTTTTTATAGAGGGAAACTGTCCTTCGGGCATGCCCGGTTGAGGTCTGTGTAATCTACATATATGCGCCACTTCCCATTTGCCTTTGTGACCATGACCACGTTGGCTATCCATTCAGGGTAACGGGCTTCTCGAATGATGCCTGCCTAGGTTAGTTTATCCACCTCTTCCTGAACCGCCACGTTTCTTTCAGTGTTAAAATGAAACCTTTTTCTATTTCATAGGTTTGAAGGTCGGATCCACCGCCAGTAGATGTGCAGCTAATGTCATCGGTATCCCCGACATCTTAGCATGACTCTAAGCAAAAATGTCGTTGAACTATGTAAGGAGCCTAATCAAACCCTCTTTCATTCCCGGCTCAAGGGTAGCTCCGATCTTGACGACCTTCAAGGGATCGCTTATTCGGATAGGAATTTCTTATAACCTATCCATTGGATGGCCGCTGGCCCATTCCATTATTTGTTCTTCCATGTAGGGCACCACAAGGCCTTCTTCGGGGCAATCGGTGGAACTCGCGTCTTCTAGGCTTAGTGCAGGGGTTATCTTACCTTTGATCGTCGTCACCTGCGAGTTGTTTTGCTAGAGCTGCTGGGTTGGCTGACACTGCGTAGCATTTCCTAGCTGCTTGCTGATCACCCTGAACTTCCCCCACCTTGTCTCCTATCGAGGATTTCAGGAAAATTTGGTAAATAGAAAGGACCCCTTTCAAGGCTGACAGAAATGGCCTCCATAATATTGCATTGTAGGCCGATAGGGTATCTACCACCACGAAGTCGGTCATGATATTTTGCTGGAGAGGTGCGGCTCCAATGATAACTGGTAGGATTTTTGATCCTACGGGTGTGATGGAGTCCCAATGAACCCATATAATGGAGTAGTGCAACTATTGTAGCACCACTGCTTCAAGTTTAGCTTTTCTAAAGTATCTTTGAACAGGACGTCGACGCTGCTACCTGTGTCGACAAGCACGCGGTGCACCATGAAGTTAGCAATTTGTACCGTGATGACCATGGGGTCATCATGAGGCTACACGGTGTTATAGACACCTGCTTCGGTGAAGATGATATGCGACATCTGGGAGGGATTGGTCGGTCTCTGGTAAACCTTGAAGATATTCGGCCCTTCGTCCGTACGAGGGACCTTCCTCGCATGGTTTTTCTTGGAACTGTTGGAGGTGCTGGCCAGAGTGGGCCCCTCACTAATAGTATGTATTATCTGAATCTACTACATCAGGTCCGCTTGCTCTCCTTTCCTTTTCTAAGAATGTTCTCGGATCTCAGCTTGTACCTCCCTTCTAGTCTGAATGTTCTCCCTAACGTATTGTAAGAATTCTATTAAGCATCTTCCCCTTATCAAAGCCTTAATCTGGTTTCGCAGGTTGTAGCATTTTGAAGTGTTGTGCCCTACGTCCTTGTGAAAGTTGTAATATTTATAACGATTTCTCTTATCGATCGAGGCTTTCATAGGAGCAGGCTTCTGTAACAAACCCTTGTCTCGAATGGCGAGGTAGATTGTTTCTCGGGATGCATTTAAGGAAATGTAATGCTCGTACCCCCTCTCATCTCGAGCTATAGGGGCAACTGTCCTAGGTGGTGGTAAAGCTTGATGAGGAGCTCATTTATCTGGATACCTTCTTGATCTGGGCTGAGGAAGGGGGAAACCGTATATTGATTTATTAAAGGGTTTGTTTTGGGTTTTTCGAGCTTGCTCGGGTCTGGGAGCTTCCTTCTTTTGTCCCTTTACTGCTCTCATGTAGTCATGTTCCATCTTGACCTTGAGGTGTTCATTGACCTCAATCTGTTCCAGAGCCCGATTATAGGCTTCTTGGTAGGTTTCCAGAGGTCTCTTGGCAAAAGACAGGTGAAGTTTTCTAGCCCAAAAGTTCCTTCTAAAGTTGGTGAGTGTTTATTTCTCGGTGAAGACCCCCATCTGGATGACTTCCTTGTGGAAGCGCTCAACATAAGCCCAGAGGGTTTCCCCTCTTTCCTGGATCACGTACTAAAGATGTATCGGGTCCTTCAATTGGGGCTTAACTCCCTGGAATTGTGAGCAGAAATCGGTTGATAACTTGGTGAAGGAATCCACGCTTCCAGCGGGTAGATTCCTAAACCAGGTTTTGGCATAATCCGTGATTGTAGCGGGGAACAATCGACACATAGCGGCCCTAGTTGTGTTCTGGACCTCCATCTGTTGAACGAAGCTCTCTAAGTGGCTCAGGGGATCTTCAGTCCCAGAGAATCTGTCAGCTGGCATTTTGATCTTAGGCGAGAGCTCTGCCTCCCGGATCGTCCTAGTGAAAGGAGCATTCATTTTACTTAGAGGATCTTTCTTGTCCTCCTTGTACTTTCCCTTCTTCATTAATTGGACCTCTTTCTAAAGCTCTGCCAACTGTTCCCTTAGATGCTTGTTTCGGATTTCCTTGAGTTGATCTCAGATTCCTCACCATCGATTCCTTTTGACAAACTGGCGACCTTCACCCGGTTCCTTCTTAAGAGGAGGTCCGCTCGGAGGCTTTGCTAACTTTCTTCTTCTTTATCCCGGGCATCTCTCCTTGAAGTCATTGGGTGGAGAAGCTCTCCTCGTTCCCAGGGAAGGACATCTACCGCGGATTTGACTTGTCTTTATTGGTAGCGTGGCAGCGCTTCGGTAACATGGGGCATGGGCCCTAGCCTATCCCGGATTGAGGTTGGAGGCCCGCTCTATTACTAATTGATTCCAAAGGGGTAGGTCCCAGCGGATTGAAGGCGGGTTGCCTAGCCCTAGGCCTGCTTGACTCCCCCTGATTGTAGAGACCCGCTTGTAGGATAGCGATACCCTCAGCGAGTATTCAGAGGCGGACGTTTTCTACAAAGGTCACCGTTTGTTGGTAAAGATTGACCTGACTTCCCGGAGGAGGATCCAGAGCCCGCCCAGTGGCTAGCTGGCTGGCAGGGAAATGTGCTATGGAGCCCGATTTTTCTCCATTTCCTTGAGACCTTTCGTGTCGATATAGCAAAAGGTTGTCCCCGATTGAAATTCCCTTTGTCTTTATAGTGTGAATATACCTAGAGGGGGGGGGGGGGGTGAATAGTTATATGCTCCAATTTTTATCTTCTTTTTAAAATGATACAATTCTAACAATGCTTAATAAAATTGCAAACAAAGACACACAATATTTACGTGGTAAAACCTCCAAAGAGGAAACATGCACGGGTTGAAATCACAACCACCGGCAAAAGCAAATCCACTATTTCAAACAGAGTTACATACTCAAGCAATCACACATGCTCTATGAGCTCTCACTCTCACTCTATCTTGAACCTAGTGATCTACTAAGCCGACTTCCTATCCAAGACCCCCTATCTCTAGAAAGATTTCTTGCTCACCTATCCGGATCCTCCCGACCCTAGGCAAGACTTCTTGCTTGACTATCTAAGGCTTCACACCTTTAGCAAAGACTTCTTTGCTTGAAAATTTGAGGCTTCACACCTCTTGCCAAGACATCCTTGCTCAACAATCCGAGGTTTCACACCTCTTGTTTAGACTTCCACTTGCTTAGCTATCCAAGTCTTCCCGACTCTAGCTAAGACTTATAATTGCTCAAATCAAAGAATCACTATAAGATATGAGACTTTCTACCTCTTCACAAGGCATCTAAGTGATCATGAATGAAAATCGCAAACAAGCACTCAACATAGAAAATGATGATCAATAAATTCTATGGACATGCAACTAGATGACTAGATTATGCTTTCAAAGATCAATCACAAATGCATCTAGACAATTTAAGCATGTTATCAACTAAGAACCAAATCATTGAAATGAATATACCAATTGATGTAGATAAAGTTCTTAGAAAATGAAATTAAATCTAGAAATAGTCAATCAAGCAAAAGAACAAAAGATTTCTAGAAACAATTTCATATTTATCAAGTTTAGCACAAATCATTCAATATATCACAAATCTAGCTAAACTTGAACATCAAATCAACAAACCACAAAATGATATCAAAATCATCCTAGTCATGCTTCTTAATCAAATAACATCAATCAATAAGAAGATCTAAGAAGAAAACTAAGAAGAAGATGATTTTACCAACAAAGATGCAATCACGAACTGAAGATTAGATCACAACCAAAACTGTAGACATCCTTTGGTTCTGGAAATGCTTGGGGTTTGTATAACTCTTCAAGACACTCGAAATCGGTTTTGAATCAAGTGATTCGGAGTAGAAATGAAGAAGTTATCACAAAAACAAAAATCAAAATGTTGAGAGAAAAATTCTGCACTTGTTCTTCAAATTTCTCAACTTGTTCTTTATATTTTGAAATGAGAGGGAATGAGAGGTTTTAAAGAGTGAAAAGACCAAATGAACAAAATACCCTCCTTACTTAGTGTCTCCCTAAGATGGCACATGGGCATCACGGGGCAGAACACTCTTGGGGCCTAGATGGCCACACGTCATCTCGGGTTGGTGCATGTTGATGGCTTACGCCATCGTACCTCACCCCTTGAGCTCTCTTCGCGTTCTTCGACCGTTCTTTGGCCTCCAAACTCCGAATTCAAATCCGTTTGAAGATTAAGAACCGGGACTCTTTCATGGAAATGGAAATATAAGATACTCAACCCATAAAAAAATAATTCAACTCGATATACAAAGACGAAGATAATGTATGCAACATGAGTTGAAAGTGTAGTATCTTTTGACTTAGAACTTGAAATCATTAGAATGAATAACCGAAATGACCGGAACTCAATCATAAAAAATCTAAGACTAAAATCAAGTTCAAGATCCATCTTATACAAACATATAAACAAACAAACACATTTCACACAAGAATGCAAACTACATAGAGATAGTCTTCAATCATGCATTTTCCAAAACATGTTACTTTCGAACTAATGCATGAGCATTCAACTTCAAGTGTGTGAAAGTGTTATACCAAATGATGCGCTACGATGCAGGGACACAAATGTATGAATTGTGTGTGTGTGCGCATTTAAAGATGCACAACTAAGCAGGGACAACTATGAATGAATTATGTGTGTGTGCGACTACGCCTTGCAAGAGGAAGAAAGATCTCGATACCTTAGCATCCAAGAATAGTACCAATCCTCTTGAAGACGAACTTTGCATCATGAGAAATTGCTTTTTTTCCTTGAAGCTCTTATCATCACGAACCACTTAAGCAACTAAGCAATATAAAGAAATGAAGTTTTGTTAGGGAATCAAGCCAACACAAATCTAGGACCTAATAATCTCCCATAGGACCTAACAATCTCCCCCTTTGGCTATTCCATGACAAAACCTCTACCTC
This sequence comes from Dipteronia dyeriana, assembly GCA_032871835.1. Taxonomy (NCBI): domain Eukaryota; kingdom Viridiplantae; phylum Streptophyta; class Magnoliopsida; order Sapindales; family Sapindaceae; genus Dipteronia; species Dipteronia dyeriana. The sequence continues at coordinate 72,258,309 of CM065297.1, read as the reverse complement.
ACCATACAATGATCTCTCATAAACAATGTTGATTGCATTCTCACATCCTCACATTACAAAGAGATATTTCTAGACTAAAATGTCTTCATGAGTCTTCAAGAATATCTTCACACATTCAAAACACTTGTGGGACAAGAACAACCAAAAGAAATCTTCTACAAAGAAGATAGGTGAGATAAACAAACAATATACAAATATCAAACAAAAGATCTCTTAACACTTCTTATATCATGCAAACAAAAAAAATTTCTCCCCCTCACTTTCTCCCCCTTAAGACAAAATTTCTCTCCCTTAATGGATTGTCTCCCCTTTATAACAAAAGCACGTAACATGGTGAAGAAACACTTTCTCCCCCATTTTGACAAGGAATAGACAAAAACATATTACACAACCTAGAGAAATAAATGCAAATTAAAAATGTCTACAAGGGTATAAGGGATGCACAATGAAATCATGAGACAGTGAGCAAACAAGTTATATAGAGAACTATGTTAAACAAACTAAGCTCCCTTTTAACATATGCTCCACATATTAATAAGCAAGGTAATTTGTTCACAAGGGACTCACACAATAACACATTTCAAGCAATAAAAGATAGTAAATCATTATTTTTCAACATTAAATAAGAGAATCATAGATTTTCATTATTCTCTCAAAAATAATCCCTCATTGCTAATGAATCAAGCACATTAAACAAAAATGTGTGTGTATGAAAAATGCTTCAAGCATATATAAAAGGAGTGATTGTGATATCAACATGCAAACCACTTCAACACCTATTCATCTAAAGCTTTTCCAATCAAGGTCAAACCAATTATCATCCGGATTTTTGCTTTAAAGAGAATAGATTTCAATATGTGAGCTTGTGTATGCATGTGGCTCGTCATTCCATTTCTGTTTTTCAATCCGAGCAATCACAATTTTCAACTATACTCCATTTTAAGCCTTCCTCCATTTCTTTTCAGGCTTTGTATCAAAGAATTTTTATTTTTTTTAATTGATTCTTTTTTAACACTTCTTTGATTTTTCTAACATAAACATATACTCTTCATGACGGCTTTCACTCATCACAATGGTATAGCCCTTTCCTACATTGGGTGGCTTCACAACCAAGGTGTGTAGCCCTTTCCATGAAGGTGCTCATTGAGTTCTATGTAGATGCCGAGGCAAAATGGATACTAATCATATGTCATCTATCATGTACTAGACAATGAACTTCAAGATGCATCCACAATCTACATGCTTTCAAACTCAATTACTCAAACTTAAATATATAAGAGAAGCATTTGTGCACTTTTAAAAACAAGATTTACAAAGACTTAAGTGCATGATCTAGAAGCAATAAAAGCTATTTTATCAAGATCATTACTTCTCATATGAGTAGCTCTCAAAGAAGTAGATATACAATATAGTTTTGCTTATCAAGCCACTCATAACCACACACAAGCATTAATCAACACAAATCATGCCAATGGATCTTCTAAGAGATACAAATATCTCTTTGTCCAAGGGCTTTGTGAACAAGTCCGCAAGTTGATTCTTAGTAGGCATATGTTCAAGAGTTACTATTGAATGTTCAACAAGTTCTCTAATGAAATGATGCCTAATGTCTATATGCTTTGTGCGTGAGTGTTGAACCGAATTTTTAGAGAAGTTAATGGAACTCATATTATCACATTAGAGAGTCATTTTACCTTGATTTATCTCATAATCCTTAAGAATTTGTTTCATCCATAGAAGTTATGTGCAAGCACTTCCGGCCGCAATGTACTCGGTTTTGGATGATGAAAGAGAGACGGAATTTTGTTTCTTGCTTAGCCAAGCAATAAAATTATTCCCCAAGTAAAAGAAACCGCCCGATGTGCTTTTACGATCATCAATGTTTCCTGCCCAATCCGTATCACAATAGCCAACAAGAATATCATTAGTAACAAAGGAATAGAATAAACCAAGATTATGTTTTCCTTTTATATACCTAATGATTCTTTTAACGGCTTTCAAGTGAGATTCTTTTGGATTAGCTTGAAACCTAGCACACAAACCTACACTAAAACAAATATCCGGCCAACTTGTCGTTAGGTATAAAAGGCTACCTATCATGCTCCAATAGAGACTTTGATCAACATTTTTTCCATTTTCATCTTTGTCAAGTTTTAATGTTGTACTCATAGGTGTTTCAAATTATTTTCCACTTTCAAGGCCAAATTTCTTAACAAGATTTCTAGCATATTAAGATTGAGACAACATGATACCATTGCTAGATTGTTTCACTTGCATGCCTAGAAAGTAATTGAGTTCACCTACCATACTCATTTCAAATTCTCTTGACATCACATTCACAAAATCATCAACCTTGGTTTTACATGTAGGCCCAAACACTATATTATCAACATATATTTGTGCAACAAAAATGCCATCGTTATAATGCTTGACAAATAATGTTCTATCAATACCACCTCTTTTATATTGCTTGTCAATAAGATATTGAGCCAGCCTATCATACCAAGCTCTAAGAGCTTGCTTAAGGCCATAAAGAGCCTTTTTAAACTAAAAAACACATGATTAGGAGAGTGTGGGTCTACAGAACCCTTAGGTTGTTCAACATACACTTCTTCTTGAAGGTATCTATTGAGAAAAGAACTTTTGACATCCATTTGAAACAGTTTGAATTTCTTAAGACATGCAATGGACAAAAAAAGCCTAATGGACTCAAGACGTGCAACGGGTGCAAAAGTCTCATCAAAGTCTACACCCTCAACTTGAGTATATCCTTGAGTCACTAGTCCTGCTTTATTTCTCACAATCTTGCCACATCCATCGCTCTTATTCCTAAACACCTATTTTGTACCAATCACATTGATATCTTTTGGTCTAGGAACTAATGACCACACTTCATTCCTCTCAAATTGATTTAGTTCTTCTTGCATGGCATTAACCTTATATTCATTAATAATCGCTTCATTAATATTCTTGGGCTCAATTTGAGAAGTGTAGCAAGTATATGAAATTTTGATAGCTAGTTGTCTTCTAGTTCTAACCCCTTCATTTAAATCACCTATGATGTCTTGTTGGTAATGCATGTTCCTAAGTCTAGAATTAGAATTTTCAACATCTTGCTGGTCATCATTTAAACCATTTTCTAACTCTTGACTTTCTTCTCTAGCAACACTACCATTATCATCATTATGACTAGATTCAATTTCATCACAACTAGTCACATCAATAGGTGCTTTAGTGTCATTCAACAAATGTTCTTTAGGTTCATTGACACCATGATTATCACACAAATCTAGCATGCTAAGATCATCTATTTTCACATTAATAGACTCCATAATAGTCTTAGTTTTCAAGTTGAACACTCTATATGCACGACTATTATTAGCATACCCAAGAAAGAGACCAATATCACTTTTAGCATCAAACTTTCCTAAGTGATCTATATCATTCAAAATAAAACACTTACTCCCAAAAGTGTGGAAGTAACTCACATTGGGCTTCTTGCCCTTCCAAAGTTCATAGGAGGTTTGTTTTGTGCCGGGCCTTCTAAAAACTCTATTGGTGGCATAGGTTGCGGTATTGACCGCTTCGGCCCAAAGATTTCTAGGGACTTTCTTGCTATTGAGCATGACCCTAGCGATCTCTTGCTAGACACGATTCTTCCTCTTAACAATACCATTTTGTTGAGGAGTTCTTGGAGCCGAGAACTCATGTAAAATCTCATAATCATCACAAAACTCACTAAGTTTAGCATTTTCAAATTCACTCCTATGATCACTCCTAATGCGACATATTTTCTTAATTCCAAGACCTTTTTCATTTTGAACTTGATTACAAAATTTATTAAAGTAACCAAAAGTTTCGGTCTTGTCCCTAAGAAAATATACCCAAGCAAACCGAGAAAAATCATCAACACATACAAAAATGTATTTCTTGCCAGTTATGCTTTCGGTTTGAATTGGTCCCATTAGGTCCATATAAACAAGTTCTAAGGGCTTCTTGGTAGCAAAATTAGTGTTCTTTTTATGAGACACTTTTGTTTGTTTAGCTAATTGACAAGGTTCACAAACACCATCAAGCTTTTTACCAAGACTAGGAAGACCTCTAACAATGTTATATTTCTCAAGCTTCTTTAAATCTTTATAATTCATGTGGCCCAATCTTTCATGCCATAATTCAAGCTTGTTGCAGTCATGTGCCATATTGCATGTTAGTGGATCAACCTCTTAACAATAGCTATTGTCCGAAGATCTTTTGACTTTCAAAACAATTTTGCCCTTTTTATCAATTATCGTGCACACATCCTTGTTAAAGCTAACTTCTTTAAAAATTTCACACAAGTGAGTGATGCTTATTAAATTAGCTTGTAGACCATCTACATACAAGATGTCATGAAGTTTAGGCAATCCGGGGATATAAATTGTTCCCTTGCCTAGAACTTGCTTTTTGGTGCTATCACCAAATGTAACCCATCCACCATCATTCATAACAAGATTCTTAAAGAATTCCTTATTACCGGTCATATTCCTAGAGCAACCGCTATCTAGGTGCCAACAATAGGATGGATTAGCTCTTAACTCATTTTGCCTTCTCACATTTTTACCTCTTTGGCGTGCAACACTAGATGTCTTGCCTTTTGCATTTGATGATGATGTAGCTTGTCTTTGGCATTGTTGAGTCTTTTCTTTGACTTTCATTGTTGATGTTGAGGCACTTCCGGTAGCATTCATGGCTTTACCGGTAGATAGTGTACCTACACTTAAATTGCTACAAGCTTTGACAAAAGTAGATTTGTTAGATGAAGGAGTTGATTTTTCATTAACATATCCTAAACCTCTTTTGTCACTTGAAGGCTTTCCAACCTTAATGAGAGCTTTCACTTTATTAGAGCCAGATAACATCTTGTTAATCATCTCTTTAGCCTCATTAAGTTTGTCATTAAGCACTTTCTCTTGATTCTCATGCTCATTTAGTTTTGCTCTAAGCACATTTTCAATTCTCCTAGCACGATCAAGAGATTCATCTCTTTGCTCAATTTCATGCTTCAAAATACTTAATCTATCAATGCTATCAATCAAGTTTTTCTCAAGATTAAGAATTTTGTCATTTAGATCAATAACACATTTTGAGCTACAATCATGATTTTCTAACTTCTTAGTGAGAGACTTATTGATCTTAGAGATCCTTTCATTTTTTTGAATAAGATCTTTGATCTTTTGATCATCTAAGTCAATAGACTCATTTTCAACAAGAGAAGCCACAAAATAATACATTTCTTTAATCATGATGAAACAAAATGAAGATAACAAACACTACAAAGAAGATCTATCTAAGTGCGTCTAGACACCGACTTTGATACCAATTGAAATTCCCTTTGTCTTTATAGTGTGAATATACCTATAGAGGGGGGGGGGGGTGAATAGGTATATGCTCCAATTTATATTTTGTTTTTAAAATGATGCAATTTTAACAATGCTTAATGAAATTGCAAACAAAGACACAATATTTACGTGGTAAAACCTTCAAAGAGGAAACATCCACGGGTTGATACCACAACCACCGGTAAAAGTAAATCAACTATTTCAAATAGAGTTACACACTCAAGTAATCACACATGCTCTACGAGCTCTCACTCTCACTCTATCTTGAACCTAGTGATCTACTAAGCCGACTTCCTATCCAAGACCCCTCTCTCTAGGAAGATTTCTTGCTCACCTATCCGGATCCTCCCGAACCAAGGCAAGACTTCTTGCTTGACTATCCAAGGCTTCAAACCTCTAGCCAAGACTTCCTTGCTTGACAATCCGAGGCTTCACGCCTCTTGCCAAGACTTCCTTGCTCAACAATCCGAGGTTTCACACATCTTGTTGAGACTTCCACTTGCTTAGCTATCCAAGTCCTCCCCGACTTTAGCTAAGACTTAAAATTGCTCAAATAAAATAATCACTCTAAGATATGAGACTTTCTACCTCTTCACAAGGCATCTAAGTGATAATGAATAAAAATCACAAACAAGCACTCAACATAGAAAATGATGATCAACAAATTCTTTGGACATGCAACTAGATGACTAGATTATGCTTTCAAAGATCAATCACAAATGCATATAGACAATTTAAGCATGTTATCAACTAAGAACCAAATCAATGAAATGAATATACCAATTAATGCAGATCTAGTTCTTAGAAATTGAAATTAAATCTAGAAATAGTCAATCAAGCATAAGAACAAAAGATTTCTAGAAACAATTTCATATTTATCAAGTTTAGCACAAATCATTCAATATATCACAAATCTAGCTAAACTTGATCATCAAATCAACAAACCACAAAATGATATCAAAATCATCCTAGTCATGCTTGTTAATCAAGTAACATCAATCAATAAGAAGATCTAAGAAGAAAACTAAGAAGAAGATGATTTTACCAACAAGGATGCAATCACGAACTGAAGATTAGATCACAACGAAAAATGTAGACATCCTTTGGTTCTGGAAATGCTTGGGGTTTGTATAACTCTTCAAGACACTCGAAATCGGTTTTTGAATCAAGTGATTTGGAGTATAAATGAAGAAGTTATCATAAAAACAAAAATCAAAATGTTGAGAGAAAATGTTTGCACTTGTTCTTCAATTTCTCAACTTGTTCTTTATATTTTGAAATGAGAGGGAATGAGAGGTTTTAAAGAGTGAAAAGACCAAATGAAAAAAACACCCTCCTTCCTTAGTGTCTCCCTGAGATGGCGCATGGGCATCTTGGGGCAGAACACTCTCGGGTTGGTGCATGTTGATGGTTTAAGCCCATCACACCTCACCCCTTATGCTCTCCTCGCGTTATTCGACCGTTCTTTGGCCTCCGAACTCCAAATTCGAATCCTTTTGAAGATTACAAACTGGGACTATCTCACGGACATGGAAATATAAGATACTCAACCCAAAAAATAAGAATTTGACTCGATATATGAAGACGAAGACAATGTATGCAACATGAGTTGAAAGTGTAGTATCTTTTGACTTAGAACTTGAAATCATTAGAATGAATAACCGAAATGACCGGAACTCAATCATGAACAATCTAAGACTAAAATCAAGCTCAAGATCCATGTTATACAAACATATAAACAAAACAACACATTTCACACAAGAATGTAAACTACAAAGAGATAGTCTCCAATCATGCATTTTCTAAAACATGTTACTTTCAAACTAATGCATGAGCATTCAACTTCAAGTGTGTGAAAGTGTTATACCAAATGATGCGCTATGATACAGGGACAAAAATGTATGAATTGTGTGTGTGTGCGCATTTAAAGATGCATAACTAAGTAGGGACACATGAATGAATTGTGTGTGTGCGCCTACGCCTTGCAAGAGGAAGAAAGATCTCGATACCTTAGCATCCAAGAATAGTACCAATCCTCTTGAAGATGAACTTTACATCATGAGAAGTTTCTTTTCTTCATTGAATCTCTTATCATCACGAACCACTTAAGCAACTAAGCAATACAAAGAAATGAAGTTTTGTTATGGAATCAAGCCAAGACAAATCTAGGACCTAACAATCTCCTCTAGGACCTAACGCCGATGTGCCCTGCTGCCCCTGTGAGGAGCGGAGCCTCATGATTACTATGAAATAACAAACTTTTTAAATGTAGAAAGATGGTGGTGTGAGAGGTTTCCCACAGACGGCGCTAGAAAGTGTTGACGGGAAATTAGCTCGGGATGAGAAATTCCTTTTAACACCCTCGAGACCACTACCACGAAAGCGGTGGTCGTGGTCGATACTGTTGGTTCCCGACCTTTTAAGAGATAGATGTGAGGCTGAATCATAACAACAGTAAATGAGAGCATTTATTATTGATATATAGCTTTAAAAACACATATCACTTTCTTATATGCTCGCAGTCTTTCTAAGATGTAAGGTGGTTACAACTCTGTGATAGTTCTGAAGCCAGATGATCCTTTTTCGATTTCGCGGGGTAGTTAAAGGGCTTGCTCGAGGTCCCATGAATGGCGATTTCGGGCTTTGATTCGAGCTAGGAGAGTGGAAAATTTCTCTTTAGTCCCTAGTCAAATTTTACTATTAACAGAAGTCCCCTCTGACTTGAACACCGATGGTAGAGTTAGGGTTGGAGTCAGATTCCTTATTTAATTGGAAAATTTTCCGTTACAAAATACTTATTGAGAATCTCGAATGAAATCCTCTCGTTAATTGCTCAGGTGACGTGTCGAGCTTGGATTGGTGTGCTCTTTGAAGGAAACCGGCTTTGTTACGGCCCTCTTCGTGGTTTGAGGTAATCTTCCCGAAGATTTTGTCGACGTCACTACCATTCTAACCTCTATTTAAACTCAAGCTCATCGCCACCTCCTTACGCATTCCTTCACTTTCATATTTTTGAACTTCCTCTCTCTATACTTCCTCTCGACTTTCCTTTTTTCTCAGTCCCCAAACCTTGTTTTACTATGTCAAAGAACGTTCATGACTCCATTGACTCCCTCGTTGAAGGTCCACGGGTTTTAAGTCTTGCCCATGGAAAGCAGGCTCGCGAGATCTAGACAGGGATGACTCACCTCCGTCCTCGTAACTTCGTCGATCGAACAGGAATGTAGCAATCGGGACTGGGTTTTCTAACCAACCAGACAATCCTCTGAACTTGGTTGATGAGGATTTTGGTGAAGAGTATAGAGCTGGCATCACTGGAAAGGATCAAGGCAAGGTTATCGATCCTTCCCTGGAGAGGCATCTTTCATATGACTTTAGGGTCATTCCAAACTCTGTCGTTGACCATAAATTGATTAGCCGCCTAAGGGCCAGATATGGTATTCCTGACAGTGTCTCCCTAACAGTCCCTCACAGGAATTATGATATCTTTAACCTACCTAAAGGCGTGCTCCCCATCCATGTGGTGGCCTTTCAGAGCGAGATAAGGCTCCCTTTTCATCCTACCCATAGACTTTTCTCAAAACCCTTCAGCTAGCTCCCCACCAGTTGACACCTGGCTTCTGGAGGCATCTGATTGGCTTCCTCGTGTTGTGGCAGGAGCAGTACGAGCTAAGCAGGATAACCAGAAAACCCGGGGCAGAGGAACTTGCTTTCCTCCTTTGAATTTGGAGTTTGGATGGGGTTCCCTGAGGTCAGATTTACGCCAAGGCCAATAACAAGTTTAATTTCATCATCACTGGAGCTTCAAGGAAGTACCCAGCCTGGATGAAAGAATGGATATTGGTAGGCGATGATTGAGGGAGCTCGATCTTTATAGGTGGGAACGAGTTTGCGTTCCCTACAGCTTTCAACAATAAGCCCACGTGAAGCCGAGATACCTTGTCTGCAGAGTCTGAAGTGGTGCTGAAAGCTATCCTTACCAGGAATTACTTAAACCTGAAGTTCCAGACTGCTGACCCTTTTGATAGTCGTCGGGTAAACCGCTACCTACGAATATCTGATATTACTCCTTGTAAGTACTTTGAACCATCAAGCTTGGTGTCGTTGAATAGTTCAGTTCTGATGGCTTTACCATTTTTTTCTTTTTTTTAACAGTTTTGGTTATTGCTTTAGCTTTTCGTGAAGCTCAGTAGGCTCGTACCCTTTCACCTCACGTTAGACTTCCCTAGGAAGCCTCTTTTGGCCACATTGGAGAGAAGTGGGCCTACTGATTCAACTAGGGTTCCGCCTACTTCGGCTCCATCGCCTTCCCCGATGAGCTCTAAGATGGCTATTCTTCTATCGAGGTCTGCTAGAGATCTAAATCAAGGAGGGCCTACTCTCAAAACGGCTAATCTGACCACCTCCGCCCTTTCATCGGTGGCTTGCTACAGCTACTGCTTCTTCATTACCCATTACCTCAGCTGCTCTATATGTTCCCCAAGCAGTTCAGGCTTTAGGAGACCCCGAGGCTGGTTTCCCTGATGTTTTCCCTGCTTGCCCTCACCGACAGTTAGGCTCGATTGGTCAGGACAAGGTTTTGAAGCAGTTTGTTGCATCATACCCAGGTGGAAGGCTTTCTAGGATGACTTCCATGCCCATGGAAATTCTTGTTACCAAGGGTTCTGCCCTCTTGGCCTAGGTAACCATCGCTTTTTATTTTCTCACGTAATAGTTAGATTTATCATTTCCTTACTTGAACTCCCTTTACAGGCCTTCAAATTTCAAGTAGCCATGGGACACCAGGTAGCTTCTCTCTGCAACCGGGCAGCTAGGGCTGAAGCTGAGGCTGAGCGAGCCATGGAATTGTTGGCACGGGCTCAAGCCTTGGTCTAGGAAAGGACCTCTAGCCAGAGGGGAATGGAAGCACAACTGCCCGAGCTTCAGTGCGACCATAAGAGGTTGAAGCAGTCTTTTGATCAAGAAACCCTTTGGTTTCAGCGTCAAGCCAGTCAGCGGGATGATTGGAAGGAGGAAGCGAAGGCACTGGATATTGAGAACCAAGATCTGCAGGCCCAAGTTGCCAAGCTTCAGGCCAAAGTATAAGCATCTTTTAGCCAGGGGTATTTCTATACCTCATTTTAGGTTGCGGAAGCCCTCCCCTTCCCATTTGACCTCTCCAGTATTGCCAGCTTGGATAGGTAAGAAATTATGTCTTGGGCTGCAGAGATGTCTAACCCTGAAAATGACGAAAAGGCTTGAAATACCATATTTACCTCCTCCTGTCCAGACCTTCCCAATGTCAGGTCCTAGAGAATTCTCGAGAGGGGTTTAACCCATAGAGCCAGAATGAGGCCTTATCAAAGACTGAGGTCCCTCTAAGGTGCCTTCAATGGGGGAACCAACAGTGGGAGAGATCATGCAATAGTCAATGGCCAACCTTCTTGATGCAGCCATACCCCTGAGGTCATGGCTGTGGTCAATGAGATATTGGAGGAAGATCCAACTGAGCAACAAGCAATTGAGGGGAATCCTCAAGTTGAGGTGGCAGAGGTGGCTATCCAGGATGAAAGATCGCTAGAAAGAGGAGTAGGGGGGAGGTTCATCCTGAGGAAAGGGAAGGGAAGCTGGAGAAGATCAGGAGGATGCAGAAGTTTGAATCCATCTTTTTGTAGTTTGTTCTAAATGCCCGGAAAGGGGGTGGGCATCCTATTATTACTCATGCTTATCAATCATCAACCTTTTTTTTATAGCTCGAAACCAGGAGTTGGGCTCCCTGTTTGATTGTTGTAGCCTTACCGGAGGATAGGCTCCCCATTTCATTAATGAAAATTAACTTTAGATCTGGTTCGACTTTTGATTGGCATGTACTTGCTTCATTTCTGATCTCGATCTAGGTGCAGCCTCTACAACAATCTAGCTCTGAGCTTGGAAAAGTAACAAGATAGGAAAACTGTTTAAGTGTGAAAGAAGACAGCTAGCTCGAGCTTTCGACTCTCGACAGAATCTTGTAGCTCGTTGACTTTAATAAATAGTCCCCTTGTGTGATTGTAGGTTGGTCCACACTTGTCACAGTAAGCAACTACACATACACGGAGAATTAGAAACCAGTAACAACCAGTAACATGAAGTAAAATAGCTTTCCATTCTCGAGCCCCTCTAAGGAGTCATATCCTGGGTGAGGCACCAAGGAGGGCTATCTAGCCATCTCCTAGCCTTGAGATCTAGATGGTAACTATGCTCTTACACTCAGACTCTTCTTGGGGGTGGTAGCCTGACCAAGGCATCAGAAGGGCTATCCAGCTATTTCCTGGTCTTGAGATCTAGATGGTAACTATACACTTACACTCAGACCCTTCTTGGGGGTGGTAGCCCGACCAAGGCATCATGAGGGCTATCCAACTATTTTCTGGTCTCGAGATCTGGATGACAACTATGCTCTTACACTCAGACCCTTCTTGGTGGAGGCTAGTGCCCGGATGAGGAATTAGGGATAGCAAGGGGGATTCCCCGGCTAATCCTCGGTCTTGGGATGGTAATGTCGAATTTTCCCATGTAGAACCAACTCACTATAGAACATAGTTGAAGATGAAGAAAACAGGTTTTATTGATAAAAAAGAACGGAGTACATTATTCCCGGTGAATAAAAAACTAGGTGGAGGTACCCTGCTTACGAGTCCCCTGTTTAGTGGTAGAATTTTCTCAGGTGATCTGCATTCTAATTATGATCGATGAGTCGGTCATTCATGTCCTCGAGCTTGTATGCCCCGTTACGGACCACCACATTTACTAAGTAAGGTCCTTCCCAATTGGGTCTCAAGACCCCGTCGGATCTCTTCCTCGTATTCAATGTCTCTTTCCTTAGAACTAGATCCCCTTCCTTAAAGTTCTGGACTTTAACTCTCCTATTAAAGTATCTGGCAATCTTGCTTTGGTAAATTGCTACCTTATCTGCTACCCGATCTTGTTTTTATTCCAAGAGATCTAAGCTAGCACGAAGCTTATCATCGTTGCTTCCTCGTTTAAAGTGTTTAACTCTGAAGGAGGTCAGTTTGTGCTCAACGAGAAGTACCGCTTCAACTCCGAAGGCTAGAGAATAAGGTGTTTCCCCAGTAGCTGTTCTCCTCATAGTGTGATAGGCCCAAAGGACCTCGTGAAGCTCCTCAGCCCTTCTACCCTTTTTCTGCTGCAACTTCTTTTTCAACAGCTTCTTAATAGTCTTATTGGTGGATTCCACCAGCCCGTTAGTTTAGGGGTGGGCTACTGAAGCAAACCTAAGGTTGATTCCCAAGTCCTCGTAAAAGTATTTGAACTGGCTATTATCAAATTGCTTACCGAGGTCAGCTACAATGGCAAGAGGGGTCCCGAACCTGTAAACTTTATTATTTTTGATGAATCTTATTGTATTTTATTCCGTAAATAGGAAAGCGATCCGGCTTTAACCTATCTTGTGAAATAGTCAATCATTATGATATCATGCTTGGCTTGACAAGGAGCAGTAGGAAGCGGTCTGATCAAGTCGACTCCCCACATAGCAAAAGGGTATGGTAAGCTAAGAGATGACAATCGCTCTTGCAGTAGGTGACTCAAGTTTGCGGTCTTCTAGCATGCTTCCCATGATCATACTAAGTTCTTTGCATCTTGATGGATGGTTGGCCAATAATTCCCCATGCAGAGTAACTGATATGCCAGAGCCTCTCTACTAATATGGTTCCCTCATTCCCCAGAGTGAACCTTTCTCAATGCCCATTTGGCATCTTAAGGATGTAAACATCGAAGCAAAGGAAGGGATCTTCCCCTTCTGTATAAGTACCCATCTACCAAGCAGAAATCTTACTGAGAGCCTCCTGATTCTTCTAGGTTGGTCAGGCTCCTTAGGTAGCCTTCCTTCTTGGAGATAATTCACCATTGGGTCCATCTAGCATAGCCGCCGATCCAGGGTATAAGTCTCGTTACCTGTTACTGTGCTTGGTAGGGGGATCACATGGAGAGGTACTCTCTGTTGTAAGGTCTGGCCGCCATTCACAGCTATATTGGCTAGGATGTCTGCTCGACGATTCTGTTGTCGAGGTATCTGCTCAATCTTGAAACCTTTGAATTTGCTCTTAAGCTATTGAACTAGCTTCAGGTAGGCAATCATGTTATCCCCTTTTACCTGATAATCTCTAGAGACTTGGTTGACTATGAGCAACGAGTCACTCCTGACCTACAGGTAATCGACCCCAAGCTCTATGGCCGCCCTTATTCCGGCTAAGAGGGCTTCATACTTTGCCTCACTGTGAGTGGCTTTACATTCAAATCTAAAACAGTGGCAGCACTCAGTCCTTTCTGGGTCGATTAAAACTAGGGCCCCCTCCTCCCTCGACTTTTCCGGATGCTCCATCTGTGTAGAGGATCCTTGACTTGCAATCTTTTAGCCAACTGTCAGATTCTGGAATCCTCTTAGGAGCTATGTTCGTCCTTGCAGCGGTCGCTTGACCTGGGGGCATTGAGAGCTCTACTACAAAGTCTTCCAAAGCCTGGGCTTTTATTGCGGTCCTGGGCTTATACCTTAAATCAAACCGGGTGAGCTCCGGGGCCCATAAAACAAACCTTCCAGATACAACCGGCCTTTGCAAGAATTGATAGAAGGGTTGGTCCGTCACTACTGCTATTGAATGAGCTTGAAAGTAGGGATGGAGCTTCCTCGCTGAGGTTACTAAGGCATAAACGAGCTTCTCTAGAAGGGTATAATTCATCTCGGGTTTGGTTAAAGCATGACTCATGTAGTAGATAGGCCGCTGGTCCCTGTCTTCGCATTCTTTGACCAAGGCCCCACTTACTGTAGTCTCTGAAATGGCCAAGAAGATTTGCAGCTCTTCTCCAGGACATGGTTTGACCAGTAGCGGAGGGCTTGACAGATATTTTTTCATGGCTTGAAACGCTTGTTCACTCTCTTTGTCCTATTTCATGCTTCTTCATTACTTGATGGCTTAAAAGAATGGGAAACATTTGTTGGTAGACCGAGAAATAAACCAGTTGAGCACTACTACCTTCCCGGTCAGGGCTTGAACCTGTTTAAGTGACGTGGGGGACTCTAGATCCATGATAGCATTAATCTTTTCGGGGTTAGCCTTTATGCCTCTCTCATGATCCATGAAGCCTAGAAACTTCCCCGCAGTCACCCCAAATGCGCATTTGGAGGGGTTCAATCTCATATGGTTCTCCCTTAAGATCATGAAGGCTCTGCGAATGTCACCTAGATGGCCTTCAGGGTTGATGACTTGGTGATCATGTCATCGATGTACACCTCCATTGATCTTCTAATTTCAGGCTTGAATAACTGATTGAGTAACCGTTGATATGTAGCTTCTGTGTTCTTAAGCCTTAAAGATATCACCTTGTAGCAACACAGACCTCGTCTAGTGATGGTTGGCGGGGTGCATCATAATTTGATTGTATCCTGAAAATGCATCCATAAAGCTCATGAGTTTATTTCTAGAGGTGGAGTCAACTAACTGATCAATTTTTGGTAGAGGGAAATTGTCTTTTAGGCATGCCCATTTGAGGTCGGTATAATCGACGCACATGCGCCACTTCCTATTTAACTTTGAAACCATGACTACGTTGGAGATCCATTCGGGGTAACATGCTTTTTTGATGAAGCCTGATTCGGTCAATTAGTCCACTTCTTTCTAAACCGTATCATTTCTGTTTGATGGGCTTGAAGGTCGGATCCACTGCTAATCAGTTAGCAGCCAAAATCATCGGGATCCCAGGCATCTTGTCGTGGCTCCAAGCAAAGATGTCATTGAACTCTTTGAGGAGCCTGACTAAACTCTCATTCACTCCCGGCTCAAGGGTGTTTCCGACCTTGAAGACTTTTGCGGGATTATTTATTCGGAGGGGCACTTTTTCTAGCTCATCCACTGGATGCCCACTAGCCTATTCCCTTTTCTGTTCCTCCTCGTCCCACTACAAGATCATCCTCTGGGTGATTCGTGGGTCCTTCATCTTCCAAGGTCAATACTGGTGTTGCCTTGTTCTGAATCGTTGTTAACTGGGCAAATTGTTTTGCTAGAGCTGTTGGGTTGGTAAAAATTGCATAGCATCTCCTGGCTGCTTGCTGGTCACCCCATACTTCCTCCGCCTTGTCTCCTACTGGGAACTTCAGGACGTTGTGGCAGGTGGATATGACCCCTTTCAAAGATGATAAAAATGGCCGTCCGAATATTGCATTGTAGGCCGATGGGGTATCTACCACCACGAAGTTTGTCATGACATTCTGCTGGAGAGGTATGGCTCTAATGATTACTGACAAGATTTTTTAACCTACAGGTATGATTGAGTCCCCAGTGAACCCATACAATAGGGTAGTGCAACTATTGTAACACCACTTTTTCAAGTTAAGTTTTTCCAATGTGTCTTTAAATAGGATGTCGACACTGCTGCATGTGTCAATGAGCTAACAGTGCACCATGCAGTTGGTAATCTATACCGTGATCACCATGGGATCATCATGATGCTGCAAGGTGTTGTAGACATCCGATTCTGTGAGAATGATCTGTGATAACTGGGAGGGGTTGGTCGGGCTCTGGTCGACCTTGAAGATACCCTGCCCTTCATCCACACAAGGGACTTTCCTTGCATGGTTTTTCCTAGAATTATTGAAGGTACCAGCTAGAGTAGGCCCTCCGCTCATAGTCTGTATTATCTTGATTTGCTGCATCAGATCCGCCTGCTCCGCCTTTCTTTTCTCAGCGTGTTAGTGGATCTCAGCTTGCACTTTCCTTCTAGTCTGAATGTTATCCCTGACTTGCTGTAAGAATTCTACCAAACATCCTCCTCTTATCAAAGCCTCGATCTGATTTCGTAGGTTATAGCACTCTGAAGTGTTGTGTCCCATGTCTTCATGAAAGTCACAATACTTATAAGGATTCCTCTTATCTACGGGGACTTCATGGGTACGGTTTTCTACATTAACCCATTATCTTGAATGACGAGATAGATTGTTTCACGGGATACAATTAAGGGGGTGTAATGATCATATCCTCTCTCATCTCGAGCTATTGGAGCCACCATCCTAGGAAAAGATTAAGCCCGCGGAGAAGTTCGTTTCGTAGGATACCTTTTTGACTAGGGTTGAGAAATAGGGAGGCGATACATCGACCTGTTGGAGGGTTTGTTCAAGCTTTTTTGAGGTTGCTTGGGTTTGGGAGCTTCTTTCTTCTGTCACTTTATGGTTCTCTTATCGTTGTGTTCCATCTTGACTTTGATCTGTTTGTCAACTTTAATTTGCTCTAGAGCCCGATCATAGGCTTCTTGGTAGGTCTCCAGAGGCCGCTTGGTGAAAGACCAAAAAAGCTTGCCCGCCCATAAGTTCCTTCTAAAATTGGTGAGGGTTTCTTTCTCGGTGAAGACCCCCATCTGGATGACTTCCATGTGGAAACGCTCGACATAAGCCCGGAGGGTTTCCCCTCTCTCCTAGTTCATGTATTGTAGATGGATTGGATCCTTCAATCAGAGCTTAACACTCTGGAATTACGAGCAGAAAACAGTTGACATTTTCGTGAAAGATCTGCACTGCCAGCGAGTAGCTTTTCGAACCAGGTCCTAGCGTAATCCGTCGACGTAGTTAGGAACATTCGGCACATAGCGGCCCTGGTCGTGTTCTGGACCTCAATCTATTGAACAAAGCTCTCAAAGTGGCTCAAGCGATCCTCAGTCCCGGGGAATCTTTCAGTCGGCATTTTGAATTACGGTGGGAGCTCCGCCTCTTGCATCCTTCTTGTGAAGGGAGCATTCATCTCAATTAAAGGGACTTTCTTGTCTTCTTTGTACTTCCCCTTCTTCATCCGCTGGACCTCTTTCTGAAACTCTGCTAACTGGTTTCTCAGGCGCTTGTTCTCATGTTTCCATGAATTAATCTTGGACTCCTCACTGTCAAATCCTTCTAACGAGCTAGTGACCTCTACCCGATTCCTTCTTCGGATGGGATCTGCTGGGGGCCTTAATGGCTTTCTTCCTCTCTAGCTCGAACCTCCCTCCTTGAAGTCACTGGGTAAAGAAACTCTTGTCGCTCCTTGGGAAGGATGTCCATCATGGACTTAACTTGCCTGGGTTGGTAACGTGGCAGAGCTTCAAGGACGGGGAGCATGGGCCCTAACCTATCCCGGATCGAGGGTCTGGGTACACTTCTGTTGGGGTTTCTACCCTAAACATGTAGTTTATAAATTGATTTATGAAGTAAATAAAAAGAAAGGTTCAATTCATTATGTTATGTTATTTATTTTATAAACTTGTGTACATATTAACAACTTGGATTGCCAGATGTAATCTCGAACTGTGTATATAAGTGTCATATACGGATGGAGACAGTAAGAGACGTGCAATCTAAAGAGTCCATAGATATCAAATAAAGCTGGGTACTTTATTTGTGGTTAATCTATAGTTGTGATCCATTCCGTAATGTACAGTGATTCTATCCTGAATCATTCATATGAGATATGGGAATGGAGGCACCTTGTATGATGTGATCATATAAGACTGGGCCATGATCTATATGAATCTCACACCAAGATCCGTTTACCGATGAGATTCATATATATCAACTAATGATGGCTAAATATGGGTGATCTTAATCATGAGTGTCTTATCGACTCCTTCAGGTTAGATCGTGGTCTTTAATATGCCATGGGTGAGGTCAGATGCATTTTCTGATCAATATAGTCTATATGTTGGGATTGTGGTTTGGCTTGTGGCTGGGAGGGTTTGTACACAATAATGGATTCCACTCCTTCTTGTGAGAAGTAGAGAATCAATGGTACTTAAAGAATATATGTAATTAGAGGGGTATAACGGACATTATGACCCAACTCTAATTATGAACTACTGTGGAGGATCACACCATATGTAATAGCTATATCGATGGAAACCGAGTTGTATCGGTCTGTGTAAAAACGACTGCAGTTCAGATAGTGCAGCTTCGGGTTTTTAGCGGAATAATACCGAAGTTAATAATAAAGGAATATTAATTAATGATTCCGAGGATTATTGGAGCTCAAAATACTGTGGGTCCATTAGGTCCCTTGCTAGCCCGATCGATTTAGGTAACAAGGGTCACGATTAATTAATTGGATTGTCCAATTAATTGTGTTACGAAAGTGACACGTATTTATTCGGGAATTAATTAAATAATGAGATTATTTAATTAATGAATAATGGTGATTTAATAAATTAAATAATAAGATTATTTAATTATTTTATTAATCACTAAATGGAGGGTGTATGTTGATATTTATTTTTGAATAAAATAAGATAATGTGATTATTTTATTTATTAAATTAAATATTCTATTTTTGAATTTAAATAGTTTGAATTCAGAATTAAAATCAAATAAAAGATATGAGATATTTTTTATTTGAAAGTTTTTAAAAATCAAATATAGATTTGATCAAATTTTTGAATATTATATATAAGATATATATTATTTGAAAAAAAAATAGAAGGTGCTCGCACAACACACTTATACTTATATATATAGATATTAAACAAAAGATATTTTTTTTTGTTTTGTTTTGAAAATGTGTGCGTGAGATCATTTTCTCAACTCTCAACAACTGATATGAATTCAAGTAATTAATTGGTTTTGCATAAGAGACAAAAAATTGTTTTTTGTTTTGTGCATAATGTTGATTTAAAGAGAGAAGTCAAAAAGAGTTTTGACAAAAATATTGATTAATATTTTTATATAGAATTGTTCTAGTTTTTGGAAACACAAAGAAGAAATAGTTTCTTCATTTGTTTTTCTCTACACCCTCCATCCTAAGTTCCTGAGAACCGTGACATGCCCACACGCAGTTACCAATACCGGGATATAGCGAGGAAGATCAGAAGTACAGACCAGGAGCATATCGAAAAAGTGAAGGAGTCTCCAAACGTTGGTATGGTTCTTTTAATCTTCCTTTTTATTATTGATTACAATTTTATGTATTTACATATATATTTTATTAGTGTAATAATTAGTATATGTATTTGTTCCAAAAATAAATACGATAACAAGTTAACTGGTCCCAGATACATATTACGATCTGTATAAAAAAATTTAAAACCCATTTCCGCTGCGTGACCGGTGAACGGGGTTCCTACAAGTTCCATTACGAGCTGGCGTCAGAAGGGTAGGTCGCAAGCCATCAAAAGCGGGCTGTCGAGTCCCGGTCTTGCTTGGTTCTCCTTGGTTGCAGAGATTTACTTGCTGGACAGTAATACCCTCAGCGAACAATCGTAGGTGGATGTTTTCCACGAAGGCCGCCTCTTGTTGGTCAAGCACGACCGGGCTTCCCATAGAGGGATCTAAACCCCGCACAGTGGCTGGCTTGTCTGGGACCTGGTCACGGAGCATGGATTTTCTTCCTTTCTTCGAGACCTTTCGTGTCGACGCAACTGAAGGTTGCTCGGATGCACCTGGCTGTCCCTGGGAGGACCAAAGCCTCATGATTAACTGCAAAGTAATAAACTTATGAATATAAAAATGATGGTGTGGAAGTTGTTCCCACAGACGGTGCCAAAAAGTGTTAACGCGAAATTTGCTCAAGATGAGAAATTCTAACTAACACTCTAGAGACCACTACCACGGAGGGTGCCCGGGCTCGGTACCTTTAATACCTGACCTGCTTAGATAAAAACTAATGTTTGAAATGACAATAGCAAATGAGAGCTTTATTATTGATCACTCGTGGAATATAGAAATCTCTCATATACACTCACAATCTCTCTAGGACATAGGAATGTGGTAACTTCGTGTTTGTCGAATAGTAGATACAATGATGGCCATGTTCTTATCACATAATTTAGGCCCGACGTAATTCTCTTTCTTTTTCACTCTATTTTTGCTTCTATCTCTTTACATCATGCTTGTACCTATTTATATATGCTCTAAGTAGTTTAAACTTGTGAATCGCCAGTCACAATTTTATGAATTCATTCCCTCCTTATCTGGTAGGATCCTCTATTTAAAATTCATTGACTTTGAGTAGATTACGGACTCAAGATTATCGTAGGAAGAGATAAGTTTGTTTCCTCTTTGGAATCAAACTCTTGTCTCACACGTATACAGAATTTAATGTTCGTTATAACGTGGACATGATTTGGTGTGTATTCATGGTATGATACTTCATGGAGGTCATTCGATTGGCTGCTCGAGGTAGATCCATGCTTTAGTTCTGGTCTTAGAAGCTTGGGACGGCCTTATGGGCACTTACAAGAGGTAGTGTAGATTAGGCGAGATTCTTATTTCATGTCTAGGTTGGTTATAGGCATCCCTTATCGAATTGGAGCATCATCTATGGAATGAATCTGACCCACTTAAAGGTTTTCTCTCTACATGTCTAGAGGGGATAGCGGGCTTCCGGAGAGGTTTGTGGGCTTCTGGCTTAGGCTACGAGTCAAATCTGACTTCGGAAAGCCTTGATCTGGATGAAGCTCACTTTTGTTTGTGTCGAGCTTCACTTCGATTGCTTCCTAAGCTCGGTGATCTTTCCTCATTTTCACAGGGTGGTTTTGGAGCCTGACCCCAGGAACCGAGGCTCCGGGATAGGTGATCTCAAGAAGCCCGAATTCCAGTGTTAGAGTGTGGGCTTGACCTGGACTTGCCTAGCTTCACTCCTAATATTTCTGAAGCCTGATGATCCTTCCTCTATTTTGCGGGGTAGCTCTAGGGCTTGCTCGAGGTCCCATGAATGGCCATTTTGGGCTTTGATTCGAGCTAGGAGAGTGGAAAATTTCTCTTTTGTCCTTGGCCAAATTTTACTATTAACAAAAGTGATTTCTAGTTTAACAAATCTTATAGCATTTATAGTTTAATTATTATAATTGTCAAAAGTAAATAATCATAAGGTCAAAAGAATATGAGAAAAGAAGAATTGTTCATACATCTAGATTTGTATGAGGTAGACACAATTCTTTAGTTAGTCTTGAATAATATTCACAGCTTAAGATAAAAGGTTGGGCGCCTTTATCTTGTCAAAGTTGTAGATTCTTTTGCTAGCATTTGAATGGGATCAAATGTGTTATGATGAGTCTAAAATCATCAAAGTGAGGTGTCTTTGGGCAAAAGAATCTGGTGCACAGGGTTCATTGAATAGGATCACAAAGAAATACTTTATCAACAACCGTCAATGGATAAAAGTTTTCTTTAAAAGACAATCAGAGAGTCTATCTCAATCATGAGATAAATGATAGACTTATGGTTGCAAGTGTTATCATTTGACATATCAATGAGTATGATTATATAGCAAAGTCTATCCTCGATAGTTTGGTGGTTTTCATTTGTTAATCGATAGAGGACTTCATTTATAGATATGGATATCGTTGCTCCATTTATTAAATGAGAGTAGAATATCATCATATGGATGTTTTGAGGTATTGGATATTAAATCTTAACGTTAAGTTTTCAATAGTGTCTATTGAAACATGGCTTCTGGACAAGTCAAAATATCCAAGTTCAAAATGTGTTCATATGAGTAAATATGGTAACTTGAAGAGCTATAGGCGGTCTATGAGCTCTTGGCGATTACTGGTATTCTTCACGAGGATACACTTTCTTCAATAAGGCTGTCTAGGGTATGAATAAGTAACATCAACTTATTCTATCTTTATTTAAGAGTTCAATTTTAATTCGTTAATGGAATTAACTAAAATTAAATAGATCGTACCTAAGTGAATCATTTGTTGATTGTGATTGGGTTGTGTCTATTGGAGCTTAAATTTAGATAGCCCGCCAAGGTCCCCAATCCACACAAACTTGCATGGATCACTTGATATATT
Source organism: Dipteronia dyeriana (assembly GCA_032871835.1). Classification (NCBI taxonomy): domain Eukaryota; kingdom Viridiplantae; phylum Streptophyta; class Magnoliopsida; order Sapindales; family Sapindaceae; genus Dipteronia; species Dipteronia dyeriana. The sequence continues at coordinate 72,236,149 of CM065297.1, read as the reverse complement.
ATACCTGACCAATTTAGGGGTCAATTTAGAGTTGTATTGAGGTATGTGGACTTGTTTATTTTTGTATGAATGGGTCTAGTTCACATGTGGACTTTTTATTATGGTCCATACTCAGGTATACAATTAAAGGAGAGGTAGCCCACACTCCTAGGTAATTCACGTTCGTGATTGAATTTGAAGATCTTACTTAATTAATTCGTCGCTTGTTCAATCGTCATGAGAAAAAGGTACGACACTTTTTAATAAAAAGGTTCTTGTTATTAAAAAGCGAATTTTTTTTATTTATACGCAGACCATAATTTTCTTCCATTGCGTTTTGAACTGATTTTCCCTTCACTGGTAACAAGGCGAGTCTGTTGTAAGAAAGTAGGGGAGGTGTAGCTCTATTGTATGGGAGCTCTCGATGTATCACAGTGGTTCAACTTTGTAAGAGACCTTCAAGCAGGGAGCTACTGTATTGGAGCTCCATGATTATTTGAGCAATTTTGCTTCATTGGAGCAGCATAATGAACCGGTTCCACCAAGAGTCCCACGTACCATATTTGCTCCACGATGAACGAAACTAGTTAAATGACTAAGTGAGCACCACACGCAATGCATAGGCGATATAGACAAGTATAGAGAAAGGACATCGTAAATAGTAAATGATATTCCATGAATAACGAATATGTTAACTCGATAGTATAATGATACACATGTAGAGACATGGATGCTTTCAAAAAGGGTGTGGAAACTCCCCACAGATGGCGCTAAAAAGTGTTAACCAAAAATTCACTCAGGGTGAGGAATAACAGCTAACTCCTTCGAGACCACTACCACGGAGGTGGTGGCCGGGGTTGGTACCTCTTACCTAGGAAAGATCTTATATAAACATGGAGTATAGAGTGGTAGGTAGGAGAGGAGTCATCTCACTCGTCGGGCTCCACGGTAGGTAGGAGAGGAGTCATCCCATATGCCAGGCTTCGTGGTAGGTAGGAGACGAGTCATCCCATCCGTCAGGCTTTATGGTAGGTAGGAGAAGAGTTAACCTATCCGTAGGGCTTCATGGTCGATAGAGGACGGGTCATCCCATCCGTCGGACTTCATGGTAGGTAGGAGACGAGTCAACCCATCTGTCGGGCTTCATGTTAGGTAGGAGACGAGTTATCCCACCCATCGGGCTTTGTGGTAGGTAGGAGATGAGTGGAGCTCGAGGTTCCCTTGCTAGTATGAAGGGGTTGATCTTGGTCCTTGTTCCCTAATCTTGGTCTTTGTTCCCTGATCTTGGTCCTGGTCCTAGTCCTTGTCCTCGGTCGGGGTCGGAGCTTGTCTTGGTACCTGGAGCCCGATTGTTTCATGTAGTTCCCCGACTTAGATATCAAGTAAGGAGAGGGACTTATCTAGCTCTAGTGTCGAAGAGCTCGATTTCTTCCATAGAGAGGATGCAAAAGAGCTATTCGACTCCCTTCAAGCTGGTTTGGGTGGTTTCTCCCCATCTTGATGTGCGACTTTGGCTTGTAGATGGGAGGATAAAAACGCTAGGTTCAACGAGGTAGGAATCTAGCTTGCACACACATATATACATGCATTATACAGGAGACAAATAAGAGAAACACAAGTCTTTTGCAGAGGGAGATGGACTGACCAAGGGGGAAAAAGCATCATGAATGATCACATGCTGAAAAACCCCAAGGCAGTATCCAGCGAAAGGTAGGAAGGCCCTTCCTTGTATATATATATGTCAAGAAGTGCTCTTAGGAGCTTACAAAAGTGGTGGAGTAGTACAACATATATGCTCCGGAGAGCTTACAATGGTAATAGAAGGTTAACCAATCCCGATATATTCCTGGGAGAGGTAATACTTATCGTTGAGATAATACTACGATGGTGATATACAAAGAATTTAGTCGAAGTATGTTGACTTGCCTTAGGTTGGTTGATTTCTCCATTAGAGGCGAGATGAGATCTGAGATGTGTATTGGAGAATAAATTTTGGTCTTTTCTGGAATTGATTGGAGCATATAATTTTACCTGGTAGGCGATTTCTTGGATGAATCTCCCCTCTTTTCAACGTGCGTGTTGAGGTTTATTTATTCATGGTGTAATTAACTTGACATGCAAGATGAGGATTCTTGAATTAGTCTCCTTCCTTATTGGATACGATTCTTCATTTAATGTAGTTGAACCTAAAGAATCTAATATCTTGGAGAAGATGTGATTGTTTCCTCTTTGGACTCTTTCACTAATGGTGGTCATTAAAGAGTTGAATATTATCTCATTAATGGCATTGAATGGATGATTGCCTTCATTAATATGGTTGACCTAGTTAATAGGGTTGACTACCTCTATTAATACGGTTGACTACCTCCATAAATACGGTTTGACCTTATTAACAGGGTTGACTACCTCTATTATTATGGGTTGACCTTATTAATAGGTTGATTAGGTCTATTAATATGGTTTGACCTCATTAATGGTATCGTAAATGTCATAAAGGTCCACCCTATTTTCCTATGTTGTTTAGAGGAGAGTTCTGGTTTTGTATGTCACTTTGTAGAGGTACTTCATGGAGGTTACCTAAGGTGACACTTGATATTTCTCGAGGGCAAGGTACCCCAAGTTCCAGTACACTGGCAGGGTCTCTAGGGGACCTCTCGATTGTCATGGAGCTAGATCGAGCTCACTGGTCTTCCCATGGAGCTTGAGCTAACCATTCTAGGGGCGAAATATCCCATAGGGTTCCAACCTTGTAGTCTGGGAGCTTAGTTTATCTACGCCGAGCTTTATCATGGAGCTCAACCTAATTATGCAGGATTCCTGAAAGGGTTGCGGGCTTTAATTGGAGAGCCTGAATGCATGCAAGGTGTTGAGAAGGTGTTGACTACCTCACCATACTTCTGCGGGGTTGTAAGGTACCTCGACCTAGAGGACCTCGATACCTCGCTCGTAGACCCAGATTTGGACCCCTGCTTGAAGGCTGGAGGGTGAAAAATTCTTCTTTGGACCCTAGCCAAAAAATGCTGTTAACAATATTTTTTTTTTTCATGTAGCTCGGGACCAGGGGTTGGGCTCCCGATTTAAAAACTGTAGCCTTTCAAGGGGGATGGGCTCCCACATTATTAATGAAGATTAGCTTTAGATTTCATTCATGCTTACTTCAATGGATTTTTTACTTGGCTTGATTTATTCCTGGCATTCATCATGACGCGACCTTCGAAATAACTTGAATTTGGTAAAAAAAAAGATATAAAATTTAACTAAGTGTGGAAGTAGACAGCTAGCTCAAGCTCTTAACTCTCAGTAGAAACTTATAGCTCGATGACTTTAGTAAGTAGTCCCCTTATATGATTTTAAACTAGTTTGCCCCTATTACAGGAAGCAATCATATGCACATGGGGAATTAGTAGCCAGTAATAACTTGGACATTGGAATTTAGGTAGGAGAACTTTCCAATCCCAGGTTTCTCTAGGGGGTTATAGCCTGATCAAGGTATCAAGAAGGCTTGATAACTATTTTGATCTCGAGATCTGGATGGTAACTATGCTCTTACACTCAGACCCTTCTTGGGGGTGGTAGCTCGACCAAGGCATCATGAGAGCTATCTAGATTTTTCATGGTCTCGAGATCTGGATGACAACTATGCTCTTACACTCATATCCTTCTTGGGGGTGGTAGCCCGACCAAGTCATTATGAGGGCTATCTAGCTATTTCCTGGTCTTGAGATCTGGATGGCAACTATGCTCTCACATTTAGACACTTCTTGGCAGAGGGGGGGAGGGGGGTGGTGCCTGGCCGAGGCATCAAGGATAGAGAGGGGGATTCCCTAGCTAATCCTTGGTCTTGAGATGGCTATGTCGAACTTACCCGTGTAGACCCTAATTGGATACGGAGACATTATTGTAGAATATAATCGAAGATGGAGAAGAAGACTTTATTGTTAAAAAATGGAGTACATTATTATTAGGGGTTTCACTAAAACCTAAGTGGATGTAGTCTGCTCACGAGTCCCCTGTTTAGGGGTAGTTCTTCCTCAGATGATCTGCATTCTAGGTGTGATCGATGGGTTGGCCATTCATGTCCTCAAGCTTGTATGCCTCGTTGCAGACCACTACCTTTACTAAGTAAGGCCCTTGCCAGTTGGGTCTTAGAACCCCGTCTAACCTTACCCTGGTACTCCGTGTAACCTTGCTAAGGACTAAATCCCCTTCCTTGAAGCTATTGGTCTTCACTATTTTGTTAAAATACAACGCAATCTTGCTCTGGTAGTTTGCTACCTTTTTTGCCACCTGTTCTTGTTTTTCTTCCAAGAGATCTAGACTAGCTCGGAGCTTGACCTCGTTACTCTCTGGTGCAAAGTGTTATACCCGAAACGAATTCATCTTATGTTCTATGAGGAGGACAACTTCAACCTTGAATGCCTGAGAATAGGGTGTTTCTCCGGTTGCTGTCCTCTTTGTGGTTTGATACGCCCAGAGGACCTCGGAAAGTTCTTCAACTCATTTTCCCTTCTTCTATTGCAGCTTCTTTTTCAACAGCTTCTTAATGGTTTTGTTAGTTGCTTCAACCAAACCGTTGGTTTACAGGTAAACTACCGATGCAAACCGGAGGTCAATACCCAACCTCTCGCAATAATCTTTAAACCTCGCATTGTCAAACTGTTTTCCCAGGTCGGTGATTATGACCAGCAGGGTACCGAAACTACATACCACGTTTGTCTTGATGAACTTGGTAGTATTTTTCTCTGAAATCTGGGAAAGGGGTCTTCTTCGACCCACCGTGTGAAGTAATCAATGTCGATGATAGCTTGCTTTGCTTGCCCAGTGGCTATAGAAAATGGTCCGATCAGGTCAACCCCCCACATTGTGAACTGGTATGGTGAGCAGAGCGAGGACAACCGTTCGAGTGGTAGATGACCTAGGTTTGAAGTTCTTTTGCACGACTAGTAAGATCGGAGAATCTCCTTTGCATCCTGGTAGATAGTCGGCTAATAGTATCCAATTTGAGTCACTTGATAAGCCAAAACTTCACCGCCAATGTGATTTCCACACTCCTCATCATTGGGGTGTAAGCATTGGAGTAGAGGAAGGGATTTACCTCTTCTATAGAGGTACCCATTTTTTAAGCAATATCTGATCGAAGCCTTTTTGATTCTCCGAGAATTGTCGGGCTCTGTTAGGAGCTTTCCTTCCTGGAGATAAGCAACTATGGGATACATCCAGCTTGGCTGTCGCTATATGGGCCATATTTCTCTACTCTCGATTATACTTGGCTGGAAGATCATCTGAAGAGGAACCCCTTTTGGTAAGGTCTGGCCTCCAATTGCAGTTATCTTGGCTAAGACATATGCCTTATGATTCTGTTGTCGTGGTACTTGCTCGATCTTGAATCCCTTAAATTTGTGCTTGAGCAGCTGAACTTGTTTTAAGTATGCAATCATGTTATCCCTTTTAGCTTGATAAACTCTGGAAACCTAATTGACTATAAGCAATTAGTCACTCTTGACTTGCAGGTAGTCCGCCCCGAGCTCGACGATTGCCTTCATCCTGCTAGGAGGGCTTCATACTCTACCTCATTGTTGATAGCCTTAAATTTGAATCTAAAATAGTGGCAACACTCAGTCCCCTTTAGGTCTATTAGAACTAAACCAGCTCCTCCCCCGGCTTGCCCAGACACTCCATCCGTGACGAGGATCCAGGGCTGGCAACCCACTGGCCAGCCGTCAAACTCTGGAATCTTCTCAGGAGCTATATTTGTCACTACAGAGGTTGCTTATCCTGGGGGCACTGAGAACTCTGCCACAAAGTCCGCCAAAGCCTGGGCTTTAAGTGTGTTCCTGGGTTTGTATCTTAAATAACACTGGGTGAGTTTCAGAGCCCATAAAACCAATCTACCAGATAAATCTGGCCTTTGTAAAAATCGGAGGAGAGGTTGGTCTGTCACTACTGCTATTGAGTGAGCTTGAAATTAGGGACGAAGCTTCTTTGCCAAAGTCATCAGAGTATAGGTGAGTTTCTCTAGAAGAGTATAATTTTTCTCTAGCTTGGTTAGGCATGACTTACGTAGTAGATAAGTCGCTTGACCTTATTTCCACATTCCTTGACCAAGGCCCCACTCACTGCAGTATCTGAAACAACCAAGTACATTTGCAACTCCTCTCCAGAACTTATCCGGACTAGCAATGGAGGGCTCGTTAGATATTTCTTCAAGGCTTGAAAGGCTTGCTCACTGTCCTGGTCCCATTTCATATTTTTTCCCTTCTTGATAGCTTTAAAGAAAGGGAGACATTTATCTGTGGTGTGAAAAATGAACCTGTTGAGCGCCGCTACTTGTCTGGTCAGGACTTGTACATGCTTGAGTGATGTAGAGGATTCTAGGTCCAAGATAGCTTTGATCTTCTCTGGCTTAGCCTCTATGGCTCTCTCATTCACCATGAAACCCAAAAACTTCCCCGTAGTTACCCCGAAAGTACATTTGGAGGGGTTCAATCTCATCTGGTTTTCCCAGAGGATCATTAAAGTTCTTCAAAGGTAATCCTGATGTCCTTCTATGGTTGGTGACTTGGTGATCATGTCATCGATGTATAACTCCATCAATCTTCCAATCTCGGGCTTGAACAATCGATTGACCAACTGTTGATATGTAGCTCCTGCATTCTTAGGCCCGAATGGCATCACCTTGTAACGGTATAAACATTGTCCGGTAATAAAGCTGGTATTGTCCTGGTCGGTGGGGTGCATCATTATCTGATTGTACCTAAGAATGCATCCATGAAGCTTATGAGCTTGTTCCCGGATGTGGATTCAACCAACTGATCGATATTTGGTAAAGAAAAGCTGTCTTTTGGACATGCCAGGTTGAGATCGGTGTAATCAACACACATATGCCATTTCCCATTCACCTTCGTGACCGTGACCACATTGGCGATCCATTCGAGATAATGCACCTCTCTGATGAAGCCTGTTCTGAATAATTTATCCACTTCCACCTGAACCGCATTATTCCTTTCGGTGTTGAAGTGATGCCTTTTATGCTTGACAAGCTTGAAGGTCGGATCCACTGCTAATCGGTGAGCAGCCAATGACATTGGGATCCCGGGAATCTCATCGTGACTCCAAGCGAAGATGTCATTGAATTCTTTAAGGAGCCTAATCAGACCCTCCTTCACTTCCGGCTCAAGGGTAGCTCCGTCCTTGATGACATTCGAAAGATCATCCATCCGGATGGGTATCTCTTCTAGCTTGTCCACATGATGCCCACTGTCCCATTCCCTGTTCTGTTTTTCTACATCTGGCATCACGGGGTCATCCTCTGGGTGATCTGTGGTCTCTTTATTTTCCAAGGCCATCCCGGGTGTTACCCCATCTTGGATCGTTGTAACCTGTGTAAATTGTTTTGTTAGAGCTGTCATGTTGGCAGAATTTTATAGCACTTTCTGGCCGCTTCCTGGTCACCACGTATCTCCCCAATGTTGTCTCCTTTTGGAAACTTTAGGACGTTGTGGTAAATGGACAATACCCCCTTTAAGGATGACAAGAAAGGTCTTCCTAGTATAGCATTGTAGGCCGAGGGGGTGTCTACCACCATGAAGTCAGTCATAACATTTTGCTAGAGAGATGTTGTTCCAGTGATTACTGGGAGGATCTTTGGTCCCACAGGTATGATCGAGTCCCCAGTGAATCCTTACAGTGGGGTAATGCAGCTATTGTAACACCATTGTTTAAAATTCAGTTTCTCCAAGGTGTCTTTAAAGAGGATGTCGACGTTGTTGCCTGTGTCAACAAGCACAGGGTGAACCATGTAGTTAGCAATCTGTACCGTGACCACCATGGGATCATCATGAGGCTGCACGGTGTTGTAGACGTCTGCCTCGGTGAAAATATTATGTGTTATCCGGGAAGGGTCAGCTGGGATCTAGTCGACCTTGAAGATATTTTACCCTTCATCTACACATGAAATCTTCTTCACGACATTTTTTCTGGAATTATTGGAGGTTCCAGCCAAAGTGGGCCATCCACTGATGGTATGTATCACCTAGATTTGCTGCATCAAATCCGCTTGCTCCCCCTTTATCTTCTCGACATGTTCGCGGATCGCTGCCCACACTTCCCTTCCAGTCTGAATATTATCCTTGATCTGTTGCAAGAACTCTATCAAACATCCTTCCCTTATCAAGGCCTTAATTTGGTTATGCAGGTTGTAACACTCTGAAGTGTTATGACCCACGTCTTCATGGAAGTCGCAATACTTGTACCGGTTCCTCCTATCGATAAGGGCTTTCATGGGTGTGGGCTTCTATAGTAGCCCTTTATCCCGAATAGTGAGATAGAATTTTTCACGAGATGCATTCATGGGAGTGTAATAATCATGCCCTTTCTCATCTCATGTTACAGAGGCTACTATATTGGAAGGAGGTGAAGCCAACGGTCCACCTTACTGGATACCTTTCTTGCTTGGGTTGAGAAACGGGGTAGTGGAATGTCGACCTATTGGGTGGTTTATTCTGATTTTTCTGAGTTGACTTAGGTCTGGGAGTTTTCTTCTTCTGACGCTTTGGTGTTCTCATATCGTCATGTTTCATCTTGACATTGAGCTGTTTGTCGACTTTGATTTGCTTTAGAGCCTGATCAGAAGACATTGTACGTAACATGAGTTGAAAGTGTAGTATCTTTTGACTTAGAACTTGAAATCAATAGTATTAGTAACCGAAATGTCCGAAACTCAATCAAAAATGATTTAAGACTAAAATCAAGTTCAATATCTGTGTTATATAAATGTATAGACATACAAACACAGTTCACACTAGAATGAAAACTACATAGAAATAGTCTCCAATCATGCATTTTTCAAAACATGTTATTTTCATACCAATGCATGAGCATTCATCTTCAAGTGTGTGAATGTGTTATAAATGGGCACAATGATGCAGGGACACATATGTATGATTTGTGTGCGTGTGACTTTAATGGTGCACAATAATGCAGGGACAAAAGTGTATGAATTGTGTGTGTGCCTTTAATGGTTCACAACTATGCAGGGACACAAATGTATGAATTGTATGTGTGTGTGTGTGTGTGCGTGCATGCCTTAGCATTGTAAGAGAAAGATAAGGTCTTAATATACCTTTTTAGAACCATATAACATCCTTTCCATTAGAAGACTTTGAACTTGCTTTGACTAGTTGTTATTTCTTCTTTAAAACTTGAATCATCATGAACCTAAACAACTAAATCATTACAAGTAAACATCATTTTGGTATGGAATTAAGGAAAACATCATTTTGATATAGAACTAAGGCAAACATAATCTAAAACCTAACAAACTCTTCAGAAGAGTGTTCAACATGATGCTCACTTGACTGGGTTTATCAATGGTCCCACCATTGACTTCTGCCATGTTAAAGTAGGATATCATTACTGGGTTTATGCTCGATAGCAAGAGTGTAAAAATGTATTTGAAAAACTTTTCACATTAGTAAAGTGATTTCTAGTTTTACAAACCTTATAACATTTATAGTTCAATTATTATAATTATCAAAAGTAAATAATCATAAGGTCAAAAGACTATGAAAAAAGAAGAACTGTTCGTACATCTAGATATGTATGAGGTAGACACAATTCTTTAGTTAGTCTTGAATAATATTCACAACTTAAGATAAAAGGTTGGGTGCCTTTATCTTGTTAAAGTTGTACATTCTTTTGCTAGCATTTGAGTGGGATCAAATGTGTTATGATGAGTCTAAAATCATCAAAGTGTGGTGTCTTTGGGCAAAAGAATCTAGTGCACTTGGTGCATTGAATTGGATCACAATGAAATACTTTATCTAGAACCATCAATGGATAAAAGTTTTCATTTGAAGACAATTGGAGAGTCTATCTCAATCCTGAGATAAATGATGGACTTATGGTTGCAAGTGTTATCATTTGAGCTATCAATGAGTACGATTATATAACATAGTCTATCATCGATAGTTTGGTGGTATTCATTTGTTAATCGATAGAGGAATTCATTTATAGATATGGACATCGTGGCTCCATTTATTGAGTGAGAGTAGAATACCATCATATGGATGTTTTGAGGTTTTGGATATTAAATATGAACGTTAAGTTTTCAATAGTGACTATTGAAACATGGTTTTTAGACAAGTCAAAATATCCAAGTTTAAAATGTGGTCATATGATTAAATATGGTAACTTGGAGAGCAATAGGCAGTTTATGAACTCTTGGCGATTACTGGTATTTTTCATGAGGATACACTTTCTCCAATAAGGTTGTTTAGGGTATGAGTGAGTAACATCAAGTTATTCTATCTTTATTTAAGAGTTCAATTTTAGTTCTTTAGTGGAAAGAACTAAAATTAAATAGATTGGACCTAAGTGAATCATTTGTTGATTGTGATTGGGTTGTGTCTATTGGAGCTTAAATTTAGATAGCCCGCCAAGATCCCCAATCCACACGAACTTGCACGGATCACTTGATATATTCTACCGGACCAATTTAGGGGTTCATCTAGAATTGTATTAAGGCATGTGAACTTGTTTCTTTTTGTTACAATGAGTCTAGTTCACATGGGGTCATTTTTATTAAGATCCAATGGATTTAATAAAATAAGAAAAATAATATATGGCCTATATACATGTGTTGGGCGGCAAGGCTATTCAGAATAGCTTTAATTATATTAGTTTTTATTATTATTTAATTAAATGGAAATTAATTAATTTGTTGATTAATTAATTATTTAATTAAAAGTCAAAATCTTTTTCCTAATAGGAGTTGGTCTCCTAAAATTATACTATTGTTGGTAGTATAATTAATATTAAAGACTAAATTTGATAAGTAGATAAATAAAAGGAATTATTTATCTAATCAAATTAGTAAGTCTTTAATATGGTTACAAATACACTATTGAGTTGGATTAGGAGTCTTGGTGTAGGATAGAATTCATTTAGAAAAGGATTCTTAACCACCAAGTAAATCTACCTAAGAAAAGGATTCTTAACCACCAAGTAAATCTACCAAGTAAATGTATTGATATATATATATATATATATATATTTATATATATATATATATATGTGTGTGTGTGTGTGTGTGTGTTTTATATGTGGTTTGTTATTGCTCAATTTTGGTTCTAGAATTTCAATGTATTTTGTTTTGTGATTGTAACAAGAAGGGTGGTCTATCATCGCCATAATTTCCTTCTTGGTAGTTGCTATTTTTTTTTTGTTGTAATAAAAAAAAAACTGCAGTATTTTATTATTTAAATTCTTCTGTAATACATTCAAGTATCTAAGACTTGAAGGTTTGAAGAATTAAGAGCAACCGAAACAAGTTTGGGACTGTGCGAGCCATAACAACAAACGTGCGTGCGAAGAGCACGTAGCCACGTTTTGTGGTGGCATGGGCTGCACACGGCAGGCTTATGGAAGCCACGGGCTGAGCATGGCAGCCCTTTATGGGTTTGTGGCATGCACACGCCCATGGGTAGGGGCCAAGGGTGCGCACTCCCATGGGAGGTAGCTGAGAGAGTCCGGACGACGAAGGTCACGTGAGGACTTGTTCGCCAAGAAAAGAGTTTTTGTATTCCAAGACATATGTAATTTACTTGTTTTTCTAGGATGGACCAAAATTGTAGCTATTTATATTTTCATAAATATTGCAATGTTTGTCATTGTTTGATAACATGTCATATAGAATAAATGTGCCAGTCATATATTTCTTTTGGTATGAACATGCATTGAATGGTTTAAGTATCTAAATTGGCATCTAGATAACTTGGTAAATCATTCTTTGGAATTCGATCACACGTCTTAAACAATTGAGTGCGAGAAGGTTTTTTGGAACACCTACGGCCTCCAAGTTTAGTTGAGCTTTATGTTTCGTGAATAACCCCCTAAGGGGTATTCATGAATGGAATTTATCAAGTTACTTCCTTACAAGGATAGACTAGACAATTAGCCTAAACGCTATCTACTCCCAAATGAGGGGTATTCGTGAGGGATTATATTGAAGGTCGATAACTTGGTATTACACTCAATGTAATTTTATTAATGTCCTCTCAAGAGTTATTGTTAATAAAAATTACAAGACTAAAACTGAAAATGTTGGTTATTATGTTAACAATTATGTGAGACCCAGTCCAACTAGTAAATGTTGCGAACTCCCAAAGGAGGTATGAAATTTATGGGTGTTTGAAATTCCCTTTATCTTTATAGTAAAATATACCTAGAGGGGGGGGGGGGGGGTGAATAGGTAAATGCTCCAATTTTTATCTTCTTTTAAAAACAATGCAATTTTAACAATGCTTAATGAAAATTTCAAACAATGACACACAATATTTACGTGGTAAACCTTCGAAGAGGAAAAATCTACGGGTTGATACCACAACCGCCGGCAAAAGCAAATCCTTTATTTCAAAAGAGTTACACACTCAAGCAATCACACATGCTCTCCAAGCTATCACTCTCACTCTATCCTTGAACCTAGTGATCTACTAAGCCGACTTCCTATCCAAGACGTTCTGTCCCTCGAAAGATTCCTTGCTCACCTATCCGGATCCTTCTGACCCTAGGCAAGACTTCTTGCTCAACTATCTGAGTCCTCTCGACTCTATTCAAGACTTCCTCGCTCAACAATTCGAGGTCTCTCACCTCTTGTCAAGACTTCCACTTGCTTAGCTATCCAAGTCCTCCCGACTCTAGCTAAGACTTCCAATTGCTCAAATCAAAGAATCACTCTAAGATATGAGACTTTCTACCTCTTCACAAGGCATCTAAGTGATCATGAATGCAAAACGCAAACAAGCACTCAACATAGAAAATGATGATCAACAAATTCTATGGACATGCAACTAGATGGGTAGATTATGCTTTAAAAGAACAATCACAAATGTATCTAGACAATCTAAGCATGTTATCAACTAAGAACAAAGATATGAAGATATAGACACCAATTGAAACACAACCGAGTTCTTAGAAAATAAAATTAGATCTAGAAACAATCAATCAAGAATAAGAACAAAAGATTTCTAGAAACAATTCCATGTTTATCAAGTTTAGCACAAATCATTCAATATATCACAAATCTAGCTAAACTTGAAAATCAAATCAACAAACCAAAAAATGATATCAAAATCATCCTAGTCATGCTTCTTAATCAAATAACATCAATCAATAAGAAGTTCTAAGAAGAAAACTAAGAAGAAAATGATTTTACCAACAAGGATGAACAACACGAACTGAAGATCAGATCACAATGAAACATCTAGAAATCCTTTAGTTCTGTAAATGCTTGGGGTTTGTAGAACTCTTCAAGTCACTCGAAATGGGTTTTTGAATCAAGTGATTCGGACTAGAAATGAAGAAGTTATCACAAAAACAAAAATCAAAATGTTGAGAGAAAATTTCTGCACTTGTTCTTCAATTTCAATTTTCTCAACATCTAAAGAATGAGAGGGAAGGAGAGGATTTAAAGAGAGAATAACCAAATGACCTTTTTGCCCCCTTTCATTAGTGCCTCCCTAAGATGGCGCATGGGCATCTCGGGGCACAGCAGATTTGTGTCCGAGATGGCCACGCGCCATCTCGGGATGGTGCATGGTGATGGCTTGAGCCATCGCACCTCACCCCTTGCGTTCCTCCTACATTCTTTGACCGTTCTTTGGCCTCCGAACTCCGAATTTGAATCCGTTGAAGATTACGGACCAGGAATCCCTCATGGACATGGAAATATAAGATACTCAACCCAGAAAATAATAATTCGACTTGATATATGAAGACGAAGGCAATGTATGCAACATGAGTTGAAAGTGTAGTATCTTTTGATTTAGAACTCGAAATCAATAGTATGAGTAACCGAAATGACCGGAACTCAATCATGAATAATCTAAGACTAAATCAAGTTCGAGATCCATGTTATACAAACATATAAACAAACAAACACATTTCACACAAGAATGCAAACTACATAGAGATAGTCTCCAATCATACATTTTTCCTAAACATGTTACTTTCATACCAATGCATGAGAATTCAACTTCAAGTATATGAATGTGTTATACCAAATGATGCGCTACGATGCAGGGACACAAATGTATGAATTGTGCATGTGTGTGCATTTAATGATGCACAACTAAGTAGGGACACATATGAATGAATTGTGTGTGTGCGCATTTAATGATGCACAACTAAGCAGAGACACATATGAATGAATTATGTGTGTGTGCACTTACGCCTTGCAAGAGGAAGAAGGATCTCGATACCTTAGCATCCAAGAATAGTACCAATCCTCTTGAAGATGAACTTTGCATCATGAGAAGTTGCTTTTTTTCCTTGAAGCTTTTATTATCACGAACCACTTAAGCAACTAAGCATTACAAAGAAATGAAGTTTTGTTATGGAATCAAGCCAACACAAATCTAGAACCTAACAATCTCCCCCTTTGGCTATTCCATGACAAAACCTCTAACTCACCATACAAAGATGACTCATAATCAATGTTGATTGCATTCTCACATCCTCACATTACAAAGAGATATTCCTAGACTAAAATGTCTTCATGTGTCTTCAAGAATATCTTCACACATTTAAAGCACCTGTGAGACAAGAACAACTAAAAGAAATCTTCTACAAAAGAAGATAAGTGAGATAAACAAACAATACACGAAACAAAAACAAAAGATCCCTTAACTCTTCTTATCTTATGCAAACACAAAATCTTTCTCCCCCTTAAGACAAAATTTCTCCCCCATAATGGATTGTCTCCCCTTTATATCAAAACCAAGTAACATGGTGAGGAAAACACTTTCTCCCCCTTTTTGACAAGGAATAGACAAAAACATATTACACAACCTAGAGAGAGATAAATGTCAAAAGAAAATACATACAAGGGTATAAGGGATGTACAATAAAATCATGAGATAGTGAGCAAACAAGTTGTATAGAGAACTAAGTTTAACAAACTAAGCTCCCCCTTAACATATGCTCCACATGTTAAAAAGCAAGATAACTTGTTCACAAGGGAATCACACAATCACACATTTCAAGCAACAAAAGAAAGTAA
Source organism: Dipteronia dyeriana (assembly GCA_032871835.1). Lineage (NCBI taxonomy): Eukaryota > Viridiplantae > Streptophyta > Magnoliopsida > Sapindales > Sapindaceae > Dipteronia > Dipteronia dyeriana. Next base: position 72,221,112 of record CM065297.1, on the reverse strand, counting down.
ACCAGTATTTAAAAAATAATAAGAGAATCATAGATTTTCATTATTCTCTCGAAAATAATCTCTCATTGCTAATGAATCAAGCACATTAAGCAAAAATGTGTGTGTGTGAAATGCTTCAAGCATATATAAAAGGAATGATTGTGATATCAGCATGCAAACCACTTCAACACCTATCCATCTAAAGCTTTTCCAATCAAGGTCAAACAAGGTGTGGCCTTTTCCATGAAGGTGCTCGTTGAGTTCTATGTAGATGCCGAAGCAAAATGGATACTAACCATAGGTCATCTATCATGTACTAGACAATGAACTTCAAGATGCATCCATAATCTACATGCTTTCGAACTCAATTACTCAAACTTAGACATATAAGAGAAGCATTTGTGCACTTTGAAAAACAAGATTTACAAAGACTTAAGTGCATGATCTGGAAGCAATAAAAGCTATTTTATCAAGATCATTACTTCTAAAATGAGTAGCTCTCAACGAAATAGATATACAATATAGTTTTGCTTATCAAGCCACTCATAACCACACACAAGCATTAATCAACACAAATCATGCCAATGGATCTTCTAAGAGATACAAATCTCTCTTTGTCCAAGGGCTTTGTGAACAAGTCCGTAAGTTGATTCTTAGTAGACATATGTTCAAGAGTTACTATTGAATGTTCAACAAGTTCTCTAATGAAATGATGCCTAATGTCTATATGCTTTGTGCATGAGTGTTGAACCAGATTTTTAGAGATGTTAATGGCACTCATATTATCACAATAGAGAGTCATTTTACCTTGGTTGATCTCATAATCCTTAAGAATTTGTTTCATCCATAGAAGTTATGTGCAAACTCTTCCGACAGCAATGTAATCGGCTTCGGATGATGAAAGAGAGATGAAATTTTGCTTCTTGCTTAGCCAGGCAACCAAATTATTCCCCAAGTAAAAGCAACCGCCTGATGTGCTTTTACGATCATCAATGTTTCCTGCCCAATCCGCATCATGATAGCCAACAAGAATATCATTAGTATCAAAGGAATAGAATAAACCAAGATTATGCGTTCCTTTTATATACCTAATGATTCTTTTAACGGCTTTCAAGTTAGATTCTTTTGGATTAGGTTGAAACCTAGCACACAAACCTACACTAAAACAAATATCCGACCAACTAGCCGTTAGGTAGAGAAAGCTACCTGTCATGCTCCTATAGAGACTTTGATCAACATTTTTTCCTTTTTCATCTTTGTCATGTTTTAAAGTTGTACTCATAGGTGTTTCAAATTCTTTTCCACTTTCAACGCCAAATTTCTTAACAAGATTTCTAGCATATTTAGATTGTGACAACATGATACCATAGCTAGATTATTCACTTGCATGCCAAGAAAGTAATTGAGTTCACCTACCATACTCATTTCAAATTCTCTTGACATAACATTCACAAAATCATCAACCTTGGTTTTACATGTAGACCAAACACAATGTCATCAACATATATTTTTGCATAAAAAATGTCATTGTCATAATGCTTGACGAATAATGTTCTATCAATACCACCTCTCCTATATTGGTTGTCAATAAGATATTGAGTCAACCTATCATACCAAGCTCTAGGGGCTTGCTTAAGGCCATAAAGAGCCTTTTTCAACTTAAACACATGATTTTGAGAGTGTGGGTCTACAAAACCCTTAGGTTGTTCAACACACACTTATTCTTGAAGGTATCCATTGAGAAAAGCACTTTTGAAATCCATTTGAAACAATTTGAATTTCTTAAGACATGCAATGGACAACAAAAGCCTAATGAACTTAAGGCGTGCAACGGGTGCAAAAGTCTCATCAAAGTCTACACCCTCAACTTGAGTGTATCCTTGAGCCACTAGTCTTGCTTTATTTCGCACAATCTTGCCACATTTATCGGTCTTATTTCTAAACACCCATTTTGTACCAATCATATTGATATCTTTTGGTCTAGGAACTAAGGACCATACTTCATTCCTCTCAAATTGATTTAGTTCTTCTTGCATGGCATTAACCCAATATTCATCAATAATTGCTTCATTAATATTTTTGGGCTCAATTTGAGAAGTGCAGCAAGATATGAAATTTGGTTAGCTAGTTGCCTTCTAGTTCTAACCCCTTCATTCAAATCACCTTTGATGTCTTGTCGGTAATGCATGTTCCTAAGTCTAGAATTAGAATTTTCAACATCTTGTTGGTCATCAATTAAACCATTTTCTAACTCTTGACTTTCTTCTCTAGCAACACTACCATTATCATCATTATGACTAGACTCACTTTCATCACAACTAGTCACATCAATAGGTGCTTTAGTGTCATCCAACAAATGTTCTTTAGGTTCATTGACACCATGGTTATCACATAAATAAAACATGCTAAGATCATCTATTTTCACATTAATAGACTCCATATTAGTCTTAGTTTTCAAATTGAACACTCTATATGCACGACTATTATTAGCATACAGAAGAAAGAGACCAGTATCACTTTTAGCATCAAACTTTCCTAAGTGATCTCTATCATTCAAAATAAAATACTTACTCCCAAAAGTGTGGAAGCAACTCACATTAGGCTTCTTGCCCTTCCAAAGTTCAAAGGAGGTTTGTTTTGTGCCGGGCTTTTTAAAAACTCTATTAGTGACATAGCATGCGGTATTGACCGCTTCGGCCTAAAGATTTCTAGGGACTTTCTTGCTATTGAGCATGACCCTAGCCATCTCTTGCAAGACACGGTTCTTCCTCTCAACAATACCATTTTGTTGAGGAGTTCTAGAAGCCGAGAACTCATGTGAAATCCCATAATCATCATGAAACTCACTAAATCTAGAATTTTCAAATTCACTCCCATGATCACTCTTAATGCGACATATTTTCTTGATCCTAAGACCTTTTTCATTTTGCACTTGATTACAAAACTTCTTAAAGTAACCAAAAGTTTCGGTCTTGTCTCTAAGAAAATATACCCAAGCAAACCGAGAAAAGTCATCAACACATACAAAAATGTATTTTTTACCATTTATGCTTTCGGTTTGGATTGGTCCCATTAGGTCCATATGCACAAGTTCTAAGGGCTTCTTGGTAGCAAAATTAGTGTTATTTTTATGAGACACTTTTGTTTGTTTTCCTAATTTACATGGTTCACAAACACCATCAAGCTTTTTACCAAGACTAGGAAGACTTCTAACAATGTCATATTTTTCAAGCTTCTTTAAATCTTTATAATTCATGTGGCCCAATCTTTCATGCCATAATTTAAGCTTTTTGCACTCATGTGCCATATTACATGTTAGTGGATCAACCTCTAAACAATAGCAATTGTCCGAAGACCTTTTGACTTTCAAAATAATTCTGCCCTTTTTATCAATTATTATTCACACAATCCTTGTTCAAACTAACTTCTTTAAAAATTTTACACAAATGAGTGATGCTCATTAGATTAGCTTGTAGACCATCTACATACAAGGTGTCACGAAGTTTAGGCAATCTGGGGATACAAATTGTTCCCTTGCCTAGAACTTGCTTTTTGGTGCCATCACCAAATGTAACCAATCCACCATCATTCATAACAAGATTCTTAAAGAGTTCATTGTTACTGGTCATATTCCTAGAGCAACCGCTATCTAGGTACCAAAAATAAGATGAATTATCTCTTAAAGCATATTATGCAACCAAACATTGTGTTGTGTTTTTCTTAACCCAAATTTTCTTGACAAGTTTTTCATTCCTACTTTTATTAACATGCTTTGACTTGTTTTTAGGCACACTGACTCCATTAGTCACATTTTCAAACAAATCAAACAAAGCATTATCAACTTTCTTATGCATAGTAGAACGAGGCACAACACATGATTTAACAAACAAATCATCAACACATTTATTCTCAACATGCTTTTCCAAGGTCTTCGTAGGTCTAATTCTAGTTCCATACATGGATGATTGTCTAGGACCATTCAAAGACATATCATGCAAATCATTGGCAATTCTACATTTACGAATGTATTCATAACATCTAGGTCTTATGTGTCCTACCATGTTGCAATAATGACAAATAGATATGAATTTGAGAAGTTTACCATTTGCTTGAGCATTCAACTCTTTTTTCCTTCTCATATTTTTACCTTTTTGGCATGTAATGCTAGATGTCTTGTCTTTTGCATTTGAAGATGAAGTAGCTTGTCTTTGGCATTGTTCGGTCTTTTCCTTTGCTTTCATTGTTGATGTTGAGGCACCTCCCGTAGCATTCATGACTTTACCGTTAGAGAGTGTACCTTCAATTAAATTGCTACAAGCTTTGACAAAAGTAGATTTGTTAGATGAAGGAGTTAACGTTTTATTAACATATCCTAAACCTCTTTTGTCACTTGAAGGCTTTCCAACCTTAATGAGAGCTTTCACTCTGTTAGAGCTAGATAACATCTTGTTAATAATCTCTTTAGCTTCATTAAGTTTGTCATTAAGCACTTTCTCTTGAATCTCATACTCATTAAGTTTTGCTTTAAGCACATTTTTAACTCTCCTAGCACGATCAAGAGATTCATCTCTTTGCTCAATTTCATGCTTCAAAATACTTAATCTATCATTGCTATCAATCAAGTTTTTCTCAAGAATAAGAATTTTGTCATTAAGATCAATAACACATTTTGAGCTACAATCGTGATTTTCTAACTTCTTAGTGAGAGACTTATTGATCTTAGAGATCCTTTCATTTTCTTGAATAAGATCTTTGACCTTTTGATCATCTAAGTCAATAGACTGACCTTCAACAAGAGAAGCCACAAAAGAATATATTTCTTTAATCATGATGAAACAAACGAAGAAAACAAACACTACAAAGAAGATCTATATAAATGCGTCAAGACACCGTTCTGATACCAATTGAAATTCCCTTTATCTTTATAGTAAAATATACCTAGAGGGGGGGGCGGGGGGCGGTGAATAGGTATATGCTCCAATTTTTATCTTCTTTTAAAAACAATGCAATTTTAACAATGCTTAATGAAAATTGCAAACAATGACACACAATATTTACGTGGTAAACTTTCGAAGAGGAAACATCCACGGGTTGATACCACAACCACCAGCAAAAGCAAATCCACTATTTCAAAAGAGTTACACACTCAAGCAATCACACTGTGATCTACTAAGCCAACTTCCTATCCAATATCTCCTGTCTCTATGAAGATTCCTTGCTCACCTATCCGGATCCTCATAACCCTAAGCAAGACTTCCTTGCTTTGTTATCTGAGTCCTCCTGACTCTAGTAAAGACTTCCTCGCTCAACAATCCGAGGTCTCACACCTCTTGTCGAGACTTCCACTTGCTTAGCTATCCAAGTCCTCCCAACTCTAGCTAAGACTTCCAATTGCTCAAATCAAAGAATCACTCTAAGATATGAGACTTTCTACCTCTTCACAAGGCATCTAAGTGATCATGAATGCAAAACGCAAATAAGCACTCAACATAGAAAAGGATGATCAACAAATTCTATGGACATGCAACTAGATGGGTAGATTATGCTTTCAAAGAACAATCACAAATGTATCTAGACAACCTAAGCATGTTATAAACTAAGAACATAGATATGAAGATATAGACACCAATTGAAACACAACCTAGTTCTTAGAAAATGAAATTAGATCTAGAAACAATCAATCAAGCAAAAGAACAAAAGATTTCTAGAAACAATTTCATGTTTATCTAGTTTAGCACAAATCATTCAATATATCACGAACCTAGCAAAAACTTGAAAATCAAATCAACAAACCACAAAATGATATCAAAATCATCCTAGTCATGCTTCTTAATCAATCAATAAGAAGATCTAAGAAGAAAACTAAGAAGAAAATGATTTTACCAACAAGGATGAACACCACGAACTGAAGATCAGATCACAATGAAACATCTAGGCATCCTTTGGTTCTTAAAATGCATGGGGTTTGTAGAAATCTTCAAGACACTCGAAATAGGTATTTGAATAAAGTGATTCGGAGTAGAAATGAAGAAGTTATCACAAAAACAAAAATCAAAATGTTGAGAGAAAATTTCTGCACTTGTTCTTCAATTTCAATTTTCTCAACATCTAGAGAATGAAAGGGAAGAAGAGGATTTAAAGAGAGAATAACCAAATAATATTTTTGCCCCCTTTCATTAGTTCCTCCCCTAGATGGCGCATGGGTATCTCAGGGCAGAGCACATTTGGGGCAGAGATGGCCACGCGCCATCTCGGGATGGTGCAAGGTGATGGCTTGGGCCATCGCACCTCACCCCTTGCGCTCCTCTTACATTCTTTGACTATTCTTTATCCTCCGAACTCCAAATTCAAATCCGTTTGAAGATTACAGACTGAGACTCCCTCACGTACATGGACATATAAGATACTCAACCCATAAAATAAGAATTCGACTCGATATATGAAGTCAAAGACAATGTATGCAACATAAGTTGAAAGTGTAGTATCTTTTGAATTAGAACTCGAAATCAATAGTATGAGTAACCGAAATGACCGGAACTCAATCATTAATAATGTAAGACTAAAATAAAGTTCAAGATACATGTTATATAAACATGTAAACAAACAAACACATTTCACACAAGATCGCAAACTACATAGAGATGGTCTCCAATCATGCATTTTTCCAAAACATGTTACTTTCATACCAATGCATGAGCATTCAACTTCAAGTGTGTGAATGTTTTATACCAAATGATGCGCTACAATGTAAGGACACAAAATGTATGAATTGTGTGTGTGTGCATTTAATGATGCACAACTAAGCAGGGACACATATGAATGAATTGTGTGTGTGTGCGCATTTAATGATGCACAACTAAGCATGGACACATATGAATGAATTGTGTGTGTGTGCACTGACGCCTTGCAAGAGGAAGAATGATCTCGATACCTTAACATCCAAGAATAGTTTCGATCCTCTTGAATACGAACTTTGCATCATGAGAAGTTACTTTTCTTCCTTAAAGCTTTTATCATCACGAACCACTTAAGCAACTAAGCATTACAAAGAAATGAAGTTTTGTTATGGAATCAAGCCAACACAAATCTAGAACCTAACAGTGTTGGATCACAGTTGAATTTTTATGATTGAATAATTTTATTTAATTCAAGATAAATATTCAAAAGTGCTATATCACGATTGTTTACTTATATTATTTTTGTTATTAAAAAGAAATCATGGCCCCATCCCTAATCAATATCCTAAAAGATAATACTTTAACTGATGATAATCATGTCACATGGAAAAGGAATATTGGGTTGTTGTTGCAAGCTGAAAAGTATAAGTTCATTCTGTATATTCTTTAACCACCAAACTAATGAATCTACTCAGGAGCAATGAGATGAGTATCAGTAGTGGAAGTCTTTAGATGAGATGGCTAAATGTACTTTACATTATGGCCATCATCTCCAACGTGTTGCAATAGCAACAAGAAGGAATGGAGACTGCTGTCGATATTATGATGTATCTAGACAGAGATTTATATGGTTTGTAAAATTGCTACTGTTAAGACCCGTTAGAAGGTCAAGAAACAACAAGGGAAAAAGAAACTTGGGCCTTCTTAGAAGGAGACCAAGAAAGTAACCAAGCTCAAATGGAAGTGTTTCCTTTGTGGTGAAAAAGGTCAAATGAATAGACTGAATAAGAATGAATTCAACTTGTATTTAGGCAATGGAGCATTGGTGTCTACTAGTGTAGTGGGAGATATTATAATCAATTTAGATTCTTATAGGCATTTAGATTTAATAAACGTTTATTATGTACCACAATTCAAGCGGAATTTAATTTCAGTCTCTTATCTAAATAAATTTGGATATTCGGTCACTTTTAATAAAAGGTTATATTATTTGTAAGAATAACAAAATTATTTGCAAAGGTACATTGGAAAATGGTTTATTCTATTTGTATAGAAATATCTCTCACCTGTTAGACACCGAATCAATGGAACCTAATCATAGAAGAGTAACATTATCAAAAGATGAAGCCTACCTATGTCATTTGCGCCTAGGTCATATTAACCTCAATAAGATTAAATGATTCGTAAGTGACGGACCTCTAAGTGACTTAAAGGTTGATGATCTATCAACTTGTGAATCTTGTTTGGAAGGTAAAAAGGCCAAAAGGTCGTTTACGACCAGAGGCGCAAGAGGCATCAAATGTTTAGGATTGATACACACTGATGTGTGTGGACCTATGAGCATTCAAGCTAGTGGTGGATATGAGTACTTCATCACTTTCACGGAAGATCACTCAAGATTTGGCTATGTATATCTCATGAGACATAAGTCGGATGCTTTAGATATGTTCAAAGCATTTAAAGCTGAAGTTGAAAATCAGCTTGAGAAATGCATAAAAATCTTAAGGTCCGATCGTGGTGGAGAATATACATCTAGTGAGATTCAACAATATCTTATTGATAATGGAATAATTTCTCAATTTTTTGCACCAGGCACACCTAAAAAAAATGAGGTGGCAGAAAAGAGAAATAGTACTCTTTTGGATACAGTTAGATCTATGTTGAGTTATTCAACGCTCCCTAGTTCTTTTTGGTGATATGCTTTACAAACTGCAATTTACATTCTAAACGATGTACCATCTAAGTCGGTTCCTAAAACACCGTACGAGTTGTGGACCAGGTGAAAGCCTAGTTTACAACACTTAAGGATATTTGGATTTCCTGCACATGTGTTAAAAGGAAAGACAGAAAAGATGGAGTCCAGTTCAGAAACATGCATATTTGTAGGGTATCCAAAAGGAATAAAAGGATATTATTTTTATAGTCCTTCAGATCTTAAAGTATTTGTTTCGACAAATGCTAAATTTTTGGAAAAGGACTATATGAATAACTTTGTGCCTAAATGTAGAATTGTCCTGAATGAGCTTTTAGGATATACAATTCCACAAGAGGTTTCGCAACCAAGCCCAATTGTAAGTTCCGTACCAACACAAGATCAACATTCTACCATACCTCATCGTAGTGGGAGGGTTGTTAAATAACCTGAGAGATAAATCGGTCTAGGAGAATCTGTAGAGATTCTTTCGGACGATAAAGATCCCTATACGTACAAGGAAGCAATGGAAGATGTTGATTTTTGCCATTGGCAAAAGGCAATGCAATTCGAAATTGAATCTATGTCCAAAATCAAAGTCTGGTCTCTTGTAGACTTGCCTAAAGGGATAAAACCCATCGGGTGCAAGTGGGTATACAAGAGGAAAAGAGGAATGGATAGAAAGGTGGAAACCTTTAAAGCTAGATTGGTAGCTAAAGGTTATACACAGAATGAAGGTATATGATGAAACCTTTTCTCCAGTGGCCATGCTTAAATCCATTAGGATACTATTATCCATTGCGGAATCTCTAGACCTAGAGATTTGGCAAATGGAAGTCAAGACAGCTTTCCTTAATGGAAGTCTTGATGAAAGCATCTACATGATGCAACCAGAAGGATTCATTGAAAAGGGCCAAGAGGAAAGGGTATGCAAGTCGCAAAGATCCATATATGGATTGACGTAAGCATCCAGATCCTGGAACATAAGGTTCGATCAACCTGTGAAAAGTTTTGGATTTATTCAAAACCTTGATGAACCTTGTGTATACAAAAGGATTAAAGGTGACAAGTTGGTTTTCCTAGTTTTTTACGTTAATGATATACTACTCATCGGAAACGATGTAGGTGTATTGACATCAAGAAAAGAATGGTTAGCAAAACAATTTGATATGAAAGACTTAGGAGAAACAAGTTATATTCTTGGTTCCAAGTTATAAGGGATAGAAAGAATAGACGATTGCATTATCCCAAGCTCTATACATAGATAAAATCTTGTCTAGGTTTTCCATGCAAGATTTCAAGAAAGGTATGTTACCTTTCAGACATGGAATCAAACTTTCTAAGGAACAAGATCCTAAGAATGAGCATGAAGAGCAATTCATGAGTAGGGTTCCATAAGCATCAGCAATTGGAAGTCTCATGTATGCAATGCTTTATACTAGACTAGATATTTGTTTTGTTGTGGGCATAGTTAGTAGGTTTCAATTGAAACCTGGTCCTGATCACTAGACTCCAGTCAAGCATATTTTCAAGTATCTCAGGAGAACGAGAGATTATATGCTTGTATACTCTGGAAAGGATTTGATTCCAGTTGGGTATACAGATTCTAATTTTCAGTCAGATTCTGACTCTAGGAGATCAACATCAGGATCTGTGTTTACTATTGAAGAAGGGGCAGTCATATGGAAGAGTATCAAGTAATCTTGTATTACCGATTCCACCATGGAAGCCGAGTATGTTACAGGATACGAGGCTGTCTGGCTCCGCCAATTCTTGATTGACTTGAAAGTGGTTCCTAATGCGAATAAGCAGATCACTATCTAATGTAACAATAGTGGAGCAGTGGCTAATTCGAGAGAACCAAGAAGTCATAAGAAATGGAAACACATTGAAAGAAAGTATCACCTTCTAAGGGAAATTGTGCATAGGGGTGACGTGACGATTACCAAGATCGAGTCAGCAGATAATCTAACGGATCCCTTTATAAAGGCTTTTCCATAAAAGAGTTTTGATGGGCATCTTGAGAACATGGGGGTGAGAAATATGACACATTTGCTACAGAGCAAGTGGGAGATTGTTAGGTTTATGCTCGATAGCAAGAGTGTTAAAATGTATTTGACAATCTTTTCATATTAGTAAAGTGATTTCTAGTTTAACAAATCTTATAGCATTTATAGTTTAATTATTATAATTGTCAAAAGTAAATAATCATAAGGTCAAAATACTATGAGAAAAGAAGAATTGTTCGTACATCTAGATATGTATGAGGTAGACACAATTCTTTAGTTAGTCTTGAATAATATTTACAACTTAAGATAAGAGGTTGGGCACCTTTATGTTGTTAAAGTTATAGATTCTTTTGCTAGCATTTGAATGGGATCAAATATGTTATGATGAGTCTAAAATCATCAAAGTGTTGTGTCTTTGGGCAAAAGAATCAAGTGCACTGGGTGCATTGAATTGGATCACAATGAAATACTTTATCTAGAACCGTCAATGGATAAAAGTTTTAATTTGAAGACAATCGGAGAGTCTATCTCAATCATGAGATAAATGATGGACTTATGGTTGCAAGATTATCATTTGAGCTATAAATGAATACGATACTATAGCATAGTCTATCCTTGATAGTTTGGTGGTATTCATTTGTAAATCGATAGAGGACTTCATATATAGATATGGACATCGTGGCTCCATTTATTGAATGAGAGTAGAATACCATCATATGGTTGTTTTGAGGTTTTGGATATTAAATCTTAACGTTAAGTTTTCAATAGTGACTATTGAAACTTGGCTTCTGGACAAGTCAAATAACCAAGTTCAAAATGTGGTCATATGAGTAAATATGGTAACTTGGAGAGATAAAGGAGGTCAATGAGCTCTTAGAGATTACTGGTATTCTTCACGAGGATACACTTTCTCCAATAAGGTTGTCTAGGTTATGAGTGAGTAACATCAACTTATTCTATCTTTATTTAAGAGTTCAATTTTAGTTCTTTAGTGTAATGAACTAAAATTAAATAAATTGGACCTAAGTGAATCATTTGTTGATTGTGATTGGATTGTGTCTATTGAAGCTTAAATTTAGATAGCCCGACAAGATCCCCAATCCATACGAACTTGCATGGATCACTTGATATATTCTACCGGACCAATTTAGGGGTCCATCTAGAATTGTATTAAGGCATGTGAACTTGTTTATTTTTGTAACAATGGGTCTAGTTCACATGTGGACATTTTTATTAAGATCCAATGGATTTAATAAAATAAGAAAAATAATATATGGCCTATATACATGTGTTGGGCGGCAAGGCTATTCAGAATAGCTTTAATTATATTAGTTTTTATTATTATTTAATTAAATGGAAATTAATTAATTTGTTGATTAATTAATTATTTAATTAAAAGTCAAAATCTTTTTCCTAATAGGAGTTGGTCTCCTAAAATTATACTATTGTTGGTAGTATAATTAATATTAAAGACTATATTTGATAAGTAGATAAATAAAATGAATTATTTATCTAATCAAATTAGGAAGTCTTTAATATGGTTACAAATACACTATTGAGTTGGATGAGGAGTCTTGGTGTAGGATATAATTCATTTAGAAAAGGATTTTTAACCACCAAGTAAATCTACCTAAGGAAAGGATTCTTAACTACCAAGTAAATCCTTCTTAGGAAAGGATTTGTGATCCTAATATATATCCAATGAAATTTCGGCCAGCCCATATATATATATATATATATATATATATATATATATATAATAGGATAAAATTCCTTTTAGATAAGGATTCTTGCCAACCAAGTAAATCCACCTAAGAAAAGGATTCTTGCCAACCAAGTAAATCCTTCTTAGGAGAGGATTTATGATCCTATATATATATACGTATGTTAATTACGGCCATCCTAAGTTTTTCTATGAGATGAATTTCAGCCATGCTAAGCAATTTTCAAGAAGAGAATTTGGCCTAGCAAAAGAGAATTTGATGCAGAAAAACTTGTTTTTTACTCTGGTCAAAATTCGACCAACTCATAGAGATAGTGTGAATTTGCCCAAGAAGAGAGAGAGGGGAACTTTTTTGTTTTCGATAGTACACTAGTATCCTTTGCATCAAAAGGGTTTTGTTTACAACATCGAATCAAGGTTCATGCGAGTTTCAATTAAATTAATTGATAATTCAAAAGTGACTGGACGTTCTTGGTTTTTCTCTTGGAGGATTATTGTGACTAACAAAGAAGAAGATTTTGTTTGTTTCCATCCTTAGGTATACAATTTAAAGAAAGGGAGCCCACACTTCTAGGTGATTCACATTCATGATTGGTTTGGAAGATCTAGCGGATTCAATTTGACGCAAGTTCAATTGTCACGAAAAAAAGGTACGATACTTTTTATATACATCAATTAATCTAGGGTTAAGGTTCTCGTTACATAAAAGGGAAATTTTTTTATTTATACGAAAACCCTAATTTTAATAAATTTTCTCACGCTTCCGCTGCATGTGTTTTATTTTACCTACAATTATACTCAAGACATGTTCTCGAACTGACGTACCTTTCTTCATGCGAATGAGCATAGCGAAACGAACATCTTCGTGTCGCTTTTGCTTTGAGGGCTACCCGAACATAGCGTGCAATGACTCCATGATTTCGAATGCTGTAGTCATTGCTTCGTGCTTTGTGACAAGCACATCTTTCATAAAAGCCAATAGATATGTTCGGGACTTCTCATCATATGAGACCTATCGCTGGTATGCCTCACGAACAGTTCGTGCAACATTGCTAGTAGGTGCTGGAGGACATTCCTCTGTAAGCACAAACTTGAGGTCTTTGGTGACTAATTTTGTATTAATGTTAAGTTTCCACTCAGTGTAGTTATCACCAGTTAATTTGTCGTATGCAAGAATTTGGAGTAATGTAGAAGACATTATTGTTGAAATAAATAAGACAATCATTCAGTCATTCATTTAAAACAAGTGTGAGTGCTTTGGTATAAATTTAAACAGGATGCAAGAAAATGTTTAAAGAACTAGAAATACCTTAAAACTATTTACTATACCATGACAATCCAATATACCACAAAGAAGTGCCACATTAGGGTCGGTCAAGTCTTTGCATGTTGGACCAAGACAATCTCAATCAAATGATATTCTGAAAAAGCTAATTTTAGTCATTATAAAAAGCTCGTCAAACAATATTTATAAAACCTCAACAATGCCTAAAATGTTTACAAAACAAGTACAATGGCAAGTTGGGTATTGTCCATAGGGAAAGGGGAATCGGATGGCTAAAACTAGTTAAATAATGTGAAACTAAAGCTAAGCATGAAAATGTAAATGATATTGGGTTTAGTTTTGAAAAGTTAATTGTAAAGATGAAAAGTATAATTAGGCAAGTTATTCTAAATGCAATTAGTGTTAATATGCAATGGGAGTTAAATATGATGGTTAAGACTAAGGTATTGATGATCCAACAAGTGAATTATGAGCATGTACGAACTCTTATGAAATAAATGCACATAAACCAATTGCAACCAATCTAGATGTATAGTATCGGTTGTATTCCCTCATGAGTCCCCAATCTAGATGTATAGTATCGACAACTCACAAGAGATTGTTCACGAATGCACATCTATCGAATTAAGGGACTAATCTCTTTATAAATTCACCAACTTTGATGTATAGTGTTGGTGGTTAACCTATCACAAGCAACCAACCTAAATGTATAGACTAGGTTACCCATTCAAGATTAGATTAAAAATTGAGATTATTGAGTCTAGATCTCACTTGAGGATGTACTCTTGTTTGACCCTTCCATTCAATTTAGCTTAGGGAGGTTAAGTATATGTATACCCAATCACCCTTTCAAGCACTTGAGTTTAGGAACACCAAATAGATTTATACCTAGTCCACTACCCAATTAATTCCCTCAATCAATTAGCTAAGAGAGGAATGTACAATCAAAGACAAACCAATCAAGGGAATCAATTAAAATAATGAAATAAAAATAATTGATAGACTTAATAGAACAAAAATAGAGTTCATTACAAAGCCTAATATCCACAAGTTTTCACATCACTCCCCCAGTGGGATGTTTAGCTACTCATGATAATTACAATAAAATAACAAGGATAAAAGAGATAGAGAAGACCCATTGAAGAGAATTCCTCATTTCTTCAATCTTTAATTCCAATCTCCAAGTGTCCTTGAGTAGATGATGATGGAGGATGGTTAGATTTTATGGGGAATGATTCCTAAACCTTAGTGGTTAGAGATGAGAGAAAGTGTTTGGAAGAGAGAAGAAAATGATTCTTGAATCCTAAAATTTGTATATCCTCTCCTCTTTTCGTAATGGGAACAAGACATATTTATAAGGTTTCCAAAATAGGCTGAAAATCACTGATGTGGCTGTCTGATGCACCAAATATGTGGGTCGTGCGCGGGTAAGGACCAGCATAATGCCCTTATGCTCGATTTTTACCTCTCAGTTTTTGGTAATTGCGCAGGAAAATGTGCGGTTGCACACGGGGTGTGGACCTGTGCATTGACCTGCACACTAGAGCATTTCTTCATCTATTTTGGTCTGTTTTCACCCAATTCTCACAATTTTTGTTCTTTATTCTGAAATCTACCTAATTTCCTGAAAACACATCAAACCAGTCATAAGACAAGTGAAAACACTCGAAAACGAGACAAAGGTAATGGAATTGAGGGCCAAAATATATGACAATTTTGGTTCGATGAAATACCCCCAAACCAAATCTTTGCTCGTCCTCGAGCAAACCGTAAAACAAAACATACAAGACTCAAATAAAAATGACTCAATCTAAGACTCACATAAACCCAAAACAAATAATTTAATACGTCGCATGTCCAACTGGTGATGAGATGCAAGGATGTATGATAGAGAGAAGTAAAGATATGCAAATAATCTAAAACAACTCAAAGGAACTTGAGGGAAAACTCACAATACCACGAATCCCATGCCTAAGAGTGCTCTCATATCAGGAGCTACTCACTCCCGCACCTTGAGCATAATTCGCTTTGACTCTAAACTCACTCGGTTTCACTCTTCTTTTTCCACTTGGAGTCCTAAGTTCGTACTCCATCAAGGTATGCGATGATGGAATTTATGCATAGAAATCTAATGCATTGCCTATAATGTACATATTCAAAATGAGTTATGTATGTTAACTATCCTAGGAATGACTCACTATGCCATGAACATGAAAGATCAAGCTTCAACAAACATTCCCGATCAAGACATATCATAGATCAACTAGGACTTCCCTTTTGGTTGTAATGGTGCCATGGGGTTAGATTTAGTGAACAAAGAAATGGGAAATATAAGAGCTCAAATATCACTAATCATGTCTAAACATACTCACAACCCCACTCAATGCTCTCCTACAGATTTCTTATACTTTATCAACTAGGCATTTACAAATATACACATATTGTGATTCAAAATTGTACTCTACATTGTGAGTACTTTAACATTTATTTGCAAGGCTCTTTTCTTTTCTTTTTGCTTTTTTCGCTCTTTTTGATTTTCTATTCATTTATTTTCTTTTTGCACACTTGCAATTACATATTGACAATTTAAGCCCATAAGTGCTGATTGGGCAATTTTACATTTTTGAGCCATTTCATACACAATTTCATTATTGCCTACATACATGCTATTTTTTCTTCAGAGCTCTTATCTTTCAATCACTTCACAAAACACACACACACCCCCCATGATTGGCAATAAGGGTAGGCTTGTGTTTGGCTATGGTTATATGGTTAATTTTTGGTTCCAGATGAAAGATAGGTGTTTGGCCACAAATTTGGTTATGATGCACACATAAGGGATTAAGGAATGTGTTTAGGCATTTCAAGTAGTTGATCACACATATTGCCTAAAATAATTTCCATAATTAGTCTATCACGAGAATGAATGCATCCAACAAGCAATCCACAATATGTATGAGATGTATGTCCTATGGCATGTGACACTTATGATGAGAAGAGTGTTTAAAGAATAGAACAAAATGTACACTCAATTACGCTTTTAGTAGGCTTGTGTTTGTGAACTCATGGGTGTCTCCACCATTAGAACAAGGCGCAAGAGCACCGAGTCCCCTCAAATCAAGCACACAAAGGATGGAAGTAGCCCATGACAATGCAAAAAGAACCCATGAGTGACAAAGATTTGTACACAAGCTCACAATGCATGTAAAAACTCGCCAAAAGCACACGCTCAAGGCATCACATCCAAGCCAGTTAAAGCTTATAAATTTGGTCATTACGACAATTGAAAACTTTTTGGACCATAAAGACTAAAATGACTCAAGACAAATAAAAAGATGACTCAACAAGGCGTCTACACCCCCAAACCAAAACCCAACATTGTCTTCAATGTTGAAGACAAGAAAGCCTGGCCTAGATGCACGCACCTGACACGACTCAAACAAACCTAGGAACTAATCACGCACAATCAATGCCCAACAAAAAATAAAGACACAGATAGGCTCATACATAAAATAAGGAAATTAAGTGCAATATCAACATTTAAGGACAAACTATCATCAAGCATTATCATTCAAAATTGATGGCATGGGGATGAAACAACCCCCTAACCAGTCTTCTACTATATGCACAAGCATGTGTATATGTACTACCCCCAAATCGAATGGGGCAATACATGTAAATTAAGCACCCATACATTCTCATGCAAACTCTTAAAGAGCCTTCGGCTCATTGTGCCAAAAATGAATTAATCAATCTATCCATGAAAAAACTTGGAAACCAAAATTGTATAATCATTCACAAGTGTTTCCCTTCACTCTATTCACACAAAACCAAAGTTGTTATTCAATGATAATATCATCCATTCATATGCATAATTTTTGTAGACAAAAGATATATCAAGATAACATGCAAGAGTTTGAGATAGAAAGAGTAAACCGATGTGAATGCTCAATAATCTAAAACTTTGAGTAGGTTCCCGCCTTTTTTATTTGCATTCTTGGCTTGCTCGTCCCTCAAAGACTTGTAAGTGGCCGGTGTGTCAAATGCAAGAGATGAAGAACCTAACATTTAAGCACAATACTCATTCACAAAGGTTAACAGTCACAACACATATCTCAAACCAAATTTACTCTTAAATGAATATCACTTTCCACAATCTCTCATGCATCTATCATCCATCAAAAATTGTTATGCTAAACTAACAAAGGCACTTAGAAGCAAACTAATAAAATAAAATAACAAAAATAAACATGGAACATAAAATAAACATAATGAGGTTGCGTAAAAAATGTTCAATAGGATGCTAAGGGTTGTTTAACAAAGTTGGGAAATTCCTTCTTCTTGACTACCCAAGCAAATTTAGGCAATTTCCCTTTATCTTCCTTTCCTATGTTTCCCACTTGGCTCATTAAATTTTTTATCACCCATATTTTGTTTATCCTAGGTGGGCTCCTCCTATTCCTAGGATTTCTTTTTTTTTATCTTGTCTATTGAATTGGTACATTTTAGCTCTTACATGCTCTCTTCTTGAACAAAAATAGTAAATAGAAAATAGGTTAGAGGGATTCCCTTTTGATGTGTAACTTTGAGGTCATTGCATTTGCTTCACTTGTAATGCCTTGACCTCTTATTCCACCTTGCCCAACTTCATGATAACATCACCTTCCCTCTCCTTTGCTAATTTGATAGCTTCACCTTTCTTGTTCAGAGCTTTTTTGGCTTCATCTAAGACATGGACATTTAGATCGATCTCCATTTGCATTTTCTTTATTTTGAAACTGTATTTTCTTCAAATTCCTTTGATGCCCTCATGAAGTCCAAGAATTCCTCTAATTCTTTAATGTTTATGGCCTCAAGTCTCTTGATTTGCTCTTCCAATTCTTTGTTCTTGCTAGAGACTTCACCATTCTTCTTCTTCTGTGTAACATTTTCATCTCTGAGTGATTTCACCTCAAGAATAAGCCTCTTTTTAGCTCTTAGAGATTGTTCGACACTCCCGAGGCCTCTCTTCCTTCTAACTCCTTCAAGAGATTCAAGTTCTTTTCACATTCTTCCCTAATGTCTTCTTTTACTCGGGAAGCTTCCACCATCTTGTCTTGGAGTTCATCATTCTTTTTCTTTAACAACCTTATTTCTGATACTGCTTCCTTGAGGATGTCCAATAACTCATTGTTCATCTCTATCATCTTGTTTCGTTCCTCCTCAATGTTACTTCATTTGAGATCATATAATGCAAAATAGCTCTTTTGATCGTCTTCAGTTGACCGAATTTGCTTAAGGGCCTTATCCTCACTATAAGTCCATGTGGAGTCTTGGTATGTTCTCCAATCTTGGTTGTGAGAGTTGTTGTATGACTTATAGTCTAGCTCTGGGCTGTGGGAATCTCTTGATGTGCTCATAGGTTCTAAACAATAAGGCTTTGAAGTTTGAGCTTGCTTTCTACAAAACTCTGGAAATCTATCTCTTAACTGACAACTCTCTAAGTCATGTCTAACTTCACCACATATCTTGAACTCCACGATCCCTACCTGCCCAAAAAAGTCCATCGTACCTGAAACAAATAAAAACAAAAATACCAAAAGAAAAAAAAAAGATACAGAAGAAAACTAAAACAACTAAGATGCTAAACTAGATAAATAGATAATTAAGATTAGCCACCGAATTAACACCTTTCCCCGGCAGCAACACCATTCTGATCGAGCTAATTTTAGTCGTTATAAAACGATCGTCAAACAATATTTATAAAACCTCAACAATGCCTAAAATATTTACAAAACAAGTACAATGGCAAGTCGGGTATCGTCCATAGGGAAAGGGGTATCGAATGGCTAAAACTAGTTAACTAATGTGAAACTAAAGCTAAGCATGAAAATGTAAATGATATTGGGTTTGGTTTTGAAAAGTTAATTGTAAAAATGCAAACTAAAATTAGGCAAGCTATTCTAAATGCAATTAGTGTTATTATTCATTGGGAGTAAAATATGATGGTTAAGACTAAGGTATTGATGATTCAACAAGTAAATTATGGACATGTACGAACTATCATGAAACAAATACACAAAGATCAGTTTCAACCAATCTAGATGTATAGTATCAATTGTATTCCCTCATGAGTTTCCAATCTAGATGTATAGTATCGGCCACTCACAAGTGATTGCTCATGAATACACATCTATCGAATTAAGGGACTAGTCTCTTTATAAATTCACCAACCTAAATGTATAATGTTGGTGCTTAAACTATCACAAGCAACCAACCTAGATTTATAGACTAGGTTAACCATTCAAGGTTAGATTAAAAATGGAGATTATTGAGTCCGGGTCTCATTTGAGGATGTACTCTTGTTTGACCCTTCCATTCAATTTAGCTTAGGGAGATTAAGTAGATGTATACCCAATCACCCACTCAAGCACTTGAGTTTAAGAAGACCAAAGAGATGTATACCTAGTCCACTACACAATTAATTCCCTCAATCAATTAGCTAAGAGAGAAATGTACAATCAAAGACAAACCAATAAGAGAAACAATTAAAACAATGAATTAAACATAATTGATAGATTTAATAGAACAAAAATAGAGTTCATTACAAAGCACAATATCCACAAGTGTTCACATCAATCCCCTAGTGGGATGTTTATCTACTCATGACAATTACAATAAAATAACAAGGAGAAAAGAAATATAGAAGACCCAATAAAGAGAACTCCTCATTTCTTGAAGCTTTAATTCCAATCTTCAAGTGTCCTTGAGTAGATGATGATGGAGGATGGTTAGATTTTGCGGGAAATGATTCCTAAACCTAAGTTAGTGGTAAGAGATGAGAGAAAGTGTTTGGAAGAGAGAAGATATTGATTCTTAGATCCCAAAATTCGTATATCCTCTCCTCTTTTCGTAATGAGAACAAGACATATTTATAAGGTTTCCAAAATAGGGCAGAAAGTCATTGATTTGGCTGTTTGATGCACCAAATGCGCGGGTCGTGCATGGGTAAGGACCTACGCAGTGACCCGCGTAATTCCCTGATGCTCGATTTTAACTCTCGGTTTTTGGCAATTGTGCAGACAAATAAGCGGTTGCGTGCGGGTTGTGGACCCGAGCATTGACCTACACACTAGAGCATTTCTTCATCGATTTTGGCCTGTTTTTGCCCTATTCTCGTACTTCTGTCTTCTGAAATGTACCTAATTGTTTGAAAACACATCAAACGAGCAATAAGACAAGCGAAAACACTTGTAAACGAGACAAAGGTAATGGAATTGAGGACCAAAATATATGACAATTTTGGTCCGATCATATTCTAGAATAACTCTTATTCCATATCATTCAATCGTCGTTTACGCAATAAGGTTTTTAGTTAACAAACTTACTCAAGACTTTCATGAGTGTAACCCACCATTTCAGATCTCACGAGCTTAACTCGAGAATTGCTGCCTTAGGGTCGGTTAATCCCAAAATACCCTCAGAAATCATATCCGTTAGGAAGTCAACCTTGGTATTGTTCTTTGTGGAAACCCACCTTAGGGAGGACGAAAGCGAAGCCGTCACGAAACCATACTCGGATCTCATGGTGTTGAACTAATGATGGAGACTGCTGGATATCTATTTCATATATCCCTCTTCCACTCACTATTTTATAAAAAGGGTTTTCTATTATCCGTTAATGCACCTAGACTCTACAGGATCAAACGACTAATTTTAATCAAGTTATCTAGCGCAGTAACTAAATAGAATCAAAATTATAATTAACTAATAAATTTAATGATTTTAAACAGTTAAAAATCTAATCTAATAGTGAATAATCAAAGCCTTTGTAAACCTTTTACTAAGGTCAGATTATTATGATAGTGTTTACCAAGTTTTAACTATTAAAACTCTAACACTTTATTCGGTCTATTTATTATTAGGTTATTAATCATATTAATCCTAATTACAATAAATGACCCTATTAATCTAACTTATTAAACTCTTTAATAACAAGATTAATATTAATGAGAATTACCAAGTTTTTTAACCATTAAAAAACTAATCTCATTATTCATAGAAATTTATGTATTTACCCATTTTAATAACATTAAAAAAATACATAAAATATCAGACTATGATCCATGTATGACATATAATATATATTTGTTTAGGCACATCTAATCTAAATGACATACATATGCATGACAATGCTTTTATCATCACATAATATAAAACATACATGAATTGACTGGGTACTGTGGATTATTTAACCTAAAAAAATTGGAATCTAAAATTACAAAAAAATCCCCCAAGGCATTCCTTGGTCTTCTTGTATCTTCATAAACCTTACAGTCTCTTCACAACACTCTGATTCATCACATGAATCTGAAACAGGAAATCCGCACGGAACGCATTACGCAACACTTGCCAATGAAACCGTGCAAGACGATGTGAACAGTACCATATGAATAGTGCCATGAACATTATGTGAATAATGCCGTGAACAGTGCCGATGAATAGAACCTCCCCCCCCCCCCCCGCGTGAACATTACCGCCATCACGCATGTTTCCAGTTTTTCGTTTACATGTTACAATTATATTTATTTACAATATAATAACAGTAAAAAAAATGAAAAATATTTATACAACCCATAAACCCTAAATCCATAGTACCATAAAAAATTATGATCAACCATGTTTAAATTAAACAATTTAAGTATAAATATTCATACAATCATATAGATGGTGCCTACACATTCATACATACAGGAGCATTGAAAACAATTTCTAGTTCCAAAAAATATTTGGCTCTGATGCCAATTGTTGGAACCCCGTTCACTGGTAATGCAGTGGAAGTAGGTTTAATTTTTTTTTAAATAGATCATAATCTAGAACCAGTGAAGTTGGGATCGTAATTATTTTCGGAACTCATACATACAATATGTATACATAGAAAATTGTAATCAATAAAATCAGAAGAAGAAAATCTTACCAACGTTCGGTGGCTCCTTCACTTTAAGATATGCTCCTGTCTGAACCACTCGATTCTCATTGCTATCTCCCAGGGTTGGTAATGCGTAATGCATGTGGACGCGTCACGATCTCAGAAACTTGAATGGAGGATGTAGAGAGAATTGAAGAAACTTTTTCTTCTAAGTGAAAACTGTCTAGAACCATTCTTGTTGTTGAAGCAAAAATAATATATTTGTATTTTATGCTTCAGTGCAACGACTTGCACCCCACATTATATATATATATATATATATATATATATATATATAAATGCATAGTGTACATCTTTTGACTTCTCTCTTTGATTCAAACACACACTTGCACACCAAAATATCCACTAATCAGTTTTTTCTCTTCGTTTTGCGTTCATCTGGTGTAGCCATTCCACGCACACCCAAATTCACTTAATAACAAAACTGATGTGTTTTAGTTGGATATCACCTTTATTCGTTTTTCAAATAAACAATATATATCTCATATATATATATATATATATATATATATATTTATCCTTTAAAAAACTAATGATATCTTTATTTGATTTTAAAATCTTTTAAATAAAAAAATATCTCAAATCTTTTAATTAAAAAGATAATTAGATATTTATTTTTGAATTTAAACATTTTATATTCATTTTGAAATATTTAATTTAATAAAATAAAATAATCTCATTATCTTATTCTATATAAAATAAATTATCAACTAACACTCTCCATTTAGTGATTAATTAAATAATCTCATTATTAATTTATTTAATCACCATTATTCATTAATTAAATAATCTCATTTTTCAAATAATTCCTAAATAAATACGTGTCACATTCATAACATAATTAATTGGACAATCCAATTAATTAACCGTGACCCTTGTTACCTAAATCGATCCGGTTAGCAAGGGGACCTAATGGACCTGCAGTATTTTGAGCTCCAATAATTCTTGGAATCATTATTTAAACTCTTTAATTAATATTCATTGATTATTAACTCTTGTGTTATTCCACTAAAAACCCGAAGCTATACTCTCTCAACTACAGATGCTTTTACATAGACCGATACAACTCGATGTCCATCGTATAGATATTACACATGGTGCGATCCTTCACAGTAGTTCATAATTAGAGATGGGTCATAATATCTGTTATACCCCTCTAATTACATATATCCTTTAAGTACCGTAGATTTTCTAATTGACAATAAATCCTTTTTCCATACGGAATTAGGAGATTGCTCATAACGTCCAAGCCCTGAATCAACCTTAAGGGAACTACCATCTGCTTCTCACAAGAAGGAGTGGATTCCACTATTGTGCATAAACCTTCCCAGCCACAAGCCAAACCATAATCCTAACATGCGGAGTATATTGATCAGGAACTGCATCTGACCTCACCCATGGTATATCAAATACCATGATCTAACCTGAAGGAGTCGATATGACACTCAGGATTAAGATCACCCACATATAGCCATCATTAGTTGATATATATGAATCTCATTGCTAAACGGATCTTGGTGAGAGATTCACATAGATCATGGCCCAGTCCTATATGATCACATCATACAAGGTTCATTCATTCCCATATCTCTTGTTAATGATTCAGGATAGAATCACCGTACATTACGGAATGGACCACATCTATAGATTAACCAAAAATGCAGTACCCAACTTTATTTGCTATCTATGGACTCTTATTATAGCACATCTCTTACTGTATCCATTTGTATATGACACTCATATACACAGTCCGAGATTACATCCGGTAATTTTGGATGTTAAATATATACACAAGTTATAAAATAAACAGCAGAACAAGAATGAATTGAACTTTTCCTTTTATTTATTTCATAAATCCATTTACAAATTACATATTTTGGGCATAAACCCCAACAATTTGACTATCCCAGTCTCGAGATCTAGATAACAACTATGCTCTTACAGTCAGACTCTTCTTGGCAGGGGGTAGTGCCCGGCCAAGGCATCAAGAATGCTATCTAGTTATTCCTTGGTTTGTTAAAACCAAGGCGAATTCATTCTGGAGAAAATAAAATGCAATCGGGGATGGAGAAAACTTACCAAGAGACTTTATTGATGATTAAAATAGAGTACATTATTGTGTTTAAAGAATTATTATTCCTGAATTCCTAAATGGAGATAGTCTGCTAAGGAGTTCCCTCCCTAAGGGTAGAACTTCTTCAAATGATCAGTGTTACAGGTATGGTCGATGGGTCGATAATCATTATCTTCCAACTTGTAAGCTCTGCTACGGACCACTACTTTTACCAAGTATGGTTCCTCTCAGTTGGCTCCCAGGATTCTGTCTGATCCTACCCGGGTGTTTTAGGTCACCTTCCTGAGTACTAGGTCATCTTTTTTGAAGCCTCTGACCTTTACCCTTTTGTTGAAATACCTCATGATTTGCTCTGAAAAACCGCTGCCTTCTCGGCTACTCGATCTTGCTCTTCCTCTAAAAGGTCTAGCTTTGCTCAGAGCTTAACCTCATTTCTCTTTGGTTCAAAGTGTTGTAACCTGAACGAGGTCAGTTTGTGCTTAATGGGAAGGATCGCTTCAACACTAAAAACCAACGAATTGAGTATTTCTCCAGTGGCTGTCCTTTTCATGGTTCGATACGCACAAAGGACCTAGGGAAGCTCCTCGACCCACTTATCCTTCTTTTATTGCAATTTCCTTTTCAACAATTTCTTGATGGTCTTATTGGTAGCATCAACCAATCCATTGGTCTGCGGGTGGACTAACAAATTGAATCGGAGATCAATTCCCAAACCTTCGTAAAAGTCCCTGAATCGAGCATTATTGAACTATTTGCGTAGGTCAGTGATTATGATAAGAGCAGTGTCGAACCTGCAAACCACGTTGGTCTGATGAACTTAGTTGTATTTTCCTTTGAGATTCGAGAGAGAGATCCTGCCTCGACCCACTTGGTAAAATAATCAATAGCAACGATAAGCGGTGGGAAGCGGATCGATCCGGTCGACCCCGTAAATGGTTAAAGGGTAAGGTTAAATAATTGAAGATAGTTGTTCAGGAGGAAGGTGGTTCAAGTTTGAGGTCCTCTGGCATGGTTAACCGGACCTTACAAAAATCTTTACATCTTGGTGAAAAGTTGGCTAGTAGTATCCCATGCGAAGTACCTGATAAGCTAAAGCCTCCCCACCAATGTGATTTCTACAATCCTCATAATAGACCACTCTTAATGCCCAGCTGGCATCATTGGGATACAGACATCAAAGCAAAGGAGGGACCTACCCCTCTTGGAAAGGTACCCATCCATCAGGCAATACTGGACAGAAACCCTTTTGATTTTACAGGTTTGGTCAAGGTCCTCAGGAAGCTTCCCATCTTAGAGGTAGGCATCTATCAGATCCATCCAATAGGGCAGTCGGTCAACTGGGCAAATTTCTTTACCTGCTGTTATGCTCGATTGGGAGATCACCTGGAGGGGGACACCTGTTGTTAATTGGCAGCTATCTTTACCAAGACAACTGCTTTGTGATTTTGCTGTCAGGGGATCTGCTTAATCTTGAATCCCTTGAACCTATTCCTAAGCTGTTGAACTTACTTTAGGTAGGAAACCATGTTATCACCCATAGCTTTGTAGAGCCCAGTAACCTGGTTTACAATGAGTAACGAATCACTCTTCACATGCAAGTAATTGGCCCCAAGTTCAATAGCAACCCTCATTCCTACCAGAAGTGCTTCGTACTTTGCCTCATTTTTGGTAGCCTTAAACTCAAACATAAAATAATAGCATCATTTCATCCTCTCTGGGTCGATTATAACTATACTGGCTCCCCTACCTGCTTGTCCGAAAGCCCCATCAGTATAGGGAATCTAGGCATTGCAATCTTTCGAAAATCATCAAGCTCCGGAGGCTTCTTCTGAGGTATATCTACCTTTGTCAAGGATTCTACCTCTTGCCTTTTGAGTACCGAAAACTCAACCATAAATTTTGTAAAAGCTTGAGCCTTGATCATCGTTCTAGTCTTGTATTTCAAATCGAATTGTGTGAGCTCTAGGGTGCACAAAAATAACCTTACCAATATGTCTGGCCTCTGTAAAAACTGGCGGAGAGGTTGATCGATCATTACTGCCACAATATGAACATGAAAATAAAGGCAAAGCTTTCTTACCGAGGTAACAAGGGTAAAAGTGTGCTTCTCAAGGAGGAGGTAGTTCTTTTGGGGCTTGAATAGTGGACGACTATTGTAATATAAAGGTCGTTGGACCCTATCTCCACAATCTTTGATCAAGGCTCCACTCTCCGTTGTTTTTGAAAAGTCCTCATTTATTGATTGGCTTATTTCGTGAACAACCACATTATTGCATGTAAGGGTAGCTTAGGCTCTCAAGACCTCAAGAGGAGAAGCATCAAAGGTAAAATTCTTGTGCTTACTTACTTTGAAGAGATAATTGCACACACTCATATATTCATGCATAACTCTTGATCTTATTTGTTGAGTGTTTTCTTGTGTGCATTTTAGTTTACATGACTCTTGTTGACCTATTTGCATCTTGCTATGAAAGTTGTTTGTCATGCTAGGCATTAAATTAGTATGCAATTTCATCACTCTTGAACTTATTGCTTTTGTGCTTTTGAGTGTTAAAAAAAAATAGGTCTTGCGCTGGTGGTGCGCTACTCGACTAGCGCACCTCACCAGCGTAACTTTCACAATGGACCACCCCTAGTCATACGCCGCTGAGCTGAGCTGCTGCACCCGTGCTTAGTTGAAAAATGTGGGCGTGCGTTGGTGGTGCGCTACTCGTCTAGCGCAGCCTCACCAGCGTAAACTTCCCAGAGAATCTGCACTTGTGTTGCGCTACTAGGATGCGCCACTCGACCAGCGCCTATTTTAAAAATAGGTTATGCGCTGGTGGTACGCTGCTCGACCAGCGCACGTAAAGAAAGCTGGAACATTTTTTCCAAAACGACCTCACTTTAATTGGATCTTATATATATATATATAACTCAATGCCTTAAGGTCGTGTATGAGTTTAGAATATCACATTTCTTCCTTAGAACACATTTCAAAGGAAAAACAATTCCAAAAACTCATTTTTAATCACTCAAAGCATTCCCATGAGCATTAAATCTTCATCTTGCATCATCTAAGTTCATTTAGAGTGTTTCAATGGATAGGGCTGCTTCATCACATCTTGTTTGGTAAGTTCTTCACTATCTTCTTACAAGTTAAGTGTTTTGCTTACTAAACCATCTATTTAATTAATTGTATTCTCTTAGAATATTTTCAGATACAAATTAGAGATTGTTGTGATGACATGATTGAGTGTTGTATTGTGATAGCCTCATAGGATTGATTTATCTATGTTTAGCTAGGCTATTTGAACATGTCATTTAGCACTTGATATCTAAGATTGCATTAATTGTCATCTCATTATCCTAGATAAGCATAGAGGGTTTCCTAGCCTTGTTTGTTCATTGAATATCATCATATATTCATTTAGGACACTTTATCTCTTCATTGAGAAGTAAGACTTGTGTTGTTTCCGGGAGTAGGTAGCTTAAAGCACAAGCATGATGAACTAGGTTCACTTATACCAAGATTAGGTAGTGGTGAAGGATTAAACTGGGATTAGATTGTAATTCCTTTATCATTAGTTGATTCGAGGTTCTATTGTGGCGCACTCATCAGCCCGTGGTTTTTCCTATTTGGTGTGTTTCCACGTATTTCTGAATTGTTTTTACTATTTCCGTATTTATTGCACTTGTGGTATCTTTATAACTGGATAGGGGTATTTTTGTCAACTTGACTCTTAATGAAAATTGGGTAAAAGTTCATTAAAATCTATTCACCCCCCTCTAGAATAATATTACACACCATATTATTTGTTTCAATTGGTATCAGAGCAGGTTCCTAGACATACATAGGTGATCCTCGCTCATTTTGGTGTGTGTTGCATTTTGTTTGTTTGTATTGACCATTCATACACTTGCATTCATATCATTCATTCATAAACACAATAAGTGGAAACAGTGGCAATGAGTGAACTTCTAGCACTAGACCTCCACTCCTCACCGGGTTGAATTATGCCTCTTGGAAATGCAAGATGGTGTCGTACATATGCCAAATTCATGACAGGGCATGGATGGCGGTTGAAGATGGCTACACTCCACCCATGATGACTTCTGCAGATGGAGGAGATGATGTACTCAAACCAAAGGCTCAGTGGAATGCACAAGAGTTTGAGGCTTTAAAGTGGAATAGGAAGGCAATACATGCCATCCTTTTTGCACTGGATGATAACCTATACAAGTTGGTTCAAAACACTAGGATAGCTAAGGAAGTATGGGACATCCTAGAAGTTACACATGAGGGAACTGACATGGTTAAGGAATTAAAGCTTCAAGTTCTCCAAACGCAATTCGAATTGCTCAAGATGAATGAGAACGAGTGCTTCAATGATTTTGAAATAAGGTTGATGGACATTATGAACCAAAGTCATCGACTTGGTGATCCTTATTCGGATAGAAAGATCAAGCTGAAGATTGTGGGATCTCTACCCTATAGGTTTGAGTCTAAGGTGACGAATTTGGAAGAAAATAGTGGTTACATGGACATGAAGCCAAATGAAGTGATAAGGGGGCTTCTAGCATATGAATCTAGGAAATGTCCTAACCCCACACCATCAAAGAAGGAAAAAGATATTGCTTTAAAAGCCTCCAAAGTTGAGAAGGAGGAAGGTGATGACTCGGATGAAGAGATGGCCTTGCTAATGAGGAAGTTTAAGAAATTCTACAAGTCCGAGAAGAAAGGCTTTGGATCCAAGGGTCAACACTTGAAGAAAAAGACTCTCTTCAAGAAGTTTAAGCCTAGGCAAGAGAAGAACGAGAAGAAAGGAGTCCAATGCTATCAATGTGGTTGAATATGTCTCTTTGCCCCGGAATGTGCAATTCACAAAAACAAGAAGAAAAGTGATGGATGCCACATGGAGTGAAAGTGATGACTCTAATGAAGGAGATGAGTCTTTGGATGATGAAGAACTCATGGCTAACTTCATAGCATTTACATCCTCTCTTAGGAGCAAAGATTCTAGTGAAGAATAGAATGATAGTCAAGAGGGAGACTATTAAAGTGATGATGGATCTTCATCACAAACCACAAATGGAAGTGTGGATATGATGGATCTCAAGGACTACATGGCCAAGTTTGAGAGCTCAAGATTAAAGAACAAGAATGAGATCAAGAGATTAAAAAAAGAAAATCTAGATCTCTCAACTCAAGTTGACCAACTAAATGAAGAGTTGGAAAGATCTAAGAAGAGTGAAAAAGGGTTGAAGAAAGAGCTTGAAGATGCTATAGAGTTGTTAGCCAAGATGAACTCTAGCACCAAGAAACTTGACCACATGCTAGATGTAGGAAAGAGGCCAAGTGATAAGAATGGGCTTGGGTTTGAAGATGACAAGATGTCCTCCACTCCAAGCAAGACCATTTTTGTAAGAAGCATGAACTTCAATGGGTCCTCTCCTCATCAAACTCCTAGGAAGAAGATTGATCTAGGAGAGTGTTCAAAAAGTGCTCAAGTGAATGTGGCACCAAGAAGCCCACCTCAAGTTCATCCTACAAGGGCTCCTCAAGTTCATCCTACAAGGGCTCCTCAAGTTAACCTCCCTCAACCAAAAGCTCACAAAGGGAAAGCACCTATCATGCAAGATCAACCAAGGAAGCAATCAAGTCTTGCTCAACAACAAAGAAGGAAAGCTCCTCAACAACAAGCAAGACAACCACAAAGACATGGGAAGGCTCCAATGCATCCTCAAGGATATGGTGTAATTCCTAACTTCTTACCTACATGTCATTTTTGTTGTATTGATGGTCACATTAGACCAAATTGCTTTAGATATATCAAATTGTGTAGGATTGAAAGCATAATAGAAAATAAAATGGCTAGAGCCACGAAGAATGATCCTAGGACATCTAGATCCATGATGCATGATCCTAAGAAACCTAGAGCCATGATGCATGTCACTAGGAAGAGTGGAACACCTTTGCATGATCCTATGACATTTAGAGCCCATGTATCATTAACCACTAGGAAGAAAAATACTGCATCTAGGTGGATTAGAAAGGATGAACACATTTGCCATGTTCCACAAATTTCCTTGAAAGCTCATTCATGTGATTTTTGGTATTTGGATAGTGGGTGCTCTAGGCACATGACTGGAAATAAGAGTTTCTTTGAGACTCCTATGATGGAGAAGGGAGGAAATGTCACCTTTGGTGATGGATCAAAAAAGAAGGTCAAAGGAAAGGGAACCATTTCCATTCCCGGATTACCTTCTTTGTCCAATGCTTTGTATGTTGATGGCCTATAAGCAAATTTGATAAGCATTTCACATCTTAGTGATGATGGACTCTCCGTCTTGTTTAGGAAAAATGATTGTTCTATCATATTGCCTAATGGACAAACCTTGTTAAAAGGTATGAGATCTAGTGACAATTGCTATTGTCTTGAGGCTAGAAGCGTGTCTTGTAATGTGTCCAAGGATGAACAAAGAGAGTTGTGGCATGAAAGACTTGGTCACATGAACTTTAAGGATTTAAGAATCTTAGATAAGTTCAATGTTGTGCGAGGCCTTCCCAAGCTTGGGAAAAAGGTTAATGGTCTTTGTGGACCTTGTCAACAAGGGAAGCAAACCAAAAGTATGCACAAAAAGGGCAAGTATATAACCACCAAATAACCTCTAGAGCTTCTCCACATGGATCTTGTGGGTCCTATGCAAACCAAGAGTTTAGGTGGAAAGAGATACATTTTTATGTGTGTAGATGACTTCTCTAGGTACACATGGACCTATTTCCTTAGAGAAAAATCTGAAACTTTTGACAAGTTTAAAATGCTTTGCTCTAAAATTCAAAATGAAATGAACTCCGAGATTAAAAGCATTAAGAGAATTAGGAGTGACCATAGGAAGGAATTTTAGAATGCCCACTTTGGAAACTTTTGCAATAGTCTAGGCATTTCTCATGAGTTTTCGGCTCCTAGGACACCTCAACAAAATGGAGTTGTTAAGAGGAAAAATAGGGTTCTTCAAGAAATGGCCCATGTGATGTTGCTTAGCAACAATGTCCCTAGGAATCTTTGGGCCGAGGCCATCAATACTGCTTGCTACATAGGAAATAGAGTCTTCCTTAGGCCCCACACTAGGCAAACCTCCTATGAGTTATGGAAAGGTAGGAAGCCAAATGTTAGCTACTTCCACACTTTTGGAAGCAAATGCTACATTATGAATGACCATGATCAACTTGGCAAATTTGATGCTAAGAGTGATGAGGGTATCTCCATTGGCTATGCCTTGAATAGTAGAGCCTATAGAGTTTTTAATTTAAGAACTAGGACCCTAATGGAATCATCGTATGTTGTCATTGATGATACTAGGCTCAAAACTAATGACCATGAGGAGAAGGTAGATTTAGTTGATGACTATCGACTCCCCTTTGGAGAAAGTAGTTGATATCTCTAATATTGAAAAGGCTAGTTAGGATTCCTCACTTGGACTCAAAAGAACCTGCTCCATGGGTTAGGAAACTTCATGACAAAGATGACATTATTGGTGAAGTTAGTGAGGGTGTTAGGACTAGGCGTCAAATGGCTAATCTTATTAGCTGCACTTGTTACACCTCTCAAATAGAACCCAAGAAAATTGATGAAGCCTTAAAAGATGAATTTTGGGTTCTTGCTATGCAAGAAGAGCTTAACCAATTTGAAAGGAATGAGGTTTGGACTTTAGTTCCTAGGCCTAAGAACACCAATGTGATAGGCACCAAGTGGGTATTTAGGAACAAATCCGTTGAGGATGGCAACATTGCGAGAAACAAGGCTAGGCTTGTAGCACAAGGATACTCTCAAATTGAGGGTATTGACTTTGAGGAGACATTTGCTCCCATTGCTAGGATTGAGTCCATTAGGCTTCTTCTATCCATTTCTTGTTTGCACAAGTTCAAATTATATCAAATGGATGTTAAGAGTGCCTTCCTCAATGGTTTATTGCAAGAGGAAGTGTTTGTTGAGCAACCCAAAGGGTTTGTGGATCCTCACCACCCTAATCATGTCTATCACCTTAAGAAAGCTTTGTATGGGTTGAAACAAGCACCTATGGCTTGGTATAAGCGTCTCACCCAATATCTTATAGACAATGGCTACACTAGGGGTAGTGTTGACAAGACTCTATTCATCAAGAAAAACAAAGATGAGCTATTTATAGCTCAAATCTATGTTGATGATATAGTCTTTGGCTTCACCAATGACACCAAAGTCCAACAATTTGTTGATGTCATATCTCATGAATTTGAGATGAGTCTTGTTGGTGAGTTGAGTTACTTTCTAGGTTTATAAATTAAGCAAATGGATGATGGGATTTTCATATCTCAAGCTAAATATGCCAAAAACCTAGTGAAGAAATTTGGCCTTGAAAGTGCCAAACATTGTGATACACCCATGAGTACCACTTTGAAGCTAAGCAAGGATGCTAGTGGTAAAAGTGTGGACCAAAATTTATATCGTGGCATGATTGGTAGCTTGCTCTATTTGACAGTAAGTAGGCCCGATATCTCATTTAGTGTGGGAGTGTGTGCTAGGTACCAAGCGGATCCTAAGGAGTCCCATCTCTCTTTTGTTAAGAGAATCATTCGATATGTGAATGGGACATCCAACTATGGGATTTGGTACTCTTTTTACACTAATTCTAGTCTTGTAGGCTTTAGTGATGCAGATTGGGCAGGAAATTGTGATAATAGGAAAAGTACATCGGGCTGTTGCTTTTTCCTTGGAAACAACCTTGTCTCTTGGTTTTGCAAGAAGCGAAATTTGATTTCCTTGTTCACGGCTGAGGCCAAATACATTGCTGCTGGGAGTGGATGCACACAACTGTTTTGGATGAAGCAAATGCTAGTCGACTATGGATTCAATCAAGGTACTCTTACTCTCTTTTGTGATAACATGAGTGCAATTAACATTTCAAAGAATCCAGTTCAGCATTCTAGGACTAAGCATATTGACATCCATCATCATTTCATTAGAGAACTAGTTGAGAGAAAATGCATTGTACTTGGGCATGTAGGTATAAATGATTAACTAGCGGATCTATTTACTAAACCTTTAGATGCTACTCGATTCAAGACTCTTAGTAGATCTATTGGGATTTGTTTAATGGAGTGATGTGTTGTGGTCTTTGACCCAATATGGGGAACTCAAGCTAAGAGAGCTATTGTATACTTGTTGCATGCATTTGTTTTCTTAGAAATATGTTTATGCCTCTTTATTTATTGCTTGAGTATCTTGGTTGCACTTATAGTATATTGTATTTTCTTAAATAAGTGTGAACATTGCTATGATTACAATCCATGTCATATTTATGTTCAAACATGAATTTTTGGACTAGGAGATATACATTGGAAGTACATGTTTGAATGACCTATAATTATCTCCATGACATGCTGATTCTTAATTGACATGCTGATGAAAAATGATAAAGCATGATTTGATGATTGAAATTGTTAAATGCAACACATTGTGTGAAACATACTAGTGAGACTAAATTGTTTAAACAATGTCTCTCTTTCTTTATTAGTTGAACATGGCTATTATCATACGGGTATCATCCCAGAAAAATCAAATAGGGTGCAAAGCTGCTCATGCCATGTTTAGTTTCTAAACTTGGATATAGTGCCTTTAAAACTTGATATTTATGAGAACTCTATATCCTTGCTTCTCTTATGACAAATGTTGTAATTGGTTTGAATTATATTGGAAACCTTTGTCATTTTCTTTGCCAAATACCATTGTTTTTGGACTTGAATGCAACATGTCTTGTATGCAAAGCATTTTTTGATTCACACATTGTCTTTCAAATAAATCTCCTTGTGTCTCTTCTATCACTTGAGGATTCATAAATGTGGCTTATATAATTATGCAACAATCTTGTATGCTCTTTTCTTTCTTTGCCTTGAGTGACCCCGTTGGGGACTTCTCCTTTGTCTATATCATGACAAAAAGGGGGAGTAGCATTGACCTAGCATTATGATGTTAGGAAAGTAGCATGTGTTGGCTTTAAGGGGGAGCATATAGCATTGACCTAGCATTGTGATGTTAGGGGAGTAGCATGTGTTGGCTTTAAGGGGGAGCATTGCTTGTTTGAAGGGGAGATGACATGTAGGGGGAGTAACCCGTTGAGGGGGAGCATTGCATGAGCATTTCATGATATCATACTCATATTTCTAAATGCAAATGCTTTTGTTTTATATTCACTTGATCATTTCACATGCACTTGGTTTGGTAAAAAGTATTTGTGCTTGCCTTGTGTGTAGGGTTGATAATTCTACAAGAGATTGAAGACTTGAAGTTTTTTTTTATGATTATCTCTTTGTAATGTAGAATATCTTCCCAGTGTTTTTTTATTCTATTTTGTTTTGTGAGGATCAATGTGATGGGTGGTTTTGTCACGAAATACCCAAAGGGGGAGATTCAAAAGTCCTCATTTATTGATTTGCTTATTTCGTGAACAACGACATTGTTGGGGTTCATGTAAGGGTAGCTTAGTCTCTCAAGACCTTAAGAGGAGAATCATCAAAGGTAAAATTCTTGTGCTTACTTACTTTAAAGATATAATTGCACGCACTCACATATTCATGCATAACTCTTGATATTATTTGTTGAGTGTTTTCTTGTGTGCATTTTAGTTTACATGACTCTTGTTGACCTATTTGCATCTTGGTATGAAAGTTGTATGTCAAGCTATGCATTAAATTAGGATGCAATTTCATCACTCTTGAACTTATTGCTTTTGTGCTTTTGAGTGTTAAAAAACAATAGGTCTTGCGCTTGTGGTACGCTACTCGACCAGCGCACCTCACCAGCGCAACTTTCACAGTGGACCGCCCCTAGTCATGCGCCACTGAGTTGCGCTGCTGCACCCGTGCTTAGTTGAAAAATATGGGTGTGCGCTGGTGGTGCTCTACTCGTCAAGCGCAACCTCACCAGTGCAAACTTCCCAGAGAATCTGCGCTTGTGTTGCGCTACTGGATGCGCCACTAAACCAGCGCCTATTTTAAAAATAGGCTGTGCGCTGCTCGACCAGCGTACGCAGAGAAAGCTGGAACGTTTTTTCCAAAACGACCTCACTTTGATTGGATCTTATATATATATAACTCAATGCCTTAAGGTCATGTATGAGTTCAGAATATCACATTTCTTCCTTAGAACACATTTCAAAGGAAAAACAATTCCAAGAACTCATTTTTAATCACTCAAAGCATTCCCATGAGCATTAAATCTTCATCTTGCATCATCTAAGTTCATTTAGAGTGCACCAATGGATAGGGCTGCTTCATCACATCTTGTTTGGTAAGTTCTTCACTATCTTCTTACAAGTTAAGTGTTTTGCTTACTAAACCATCTATTTAATTAATTGTATTCTCTTAGAATATTTTTATATACAAATTAGAGATTGTTGTGATGACATGATTGAGTGTTGTATTGTGCTAGCTTCATAGGATTGATTGATCTATGTTTAGCTAGGCTATTTGAACATATCATTTAGCACTTGATATCTAGGATTGTATTAATTGTCATCTCATTATCCTAGATAAGCATATAGGGTTTCCTAGCCTTGTTTGTTCATTGAATATCATCATATATTCATTTAGGACACTTTATCTCTTCATTGAGAAGTAAGACTTGTGTTGTTTCCGGGAGTAGGTAGCTTAATGCACAAGCATGATGAACTAGGTTCACTTATACCGGGATTAGGTAATGGTGAAGGATTAAACCGGGATTAGGTTGTAATTCCTTTATCATTAGTGGACTCGAGGTTCTAGTGTGGCACACTCATCAGCCCTTTGGTTTTTTCCATTTAGAGGGTTTCCACGTATATCTCAAGTGTTTTTACTACTTTCGCATTTATTACACTTGTGGTATCTTTGTAACTAGATAAGGGTATTTTCGTCAACTTGACTCTTAACGAAAATTAGGTAAAAGTTTATTAAAATCTATTCACCTCTCCTCTAGATTACTTTTACACACCATATTATTTTTTTCAGTTTTTGATACGGCCAAACAAATCTACAGCTCCTCTCTAAGAATTGGCTTGACGAGCAGCGGCGGGCTAGTCAGATACCCCATCAGTGCTTTGAAAGCTTACTCGTTAGCTTGGTCCCATTTCATTTTTATTCCATGCTCTATCACCTTGAATAAGGGAAGGCATTTATCGATTGATTCGAAAATGAATCAGTTAAGAGTGGCTACTTTACCTGTTAAGATCTGAACCTGCTTAAGTGAGGTTGGGGACTCTAGATCCGAGCTATCTCAGATCTTTTCAGGTTTAGCCTCTATACCCCTTTCATGAACCATGAAACCAAAGAATTTTCCCGCGGTCACCCCGAAGGCACACTTGAAGGGGTTCAATCGTATCTGATTTTCCCTTAGGATCAAGAAAGTCCTGCAAAGGTTGTCCTTATGTTCTTCCACGGTCAGAGATTTAGTAATCATATCATCAATGTAAACTTCCATCGACCTCCCAATTTCTGGCTAAAAGATCCGATTGAAAAACCGCTAGTAAGTAGCCATGCGTTCTTGAGGCCAAATGGCATTACTATATAGCAATATAGACCAATCCTGGTAATGAAGCTGGTCTTATCCTAGTTTATCAGGTGCATCCTGATTTGATTACACCCTAAGAACACAACCATGAAGCTCCGAAGTTTATTTCCCCCGATGGAGTCTACCAACTAGTCAATCTTTGGAAGCAAGAAGCTGTCTTTTGAATATGTTCGGTTGAGGTCAGAGTATTCAACACAAATGTGCCACTTCCCATTTGACTTGGTGACCATGACTACCTTGGCGATCTAGTCCGGCTATCGTGCTTCCCTCATGAACCTTGCTTTGATCAGTTTGTCGACCTTCTTTTGAATCGTAACATTTTTCTCAGCGTTAAAGTGATACCTTTTCTGCTTAACGGGTTTTATAGTAGGGTCGACCACCAGCCTATGAGTAGCCAAGGACATTAGGATTCCCGGTATCTCATCATTGCTCCAGGAAATATGTCGGTGAATAACTAGAGTAAATCAATCAGACCTTCTTTAACTTCCGGTTCTAAGGTTGCCCCAATCTTGACCACCTTGGATGGGTCATCATTTTTTACTGGGATTTCTTCTAGCTCATCCATGGGGTGACAATTGGCCCATTCCCAGTCCTTATCTACCTTGTCTTTATCTTGGATGTCAGTCCCTGAACCTCTCTCGAGCTATAAGATCCAGGGAACCACTTATGGCAATTCCTGTTCACAGACTACAGTAACATGGGCGAACTGCTTTGCCATTGCTGCATGGTCGGTAGAGACTGCGTAACACTTACGGGATGCCTATTGATCTCCTCTTACCTCTTCTACCTAGTTTCCTATCGGGAATTTTAAGACATTGTGGTAGATGGACATGACCCCTTTTATAGCAGACAGGAATGGCCTCCCTAAGATGGCATTATAGGCCGAGTTCGTCATGAGGTTTTGTTATAGAGGCATAGTCCTAACGATTATCGATAAGATCTTTGATCCTACTGGTATGATGGAGTCCCATGTGAAGTCATACAGGGGGTGGTAAAACTATTGTAGCATCACTGTTTCAAGTTAAGCTTTTCCAAGGTGTTTTTGAACAGGATGTCCACACTGCTACCCGTGTCGATCAACACGTGGTAGACTAGACAATTGATGATCTACACCGTGACCACCGTGCATCATACTGCTGGACAGTGATATATACATCAACATCGATGAAAATGATTTAATCTAACTGAAAGGTCCCCACAGAAGCCCAATCGACCTTAAAAATCCCCTAAACTTCCTCGACCCGGGGTATCTTCCTAGCGTGGTTCTTTCTAGAGTTGTTGGAGGTTCCTTCCAAGTTGACTCCTCCATTGATAGTATGTTTGACCATGATTTGTTACAACAGGTCCTTCTGCTTACCTCTCCATTCTTCCTTATTCCAACGAATCTCGGCTTGTACTTCCTTCCCAGTTTAGATATTATCTCTAACCTGCTGTAAAAATTCTATCAAGCAACCCCTCATTACCAGATCTTCAATCTGCTTACGTACGCTATAACATTCTGATGTGTTGTGCTCTATATCCTCATGGAAGTCGCAGTACTTATATCGATTTTCGTATCCACTGGAGCTTTCATGGAAGTTGTTTTTTTATGCATGACCTTATCCCGGATAGTCAAGTAAATTGTCTAACGAGAAACATTTAGAGGGGTGTAGTGGTTGTAACCTCTCTCATCCTAGGTCACGGGAGCTCTTACTCTTGAGGGTGGCGAAGCTCGGAGAGGGGTTCACCTAACCGGGTATCGATCCTGCTGATATTGGAGAGGTGGTAGGTGGTATTTAGATCAGTCTGAAGGTTTATTCTGGGTTTTCTGG
This sequence comes from Dipteronia dyeriana, assembly GCA_032871835.1. NCBI lineage: Eukaryota > Viridiplantae > Streptophyta > Magnoliopsida > Sapindales > Sapindaceae > Dipteronia > Dipteronia dyeriana. The sequence continues at coordinate 72,182,114 of CM065297.1, read as the reverse complement.
TCAGTACTGGCTTGGGTGCTTCTTTCCTCTAGCGTTTTGCCGATCTTATATCATCATGCTCAATTTTAACCTTGAGCTGCTCGTTGATCTCGACCTGCTTAGAAGCCTGATCGTAGGCCTCCTACTAGGCTTCTTAGGGATACTTGGCGAAAGACTGGAAAAGCCTCCCAACCCACAATATCCTACAAAAGTTGGTCGGGGTCTCCTTTTCGACAAAGACTCCCATTTGAATAACTTCTTTGTGAAATCATTCTACATAAGATCAGGGTTCTATATCACATATTGTAGGTGGATGGGATCTCTCGGGCATGGTTTAATAGCCTAGAACTGTGAGCAAAAATCTGTTGATAGTTTTGTGAAAGAGTCCATGCTTTCTGCAGACAGGTTTTTTTTATATTCGGTCAATGTGGTAGGGAACAACCAGCAGATGGTTATTCTTGTAGTGTTCTAGACCTCCATCTTCTGGACAAAGCTCTCCACATGACTCAATGGGTCTTCAACATCGGAGAACTTATCCGACCGTAAATTGAATTTAGGTGGAAGCTCGGCTTCCCTGAACCCCCTGGTGATAAGAGCATTCATTTTACTCACCAGATCCATCTTGTCTTCTTGAGCTTTCCTCTCTTCAATAGCTGGATCTCTTTCTGCATTCTTACCAGTTGGTTCCTTAGGCGCTTATTCCAAAGTCTTTTGAAGGTTAACCTCAGATCCCTTACTATTAGACCCTTCAGATGAACTAGATATTTCAACACTATTTTCTTCACATAGGGAATCTACTCAAGTGTTTGGCTAGTTGCTTCTCGCTCATGCCCAGTCTTCTCTCTTGGAGGCTGCCGGGTGAGGGGGATTGCATAGTTCTCATGGCTGGATATCTAATATAGATTTTATCTACATGGTTTGATAACAAGATGGTCTACAAGGAACTGGAGTGAAAAGTCCTCATTTTTTGATTGGCTTATTTCGTGAACAACCATATTGTTGGGGTTCATGTAAGGGTAGCTTAGGCTCTCAAGACCTCAAGAGGAGAAGCACCAAAGGTAAAATTCTTGTGTTTACTTACTTTACAGTGATAGTTGCACACACTCACATATTCATGCATAACTCTTGATCTTATATGTTGAGTGTTTTCTTATGTGCATTTTAGTTTAAATGACTCTTGTTGACCTATTTGCATCTTGCTATGAAAGTTGTATGTCATGCTAGGCAATAAAATAGGATGCAATTTCATCACTCCTGAACTTATTGTTTTTGTGCATTTGAGTGTTGAAAAAATAGGTCTTGCGCTGGTGGTGCGCTACTCGACAAGCGTACCTTACCAACGCAACATTTATAGTGGACCACCGCTAGTCATGCGCCACTCAGCTGCGTTGCTGCACCCGCGCGTAGTTAAAAAATGTGGGTGTGCGCTAGTGGTGCGCTACTCGTCTAGCGCAGCCTCACAGCGCAAACATCCCAGAGAATCTGCGCTTAAGTTGCTCTACTTGGATGCGCCACTCGTCCAGCGCCTGTTTTAAAAATAGGTTTTGCGCTGGTGGTGCGCTACTCGACCACCTTACACAGAGGAAGCTGGAATGTTTTTTTTCCAAAACGACCTCACTTTGTTTGGATCTTATATATATATAACTCAATGCTTTTAAGTTCGTGCAAGAGTTCAGAACATCACATATTTTCCCTAGAACAAATTTCAAAGGAAAAACTCTTCCAATAACTCATTTTTAATCACTCAAAGCATTCCCATGGGCATCAAGACTTCATCTTGTATCATCTAAGTTCATTTAGAGTGCATCAATGGATAGGGTTGCTTCATCAATGGATTCGTTATTCGAGTGTGGCGCACTTAACAGCCCGTGGTTTTTCCCATTTGGAGGGTTTCCACGTATATCTCAAGTGTCTTTATTATTTTCGCACTTATTACACTTGTGATATTATTGTGACTAGTTAGGGGTATTTTCGTCTAATTGACCATTAACAAAAATTGGGTAAAATTTGATTAAAATCTATTCACCCCCTTTATAGATTAATTTTATATGCACCATAATATTTGTTTCATGGAGAAATGGGCGCTAACCTGTTTCGAATCGAGGGTTGAGGTCTCATCCTATTGTAGGCTAGTTCTGGCGTGGGAGGTCCCAACCGGTCGAAGGAAGGCTGCCAGGCTCCTGGTCTACTCACCTCTCCTTGAGTATTGGGATTCACTAGCTGGGTTGTGATGCCTTCAAAGAGCAAACGAAGGTGGACGTTTTCCATGAAGGCTGCTGCTTGCTAATCAAGTATGGTCTGGCTAACCACCGGAGGGCCTAAGGCCAGTGCAACAGTTGGATGGACAAGAGCTGTGTTAAGATGCCTGGACATTTAGCCCTTATTTGGAACCTTTCGCGTTAAAGTGGCAGGCTGTTACCCTGAGGCCTCGGTTTGTCTCTAGGAAGATTGAAGCCTCATAGATCTTGTAAAACAATAAATATATTAAAAAAATATTTTAAAAAATGGGTGTGGATGCTTCCCATAGACGGCACCAAAAAGTTTTAATTGATTATTCTTTCGAGGTGAGGAATATCAATTAATACCCTCAAGATCACTACCTCGGAGGCCACGGTCAGGGTGGATACCTCGGTACCAAATTCAAGTGTAAAGAAGGAGATGGGACGGTAATGAGACACTATAAATGAGATATATGATATAAAGGGCATTGTTTTATTGACTGATATTAGTTGATTACAAAGGGTGTTTATCACTCAATCTCTCCTAGCTGGGTTGATGGTGGTAACCTCGTGTCTGTCGATAAGTGGACCAAATTTACTGATGGTGGCAGTGTTCTATTGATAGAACTTAGACGACAATGGAGCTTCGTTCTGGTGGTGAACCTAGGTCTCGATCCCTACGGCCATGCTTGTCCAAGCGTCTTTATATTGTAGATTTTTTGTTTAGTAGGTTATTCTCTCACCTTAAGTCACTGAATCAATCAGAGCTTATCTTCATTGCTTCCATGTTCAAAATGTTGAACTCTGAAGGTGGTTAGTTTGTGCTCAAATGGAAGAACTGCTTCAACTCTGAAGGTTAAAGAATAGGGCGTTTCTCCGGTGGCTGTGCTCTTTGTATTACGGTAAGCCCAGAAGACTTCGGGAAGCTCCTTGACCTATCTGCTCTTTCTCTACTGGAACTTCCTTTTCAACAACTTCTTGATAGTCTTATTGGTGGATTCCACCAACCCATTAGTTTGAGGGTGGGCTACAAAGGCGAATCTAAGGTTGATTCCTAAGCCTTTGCAAAAGTCCTTGAATCGATCGTTATCAAAATGCTTATCGAGGTTAGCTATAACGATATGAGGGGTCTCGAACCTGTAAACTATATTGTATTTGATGAACCTTGTCGTATTCTCTTCTGATATCTGAAAGAGTGGTCCGGCTTTGACCCATCTTATGAAATAGTCGATCGCCACAATAGCATGCTTGGCTTGTCCAGGAGCAATAGGAAGTGGCCTGATCGGGTTGACTCCCCACATAGCAAAGGGGTAAGGTGAGCTGAGAGATTACAGAGGCTCCGGTGGGAGGTGGCTCAAGTTGGATGTCTTCTGGCATTGTTCACAGGATTGTATAAAGTTCTTTGCATCTTGATGGATAGTTGGCCAGTAATACCCCATGTGTAGTACCTTATATGCCAGAGCTTCCCCACCAACGTGGTTCCTACATTCCTTAGAGTGAACCTAGATCTGTAGTTGAGGATCAATTCCTTATGCAACTAGACGAAGGCGGAAATTTTCCATAATAGCTGTTGCATGCTGATTGATCACAGCTTGGTTCACCACTAGAGGGGTTGGAGCCCGCTCTACACCTGGCTGTTGCGAGGCTGGCTTATGGGGCTTGGATTTCTTTCCCTTTTTCAGGCCTTTATAGGTTAAGGGGCAGATTGATGTCACAAGGTTTTGGGTTGTCCTTGAGAGGAGCGAAGCATCATGATTACTGCAAAACAACAAACTTGTAAGTGTAAAAATTACGGTGTGGGTTCGTTTCCCACAGACGGTGCCAAAAAGTGTTAACGGGAAAATTACTCGATGTGAGAATTGTAAGGAAAAAACGGTTCAAAAATGCAACAGAAGCCTGATAAAAATGAAAATTTGGGTTTACGTATAAATACAAATTTTCCCTTTTAATAAGAAGAACCATAACCCTAGATTAATTGACGTATATAAAAGTGTCATACCTTTTTCTCGTGACGATTAAACAAGTGCCGAATTGATTCTGCAAGATTTTCCAATCCAATCACGAACGTGAATCACTTAGGAGTGTGGGCTCCCTTTCTTTATACATGAGGATGGAGACAAACAAAATCATTTCTTTATTAGTTACAAATATCCTCCAAGAGAAAAATCCAAGAACGTCCGATCACTTGTGATCACTTGTGAAATATCAATATTCTTGAATGAAACTCGCATGAACCCGATTTGATTTTGTACACAAAACCCTTTTGATGTAAATGATACTAGTACACTATCAAAAACAAAAACGTTCTCTTTTTCTCTTTTCTCCTTAGCCGAATTCCACACCATATATCTTTGAGTTGATTGAATTTTGTCTTGAGTAAAATAATAAATTTTTCTCACAAAATTCTCTTCTGCCAAGCCAAATTCTCTCTTAGAAACACTTAGGTTGGCCGAAATTTTTACTCTAAGAATCTTAGGACTGGCCGAAAATCACACACACACGCACACACACACACACACACACACACACACACACACACACACACACACATATATATATATATTTATATATATATATATATAGGATCATAAATCCTTTTCTAAGAAGGATTTACTTGGTTGGCAAGAATCCTTTCCTTAAGTGGATTAATTTGGTAGTTAAGAATCCTTATCTAAAAGGAATTCTATCATTTTGTATATATACATGGGCTGACCGAATTTCATAGGATATAGATTAGGATCACAAATCCTTTCCTAAGAAGGATTTACTTGGTAGTTAAGAATCCTTTCCTTAGGTAGATTTACTTAGTTGTTAAGAAAACTTTTCAAAACGGAATTCTATCCTCAACCAAGACTCATAATCCAACTCAATAGTGTATTTGTAACTATAATAAAGACTTTCTAATTTGATTAGATAAATAATTTCTTTTATTTATCTACTTATCAAATATAGTCTTTAATATTAATTATACTACCAACAATAGTATAATTTTCGGAGACCAACTCCTACTAGGAAAATGATTTTCACTTTTAATTAAATAATTAATTAATCAACAAATTAATTAATTTCCATTTAATTAAATAATAAAATAAAAATAATATAATTAAGTTATTCTCAATAGCCTTGTCGGCCAACACATGTATATGGGCCATATATTATTTTTCTTATTTTATTAAATTCATTAGACCTTTATAAAAAGTCCACATGTGAACTATACCTATTCTTACAAAAAGAAACAAGTTTGCATGCCTTAATACAATTCTAGATGTACCCCGAAATTTGTCCGGTTGAATATATGAAGTGATCCATGCAAGTTCGTGTGGATTGGGAATCTTGGCGGGCTATCTGAATTTATGCTCCAATAGATACAACCCAATCACAATCAACAAATGATTCACTTAGGTCCGATCTATTTAATTTTAGTTCATTCCACTAAAGAACTAAAATTGAACTCTTAAATAAAGATAGAATAAGTTGATGTTACTCATTCATACCCTAGACAACCTTATTGGAGAAAGTGTATTCTCATGAAGAATACCAGTAATTGCCAAGAGCTCATAGACCGTCTATAGCTCTCCAAGTTACCATATTTATTCATATTATAACATTTTGAACTTGGATATTTTGACTTTTTCAGAAGCCATATTTCAATATACATTATTGAAAACTTAACATTAAGATTTAATATCCAATACCTCAAAACATCAATATGATGATATTATACTCTCATTTAATAAATGGAGCCACGATGTCCATATCTATAAATGAAGTCTTCTATCGATTAATAAATGAATACCACCAAACTATCTAGGATAGACTATGCTATATAATCGTACTCATTGATAGCTCAAATGATAACACTTGCAACCATAAGTCAATCATTTATCTAAGGATTGTAATAGACACTTCGATTGTCTTCAAATAAAAAACTTTTATCTATTGACGGTTCTAGATAAAGTATTTCATTGTGATCCTATTCAATGCACCCAGTGTACTAGATTCTTTTGCCCAAAGACACCACACTTTGATGATTTTAGACTCATCATAACACATTTGATCCCACTCAAATGCTAGCAAAAGAATCTACAACTTTGACAAGACAAAGGCGCCCAACCTTTTATCTTAAGTTGTGAATATTATTCAAGACTAACTAAAGAATTGTGTCTACCTCATACATATCTAGATGTATGAACGATTCTTCTTTTCTCATAGTCTTTTGACCTTATGATTATTTACTTTTGACATTTATAATAATTAAACTATAAATGCTATAAGATTTGATAAACTAGAAATCACTTTATTAGTTTGAAAAGATTGTCAAATACAATATTATACTCTTGCTATCGAGCATAATCCTAACAATCTCCCACATGCTCTATAGCAAATGTGTCATATCTCTCATCCCCATGTTCTCTAGATGCCCATCAAAACTCTTTTGTGGAAAAGTCTTTGTAAAGAGATCCGCTAGATTTTCTACTGATGCGATCTTGGTAATCGTCACGTCACCCATATGCACAATTCCCCTTAGAAGGTGATGCTTTCTTTCAATGTGTTTCCCTATCTTATGACTTCTTGTTTCTCTCGAATTAGCCACTGCTCCACTATTTTTTACAATAGATAGTGATCTGTTTATTTGCATCAGAAACCACTTCCAAGTCAATCAAGAATTGGCGGAGCTAGACAGCTTCTTTAGCAGCCTCACATGCGGCTAGATACTCGGCTTCCATGGTGGAATTAGCAATACAAGATTGCTTGATACTTCTCCAATAGTAAACACAGATCCTGATGTTTATCTCCTGGAGTCAGAATCTGACTGAAAATCACAATCTGTATAAACAACGGGAATTAAATCCCCTCAAGATTATACAAGCATATAATCTCTTGTTCTCCTAAGATACTTGAAAATATGCTTGACTGTCATCCAGTGATCAGGACTAGGCTTCGATTGAAAACTGCAAACTATGCCCACAGTAAAACAAATATCCGTACAGACCATTTCATACACGAGACTTACAATTGATGATGCATATGGAACCCTACTCATGAATTGCTCTTCATGCTCATTCGTAGGAACTGGTTCCTTAGAAAGTTTGATTCCATGTCTGAAAGGTAACATACCTTTCTTGGAATCTTGCATGGAAAACCTAGACAAGATTTTATCTATGTATGAAGCTTAGGATAATGCAATCATTCTACTCTTTCTATCCCTTATGACTTGGATACCAAGAATATAACTTGCTTCTCCTAAGTCTTTCACATCAAATTGTTTTTCTAACCATTCTTTTGTTAATGTCAATACACCTACATCTTTTCCGATGAGTAGTATATCATCAACGTAAAGAACTAGGAAAACCAACTTGTCGCCTTTAATCCTTTTGTATACACAAGGTTCATCAGGGTTTTGAATAAATCTAAAACTTTTCACAGCTTGATCGAACCTTATGTTCCAGGATCTGGATGCTTGCTTCAATCCATATATGGATCTTTGCAACTTGCATACCCTTTCCTCTTGGCCCTTTTCAATGAATCCTTCTAGTTGCATCATATAGATGCTTTCGTCAAGACTCCCATTAAGGAAAGTTGTCTTGACATCCATTTGCCAAATCTCTAGGTCTAGAGATGCTGCAATGGATAAGATTATCCTAATAGAATTAAGCATGGCCACAGGCGAGAAGGTTTCTTCATAATCGATACCTTTCTTCTGTGTATAACCTTTAGCTACCAATCTAGCTTTAAAGGTTTCCACCTTTCCATCCATTCCTCTTTTCCTCTTGTATACCCACTTTCACCCGATGGGTTTTATCCCTTTAGGCAAGTCTATAACAGACCAGACTTTGTTTTTGAACATAGATTCAATTTTGGGTTGCATTACCTTTTGCCAATGGTGAAAATCAACATCTTCCATTGCTTCTTTGTACGTATAGAGATCATCGTTGTCTGGAAGATTCACTATAGATTCTCCTAGATCGATGTATCTCTCGGGTTGTCTAATAATCCTCCCACTATGATGAGGTATGGTAGATTGTTGATCTTATGGTTGTACGGAACTTACAATTGGGCTTGGTTGCGAAACCTCTTGTGGAATTGTATCTCCTAAAAGCTCATTTAGGACAATTCTACTTTTAGACCTAAAATTATTCATATAGTCCTTTTCCAGAAATTTTGCATTTGTCGAAACAAATATTTTAAGATCTGAAGGACTATAAAAATAGTATCCTCTTGTTCCTTTTGGATACCCTACAAATATGCATCACGGGACTCCATCTTTTTTGTCTTTCCTGTTAACACATGCGCAGGACGTCCAAATATCCTTAAGTGTTGTAAACTAGGCTTTAGCCCGGTCCATAACTCATACGGTGTTTTTGGAACCAACCTAGATGGTACATCGTTTAGAATGTACATTGCGGTTTGTAAAGCATATCCCCAAAAATAATTAGGGAGCGTTGAATAACTCAACATAGACCTAACCATGTCCAAAAGAGTTCTAGTTCTCCTTTCTGCCACCTGATTTTGTTTAGGTATGCCTGGTGTAGAAAACTGAGAAATTATCCCATTATCAATAAGATATTGTTGAAACTCACCTGATAGATATTCTTCACCATGATCAGACCTCAAGATTTTTATGTGTTTCTCAAGCTGATTTTCCACTCCAGATTTAAATGCTTTGAACATGTCAAAAGTATCCAACTTATGTCTCATGAGATACATATAGCCAAATCTTGAGTGATCATCCATGAAAGAGATGAAGTACTCATATCCACCTCTAGCTTGAATGCTCATAGGTCCATACACATCAGTGTGTATTAAACCTAAACATTCAATGGCTCTTGTGCCTTTGGTCGTAAACGACCTTTTGGTCATTTTACCTTCCAAACAAGATTCACAAGTTGGTAGATCATCAACCTTTAAGTCACTTAGAGGTCCGTCATTTACAAATCTTTTAATCCTATTAAAGTTAATATGACCTAGGCACAAATGCCATAGGTATGTTTAATCTTTTAATAATTTTACTCTTTTATGATTAGGTTCCGTTGATTCCGTGTCTAACAAGTGAGAGATATTTCCATGCAAATAGAATAATCCATTTTCCATTGTACCTTTGCAAATAATTTTGTCATTTTTACTAATAATAAAAGCTTTATTAAAAGTAACCGAATAACCAAATTTATTTAAACAAGAAACTGAAATTAAATTCCTCTTGAATTCAGGTACATAAAAAACCTTTATTAAATCTAAATGCCTACTAGAATCTAAATTGATTCTAGTATCTCCCACTACACTAGTAGACACCAACGCTCCATTTCCTAAATTCAAGTTGAATTCATTCTCATTAAGTCTTTTCCTTTCCCGAAACCCTTTCTAGTTAGGCCCAAGTTGCTTTTTCTTCTGTTGGTACTTGACCTTCTGACAAGTCTTAACAGTAGCAACTTTACCAACCATATGAATCTCTAGACCCTTGCCTTTCACAATAATCATTTTGGCACTTTGAACACCTTGCATCAGGCCTTGCAAGGTGTAGTCCAACTTTGAACAAACAAAAGGAATCCGACAGTGAGTTAACAATCATGTCAATTTTGGTCTCATCATCTATCTCAACACCATTTAGTTCAGCAATGTTGAGATGTGCTATGACTTTCATCATGTGAACTTTCACACCCTGTCTAGGTTTCATTCTAAGATTCATAAAAGTAGTCACTGCCTCTCTCTTAGTTGTCCTAGACCTTATAGCAAACATCTCCTCTAGAGACATCATTATATCGACAGCAGTCTCCATTCCTTCATGTTGCTGATGCAACACATCGGAGATGTGGCCATAATGTAACATACATTTAGCCATCTCATCTTAAGACTTCACTACTAATACTCATCTCTTTGCTCCTGAGTAGATTCATTAGTTTGGTGGTTAAGGAATAGACATAACGAATTTATTGTTTTTCAACTTACAACAACCCAATTTTCCTTTTTCCATGTGACATAATTATCATCAGTTAAAGTATTATCTTTTAGGATGTTGATTAGGGATAGGGTCATGATTTCGTTTTTAAAACAAAAATTATATAACTAAATAATCATGATAAGGCACTTTTGAATATTTATCTTGAATTAAATAAAATAATTCAATCGTGAAAATTCAACGGTGATCCAACACCCATAAATGTCACGCCTCCTTTGGGAGTTCACAGCATTTACTAGTTGGACTAGGTCCCACCTAATTGTTAACATAACAACCAACGTTTTCAATTTAAGCCTTGTGATTTTATTAACAAAAACTCTTGGGAGGATATTAAAAAAATCACATTGAGTGTGTTACCAAGTTATCGACCTTCAATATAATCCCTCATGAATATCCCTCCATTGCGAGTAGATATCGTTTGGGCTAATTGTCTAGTCTATCCTTGTAAGAAAGTATCTTGCTAAATTCCATTCATGAATACCCCTTTGGGGGTTATTACATGAAACATAAAGCTCAACTAAACTTGGAGGCCATAGGTGTTCCAAAACACCTTCTCCCACTCAATTATTTAAGGCGTGTGATCGAATTCCAAAGAATAATTTACCAAATTATCTAGATGCCAATTTAGATACCTAAATCATTCTATGCATGTTCATACCAAAAGAAATATATGAGTGACACTCTTATTCTATATGACATGTTATCAAACAATGGCAAACATTGCAATATTTACGAAAATATAAATAGCTACAATTTTGGTCCATCCTAGAAAAACAAGTAAATTAAATATATCTTGGAATACAAGAACTCCTTTCTTGGAGAACAAGTCTTCATGCGACCTTCGTCGTTCGGACTCCCTCGGCTACCTCCCATGGGTGTGCGCACCCTTGGCCCTTACCCATGGGCATGCACATGCCACAGCCCCATAAAGGGCTGCCATGCGCAGCCCATGGCATCCATAGGGCTGCCGTGCGCAGCCTATGCCACAATAAATGTGGTTGCGTGTTCTTCACACGCACGTTCGTTGTTACGGCTCGCACGGTCCCAAACTTTTTTCGGTTGCTCCTAATTCTTCAAACCTTGCAGTCTTCGATACTTGAATGTATTACATTTGAATTTTAATAATAAAATACTGCAGTTTTTTTTTATTACAACAACAAATATAAAAAAAAAACTTAGCAACTACCAAGAAGGAAATTATGGCGATGATAGACCACCCTTCTTGTTACAATCCCAAAACAAAATACATTGAAATTCTAGGACCAAAATTGAGCAAAAACAAACCACATATAAAACATATATATATATATATATCCATACATTCCAATGTAAATATATATGTGAATACCTAGAGTGTTATCTCTTTCTACAACATGCATATATACAATAAAAATAAAAAGATTCACGAACACATACATTAATTAATCATGGGTACAACCAGCCTCTGATACCAATTGTAGGGAAATAATGGTTAAAAAACGCAACGGAATTGTGATAAAAACCAAAATTAGGGTTTGCGTATAAAAAAAAATTTCATTTTTAATAACAAGAACCTTAACCCTAGATTACTTGACATATATAAAGTGTCGTACCTTTTTCTCGTGACGATTGAACAAGCGCCGAATTGATTCCGCAAGATCTTCCAATCCAATCATGAACGCGAATCACCTAGGAGTGTGTGCTCCCTTTCTTTTAATAGTATACCTAAGGATGAAGACAAACAAAATCTTTTCTTTGTTAGTTACAAATATCCTCCAAGAGAAAAATCCAAGAACGTCCGGTCACTTGTGAATTATCAATCTACATGAATGAAACTCGCGTGAACCCGATTTGATTTTGTACACAAAACCCTTTTGATGTAAAAGATACTAGTATACTATCAAACACAAAAACATTTTCTTTTTCTCTTTCCTCCCTGGCTGGATTCCACACCCTATATCTTAAAGTTGATTGAATTTTCTCTAGAGTAAAATACTAAATTTTCTTTCCCAAAATTCTCTCTTGCCAAGCAAAATTCTCTCTTAGAAAACACTTAGGTTGGCCGAAAATCACACACACACACACACACACATACACACACACACATATATATAGGATCATAAATCCTTTCCTAAGAAGGATTTACTTGGTTGGCAAGAATCCTTTCCTTAGGTGGATTTATTTGGTAGTTAAGAATCCTTATCTAAAAGGAATTCTATCCTCTTGTAAATATACATGGGCTGACCGAATTTCATAGGATATAGATTAGGATCACAAATCCATTCCTAAGAAGGATTTACTTGGTAATTAAGAATCCTTTCCTTAGGTAGATTTACTTGGTGGTTAAGAATCCTTTTCAAAAAGGAATTCTACCCTCAACCAAGACTCCTAATCTAACTCAATAGTGTATTTGTAACCATATTAAAGACTTCCTAATTTGATTAGATAAATAATTTCTTTTATTTATCTACTTATCAAATATAGTATTTAATATTAATTATACTACCAAAAATAGTATAATTTTAGGAGACCAACTCCTACTAGGAAAAAGATTTTGACTTTTAATTAAATAATTAACTAATCAACAAATTAATTAATTTCTATTTAATTAAATAATAAAATAAAAATTATATAATTTAAGCTATTCTTAATAGCCTTACCGCCCAACACATGTATATGGGTCATATATTATTTTTCTTATTTTATTAAATCCATTGGACCTTTATAAAAAGTCAACATGTGAACCATACCTATTCTTACAAAAAGAAACAAGTTCGCATGCCTTAATACAATTCTAGATGGACCCCTAAGTTGGTCCGGTGGAATATATCAAGTGATCCATGCAAGTTTGTGTGGATTCAGGATCTTGGCGGGCTATCTAAATTTAAGTTCCAATAGACACAACCCAATCACAATCAACAAATGATTCACTTAGGTCCGGTCTATTTAATTTTAGTTCATTCCACTAAAGAACTAAAATTGAACTCTTAAATAAAGATAGAATAAGTTGATGTTACTCATTCATACCCTAGACAACCTTATTGGAAAAAGTGTATCATCGTGAAGAATACCTGTAATCGTCAGGAGCTCATAGACCGCCTGTAGCTCTCAAAGTTACCATATTTACTCATATGACCACATTTTGAACTTGGATATTTTGACTTGTCCAGAAGCCATGTTTCAATAGATATTATTGAAAAATTAACGTTAAGATTTAATATCCAATACCTCAAAACATCCATATGATGATATTCTACTCTCATTTAAAAAATGGTGCCACGATGTCCATATCTATAACTGAAGTCCTCTATCGATTAACAAATAAATACAACCAAACTATCGAGGATAGACTATGTTATATAATCGTACTCATTGATAGTTCAAATGATAACACTTGCAACCATAAGTCCATCATTTATCTCAGGATTGTGATAGACTCTTCGATTGTCTTCAAATGAAAAACTTTATCTATTGACGGTTCTAGATAAAGTATTTCATTGTGATCCTATTCAACGCATCCAGTTAACTAGATTCTTTTGCCCAAAGACACCACACTTTGATGATTTTAGACTCATCGTAACACATTTGATCCCACTCAAATGCTAGCAAAAGAATCTACAAATTTGACAAGACAAAAACGCCCAACCTTTTATCTTAAGTTGTGAATATTATTCAAGACTAACTAAATAATTGTGTCTACCTCATACATGTCTAGATGTATGAACAATTCTTCTTTTCTCATAGTCTTTTGACCTTATGATTATTTACTTTTGAAAATTATAATAATTAAACTATAAATGCTATAAGGTTTGTTAAACTAGAAATCTCTTTAATAATATGAAAAGATTATTAAATACAATATTATACTCTTGCTATCGAGCATAATCCTAATAAGAAATTCTAACTAACACCCTCGAGACCACTACCACGGAGGTGGTGGCGAGGGTCGGTACCTGTCTTGTTAGGATAGAAATGAATGTTTGAATATAATGAAAATGAGAGTATAAATATTTATCGTAAACCAAGTATGAAATGCAGAAATCTCTCAGACACACTCAAACTCGCTGGAGTATAGTAGAGTGGCAACCTCGTGCCTGTCGAATAGTAAAATACTATACCGGTCGTGTTCTGATTATCGAATTTAGGCCGAAGTTAAATCTCCCTGTTTATTTTCCCATGCCATTCTCATTAACTCACTATTTTCTCCCTTTCCTTTCTTTTGCATACTTCCGCGTATTTATACACAATCCAAATAGGTTAAATTGGTGATTCTCTCGTCGTGATTCTCTGAATCCAATCCCTCCTTATCAGGAGGGATATCTTATTTTGAATGTTGTTGACTTTGATCTAATGATGGAGTTGAGAATATCTTTTAGAGATAAGTTTGTTTCCTCTTTGGACTCAAACACTTGCCACGCATGTACATGGTGTTTCGATGGAATACGGATATGATCATGTGTGTCTTCATGGTGCGATTCCTCATGGAGATCATCGTGCATAGAGTTCAACATTTCGTAGTGCAAGGTAGATCCATACCTTGGTCTTAGTACTATGAGTTTAGTTAGACCCTTATAGATCCCTTGGAACTTGAGGTGGCCACACAGACGCTTTTTGGTGGTAATGGTGCTTTGACGAGCTTCGTCCCACCGGTCCACATAGGTTCGAATCTTCCTTTAGAGAGACGAAGCAGTACTGTAATGTAAGATGGGCACTTGATGGGTCTCTCCATGTGCTTGGGGAGGATGATTGGCTTCTGGAGAGGCTATAAGGTAGTTTCTACCTCGAGGAGCATTGATTTGGTGGAAGGAGCTTGATTCATTTGTGTCAGGCTTCACCGTAGATGCTTCCTGAGCTCGGTGACCCTTCCTTGCTTTTACAAGGTGATCTCGGGTTTGGACTCGGGCTGGGAGAGTGAAATTTTCTATTTGGTCCCTAGCCAAATTTGGCTATTAACATATTGTTGTTTCTATGTTGTTAAATCCATTGGAATTTAATAAAAGGTCAACAAGTGAACTAGACCCATTCTTACTAAAAAAAACAAGTCTACATGCCTTTACACAATTCTAGATGGACTCATAAATTGGTCCAATAGAATATATCAAGTGATCCATGCAAGTTCGTGTGAATTGGGGATCTTGGCGGGATATCTAAATTTAAACTCCAATTGACATAACCTAATCACAATCAATAAATGATTCACTAAGTCCAATCTATTAATTTTACTTCATTCCACCAAAAAACTAAAATTGAACTCTTAAATAAAGATAGAATAAGTTAATATTGCTTAGTCGTACCCAAGAAAATATTAATGGAGATAGTGTATCCTTATGAAGAATATCAGTTGTTAACGGGAAATTTGCTCAAGATGAGAAATTCCAACTAAAACACCACTGCAACAAAGGTGGTGGTCGGGGTCGGAATCTTTGATTCCTAACCTGTTAAGATGGAAGTGAATATTTAAATGATAATGTGGTAAATGAGAGCTTTATTATTGAATACTCGTGGTATACAGAAATCTCTAACATATACTCACAATCTCTCTACGACATAGAAAGGTGGCAACTTTCTGCTTGTCGAATAGTAGATACAACGATGGTTGGGTTCTGATCACAAAATTTAGGCCCAGTGTAATTCTCTCTTTCTTTCACTCTATTTCTACCTATCTCTCTTTTGTCTCTGCTTGGCCTTATTTATATCTGGTCAAAGTAGGTTTAAACTCATAAATATCCCGCCACGATCCCATGAATCCGTTCCCCCCTTATTGGGTGGGATTCGTTATTTTGAAAGTTGTTGACTTTGAATTGATAACGGATTTGATGATATCTTTGATGAAGATACGTTTATTTCCTTTTTGGAATCAAACTCTTGACTTACACACACGCGGAATTAATGTTTGTTATAACGAAGATACGATCATATGTGTACTCACTACATGATTCTTCATGGAGATCATCGAGTTAGCTGCTCGTTGTCTCGTAGAGCGAGGTAGATCCATGCTTTGGTTCTATTCTCAAGTGCTTAGGATGGACTTTTCTCGACCCTTTAAAGCTTAAGACGTCTCTATAGACATTCCTAGGAGGTAGCACGGATCTGATCCACTTAGAGGCCCTCTTTCTCCTTGTATCGTGGAGGGGACAGCGGGCTTCTAGAGAGGTTGGTGTGCTTCAGTTTAGGCTACGAGCTAAGTTTGACCTTTGGAAGCCTTAACCTGGAGGGAGCTAGCTTTGCTTATCGGGCTTCACTTTGAGTGCTTCTTGACCTCACCGATCCTTTCTTGGTTTCACGGGGTAGTTTTAGAGCCCGACCCTAGGAACCAAAATTCCTAGGTAGATGGCCTCGAGAAGCCTGGATTCCTGTGTTCGCATGAGGACTCGACCTGGTCGTGCCTAGCTTCATCTCTGATCGTTTCAAAGCCCGACCATCCTTCCTTGCTTCTGTTAGGATTATGCTCGATAGCAAGAGTATAATATTGTATTTGACAATCTTTTCATACTAATAAAGTGATTTCTAGTTTAACAAACCTTATAGCATTTATAGTTTAATTATTGTAATTGTCAAAAGTAAATAATCATATAGTAAAAAGACTATGAGAAAAGAAGAATTGTTCATACATCTAGATATGTATGAGGTAGACACAATTCTTTAGTTAGTCTTGAATAATATTCACAACTTAAGATAAGAGGTTGGGCGCCTTTATCTTGTCAAAGTTGTAGATTCATTTGCTAGCATTTGAGTGGGATCAAATGTGTTATGATGAGTCTAAAATGATCAAAGTGTGGTGTCTTTGGGAAAAAGAATCAAGTGCATTGGATGCATTGAATAGGATCACAATGAAATACTTTATCTAGAACAGTCATTCGATAAAAGTTTTTTATTTGAAGACAAAAAGAGAGTCTATCTCAATCCTGAGATAAATGATGTACTTATGGTTGCAAGTGTTATCATTTGAGCTATCAATGAGTACGATTATATAGCATAATCTATCCTCGATAGTTTTGTGGTATTCATTTGTTAATCGATAGAGTACTTCATTTATAGATATGGACATCGTGGCTCTATTTATTAAATGAGAGTATAATATCATCATATGGATGTTTTGAGGTATTGAATATTAAATCTTAACGTTAAGTTTTCAATAGTGTGTATTGAAACATGGCTTCTGGACACGTCAAAATATCCAAGTTCAAAATGTGGTCATAGGAGTAAATATGGTAACTTGGAGAGCTATGGACAGTCTATGAGCTCTTGGTGATTACTGGTATTCTTCACTAGGATACACTTTCTCCAATAATGTTGTCTAGGGTGTGAATGAGTAACATCAACTTATTCTATCTTTATTTAAGTGTTCAATTTTAGTTCTTTAGTGGAATGAACTAAAATTAAATAGATCGAACCTAAATGAATCATTTGTTGATTGTGATTGGGTTATGTCTATTCGAGCTTAAATCTAGATAACCCGCCAAGATCCCCAATCCACACGAACTTGCATGGATCACTCGATATATTCTACCGGACCAATTTAGGGGTCCATCTAGAATTGTATTGAGGTATGTGGACCTGTTTCTTTTTGTAAGAATGGGTCTAGTTCATATGAGAAATTTTTATAAAGGTCAAATGGATTTAATAAAATAAGAAAACAATATATTGGCCCATATATATATATGTGTGTTGGGCGGCAAGGCTATTTAGAATAGCTTAACTATATTATTTTATTTTATTATTTAATTAAATGAAAATTAATCAATTTGGTGATTAATTAATTATTTAATTAAAAGTCAAAATCTTTTTCTATTAGGAGATGGCTTTTAATTTGTTATTTATCTAATCAAATTAGGAAGTCTTTAATATGGTTACAAATACACTATTGAGTTGGATTAGGAGTCTTGGTGTAGGATAGAATTTTTTTTAGAAAAGGATTCTTAACCGCCAAGTAAATTTACCTAAGGAAAGGATTCTTAACCACCAAGCAAATCCTTCTTAGGAGAGGATTTGGTCTCATATATATACTGCTTGTAAATTTGGACCAAGCCTTAGTTTTTGGTGTGAGAAGTTGTTTTTTATTTGTTTTTTCTTATTGTTATATAAAAAAAAACTTCGTCCAACTCATTGTGTGAAGAATTCGACCAAGCATACAGAAAAAAGGAACGTTTTTGTTTTCGATAGTACACTAGTATCCTTTGCATCAAAAGGGTTTTGTGTACAACATCGAATCAAGGTTCATGCGAGTTTCAATCAAATTGATTGATAATTCAAAAGTGACCGGACATTCTTGGTTTTTCTCTAGGAGGATTATTGTGACTAACAAAGAAGAAGATTTTGTTTGTTTCCATCCTAAGGTATACAATTTAAAGAAAGGGAGCCCACACTCCTAGGTGATTCACGTTCTTGATTGAATTGGAAGATCTTGTGGATTCAATTCGACGCTAGTTCAATCGTTACGAAAAAAAAGGTACGACACTTTTATATACGTCAATTAATCTAGGGTTAAGGTTCTTGTTATTTAAAGGGAAAATTTTTATTTATACACAAACCCTAATTTTTTTTTTATCATGCTTCCGTTGCGTTTTGAACCGTTTTTTTCCTACAATTGGTATCAGAGCCTGGTTGTACCCTTTATTAATTGATGTATGTGTTCGTGAATCTTTTTCTTTTTATTGTATATATGCATGTTTTAGAAAGAGATGGCACTCTAGATATTCGCATATATATATATATATATATATATTTACATTGGAATGTATGGATATATATATGTTTTATATGTGGTTTATTACTGCTCAATTTCGGTCCTAGAATTTTAATGTATTTTTGTTTTGGGATTGTAACAAGAAGGATGGTCTATTATCGCCATAATTACCTTTTTTGTAGTTGCTAAGTTTTATTTATTTTGTTGTTGTAATAGAAAAAAAAACTGCACTTGTTGTAATAAAAAAAAACTGCAGTATTTTTTTTATTTTAAATTCTTCCGTAATACATCCAAGTGTCGAAGACTCGAAGTTTTAAGAATTGGGAGCAACTGGAACAAGTTTGGGACCGTGTGATCCGTAGCAACAAATGTGCGTGCGAAGAGAACGCGGCCACATTTGTTGTGGCATGGGCTGCGCACGGTAGCCCTATGGAAGCCATGGGCTGCGCATAGCAGCCCTTTATGGGGTTGTGGCATGCGCACGCCCATAGGTAGGATCCAAGGGTGCGCATGCCCATGGAAGGCAGCCGAGAGATTCCAAACGACGAGGTCACGTGAAGACTTGTTTGCCAAAAAAGGAGTTTTTTGTATTCCAAGACATGTAATTTACTTGCTTTTCTAGGATGGACCAAAATTGAAGCTATTTATATTTGTTATAAATATTACAATGTTTGTCATTGTTTGATAACATGTCATATAGAATAGGAGTGCCAGTCATATATCTCTTTTGGTATGAACATGCATTGAATGGTTTAAGTATCTAAATTGGCATCTAGAAAACTTGGTAAATCATTCTTT
Organism: Dipteronia dyeriana; assembly: GCA_032871835.1. NCBI lineage: Eukaryota > Viridiplantae > Streptophyta > Magnoliopsida > Sapindales > Sapindaceae > Dipteronia > Dipteronia dyeriana. The sequence continues at coordinate 72,162,499 of CM065297.1, read as the reverse complement.
GGAATTCGATCACATGCCTTAAACAATTGAGTGGGAGAAGGTGTTTTGGAACACCTACGGCATCCAAGTTTAGTTGAGCTTTATGTTTCCTAGATAACCTCCCAAGAGGTATTCATGAATGGAATTTAGCAAGATACTTCTTTACAAGGATAGACTAGACAATTAGCCCAAACGATATCAACTCCCAAAGAAAGGAAAATTCATGAGGGATTATATTCAAGGTCAATAACTTGGTAACACACTCAATGTAATTTTATTAATACCCTCAAGAGTTCTTGTTAATAAAATTGCAAGGCTAAAATAGAAAATGTTTGTTGTTATTTTATAGTAAATGGTGCGTACTCCTAAAGGAGGCGTGACATTTATGGGTGCTGGATCACCATTGAATTTTTACGATTGAATTATTTTATTTAATTCAAGATATATTTTCAAAAGTGCTTTATCATTATTATTTACTTATATAATTTTTGTTAATATAAATAAATTATAACCCCATCCCTAATCAATATCCTAAAAGATAATACATTAACTTATGATAATTATATCACATGGAAAAGGAAGATTGGGTTGTTATTGCAAGCTGAAAAACATAAATTCATTATGTCTATTCCTTAACCACCAAACTAATGAATCTACTCAGGAGCAAAGAGAAGAGTATCAGTAGTGGAAGTCTTCAGATGAGATGGCTAAATGTACGTTACATTTTTTCCACCAACTCCGACGTGTTGCAACATCAACATGAAGGAATTGAGACTGCTGTCAATATAATGATGTCTCTAGGGGAGATGTTTGCTATGAGGTTTAGGATGACTAAGAGAGAGGCAGTGACTACTTTTATGAATCTTAGGATGAAACCTGGACAGGGTGTGAAAGATCACATGATGAAAGTCATAGCACATCTCAACATTGCTGAACTGAATGGTGCTGAGATAGATAGTGAGACCAAAATTGACATGATTGTCAACTCACTGTCAGATTTCTTTGATCAATTCAAGTTGGACTACACCTTGAATAATAAGGAATACACCTTGGAAAGCCTGATGCAAGATGTTTATAGCACCAAGATAATCCTTGTGAAATGCAAGGGTCAAGAGACTCATATGCTTGGTAAGTTGCTACCGTTAAAGATCCGTAAGAAGGTCAAGAGACAAAAAAAAAAGCAACTTGAGCCTTCCTAGAAGGAGACCAAGAAAGTAACCAAGATCAAAGGGAAGTGTTTCCTTTATGGTAAATAGGGTCAAAGGAATAGACTAAATAAGAATGAATTCAACTTGTATTTAGGCAATGGAGCGTTGGTGTCTACTAGTGTAGTGGGAGACATTATAATCAATTTATATTCTTATAGGCATTTAGATTTAATAGACGTTTATTACGTACCTCAATTCAAGAGGAATTTAATTTCAGTTTCTAGTTTAAATAAATTTGGTTATTTGGTTACTTTTAATAAAGCTTTTATTGTTAGTAAGAATAACAAAATTTGTTTATAAAGGTACATTGGAAAACGGTTTATTTTACTTGCATAGAAATATCTCTCACTTGTTAGACACAGAATCAACGAAACCTACTCATAAAAGAGTAAAATTATCAAAAGATGAAACCTACCTATGGCATTACGCTTAGGTCCTATAAACCTTAATAGGATTAAAAGATTGGTAAGTGACGGACCCCTAAGTGACTTAAAGGTTGATGATCTACCAACTTGTGAATCTTGTTTGAAAGGTAAAATGACCAAAGGCGCAAGAGCCATCGAATGTTTAGGATTGATATACACTGATGTATGTGGACCTATGAGCATTCAAGCTAAAGGTGGATATGAGTACTTCATCACTTTCACGGATGATCACTCAAGATTTGGCTATGTGTATCTCATGAGACATAAGTCAGATGCTTTTGATATGTTCAAAGCATTTAAAGCTGAAGTAGAAAATTAGCTTGAGAAACTCGTAATAATCTTGAGGTCCGATCGTGGTGGAGAATATCTATCTGGTGAGTTTCAGCAATATCTTATTGATAATGGAATAATTTCTCAGCTTTCTGCACCAGGCACACCTCAACAAAATGGGGTGGCAGAAAGGAGAAATAGAACTCTTTTGGATATGTTTAGGTCTATGTTGAGTTATTTAATGCTCCCTAATTCTTTTTGGGGATATGCTTTACAAACCGCAATGTACATTCTAAACGATGTACCATCTAAGTCGGTTCCTAAAACACCGCATGAGTTGTGGACCGGGTGAAAGCCTAGTTTACAACACTTAAGGATATTTGGATGTTCTGTGCACGTGTTAAAAGGAAAGACTAAAAAGATGGAGTCCCGTTCAGAAACATGCATATTTGTAGGGTATCCAAAAGGAACAAAAGGATATTATTTTTATAGTCCTTTAGATCTTAAAGTATTTGTTTCGAAAAATGCTAAATTTCTGGAAAATGACTATATGAATAATTTTGTGCCTAAAAGTAAAATTGTCCTAAATGAGCTTTTAGTAGATACAATTCCACAAAAGGTTTTACAACCAAGCCTAATTGTAAGTTCCGTAACAACACAAGATCAACACTCTACCATACCTCGTCATAGTGAGAGGTTTGTTAGACAACCCCGAGAGATATATCGGTCTAGGAGAATCTGTAGAGAATCTTCCGGACGAAGATGATCTCTATACGTACAAGGAAGCAATGGAAGATGCTGATTGTCACCATTGGCAAAAGGCAATGCAATCCGAAATTGAATCCATGTTCAAAAACAAAGTCTGGTCTCTTATAGACTTGCCTAAAGGGATAAAACTCATTGGGTGCAAGTGGGTATACAAGAGGAAAATAAAAATAGATGGAAAGGTGGAAACATTTAAACTAGATTGGTAGCTAAAGGTTATACATAAAAGAAAGGTATAAATTATGAAGAAACCTTCTCTCCTGTGGCCATGCTTAAATCCATTAGCATACTTTTATTCATTATGGCTTCTCTAGACCTGGAGATTTGGTAAATGGACGTCAAGATAGCTTTCCTTGATGAAAGTCTTGACAAAAGCATCTACATGATGCAACCAAAAGGATTCATTGAAAAAGGCCAAGAGGAAAGGGTATGCAAGTTGCAAAGATCCATATATGGATTGAAGCAAGCATCCAGATCCTGGAACATAAGGTTCGATCAAGCCGTGAAAAGTTTTGGATTTATTCAAAACATTGACGAACCTTGTGTATACAAAAGGATTAAAGGGAACACGTTGGTTTTCCTAGTTCTTTACATTGATGATATACTACTCATCATAAAAGATGTAGGTGTATTGACATCAATAAAAGAATGGTTAGCAAAACAATTTAATATGAAGGACTTAGGAGAAGCAAGTTATATTCTTGGTATCCAAGTCATAAGGGATAGAAATAATATAACGATTGCATTATCCTAAGCTTCATACTTAGATAAAATCTTGTCTAGGTTTTCCATGCAAGATTCCAAGAAAGGTATATTACTTTTCAGACATGGAATCAAACTTTTTAAGGAACAAGTTCCTAAGAATGAGCATGAAAAGAAATTCATGAGTAGGGTTCCAAATTCATGACTTTTGCAGCTGACCGACTGGCAGTGGATCCGACCTTCAAAAAAAAGATGACACTTCAACGCTGAAAGAAATGTGGCGGTCTTGGAAGAAGTGCACAAATTGACCCAAACGGGCTTCATCAGAGAGGCACGTTACCCCGAGTGGATCGCCAACGTGGTCATGGTTACAAAGGCAAATGGGAAGTGGTGCATATGTGTCGATTATACTGACCTCAACCGTGCATGGTCAAAAGACAGTCTCCCTTTACCAAAAGTTGATCAGTTAGTTGACTCCACCTCCAAAAACAAACTTCTGAGCTTCATGATAGCGTTTTCAGGGTACAATCAAATTATTTTGCACCCCACCGACCAGGAAAAGACCAGCTTCATCACCGAACGGGGTCTGTATTGCTACAAAGTGATGCCTTTCTGGCTTTAAAACGTAGGAGCTTCGTACCAACGGTTGGTCAACGGCTGTTCAAGCTTGAAATTGGAAGATCAATGGAGGTGTACATCGATGAAATGATCACCAAGTCATCAACCTCCGAGGAACATCTGAGCGACCTCCGTAAAACCTTCATGATCTTAAGGGACAACCAAATGAGAATGAACCCCTCCAAATGCACCTTTGGGGTGACCGCGGGGAAGTTTCTGGGCTTCATGGTCCATGAGAGAGGCATAGAGACTAACCTAGAAAAGATTAAGGCCATTTTAGACCTAGAGTCCCCCACGTCACTCAAACAGGTTCAAGTCTTGACCGGGCAGGTAGCAGCGCTCAACAGGTTCATTTCTCGGTCTACCGACAAGTGTCTCCCATTCTTTAAAGCCGTTAAGCAGAGAAGAAACATGAAATTGGACAAAGAGAGTGAACAGGCTTTTCAAGCCTTGAAAATATACCTGTCAAGACCTCTACTACTTGTTAAACAAGGCCCTAGAGAAGAGCTACAGATTTACTTGGCCGTTTCTGAAACTGCGGTAAGTGGGGCTTTGGTCAAGGAATTTAGAGATAGGATCCAACGACCTATCTACTATGTGAGTCACGCTTTAACCAAGCCTGAGAAGAACTATACCCTTTTGGAGAAGCTCGCTTATGCCTTGGTAACCTCGGCGAGGAAGCTCCGACTCTACTTCCAAGCTCATTCGATAGAGGTAGTGACAGATCAACCCCTCAGTCAATTTTTGCAACGGTCGGATGTTTTCGAGAGACTGGTTTTGTGGGCACTGGAACTCCCCCAGTTTGATTTAAGGTATAAGCCTAGGATTTCAATTCAAGCCCAGGCTCTAGCAGACTTTGTAGTAAAGCTCTCAATGACTTTAGGCTAAACGACCTCCGCAGCAACAAACGTAGCCTCTGAAAAGATTCCAGAGTCTGACAGCTGACCGGAAGGCTTCAAGTATTGGATCCTCTACACTGATGGAGCCTCTGAGCAAATTGGGGGAGGAGCGGGCATAGTCCTAATCGACCCAGAAGGAACTGAGTGTTATCACTGCTTCAGATTTGAATTTAAAGCCACTAACAAAGAGGTAGAGTACGAAGCCCTTTTAGCCAGAATAAGGGCAGCCGTAGAGCTCGGGGTCAATTACCTACAGGTTAGGAATGACTCGTTACTCATAGTCAAAAGAGTTTCTTGGTATTATCAGGTGAAAGGTGATAGCATGTTTGCTTACTTAAAGCTAGTTCAATAGTTAAGGAGCAAGTTTAAAGGTTTCAGGATTGAGCAGATACCTCGACAACAGAACCATCGAGCTGACGTTCTAGATAAGATAGTTGTAAATGGTGGCCAGACCTTACCCTAGGGGGTCCTCTTCAAGTGATCCCCATATCTGGCAAAGTTGTAAGTAAGGAGATTCATACCCTGGATCGGTAACCATGTTGGATGAACCTGATAGTGGATTACCTACAAGAAGGGAGACCTCCCGGGGAGTCAGACCAAGATCAGAAAATCAAGAGGCACTCGGTTTGGTATTGCTTAGTGGATGGGTACTTATACAGGAGGGGCAAATCCCTTCCTTTGCTCCGATGTTTACACCCTGAAGATGCCAAATGGGCATTGAAAGAAGTTCACTCAGGGGAATACGGCAACCATACTAGTGGGGAGGATCTAGTATATCAGGTACTCCGCATAGGGTACTGCTTGCCAACCATCCATCAAGATGCAATGATCTTGGTACAATCATACGAAGCTTGCCAGAAGACCGCAAACTTGAGTCACCTACCGCCAGAGCAATTATGATCCCTTAGCTCACCATACCCCTTTGTTATGTGGGGAGTCGACTTGATCAGACTGCTCCCAACTACTCTTGGTCAAGCGAAGCATGCTATCATAGCAATCGACTATTTTACAAGATGGGTTGAAGCTGGACCACTCTCCTAGATATTAGAAGAAAATACAACAAGACTCATAAAAAAATAATGTGGTTTGCAGGTTCAGAACCGTTCTTGCCATTATAACTGACCTCGGCAAGCAGTTTGATAATGACCGATTCAAAGACTTTTGCGAGGGCTTAGGAATCGACCTGAGGTTCACTTCAATAGCCTACCCCCAGACTAATGGGCTGGTGGAATCCACCAATAATACTATAAAGAAGCTGTTGAAAAAAAAACTACAACAGAAAAAAGGTAAATAGGCTGAGGAGCTTCTCGAGGTCCTCTGGGCTTACCGCACTAGAAGAGGAATAGCTATCGGGGAAACACCCTACTCACTAGCCTTCAAGGTTGAAGCAGTGCTCCCCATTGAGCATAAACTGACCTTCTTTACAGTCCAACATTTTGAACCGAGGAGCAATGAGGTCAAGCTCTGAGCTAGCTTGGATCTCATGGAAGAAAAACAAGATCGAGTAGCTGAGAAGGTAGCAGTCTACCAGAGCAGGATTACTAGGTACTTTAACCGGAAGGTTAAAACCCAAAACTTTAAGGAGGGAAACCTCGTTCTCAAAAGAGTGAAACTGAATAGCAGGAAAAGGTCAAACGGGGTCTTGGGGCCAAACTAGGAAGAGCCATACATGGTGAAAGTGGTGGCCCGCAATGGGGCATACAAACTCGAAGACATGAATTGTTGACTCATCGATCATACCTGGAATGCAGATCATTTGAGAAAGTTCTACCCCTAAATAGGTGACTCATTAGCAAGCTACATCCATTTAGATCTTAATCTCCAGCAATAATGTACTCTTTTCTTTTTATCAATAAAGCCTGTTTTTTTCTTCATCTTCAGTTATGTTCGACACTTATTTAGGTCTACATAGGAAAATTTGACATTATCATCCCAATACCAGGGATTAGCCAGGGAAGCCCCATCGCTATCCCTGATGCCTCGGCCGGGCATCACCCCCCGTCAAGAAGGGTCTGAGTGTAAGAGCATAATTTCCATCTAGATCTCAAGACCAGGAAATAGCTAGATAGCCCTCCTGTTGCCTTGGTCGGGCTACCACCCCAAAGAAGGGTCTGAGTGTAATAACATAGTTACCATCCTGATCTCGAGACCAGGAAATAGCTAGATGCCCTCCTGATGCCTTAGTCGGGCTACCACCCCAAGAAGGGTCTAAGTGTAAGAGCATAGTTGCCATCCAGATCTCGAGACCAGGAAATAGCTAGATAGCCCTCCTGATGCCTTGGTCGGGCTACCACCCTCAATAAGGGACTAAGTGTAAGAGCATGGTTGCCATCCAGATCTTGAGACCAGGAAGTAACTAGATAGCCCTCATGATGCCTTGGTCGGGCTACCACCCCCCAAGAAGAGTCTAAGTATAAGAGCATAGTTGCCATCCAGATCTCAACGCAAGGAAACAGTTAGATAGACCTCCTGATGCCTTGGTCGGGCTATCACACCCAGGGAGTAATCGAGTTTGAAAGCGAGGTAGCCCTCCCGCTCCCAAGCCTAATAGAGGGATAGACAGTGAAATTCCCTTTATCTTTATAGTGTAAATGAACCTAGAGGGGGGGGGGGTGAATAGGTATATGCTCCAATTTTTGTCTTCTTTTGAAAACAATGCAATTCTAACAATGCTTAATAAAATTGCAAACAAAGACACACATTATTTACGTGGTAAAACTTCCAAAGAGGAAACATCCACAGGTTGATACCACAACCACCGGCAAAAGCAAATCCACTATTTCAAATAGAGTTACACACTCAAGCAATCACACATGCTCTATGAGCTCTCACTCTCACTCTATCTTGAACCTAGTGATCTACTAACCCGACTTCTTATCCAATACCCCTTGTCTCTAGGACGCTTTCTTGCTCACCTATCCGGATCCTCCCGACCCTATGTAAGACTTCTTGCTTGACTATCCAAGGCTTCACACCTCTAGCCAAGACTTCATTGCTTGACAATCTGAGGCTTCACACCTCTTGCCAAGACTTCCTTGCTCAACAAACCAAGGTTTCACACCTATTGTCGAGACTTCCACTTGCTTAGCTATCCAAGTCCTCCCAACTCTAACTAAGACTTACAATTGCTCAAATCAAATAATCACTCTAAGATATGAGACTTTCTACCTCTTCATAAGGCATCTAAGTGATCATGAATGCAAAACGCAAACAAGCACTCAACAAAGAAAATGATGATCAACAAATTCTATGGACATGCAACTAGATGACTAGATTACGCTTTCAAAGATCAATCACAAATGCATCGAGACAACTTAAGCATTTTATCAACTAAGAACATAGATATGAAAATATAGACATCAATTGAAACAAAACCTAGTTCTCAGAAAAATGAAATTAGATCGAAACAATCAATCAAGCATAAGAACAAAGGATTTCTAGAAACAATTCCATAATTATCAAGTTTAGCACAAATCATTCAATATATCACAAATCTAGCTAAACTTGAAAATCAAATCAATAAACCACAAAATGATATAAAAACAATCCTATTCATGCTTCTTAATCAAATAACATCAATCAATAAAAAGATCTAAGAAGAAAACTAAGAATAAGATGATTTTACCAACAATGATGCAATCACGAACTGAAGATCTGATCACAACAAAGAACGTAGACATCCTTTTGTTCTGTAAATGCTTGGAGTTTGTAGAAATCTTCAAGACACTTGAAATCTGTTTTTTAATCAAGTGAATCGGAGTCGAAATGAAAAAGTTATCACAAAAACAAAAATCAAAATGTTGAGAGAAAAATTCTGCACTTGTTCTTCAATTTCTCAACTTGTTCTTATCTTATGAAATGAGAGGGAATGAGAGGTTTTAAAGAGTGAAAGGACCAAATGACCAAAAAACCCTCCTTCCTCTGTGTCTCCCTAAGATGGCACGTGGGCATCTTGGGGCAGAACACTCTTGGGGCCGAGATGGCCACACGCCATCTCTGGTTGGTGCATGTTGATGGTTTAAGCCATCGCACCTCACCCCTTGGCTCTCCTCGCGTTCTTCGACAGTTCTTTGGCCTCCGAACTCCGAATTTGAATCCCGTTGAAGATTACAAACCAAGAATCATTAATGGACATGGAAATATAAGATACTCAACCCAGAAAATAAGAATTCAACTCGATATATGAAGACAAAGACAATGTATGCAACATGAGTTGAAAGTGTAGTATCTTTTGACTTAGAACTTGAAATCAATAGAATGAGTAACCGAAATTACCGGAACTCAATCATGAACAATCTAAGACTAAAATCAAGTTCAAGATCGATGTTATACAAACATATAAATAAACAAACACATTTCACACAAGAATGCAAGCTACATAGAGATAGTCTCCAATCATGCATTATCCAAAACATGCTACTTTCATACCAATGCATGAGCATTCAACTTCAAGTGTGTGAAAGTGTTATACCAAATGATGTGCTACGATGCAGGGACACAAATATATGAATTTTGTGTGTGTGCGCATATAATGATGCACCACAAAGTAGGGACACATGAATGAATTGTGTGTGCGTGCGCTTACGCCTTGCAGGAGAAAGATGGATCTCAATACCTTAGAATCCAAGAATAGTACCAATCCTCTTGAAGACGAACTTTGCATCATGAGAAGTTGTTTTTCTTCCTTGAAGCTCTTATCATCACAAACCACTTAAGAAACTAAGCATTACAAAGAAATGAAGTTTTGTTATGGAATCAAGCCAACACATATCTAGGACCTAACAATCTCCCTTAGGACCTAACAATCTCCTCCATTGGCTATTCCATGACAAAACCTCTACCTCACCATACAAAGATCTCTTATCATCAATGTTGATTGCATTCTCACATCCTCACATTACAAAGAGATATTCCTAGACTAAAATGTCTTCATGAGTCTTCAAGAATATCTTCACACATCCAAAGCACTTGTGAGACAAGAACAACCAAAAGCAATCTTCTACAAAGAAGATAGGTGAGATAAACAAACAATATACAAATACCAAACAAAAGATCCCGTAACACTTCTTATCTCATGCATAAACAAAAATTTTCTTGCCCTTACTTTCTGCCCCTTAATGGATTGTCTCCTCTTTATATCAAAAACAAGTAACATGGTGAGGAAACACTTTCTCCCCCTTTTTGACAAGGAATAGATGAAAACATATTACACAACCTAGAGAGATAAATGCCAATTGAAAATGTCTACAAGGGTATAAAGGATGCACAATGAAATCATAAGATAGTGAGCAAACAAGTTGTATAGAGAACTATGTTTAACAAACTAAGCTCCCCATTAACATATGCTCCACATATTAATAAGCAAGGTAACTTTTTCACAAGGGACTCACACAATCACACATTTGAAGCAATAAAAGATAGTAAATCATTATTTTTCAATATTAAACAAGAGAATCATAGATTTTCATTATTCTCTCAAAAATAATCCCTCATTGCTAATAAATCAAGCACATTAAGCAAAAATGTGTGTGTGAGAAAAATGCTTCTAGCATATATAAAAGGAGTTATTGTGATATCAACATGCAAACTATTTCAACACCTATCCATCTAAAGCTTTTCCAATCAAGGTCAAACCGATTATAATCCGGATTTTTTGCTTTAAAGAGAATAGATTTCAACATCTGAGCATGTGTGTGAATGTGGCTCGTCATTCCATTTCTATTTTTCAATCCGAGCACAATTTTCAACTATACTCCATTTTAAACCTTCCTCCATTTCTTTTTAGGCTTTGTATCAAAGATTTTTTTTTTTTAAATGATTCTTTTTCAACACTTCTTTGATTTTTCTAACATAAACATATACTCTTCATGACGGCTTTCACTCATCACAATGGTGTAGCCCTTTCCTACATTGGGCGGCTTCACAACCAAGGTGTGTAGCCCTTTTCATGAAGGTGCTCATTGAGTTCTATGTAGATGCCGAAGCAAAATGAATACTAATCATAGGTCATCTATTATGTACTAGACAATGAACTTCAAGATGCATCCATAATCTATATGCTTTCAAACTCAACTACTCAAACTTAAACATATAAGAGAAGCATTGGTGCACTTTTAAAAACAAGATTTACAAGGACTTAAGTGCATGATCTAGTAGCAATAAAAGCTATTTTATCAAGATCATTACTTCTCACATGAGTAGCTCTCAAAGAAATAGATATACAATATAGTTTTGCTTATCAAGCCACTCATAACCACACACAAGCATTAATCAACACAAATCATGCCAATGGATCTTCTAAGAGATACAAATCTCTCTTTGTCCAAGGGCTTTGTGAACAAGTCCGCAAGTTGATTCTTAGTAGGCATATGTCAAGAGTTACTATTGAATGTTCAACAAGTTCTCTAATGAAATAATGCCTAATGTCTATATGCTTTGTGCGTGAGTGTTGAACCGGATTTTTAGAGATGTTAATGGCACTCATTTTATCACAATAGAGAGTCATTTTACCTTGATTTATCTCATAATCCATGAGAATTTGTTTCATCCATAGAAGTTGTGTGCAAGCACTTCCGGCCGCAATGTACTTGGCTTCGGATGAGGAAAGAGAGATGGAATTTTGTTTCTTGCATAGCCAAGCAATCAAATTATTCCCCAAGTAAAAGCAACCGCCCAATGTGCTTTTACGATCATCAATGTTTCCCGCCCAATCCGCATCACAATAGCCAACAAGAGTATCAAAGGAATACAATAAACCAAGATTATGTGTTCCTTTTATATACCTAATGATTCTTTTAACGGCTTTCAAGTGAGATTCTTTTGGATTAGCTTGAAACCTAGCATACAAACCTACACTAAAACAAATATCCGGCCTACTTGCCGTTAGGTAGAGAAGGCTACCTATCATGCTCCTATAGAGACTTTGATCAACATTTTTTCCATTTTCATCTTTGTCAAGTTTTAAAGTTGTACTCATAGGTGTTTCAAATTCTTTTCCACTTTCAAGGCCAAATTTCTTAACAAGATTTCTAGCATACTTAGATTGTGACAACATGATACCATTGCTAGATTGTTTCACTTGCATGCCTAGAAAGTAATTGAGTTCACCTACCATACTCATTTCAAATTCTCTTGACATAACATTCACAAAATCATCAACCTTGATTTTACATGTAGACCCAAACACTATGTCATCTACATATATTTGTACAACAAAAATGTCATTGTTATAATGCTTGACAAATAATGTTCTATCAATACCACCTCTCCTATATTGGTTGTCAATAAGATATTGAGTCAACCTGTCATACCAAGCTCTAGAGGCTTGCTTAAGTCCATAAAGAGCCTTTTTCAACTTAAACACATGATTAGGAGAGTACGGGTCTACAAAACCCTTAGGTTGTTCAACATACACTTCTTCTTGAAGGTATCCATTGAGAAAAACACTTTTGACATCCATTTGAAACAATTTGAATTTCTTAAGACATGCAATGGACAACAAAAGTCTAATGGACTCAAGACGTGCAACGGGTGCAAAAGTCTCATCAAAGTCTACACCCTCAACTTAAGTGTATCCTTGAGCCACTAGTCTAGCCTTATTTCTCACAATCTTGCCACATTCATCTGTCTTATTCCTAAACACCCATTTTGTACCAATCAAATTGATATCTTTTGTCTAGGAACTAATGACCACACTTCATTCCTCTCAAATTGATTTAGTTCTTCTTGCTTGGCATTAACCCAATATTCATCAATAATTGCTTCATTAATATTCTTGGGCTCAATTTGAGAAGTGTAGCAAGCATATGAAATTTGGTTAGTTAGTTGCCTTCTAGTTCTAACCTCTTCATTCAAATCACCTATGATGTCTTGTTGGTAATGCATGTTCCTAAGTCTAGAATTAGAATTTTCAACATCTTGTTGGTCATCATTCAAACCATTTTCTAACTCTTGACTTTCTTCTCTAGCAACACTACCATTATCATCATTATGACTAGATTCACTTTCATCATAACTAGTCACATCAATAGGTGCTTTAGTGTCATTCAACAAATGTTCTTTAGGTTCATTGACACCATGATTATCACACAAATCAAGTATGCTAAGATCATCTGTTTTCACATTAATAGACTCCCTAATAGTCTTAGTTTTCAAGTTGAACACTCTATATGCACGACTATTATTAGCATACCCAAGAAATAGACCAATATCACTTTTAGCATCAAACTTTCCTAAGTGATCTCTATCAATAAAAATAAAACAGTTACTCCCAAAAGTGTGGAAGTAACTCACATTGGGCTACTTGCCCTTCCAAAGTTCATAGAAGGTTTGTTTTGTGCCAGGCCTTCTAAAAACTCTATTATTGATATAACATGCGGTATTGACCGCTTCGGCCCAAAGATTTCTAGGGACTTTCTTGCTATTGAGCATGACCCTAGCAATCTCTTGCAAGACACGATTCTTCCTCTCAACAATACCATTTTGTTGAGGAGTTCTAGGAGCCAAGAACTCATGTGAAATCCCATAATCATCACAAAACTCACTAAATCTAGCATTTTCAAATTTATTCCGATGATCACTCCTAATGCGACATAGTTTCTTAATTCCAAGACCTTTTTTATTTTGAACTTGTCTCTAAGAAAATATACTCAAGCAAACCGAGATCACTCTTAATGCGACATATTTTGAACTTTTCTTAATTCCATGATCACTCCTAATGCGACATATTTTGAACTTTTCTTAATTCACTCCCAAAAGTTTCGGTCTTGTCTCCGAGAAAATATACCCAAGCAAACCGAGAAAAATCATCAACACATACAAAAATGTATTTCTTGTCATTTATGATTTCGGTTTGAATTGGTCTCATTAGGTTCATATGCACAAGTTCTAAGGGCTTCTTGGTAGCAAAATTAGTGTTCTTTTTATGAGACACTTTTGTTTGTTTACCTAATTGACAAGGTTAACAAACACCATCAAGATTTTTACCAAGAATAGGAAGACCTCTGACAATGTTATATTTCTCAAGCTTCTTTAAATCTTTATAATTCATGTGGCCCAATCTTACATGCCATAATTCAAGCTTGTTGCACTCATGTGCCATATTACATGTTAGTGGATCAACCTCTAAACAATAGCAATTATTCGAAGACCTTTTGACTTTCAAAACAATTTTGCCCTTTTTATCAATTATTGTGCACACATCCTTGTTAAAGCTAACTTCTTTACAAATTTCACACAAGTGAGTGATGCTTATTAGATTAGCTTGTAGACCATCTACATACAGGGTGTCACGAAGTTTAGGCAATCCGGGGATACAAATTGTTCCCTTGCCTAGAACTTGCTTTTTGGTGCCATCACCAAATGTAACCCATCCGCCATCACCAAATGTAACCCATCCACCATCATTCATAACAAGATTCTTAAAGAATTCCTTGTTACCGATCATATTCCTAGAGCAACCGCTATCTAGGTACCAACAATAGGATGAATTAGCTCTTAAAGAATATTGTGCAACCAAACATTGTGTTGTGTTTTTCTTGACCCAAACTTTCTTGACAAGTTTCTCATTCCTACTTTTATTAACATGCTTTGACTTGTTTTTAGGCACATTGACTCCATTAGTCACATTTTCAAACAAATCCAACAAAGCATTATCAACTTTCATTCTCAACATGCTTTTCCAAGGTCTTCTTAGGTCTAATTCTAGATCCATACATGGATGATTGCCTAGGACCATTCAAAGACATATCATGCAAATCATTGGCAATTCTACATTTATGAAAGTATTCATACCATGTTGCAATAATGACAAATAGGTATGAATTTGAGAAGTTTACCATTTTCTTGAGCATTGAACTCATTTTGCTTTCTCACATTTTTACCTCTTTGGCGTGCAACACTAGATGTTTTGCCTTTTGCATTTGATGATGATGTGGCTTGTCTTTGGCATTGTTGAGTCTTTTCTTTGACTTTCATTGATGATGTTGAGGAACCTCCGGTAGCATTCATGGCTTTACCGTTAGAGAGTGTACCTACACTTAAATTGCTACAAGCTTTGACAAAAGTAGATTTGTTAGATGAAGAAGTTGATTTTTCATTAACATATCCTAAACCGCTTTTGTCGCTTGAAGGCTTTCCAACCTTAATGAGAGCTTTCACTTTGTTAGAGCTAGATAACATCTTGTTAATCATCTCTTTAGCCTCATTAAGTTTGTCATTAAGCACTTTCTCTTGATTCTCATGCTCATTTAGTTTTGCTCTAAGCACATTTTCAATTCTCCTAGCACGATTAAGAGATTCATCTCTTTGCTCAATTTCATGCTTCAAAATACTTAATCTATCATTGCTATCAATCAAGTTTTTCTTAAGATTAAGAATTTTGTCATTAAGATCAATAACACATTTTGAGCTACAATCATGATTTTCTAACTTCTTAGTGAGAAACTTATTGATCTTAGAGATCCTTTCATTTTCTTGAACAAGATCTTTGATCTTTTAATCATCTAAGTCAATAGACTCACCTTCAACAAAAGAAGCCACAAAAGAATACATTTCTTTAATCATGATGAAACAAATGAAGATAACAAACACTACAAAAAAGATCTATCTAAGTGCGTCTAGACACCGGCTTTGATACCAATTGAAATTCCCTTTATCTTTATAGTGTGAATATACCTAGAGGGGGGGGGGGGGGGGTGAATAGGTATATGCTCCAATTTTTGTCTTCTTTTGAAAACAATGCAATTCTAACAATGCTTAATAAAATTGCAAACAAAGACACATAATATTTACGTGGTAAAACCTCCAAAGAGGAAACATCCACGGGATGATACCATAACTACCGGCAAAAGCAAATCCACTATTTCAAATAGAGTTACACACTCAATCAATCACACATGCTCTACGAGCTCTCATTCTTACTCTATCTTGAACCTAGTGATCTACTAACCTGACTTCCTATCCAATACCCTTTGTCTCTAGGACGCTTTCTTGCTCACCTATCCGGATCCTCCTGACCTTAGGCAAGACTTCTTGCTTGACTATCCAAGGCTTCACACCTCTAGCCAAGACTTCCTTGCTTGACAATCCGAGGTTTCACACCTCTTGCCAAGACTTCCTTGCTCAACAAACCGAGGTTTCACACCTCTTTCCAAGACTTCCTTTCTCAACAAACCGAGGTTTCACACCTCTTGTCGAGACTTCCACTTGCTTAGCTATCCAAGTCCTCCCGACTCTAGCTAAGACTTACCATTGCTCAAATCAAAGAATCACTCTAAGATATGAGACTTTCTACCTCTTCACAAGGCATCTAAGTGATCATGAATGCAAAACGCAAACAAGCACTCAACATAGAAAATGATGATCAACAAATTCTATGGACATGCAACTAGATGACTAGATTATGCTTTCAAAGATCAATCACAAATGCATCTAGACAACTTAAGCATGTTATTAACTTAGAACATAGATATGAAAATATAGACATCAATTGAAACAAAACATAGTTCTTAAAAAAGTGAAATTAGATCTAGAAACAATCAATCAAGCATAAAAACAAAGGATTTCTAGAAAAATTTCATGTTTATCAAGTTTAGCACAAATCATTCAATATATCACAAATCTAGCTAAACTTGAAAATCAAATCAACAAACCAAAAAATGATATTAAAATCATCCTAGTCATGCTTCTTAATCAAATAACATCAATCAATAAGAAGATCTAAGAAGAAAACTAAGAAGAAGATGATTTTACCAACAAGGATGCAATCACGAACTGAAGTTCAAATCACAAAAAAAATGTAGACATCCTTTGGTTCTGGAAATGCTTGGGGTTTGTAGAAATCTTCAATAAACTCGAAAACGGTTTTTGACTCAAGTGATTCGGAGTAGAAATTAAGAAGTTATCACAAAAACAAAAATCAAAATGTTGAGAGAAATATTCTGCACTTGTTCTTTAATTTCTCAACTTGTTCTTATCTTATGAAATGAGAGGGAATGAGAGGTTTTAAAGAGTGAAAAGACAAAATGACAAAAACACCCTCCTTCATTAGTGTCTCCCCGAGATGGCGCTTGGCCATCTTGTGGCAGAACACTCTTGGGGACGAGATGGCCATGCGCCATCTCGGGTTGGTGCATGTTGATGGCTTAAGCCATCGCACATCACCCCTTGCGCTCTCCTCGCATACTTCGACCGTTCTTTGACCTCCAAACTCTGAATTTGAATCCGTTTGAAGATTATGAACTGGGACTCCCTCACGGACATAGACATATAAGATACTAAACCCAAAAAATAATAATTAGACTCGATATACGAAAACAAAGACAATGTATGCAACATGAGTTGAAAGTGTAGTATCTTTTGACTTAGAACTTGAAATCAATAGAATGAGTAACCGAAGTGACCGGAACTCAATCATGAACTAAAATCAAGTTCAAGATCCATGTTATACAAACATATAAACAAACAAACATATTTCACACAAGAATGCAAACTACATAGAGATAGTCTCCAATCAAGCATTATCCAAAACATGCTACTTTCATACAAATGCATGAGCATTCAACTTCAAGTGTGTGAAAGTGTTATACCAAATGATGTGCTATGATGTAGGGACACAAATATATGAATTGTGTGTATATGCGCATATAATGATGCACATCAAAGCAGGGACACATATGAATGAATTGTGTGTGTGTGCGCTTACGCCTTGCAAGAGAAAGAAGGATCTCGATACCTTAGCATCCAAGAATAGTACCAATCCTCTTGATGACGAACTTTGCATCATGAGAAGTTGCTTTTCTTCCTTGGAGCTCTTATCATCACGAACCACTTAAGCAACTGAGCATTACAAAGAAATGAAGTTTTGTTATGGAATCAAGCCAACACAAATCTAGGACCTAACAATCTCCCTTAGGACTTAACAGAAAGTTCTCTACTTGATACCTCATTTGGGCTATAACCCCCTAGAGGGGCTCGAGGATGGAGGGCTTTTTTGCTTTAACTCTAATGTCTCAGTTAATACTAGTGTCTAGATTTTCCATGAACATGAGGTTACTTACTGTGACAGGTGCGGACTGGTCTATTACCAAACAAGGGGACTATTCATTGATGTCATTGAGCTATAAGTCTCTGTCGAAGTCGGAAAGCCCGAGTTCGCTATTTGCTTTCACACTTAAACAGTTTTTCTATCTTGTTACTTTCCCGAAGCTAAATCTGGCTGCTGTAGAAGCTGAACTTAGATGGAAATCAAAATGAAACAAGTACATGCTAATCAAATTTTGAATCAGACCTAAAGTTTAAATTTCGTTAACGAGTTGGGGAGCCTGTCCCTCGGTAAGGCTACAACAATCAAATAGAGAGCCCAACCCCTGGTTGCCAGGCTACTAAGCAAAAAAAAAAAAGAGTGACGATGATGATCAAGCATGATTAAGATGGGGTGCCCACCCCCCTTTCTGAGCATTCAGAGCGAGCTACAAGAAGGTGTACTCAAGCTTCTGCATCCTACTAGTCTCCTCCAACTTCCCCTTATTCCGGATGAACCTCACCCCCTGCTCCTTTTTTGGGTGGTCACTCATTCTGGATAACTGCCTCTTCCACCTCTTCTTGAGGGTGCCCAGCGATTGCCTGGTGATCAGCAGGATCCTTCTCCACGACCTTATTGACCACCGTTATGACCTCAGGAGGTATGACCACATCAAGAAGGTTGGCCATTGACTCTGGCATAATTTCCCCCGCTGCTGGCTCCTCTTTTAAAGGCATCTTAGAGGGACCCATGGCTTCTGCAAGATCTCCTTCTGGTACCATGGGTAGAACCCCCATCGAGGATTCTTGGGGACCTGATGTTGGGAAGACAGGAGGATAAGGAAGAGAAGGAGGAAGAGGAAGAAGGTCTGACCCAGCTGGTTACTTCCCAGCTTCGGCCACATTAGAGGAATCCAGGTCATCACCTAAGGGGTGAGACATCTCTGTGACCTTGGCCAATATCTCCTCCCTATCCTAGTTAGCAATAATTGGCAGGTCGAAGGGCGAGGGGAGGGCCTTAGCGACTTAGTAGGAGGAGTATAAGTATCCCTCGCTGAAGGAGGAATCCACCTCAGCCTGAAGCTTGGCAACTTGGGCTTGAAAAGCATGATTCTCAACATATAACACCTTTGCTTCTTCCTTCCAATCATCTCGAAGGCTGGCTCATCGCATAGACCGAAGAGTTTCTTGGTCAAAAGAACGCTTCAGTCTCTCGTCGTTGCACCGAAGCTCATCCAATTGCCTTTCCATTCCCCTCTGGATGGAAGTCATCTCCTGGATAAAGGATTGAGCCCGCGCTAGCAATCCCATGGCCCACTAAGCCTTAGCTTTAGCTCTAGCTGCCCGATCTCTGAGAAAGGATACCCGATGTCCCATTACTACGTTGAACTTGAAAGCCTGCAAAGCGTGAAACAAAGGTTCGAAAGCAATCAAAGCTCACAATCATAGGAAACAAAGGCGTTGACTACCTTAGCCTGGAGGGCAAACCCCTTGGTAACTAGAAAATCCACAGACATCGAAGCCATCCTAGAGAGCCCGCCACCCAGGCAAGAAGCAACAAACTACTTTTAAACCTTATCCTGGCCATCCGAGCCTGACCGATGGTGGGGGCGAGAAGGGGAATCTCAGGAATACCAACCTCGAGATCCCTTGAAGCCTGAACTGCCCGGGATGTAGCTTGATCAGCGGAAGGAGTGGGTAATGTAACTATAAAAGCAGCAGTTGTAGCGGGAGCCGTTGGTGAAGGGGAAGAGGTGGATATATTAGTGGCTTGGGAAATAGGCCCTCATCGATTTAGAGCCTTAGCTGCCCAAGATGCGAGAATAGCCATTTTAGATCTCATCTGGGAAGGCGATGAAGTAGGAGCAGGCGAATCAACGACCATATGGATTGGCCCCCCTTTCACCAAGGTAGCCAAGAAGGTTCCCGGGGATGACCTGGATGGAGGGGGGTCTGACCTTGTCGGGCTTCACAAGAAGCTAGAGCAACAACAAAACTATTAAAAAAAAAGAAAAAAGAAAGAAGAGATGTTAGAAGCAAGCTAGCAAATAGAACAAAGCATAATGAATTAGGATTACTTACGAGGAGTAGCATCGGAGATCCACACAAATTTATTCACCCTGAAGGGATCGAAGGTATCAGCAGTTGGAAACCTCAGGTTCAAGTAATTCCTGGTGAGGATAGCCTTTAGTACAACCTTGGATTCAACAGGTAGTGAATCTCGATCCCAAGAGAGTTTGTCGCTGAAGGCGGTGAGAACCGTGAACTAATGCCTACTGATGAATACAGAGCTTCCCCAATTTCCCCCTCTTTTATCCACTTTTCCTTTCAAGCAGGGTCTTTTCTTGAAGTGTCGGGATGGTAAAATTAAGCTTGTGTTTGGTCTTCACATATAACTGACCCAGGGGACCTCTAGACAATCTCCCGATCTGAAAAAGGTAGGCCAGTTCTTCCACCCCAGGTTCTCGGGTGACCTTGCTTAGCTCGCATTCCTCCATCCACAGCACAAGGAAGCAAATCAGGTGCCTCCAGAAGTCGGGTGTTAGTTTAAGGGGAGACAGTTGAAGGGCATTGAGAGCCCGTTGAAGGGTGGGATGAAGAGGGAACCTTAACCCTTTCTCGAAGGCTGCAACATGGATGGGGAGTACGCCTTTGGGTAGGCTAAAGATATCATAATTTATATGGGTGACTGTGAAAGAGACGGTGTCATGGATGTTGTATTTGGTCCTTAAGTGGTTGATTGACTTTGGGTCAACAGTATAATCTGGAATTACCCTGAAGTCATATGGAGGGTGTCTCTCCAGGAAATGACCGACGACTGTGACCTGGTCCACTCCAGCGACACTGACATAATTCTTTTCACCGGAGTCCTCATCGACCAAGTTCAGAGGATTGTCTAGTTGGTTAGATAACCCAGTCTCGATGGCTACATTCCGGTTCGATCGATGACATTGCGGGGATGGAGGAGAGTCATCCCTGCCCAGGCGAGACTTAAGACCTCTATGCATTCAAAAAGGGAGTCAATGGAATCATGATTGGCCTTCGACATGGTAGAACAGGTTTTAAGGATTGAAAAGAAAGGGAAACCGATAGAGGGTAGCAAGAGGGAAGAAATCTTTAAATTCTAAATCGAGAAAAAGTGTTAAGAAATGGGCAATGAGTTAGAATTTAAATAGAGGTTATGGGTGTAATGACATTTGCGATATCCTCGAGAAGATCACTTCGAGCCAAAGAGATAGCTCTAATTCAGTCAGTTTTCCTCGAAGAACACACCAATTCAAGTTCGACACATCATTTGGGCAATTAATGAGAAGATTTCATTCAAGATTCTCAGTAATTATCTCGTAACGGAAAATTTTTCCAATTAAACAAGGAATCTGACTCCAACCCAACTCTACCTCCGGTGTTCAAGTTAGAGGGGACTTCTATTAATAGAGAAATTTTCCACTCTTCCAGCCCAAATCGAAGCCCAAAGTTGACATTCGTGAATCCCTGGATGTACCATAAAACTACCCCGCAGAAGTATAGAGGGATCGCTGGGCTTCAGAACTATCAGGGAAGAAGCTAGGAACGACCGAGTAGTGCCCCTACGCGAACACTAGAGTCCGGGCTTCTCGAGGCCACCTACTTGGGAACCTCAGTTCCTGGGGTCGATTTCCTTAACAACCCCGTGAAAGCCAAGGGGGTCGCCAAGCTCAAGAAATATTCGAAAGAAGCCCAACAGGCAAAGCAAGCCCTCTCCGGGTTAAGGCTTTTAGAGGTCAAACTTAATTCATGGCCTGAACAAGAAGCCCACTAACCTCTCAAGGATCCCGCTGTCCCCTCCACGATACGAGAAGGAAAAAGGCCTCTAAATGAATCAGATCCATGTTACCTCATAGGAATGACTTCTAGGAGGTCCATTCCAAGCCTTCGTAAATGGAACCAAAGCATAGATCTACCTCGTTCTATGAAAAATATGAATGGCTAGCTCAACAACCTCCATGAAGAATCATACCGTAAGTATGCACAAGAATATATCTACGTAACAACCAACATTTACACGCAAGTCAAGAGTTTGATTCCAAAAAGGAAGTAAACTTATTTTCATCAACAGTATCATCGTTTCTACTATTTACTCAGAGTCAACTACTTTGAAACAGAGGATCCGGCCCAATAAGGGGGGAATAAGTTTAGAGAATCAAGGCTGGAGATACACCCATTCAAATTTATTCGATGGTATATAAATATACCTAAAAAAGAGAAGCAGGTCGGGCCTAAAAATTCTGTGAACAGAACACAGCCACCGTCATATCCACTATTCGACTAGTACGAAGTCACCATATTCCTACGTTGTAGAGAGATAGTAAGTGTATTAGAGGGAATTTTGTATACCACGAGTAACCAATACTACAGTCCCCACTTGTTATTGTTATACAAACATTCATTTGTATCTATACAGGTTAGGTTTCAAAGGTACCAACCCCGGGGACCATCTTCGTGGTAGTGGTCTCGAGGGTGTTAGTGGGAATTTATCATCTTGAGTAAATTTCCCCGTTAACAACACTATTGAGTTGGATTAGGAGTCTTGGTGTAGGATATAATTCTTTTTAGAAAAGGATTCTTAACCACAAAGTTAATCTACCTGAGGAAAGGACTCTTAACCACCAAGTAAATCCTTATTAGGAGAGGATTTAGCCTCCTATATATACTACTTGTAAATTTTGACCAAGCCTTAGTTTTTGGTGCGATAAGTTGTTTTTTATTTGTTTTTTTTATTGTTATAAAAAAAAACTTCATCCAACTCATTGTGTGAAGAATTCGGCCAAGCATAGAGAAAAGAGAAAACGTTTTTGTTTTCGATAGTACACTAGTATCATTTGCATCAAAAGGGTTTTGTGTACAACATCGAATCAAGGTTCATGCGAGTTTCAATCAAATTGGTTGATAATTCAAAAGTGACCGGACGTTCTTGGTTTTTCTCTTGGAGGATTATTGTGACTAACAAAGAAGAAGATTTTGTTTGTTTCCATTCTCAAGTATACAATTTAAAGAGAGGGAGCCCACACTCATAGGTGATTCATGTTCGTGATTGGATTGGAAGATCTTGTGGATTCAATTCGACGCTAGTTCAGTCGTCAGGAAAAAAAAATGTACGATACTTTTTATATACATCAATTAATCTAGGGTTAATGTTCTTGTTATTAAAATGATTTTTTATATATATACGTAAACCTTGATTTTCTAATTTTCTCACGCATCCGCTGCACGTGGTTTTTTCCTTAAAGCTTCTGCGGGGTAGTTTTATGGTCCGCCCGGTGTCTCACGAATGTCGACTTTGGGCTTTGATTCGGGCTAGGGGAGTGAAAAATTTCTCTTTGACCCCTAGCCAAATTTTACTATTAACAGAAGTCCCCTCTGACTTGAACCCCGGAGGTAGAGTTGGGGTTGGAGTCAAATTCCCTATTTTATAAGGAAATTTTCCATTACGAAATAATTGCTGAGAATCTTGAATTAAATCTTCTCATTAACTGCTCAGGTAACGTGTTAAGCTTGGATTGGTGTGCTCCTTGAAGAAAACCAGCTGGGTTACGGTCCTCTCCGTGGTTCGAGGCAATCTTCCCGAGTATATCGTCGACGTCATTACTGTTAGGATTATGCTCGATAGCAAGAGTGTAATATTGTAATTAACAATCGTTTCATATAAATAAAGTGATTTCTAGTTTAACAAATCTTATAGCATTTATAGTTTAATTATTATAATTGTTAAGAGAAATAATCATAAGGTCAAAAGACTATGAGAAAAGAAGAATTGTTCATACATCTAGATATGTATGAGGTATACACAATTCTTTAGTTAGTCTTAAATAATATTCACAACTTAAGATAGAAGGTTGGACACCTTTTTCTTGTCAAAGTTGTAGATACTTTTGCTAGCATTTGAGTGGGATCAAATGTGTTATGATGAGTCTAAAATCATCAAAGTGTGGCGTCTTTGGGCAAAAGAATCTAGTGCACTGAGTGCATTGAATAGGATCAAAATGAAATACTTTATCTCGAACAGTCAATATATAAAAGTTTTCATTTGAAGACAATCAGAGAGTCTATCTCAATCTTGAGAAAAATGATGGACTTATGGTTGCAAGTGTTATCATTTGAGCTATCAATGAGTACGATTATATAGCATAGTCTATCCTCGATAGTTTGGTGGTATTCATTTGCTAATCGATAGAGGACTTCATTTATAGCTATGGACATCGTGGCTCTATTTATTGAATGAGAGTAGAATACCATCATATGGATATTTTGAGGTATTGGATATTAATTCTTAACGTTAAGTTTTCACTAGTGTCTATCGAAACATGGCTTCTGGACAAGTCAAAATATCCAAGTTCAAAATCTGGTCATATGAGTAAATATGGTAACTTGGAGAGCGATAGGCAGTCTATGAGCTCTTGGCGATTACTGGTATTCTTCACGAGGATACACTTTCTCCAATAAGGTTGTCTAGGGTAGGAATGAGTAACATCAACTTATTATATCTTTATTTAAGAGTTCGATTTTAGTTCCTTAGTGGAATGAACTAAAATTAAATAGATCGGACCTAAGTGAATCATTTGTTGATTGTGATTGGGTTGTGTCTATTGGAGGTTAAATTTAGATAGCCAGCCAAGATCCCCAATCCACACGAACTTGCATGGATCACTTGATATATTCTACCGGACGAATTTAAGGGTCCATCAAGAATTGTTATAAGGCATGTGAACTTGTTCTTTTTGTAAGAATAGGTCTAGTTCACATGTAGACTTTTTATTAAGGTCCAATGGATTTAATAAAATAAGAAAAATAATATATGGCCTTTACTCTAGGTATGGGCGACAATGGCTATGGTGAATAGCTTAAATACATTATTATTATTATTATTATTTATTTAATTAAATGGAAATTAATTAATTTATTGATTAATTAATTATTTAATTAAAAGTCAAAATATTTTCCTATTAGGAGATGGTCTCCTAAAAACTATACTATTGTTGGTAGTATAGTTAATGTTAAAGACTATATTTGATAAGTAGATAAAAAAAAGGAGTTATTTATCTAATCAAATTAGGAAGTCTTTAATATGGTTACAAATAAACTTTTGAGTTGGATTAGGAGTCTTGGTGTTAGGATAGAATTCCTTTTTGAAAAGGATTCTTAACCACCAAGTAAATCTACCTAAGGAAAGGATTCTTAACTACCAAGTAATCCTTCTTAGGAAAGGATTTGTGATCCTAATCTATATCATATAAAATTCGGCCAGCCCATATATATATACAAAAGGATAGAATTTCTTTAAGATAAGGATTCTTAACTACCAAATAAATCCACCTAAGGAAAGGATTCTTGCCAACCAAGTAAATCCTTCTTAGGAAAGGATTTATGGTCCTATATATATGTGTGTGATTTTCGGCCAGCCCTATGAATTCTATGATGAAAATTTCGGCCATGCCTAGGTAATTTTCAAGAGAGAATTTGGCATAGCAAGAGAGAATTTTGAGGGAGAAAAAATTAGTTTTTGCTCTAGACAAAATTCGATCAACTCATAGATAAAGGGTGTGTGTGAATTCGGCCTAGAAGAGAAAAAAGGGGAACGTTTTTGTATTCGATAGTATACTAATATCCTTTAAATCAAAAGGGTTTTGTGTACAACATTGAATCAAGGTTCACGCGAGTTTCAATCAAATTGATTGATAATTCACAAGTGACCGGACGTCCTTGAATTTTTCTCTTGGAGGATATTTGTAACTAACAAAGAAAAGATATTTGCTTTGTCTCCATCCTCAAGAATACAATTTAAAGAAAGGGAGCCCACACTCCTAGGTGATTCACGTTCGTGATTGGATTGGAAGATCTTACGGAATTAATTTGGTGCTTGTTCAATCGTCACGCGAAAAAGATACGATACTTTTATGTACATCAATTAATCTAGGGTTAAGGTTCTCGTTGCATAAAAGGGAAAATTTTTATTTATACGGAAAATATAATTTGTTTTTTTTTCACGCTTCCATTGCATTTCTAAACCGTTTTTCCCTACAATTACAACCCTAACCTCTATTTAAATCCAAACTCACTGCCGCTTCCTTACGCACTCTTTTAATTTCAAATTTTCAGACTTCCTCTCTCTTGCTATCTTGTCCAACCACATCATTGTTTTTCATCCACCTTCAAGCTTTTTTCATTCAACAATGTCAAACTCTTCTAATAGCATTGAAGCCATGGTTGAGGGCATTGGCGGCTCTAATTTTGTTCCTCGGAAATGGGTACGAGGAATCTCGAGCGATGAGGACTCTTCCCCAGTTCGTTAGCACCTTCGCTTCAATAGGAATGTCTCGATAGGCTCCGGCTTCTCAAATTAACCCGACAACCCTCTGAACTTAGTTTATAAACATTCTGACGTAGGAGAGAGGGCCGACGCTGCTCGGAAGGCTCAAATTGTGGTTGTTGGGGCTCCTTCAGCGAAGCCTCTTCCTTTTGACTTTAGGGTTATCCCCGACTCTACTGGTGATCCACGATCGATCAACCGTGTACTGGATAAATATCGCATTCCTAAAGGCGTCACCCTCACAGTTCCTCATAGGAACTACGATGTCTTTAATCTGCCCGAAGGAATGCTCCCCATTCACTTAGCGGCCTTCGAAAATGAGGTCAGACTTCCCCTTCACCCTACTCTCAGATGGGCTTTTAACGCCCTTTAACTAGCTCCCCTTCAGGTGACTCCCGTCTTTTGGAGGAATCTAATTTGCTTTCTCGTGCTGTAGAGGGAACAGTGTGAGCTAGACAAAGTCACCTGGGAGCCTGGAGCAGAAGAGTTGGCCTACCTCTTTCAAATCGGAAGTTTGTCTGGAGGTCCCCAGGGACAGTTATATGTGATGGCTAAGAACAAACTCAACTTTATCATCCCTGGCTCTTTGAGAAAAAACCCAGCCTATAAGGAAGAGTGGATATTAGCGGGGGAGATTGGGGAAGCTCTATATTCATTGGCGGGTATGAGTTCACGGTTTCCACCGCTTTCAACGAAAAACCCTAATGGGACCAGAATTCCCTACCCGCTAAGTCTAAGGTTGTGGTGAAGACTATCCTCGCCAGGAACTATCTGAACCAGAAGTTTCCAACTGTTAATCCCTTCGATCCCTTGAGGGTGAACAAGTATCTGCGGATCTCTGTTGCTTCCCCTTGTTAGTAATATTAAGTTATTACACTTTGTTTCGTTAGCTGGCTTGCTTCTGACATCCTTCTTTTCTTTTTTTTTAGTAGTTTTTATTATTGCCCCAGCTTCCCGTGAAGCCAGCCAAACTCGGACCTCTCCCTCTCCTACCAAATCATCATAGGGAACCTTTTTGGCTATCTTAGAGAAAGGAGGACCAACCCTTTTAGCCCCTATTCGCCTGCTCCTACTCCATCAACTTCCCAGATGAGCTCTAAGATGGCCATTCTCGTATCGCAGGCTGCTAAAGCTCTTAATCGAGGAGGGCTCGCTCTCCAGGCAGCTGATATGACCACATCTGCCCCCTTATTTGTGGCCCCCACTACTGTCGCTTTTCTTCGGTCATAGTACCTACTTCTTAAGCTGACCCATCTACGTCCTAAGCAGTTTAAGCTTCAAGGGAACCCGAGGCTGGTAATCCTGAGATTCCCCTTACTTACTCCGCCATCAGTCGGACTCGGTTGGTCAGCATGAGGTTTTGAAGTAGTTTGTTGTGTCTTGCCCGGGCGACGAGCTTTCTAGGATGGCTTCCATGCCCGTGGACATTCTAGTTACCAAGGGTTCTGCCCTCTTGGCCGAGGTAATCATCCTTTTTACCTTTCTCACATAATTGTTTGATTTATCATTTCCTAACTTGAACTCCTTTTATAGGCCTTCAAATTTCAAGTAGCCATGGGACACCAGGTAGCTACTCTCCGTAATTGGGCAGCTAGGGCTGAAGTTGAGGCTTAGTGACCCATGGAATTGTTGGCGCAGGCTCAAGCCTTGGTCAAGGAGATGAGTTTTAGCTAAAAAAGGATTGAAGCACAACTGGCCAAGCTTCAGTGAGACCATGGGAGGTTGAAGTGGTCTTTTGATCAAGAAACCCTTCGGTCTTAGCTTCGAGCCAGTCGGCCGGATGATTTGAAGGAGGAAGCGAAGACACTGGATGTTGAGAACCAAAATCTACAGGCCTAAGTTGCCAAGCTTCAGGTAGAAGAAGAAGCCTATTTTAGCGAAGGGTATTTCTATACCTCCTTCAAGAACGTGGAAGCCCTCCCCATTCCGTTTGACCTTTCTTTTATTGCTAGCTTGGATAGGGAAGAAATTATGTCTCAGGCTACGGAGATGTCTAGCCTTAAAAATGATGAAGCGGGTCTTTCAGTTGGGGATGAAATTGGGAAGCGGCTTGAAGTACCTGATATGCCTCCTCCTGTCCCAACCTTCCAAGCGTCAGATCTCGGAGAATCCTCAAGGGGGTTCAACCCATAGAGCAAGAAGAAGGCCTTACCGAAGCTCGAGGTTCTCTAAGGTGCATTCATAAAAGAAGCCAGCAGTGGGATAAATCATGCCAGAGTCAATAGCCAACCTTCTTGATGCAGCCATACAGCCTGAGGTTATGGCGGTGGTCAATGAGGTCTTGGAGGAGGACTCAGCTAAGCAATAAAAAATTGAGGGCCATCCTTAGGAAGAGGTGGCGGAGGCGGCTTTCCAAGTTGAGCGACCAATAGAAAGAGGAGTAGGGGGCGATGTTCATCCCGAGGGAGGGGAATCTGAAGGAGACTAAGAGAATACAGAAGTTTGAATCCATCTTCTTGTAGCTTGTTCTGAATGCCCGAAAATGGGGGTGAGCATCCTATCTTTACTCATGCTTAATCAACCTTTTTTTTGTAGCCTGAAACCAGGGGTTGGGTTCCTTGTTTAATTGTTGTAGCCTTAGCGGGGGATAGGCTCCCCGTTTTATTAATGCAAAATTTACTTTAGATCTGGTTCGAATTTTGATTGGCATGTGCTTGCTTCATTTCTGATCTCGATCTATGTGCAGCCTCTACAACAATCTAGTAACAGGATAGGAAAATTGCTTAAGTGTGAAAGTAGATAGCTAACTCAAGCTGTCGACTCTCGATAGAAACTTGTAGCTCGATGACTTTAGTAAATAGTCCCCTTGCATGATTGCAGGCTAGTTCGCACCTATTACAGCAAGCCACCACATATACATAGAGAATTAATAACCAGTAATAACTAGGTCATTGGAGTTTAAGTAAAGGAGCTTTCCATTCTCGAGCCCCTCTTTGGGATCGTAGCTCGATTTAGGCATCAAGAAGGGCTATCTAGCCATATCCTAGTCTTGAGCTTGGGATGGCAATCACGCTCTTGAACTCGAGTCCTTCTTGGGGGTTGTTACCTGACAAAGGTAGTAGGAGGCCCATCAAGCTATTTCCTAGTCTCGAGATCCGGATGGAAATTATGCTCTTACGCTCAGACCCTTCTTGGGGTGGTAGCTCGACCAAGGAATCAGAAGAGCTATCTAGCTTTTTCCTGGTCGCAAGATTTGGATGGCAACTATACTCTTACACTCAGATCCTTCTTGGGGTGGTAGCCCGACCAAGGCATCAAGAGGGCTATCTCGCTATTTCCTGGTTTTGAGATCTGGATGGTAACTATGCTCTTACACTCAGACCCTTCTTAGGGGTGGTAGCCTGACCAAGGCATTAGGAGAGCTATCTAGCTTTTTCCTGGTCGTAAGATATGGATGGCAATTATGCTCTTACACTCAGACCCTTCATGGGGGTGCTAGCCTGACCAAGGCATCAAGAAGGCTATCTAGCTATTTCTTGGTCTTGAGACCTGTATGGAAACTATGCTCTTACACTCAGATCCTTCTTGGTGGGGGGTTGTTCCCGGTCGAGGCATCAGAGATAGCGAGGTGACTTCCTCGGCTAATCCCTGGTCTTCGGATGAAACTGTCAAATTTTCCTATGTAGAATCACTGTAGAACATAGTTGAAGAAAACAGGCTTTATTGATAAAAATAAATGAGTACATTACTACTGGGTATTAAAAACTAGGTAGAGGTAGCTTGCTTAAGAGTCCCTTGTTCATGGGTAGAATTTTCTCAGGTGACCTGCATTCAAAGTATGATCGACGAGTCAGCCATTCATGTCCTCGAGCTTGTATGCCCTATCGCAGATCACCACCTTTACTAAGTATGGTCCTTCATAGTTTGGCCACTTCAACGTCCCTTTCCTGTGAACTAGGTCCCCTTCCTTAAAGTTTCGGGCTTTAACCCCCCTGTTAAGATACCTAGCAATCGGGCTCTGGTCAATTGCTACCTTCTCAACTACTCGATCTTGTTTTTGTTTCAAGAGATCCAAGCTAGCTCAGAGCTTACCCTCATTGCTTCCTTGTTCAAAATGTTGAACTCTAAAGGAGGTCAGTTTGTGCTCGATAGGGAGAATTGCTTCAACCCCGAAGGCTAAAGAGTAAGGTGTTTCTCCCATGGCCATTCTCCTCACAATGCGGTAAGCCCAGAGAACTTTGGGAAGCTCCTCTACCCATCTACCTTTTTTTTGTTGCAACTTCTTCTTCAACACCCTCTTAATAGTCTTATTAGTGGATTCCACCAGCCCGTTAGTCTGGGTGTGGGCTACTGAAGCGAATCTGAGGTCGATTCTCAAGCACTTGCAAAAGTCTTTGATTTGGATTTTATCAAACTGCTTACCGAGGTCATCTATAATGACAAGAGGGGTCCCAAACCTACAAACTACATTATTTTTTATGAATCTTATATTTTCTTCCGATATCTAGGAGAGCGGTTCAGCTTTGACCCATATTATGAAACAGTCAATTACCACGATAGCATGCTTGGCTTGATGAAGAACAGTAGGAAGCGGTCCGATCAAGTCGACTCCCCATATAGAACCGCTTCGACGAGAGGTTACTCAAGTTTGTGATCTTTTAGCATGCTTCATAGGATCATACTAATTTCTTTGCATCTTGATGGATGGTTAGCCAATAATACCCCATGCGGAGTACCTGATATGCCAGAGCCTCCCCACCAATATGGTTCCTACATTCCCTGGAGTGAACCTCTATCAATAACCATTTGGCTTCTTCAGGATGTAAACATCGAAGCAAAGGAAAGGATCTGCCCCTCCTGTATAAGTACCCATCTACCAAGCAATACAGGACTGAGAGCCTCTTGATTTTCCTAGCTTGGTCGGGATCCCCGGAAAGTCTCCCTTTTTGTAGATAATCCACTATTGGATCCATCCAACATGCTGCCAATCCAAGGTATAAGTCTCATTACCTGCCACTGTGCTAGATAAGGGGATAACTTGAAGAGGGACCCCTGGGTAAGGTCTGACCATCATTTACAGCTATCTTGGCTAGAATGTTTGCTCGACAATTCTTTTGTCGAGGTACCAGCTCAATCTTAAATCCTTTAAACTTGCTCTTAAGCTGTTGAACAAGCTTCAGGTAGGCGATCATGTTATTTCTTTTTCACCTGATAATCCCTTAAGACTTGATTAACTATGAGCAACGAGTCACTCCTGACCTTTAGGTAATCGACCCCGAGCTCTGCGGCCGCCCCTATTCTGGGTAAGAGGGCTTCATACTCTGCCTCATTGTTAGTGGTTTTAAATTCAAATTTAAAACAGTGGCAGCACTCAGTTCTTTCTGGGTCGATTAGATTTATGCCTGTTGTACCCTAATTTGCCTGAACGCTCCATTTTTGTAGAGGATCCATGACTTGCAACCTTCCGGCCAGCTGTCTGATTCTATAATCCTCTTATTGGCTATGCTCATCACTATATAGGTCACTTAGCCTAGGGGCATTGAGAGCTCTGTTACAAAGTCTGCCAAAGACTAATCTTTAATTGCGGTCCTAGGCTTATACCTTAAATCAAACTGGGTGAGCTTTAGGGCCAATAAAACCAACCTTTCTGAACCTGGCCTTTGTAAAAACTGACGGAGTGGTTGTTCCATCACTACTGCAGCAGAGTAAGCCTGAAAGTAGGGACGGAGCTTCCTTGTCAAGGTCACCAAGGCATAAGCGAGCTTGTCCAAAAGGGTATAATTCTTTTATGGTTTGGTTAGAGCCTGACTTACGTAATAGATAGACCGTTGGGCCTTATCTCCAAATTTCTTGACCAAGGCCACATTTACTGCAGTTTCTGAAATGGCCAAGTTGATTTGTAGCTCTTCTCCAAGGCTTGGCTTAACCAGTAGCGGAAGGCTTGAAGGGTATTTTTTCATGGCTTGAAAAGCTTGTTCACTCTCCTAGTCCCATTTCATGTTTCTTCCCTGGTTAATGGCTTTGAAGAATGGGAGATTCTTATTGG
This sequence comes from Dipteronia dyeriana, assembly GCA_032871835.1. Classification (NCBI taxonomy): domain Eukaryota; kingdom Viridiplantae; phylum Streptophyta; class Magnoliopsida; order Sapindales; family Sapindaceae; genus Dipteronia; species Dipteronia dyeriana. Next base: position 72,130,283 of record CM065297.1, on the reverse strand, counting down.
TAGACCAAGAAATGAACCTGTTTAAGTGATGTGGGGGACTCTAGATCCTGGATAGCCTTAATCTTTTCCAAGTTAGGCTACATGCCTCTCTCATTGACCATGAAGCCGAGAAACTTCCCCGCAGTCACCCCAAAGGCGTATTTGGAAGGGTTCAATTTCATCTGATTCTCTCTTAGGATCATGAAGGCTCTGCGAAGGTCACCCAGATGGCCTTCAGAGGTTGATGACTTGGTGATCATGTTGTCGATGTACACCTCCATTGATCTTCCAATTTCGGGAATGAACATCCGATTGACTAACCGTTTGTATGTAGCTCCTGCATTCTTATACCCGAAAGACATCACCATGTAGCAGTACAGGCCCTGTTCGATGATGAAACTTGTCTTTTCCTGGTCGGCAGGGTGCATCATAATTTGATTGTATCATGAAAACGCGTCCATAAAGCTCAGTAGCTTATTTTTGAAGGTAGAGTAAACTAACTGATCAATTTTTGGTAGAGGGAAATTGTCTTTCGGGCATGCCCGATTGAGTTTGATATAATCGATGCATATGCGCCACTTTCCATTTACCTTTATGACCGTAACTACGTTGGCGATCCATTCAAAGTAGCTTGCGTCTCTGATGAATCATGCTTAGTCAATTTGTCTACTTCTTCCTCAACCGTATCATTTCTTTTAGTGTTGAAGTGATGCCTTTTTTATTTGACGGGCTTGAAGGTCAGATCCATTGCCAATCGGTGAACAACCAAAGTCATCGGGATCCCTGGTATCTCGTCATGACTCCAAGCGAAGATGTCATTGAACTCTTTGAGAAGCCCAATCAAACCCTCATTCACTCCTGGCTTAAGGGTGGCTCCGACTTTGACAACCTTTGACGGATCACCCATTCAGATGGGAATCTTTTCTATCTTATCCATTGGACAGCCGCTGGCCCATTCCTTTCTCTTTTCCTCATTGTCTGGCACAGTGGGGTAATCCTCTGGGTGATTTGTTGGTTCTACATCTTCTAGGGTCAATACAGGTGTTGCCCTATCCTGGATCGTTGTTACCTGGGCAAGTTGTTTTGCTAGTGTTGTTGGGTTGGCAGACACTACATAGCATCTCCTAGCGGCTTGTTGGTCACTCCGAACTTTCCCCACCTTATCTCCTATTGGGGACTTTAGAACATTGTGGTTGATGGATAAGACCCCTTTCAAGGATGATAAAAATGGTCTTCCTAATATTGCATTTGGAGAGGTGTGGCTCTAATGATTACTGGCAGATTTTTTGATCCTACGGGTATGATTGAGTCCCTAGTGAACCCATACAGCGGGGCAATGCAACTATTGTAACACCACTGTTTCAAGTTTAGTTTTTCCAAGGTGTTTTTAAATATGAAATCTATGCTACTGCCTGTGTCAACGAGCATACGGCGTACCATGTAGTTGAAAATTTGTATCGTGATCACTATGGGATCATCATGAGGCTGTACGGTGTTGTAGACATCCGCTTTGGTGAAAATGATCTGTGACAACTAGGAGGTGATGGTCGGGCTCTGGTCGACCTTGAAGATACCCCGCCCTTCGTCTATATGAGGGACTTTCCTTGCATGGTTTTTCCTAGAATTATTAGAGGTGCCAGGCAGAGTATGCCATCCGCTGATGGTATGTATTATCTAGATTTGTTGCATCAGATCCGTCTGCTCCCCCTTTCTATTCTCTGCGTGCTCGTGGATCTCAGCTTGTACTTCCCTTGCAGTCTGAATGTTATACCTGACTTGCTGTAAGAATTCTACCAAACATCATCCTCTTATCAAAGCCTCTATCTGATTTCGTAGGTTATAGCACTTTGAAGTGTTGTGTCTCACGTCTTCGTGAAAGTCACAATACTTATAACGATTCCTCTTATCGATAGGGGCTTTCATGGGTGCAGACTTCTGTAACAACGTCTTATCCAGAATGGCGAGATAGATTGTTTCACGGGATGCATTTAAGGGGGTGTAACGATCATATCCTCTCTCATCTCGAGTTATTGGGGCAACTGTCCTAGGAGGAGGTGAAGCTCACAGAGGAGTTTGTTTTGCTGGATGTCTTTCCAATCTGGGTTGAGAAATGGGGAAGCGATACGTCGACCAATTGGGAGGTTTGTTCAGGCTTTTCTGAGCTTGCTCGGGTTTGGTAGCTTCTTTTTTCTGTCGCTTTACGGCTCTCATATCATCGTGTTCCATCTTGACCTTGAGTTGTTCATCGACTTCAATTTGCTCTAGAGCCCGATCATAGGCATCTTGATAGGTCTCTAGAGGTCTCTTGGCAAAAGACCGGAAAAACTTACATGCCTATAAATTCCTTCTAAAGTTGGTGGGGGTTTCTTTCACGTTGAAGACCCTCATCTGGATGACTTCCTTGTGGAAACGCTCGACATAAGCCCAGAGAGTTTCCTCTCTCTCCTGAATCATGTACTGTAGATAGATTAGATCTTTCAGTCGGGGCTTAGCTCCCTAGAATTATGAGCAAAAATAAGTTGACAGCTTCGTAAAGGAATCCACAATACCAGTGGGTAGCTTTCTAAACCAGATCTTAAAATAATCCGTTAGCGTAGGTGGGAAAATTTGACACATAGAGACCCTGGTCGTGTTCTAGACCTCCATCTATTTAACGAAGCTCTCTAAGTGGCTTAAAGGATCTTCAGTCCCGAAGAATCTGTTAGTTGGTATTTTAAATTTTGGCGCGAGCTCCGCCTTCCTAATCCTTCTGGTGAAGAAAGCATTCATCTCAATTAGAGGGCCCTTCTTGTCCTTCTTGTACTTCCCCTTCTACATTTGTTGGACCTCTTTCTGAAGCTCTGCCAACTGGTCTCTCAGATCATTGTCCTCGGGTTTCCTTGAACTGATCTCAGACTCCTCACTATCAGACCCCTCTAACGAGCTGGCGACCTCTACCTGGTTCCTTCTTCGGAAGGGGCTTGCCTGGGGGCTTTGTTGGCTTTCTTCCTCCCTAGCTCAGGCTTCCCTCACTGAAGTTGTTGGGTGAAGAAACTCTCGCCGCTCTTGGGGAAGGACGTCAGCCGCAGACTTGACTTGCCTGGGTTGGTTACGTAGCAATGATTCGAGAACGGGGGGCAAGGGCTCTAGCCTATCCCAGATCGATGGTCGGAGTCCCGTTCTATTACGAGCTGGCTTCGTAGGGGTAGGTCCCAGGCGATCAAAGGCGGGTTGCCTAGTCCCTGGCCTGCTTGGTTGTCCTCGATTGTATATATTTTCTTACTGGACAGTAATACCCTCAGCGAGCAGTCGTAGGCGAATGTTTTCCACGAAGGCCACCGCTTGTTGGTCAAGTGTGACATGGCTTCCCATAGAGGGATACAAAGCCCACACAGTGGCTGGCTTGTCCGGGATCTGGTTGTAGAGCCCAGATTTTCTTTCTTTCTTCAGGACCTTTCGTGTCGATGCAGCTGAAAGGTTATCCTGATGCGCCTGACTGTCCTTGGGAGTAGCGAAGCCTCATGCCTACTAAAAAACAACAAACTTGTAAATATAAAAGTGATGGTGTGAAAATTTCCCACAGATGGTGCCAGAAAGTGTTAATGGGGAATTTGCTCAAGATTAGAAATTCAAACTAACACCCTCGAGACCACTACCACGGAGGTGGTGGTTAGGGTCGGTACCTTCGATACCTAACTTGTTAATATGGAAGTGAATATTTAAATGATAATGTGGTAAATGAGAGCTTTATTATTGAATATTCGTGGTATACAGAAATCTCTCACATACACTCACAAACTCTCTAGGACATAGAAAGGTGGCAACTTCGTACTTGTCGAATAGTAGATACAATGACGGCCCTGTTCTGATCACAGAATTTAGGCCCGACGTAATTCTCTCTTTCTTTCACTCTATTTCTACCTATCTCTCTTTCTTCTATGCTTGGCCTTATTTATATTCGGTCCAAGTAGGTTTAAACTCATAAATATCCCGCTACGATCCCATGAATCCGTTCCCTCTTTATCAGGCGGGATTCGTGATTTTGAAAGCTGTTGACTTTGAATCGATAACGGATTCGATGATATCTTTGACAAAGATAAGTTTGTTTCCTTTTTGGAATCAAACTCTTGACTTACACGCACGCAGAATTAATGTTGGTTATAACGTAGATACGATCTTGTGTGTACTAATGGCATGATTCTTTATTGAGGTCATCGAGGTTACCTGCTCGTTGTCTCGTAGAGCGAGGTAGATCCATGTTTTGGTTCTGTTCTCATTAGCTTGGGATGGACTTTTCTCGACCCTATGGAGCTTGAGATGTCCCTGTAGACATTCATGTGAGGTAGCATGGATCTGATCCACTTAGAGGCCCTCTTTCTCCTCGTATCGTGGAGGGGACAGTTGGCTACTTAGAGAGGTTGGTGGGCTACTAATTTAGGCTACGAGTCAAGTTTGACCTCTGGAAGCCTAAACCTAGAGGGAGCTTGCTTTGCTTGTCGGGCTTCACTTCGAGTGCTTCTTAATCTCGGCGATCCTTCCTTGCTTTCACAAGGTGGTTTTAGAGCCCGACCCCAGGAACTGGGTTCCTGGATAGGTGGCCTCGAGAAGCCCTGATTCCACTGTTCACTTGAGGACCCGACCTGGTCATGTCTAACTTCATCCCTGATAGTTCCGAAGCCCGGCCATCATTCCTTGCTTCTACGGGGTAGTTTTATGGTTCTCCCGGGGTCTCATGAATGTTGAATTTGGGCTTTGATTCGGGCTAGGAGATTGAAAAATTTCTCTTTGACCCCTAGCCAAATTTTACTATTATTATCAGTAATCGCCAAGAGCTCATAGACCGCCTATAGCTCTCCAAGTTACCATATTTACTCATATGGCCACTTTTTGAACTTGGATATTTTGACTTGTCCAAAAGCCATATTTCAATAGACACTATTGAAAACTTAATGTTAGGATTTAATGTCCAATATGATGATATTCTACTCTTATTTAATAAATGGAGCCACGATGTCCATATTTATAAATGACGTCCTCTATCGATTAACAAATGAATACCACCAAACTATCGAGGATAGACTATGCTATGTAATCGTACTCATTGATAGCTCAAATGATAACACTTACAACCATAAGTCTGTCATTTATCTCAAGATTGGGATAGACTCTATGATTGTCTTCAAGTGAAAAATTTTATCCATTGACGGTTCTGGATAAAGTACTTAACTGTGATCCTATTCAATGTACCCAGGATAAAGTACTTCACCTTATCTGGTGGTATCCGCTATTTTGAATGTTGTTGACTCTGATTTAATAACGAATTCGAGAATACCTTTGGTGGAGATAAGTTTGTTTCCTCTTTGGACTCAATAACTTACCCTGTACACACATGATTTTTAACGTTCGTTAGAGTGTATATATGATCATGTGTGCCTTCATGGCGTGATGCCTCATGGAGGTCGTTGATTAACACTGAAAATTTTATGGTTACTAAGGGATAATATCATCAATTTACACTTCCAATATGATTAATTCCCCAATTTAGACATAATTTCGTTCGCTCGCTTAAATAAATGTGTTGTATAGTAATCAGTGTATTTTGCTTTGCATTAACGGGAAATTTGCTGGGGATGAGAAATTCCTACTAACACCCTCGAGACCACTACCACGAAAGTGGTGGCCGGGGTCGGTACCGTTGATACCTTACCTATTAAGAGGTAAACAAGAGGTTGGATCGTAGTAACAGTAAATGGGAGCTTTTATTATTGATACCTGCTTCGAAATACAAATCACTCTCTTATATGCTCGCAGTCCCTCTAAGATCTAGGATGGTGGCAACTCTGTGCCTGTCGAATAGTGGAAACAAAGGTGGCCGTGTTCTGAATACAAAATTTAGGCCTTCCTCTTTTATTTTCTCTTTCCCTTCTCTCTGTTTCTATGTCTTTCTCTATGTCTTTCTGTATGTATTTTTGTATGTATTTCTTTATGTATCCTCTCCTCTTCGTGCCTCTGTGTGTTTATTTATATTTGATCCAAGTAAGTTTGAATATGCTGATATCCCGCCACGATCCTATCAATTCATCCCCTTCTTATCGGGCGGGATCCCTTATTTAAAATTGGTTGACCCCGAGTGAAAAGCGGAAACGATGATACCGTTAACAAAAAACTAGTTGGTTTCCTTTTACGGATCAAACACTTGGCTCAAACGTATACGGAATTAATTGTTGGTTACCTACATAGATATGATCTTATATGTTATAGCGGCATGGTGTGTCTTGGAGGCTACCCAGCTAGATGCCTGTCGTCCCGTAGAGCTATGTAGATCCCTGCTTCGGCTCTGCTTTTAGAAGCTTGGGATGGATTTTCCCTGACCCTTGGGGGCTTAAGGTGTCCCTGCAAATATTATTGGGAAGTAGCCGAGGTGGTGTAGGTTCAGACATGATTCCTCATTCGTGTCCAGCATGGGCAACGAGCTTCTGGAAAGGTTGGTGGGCTTCTCTCGAATGTCTCTTGAGCTTGGAGACCTCTCCTAGCATTCAAGGGGTGGATGTGGAGCTCGACCTTAAAACCGAGGTTCCCCGATAGGTGGCCTGGAGATGCCTGGCTCCGGTATTCATGTGGGGGCTCGTCTTGGTCGCGCCTAGCTTATTTTCTGGTAGTTGTGAAGCCAAGCCGACCTTCCGTGCTCCTGCTGGGTGGCTTTATGGTGTATCCGGGCTTCATGAATCTAGATTATGGGTTTCAACTCGTGGTGGGAAAGTGGAAAATTTCTCTTTGACCCCTGACAAAATTTAACTATTAACAGAAGTCCTCTCTGACTTGAACACCGGTGGTAGAGTTAGGGTTGGAGTCAGATTTCTTATTTAATTGAGAAATTTTTCCGTTATAAAAATAATTAATGAGAGCGAAATCTTCTCATTAATTACCCAATATTTGAATTAGAAACGGTGTTTTATTCGAATAAAGATGGCTACAATACGGCTATAGGTGATCTTCTAGAGGATATTGCAGACATCATTATCCTTAATCCTCTATTTAAACCCGGCCTTACCGTCACTTTCTTCACACTTTCTCAAACCTCAAATCTCAAACTCTGTCGATTTCCCTCTATCTTCCGCTTACTTTTAAGTCCTTCTTACCCATTAATGTCGACTTCCTTAGACAGTATTGACGCCTTGGTTGAGGGTACCGGAGGCCCTAACCTAGTTCCTCTTAAACGGGTGCGAGGAATTTCTAGTGATGATGAATCTTCCCCGGTCCGCCAGCGTCGTTCTAGCAGAAACTTCTCTATTGGCTCCGGCTTCTCGAACTACCCCGACAAACCTCTAAACCTAGTTGATGAGGATTCTGATGTCAGGGAGAGAGTCGACGCTGTTTGGAAGGCTCAGATTACAGTGGCGGAGCTTCCTTCAGTGGTGACCCTTCCTTTTTAACCCAAGGCCATCCTTGATTCCACCGTTGACCCTCAATCGATTAGCCATCTTCGGGATAAATGCACCATCCCTGACACCGTTTCTCTTACCGTCCCCCATAGGAATTATGACATTTTCAGCCCATCCAAAGGCATGCTTCCCATTCATGTTGCAGCCTTCGAGAGCAGGGTGAGGCTCCATCTTTATCCTACCCTTCGGCGGGCTCTCAACGCCCCTCAACTGGCTCCGCTCAAAATAAGGCCAGACTTTTAGAGCTATCTAGTAGGCTTCCTCGTGCTATGAAGGGAGCAATGTGAGATAAGCAGTGTAGCTAGAGAACCCGGGGCAGAGGAGCTTGCTTTCCTTTTTCAGAAAGGGAGCCTGATTGGGGTTCCTTGAGGTCAATTCTACGCCAAGGCCAAGAACAAATTTAATTTTATCATCCCCGGGGCTTTAAGGAAGGACCCTGCTTGGAAAAAGAAGTGGATACTGGCGGGGGGAGACTGGGGGAGCTCCGTATTCATCGGCGGGCATGAGCTTAAGATACCCACTGCTTTTAGTGACAAACCCTCGTGGGGTCGAGACTCCTTGCCCACTGAGCCTGAGGCTGTGTTGAAGACCACCCTAGCCAGAAATTATCTTAATTTAAAGTTTCCAACTGCTGACCCCTTTGACCCGCAGGGTGAACAAGTACCTGCAGATCTCTGATGCTACTCCTTGTAAGTATCTGGCTTTATCACGCTTTTTGGATTGCTTGATGGTTTAGTTCTGATAGTCTCAGCCCCTTTCTTAACAGTGTTTGTTGTTGCTCCAGCTTCTCACAAAGCCCGGCAAGCTAGGACCCTTCTTTCTTCTTTCAGATCATCCCCGGAACCTTTCTCGGCTGCTTCGAAGATGAGGGAGTCAACCGTTAGGGTTGTAACCTTGCTCGTTCCTGCTCCGTCGCCTTCCCAGGTGAAGTCCAAGATGGCTATCCTTGCGTCTCGCGCAGTAAAGCCTCTAAACCTAGGAGGGCCAGCTTCCCAAGCCGTTGATATATCCACCTCTGCTCTCTCACTAGTAGTTCCTACTGCTTTAACTGATGATTCCCCAGTCATATCATCTTCTTCCACTGATCCAGCTGCCTCTCGGGTAGTTCAGGTACCCAGAGAGCCTGAGGCCGGTACTCCTGAGATCGCCCCCTCTCGCCCTAACCAGCAATCGAGCTCGGCAGATCATGATGACGTCCTAAAGCAATTCATTGCCTCCTGTCCAGGTGGCGGGATTTCTAAGATGACCTTGATGCCCGTGGACGTCATGGTTACCAAAGGGTCCGACCTTCTAGCCGAGGTAAACATCGCTTTTAGTTCCTCATTAAGTAGCTTGATTTATCATTTCCTAACATGGGTTCCTTTTGTAGGCCTTAAAATTTCAAGTAGCCATGGGACATCAAGTGGCTTCTCTCCGCGACCGGGCAGTTTAGGCTTAGGCTAAGGCTGAGGCTGAGGCTGAGGCAGAGTGTGCAATAGGGTTGCTTACGTGGGCTTAAACTCTGGTCAAGGAGATGACCTCTAGCCAAAGGGGGATTGAAACACAACTGGCTGAGCTTTAGTGCGACCATGAGAGGTTGAAGCAGACCTTTAATCAGAAAACTCTCCGGTCGAAGCGATGAGCCAGCCAACGGGATGACAGGAAAAAAGAGGCGCGGTCACTGGATGTCGAGAACCAAACTCTGCAGGCCCAAGTTACCAAGCTCCAGGCCAAGGTGGAATCCTCTTTTAATGAGGGGTATTTCTATGCCTCATATCAAGTTACAGAGGCCCTTCCTCCTCCATTTGATCTCTCCAACATCGCCAACTGGGACAGGGAAGAGGTTATGTCATGGGCTGCAAAGATGTCTCGCCCCAAAAATGATGGAGTTGGTCTTTCTACTGGGAGGGAGCTGGAAAGTTGTTTGAAGTGCTAGATCTGCCTCTTTCTGTTTTGACCTTTCTAGAATCTGGTCCTAGCGAATCCTTGAGGGGTGTCCAACCCGAGTAGCTAGAAGGAGACCTTGCTGAAGCCCGAGATCCCCCCACAATGCTTAGGAGTGGAGTCAATAGAAAGCGGGATTATGCCTGAGTCAGTGGCCAGCCTTCTTGATGCAGTCATACCGCCTGAAGTTATAGCGGTGATTAAGGAAGTCGTGGAGGAGGATCCTGTTGACCCCAAAGCAATCGAGGTAGATCCATAGGAGGTGGTGGTGGAGGTGGTAGATGCGACTGACCAGGACGAGCTACCACTAGAAAGGGGAGCAGGGGGCGAGGTTCATTCTATGGAGGAGGAGGTGGCTGAAAATCATCAGAAAGATGAAGAAGTTTGAATTCTTTCTTTTGTGATTCATTGTGAATGCCTGGAAAGGGGGGTGGGCATCTCATCGTAAACCATGTTTGACCCTTTATCAAATTTATTTTTTTAGCTCGGAATAAGGGGTTGGGCTTTCTGCCTAATGTAGCCTTGTTGGGGAATAGGCTCCCCCGTACATTAATAAATTTCAACTTTAGATCCAGTTCACACCCCGACTTGTATGTACTTACTAGATCTCCCTCTAGGTCCAGCATTCACAGCAAATTAACTTATCTCGGGGGAAATTACAAGATAAGAACACTGTTTGAGCATGAAAGCAGACAGCTAGCTCGGGCTTTCTGGTTATGAATACTCGTAGCTCAACGTCTTTGGTTGATAGCCCCTTAGTTTGACCGTAGGCCTGTTATAGTAAGCAACCACATATCGATGAAAAAAATAGTAAACAACAATAACTAAAATATCTAGAGTTTAAGTAAATCCAGTCTTCCATCCTTGAGCCCTTTTGGGGGGCTGTAACCCGAGTAAGGCATTAAGTAAAGAACTGTTTACCCTTTTCTTAGGCTTGGGATTGGGAGGTATTCCGTGCTCTCAAACTCGAATCCTTCTTGGGGGTGGTAGCCCGACCAAGGCATCAGGAGGGCTATCTAGCTATTTCCTGGTTTCGAGATCTGGATGGCAACTATGCTCTTACACTCAGATCCTTCTTGGGGGTGGTAGCCCGACCAAGGCATCAGGATGGCTGGTTAACTATTTCCTGGTCTTGAGATCTGGATGGCAGCTATGCTCTTACACTTAGATTCTTCTTGGGGGTGGTAGCCCAACCAAGGCATCATGAGGGCTATCTAGTTATTTCCTGGTCTTGAGATCTGGATGGCAACTATGCTCTTACACTCAGATCCTTCTTGGGGGTGGTAGCCCGACAAAGGCATCAGGCGGGCTATCTAGCTATTTCTTGGTCTTGAGATCTGGATGGCAACTATGCTCTTACACTCAGATATTTCTTGGCGGGGGTAGTGCCCGACCGAGGCATCAGGAGTGGCTAGGGGGCTTCCCAGGCCTACTACTGGTCTTAGGGTGATAATGTCGATTTTCCCTTGTAGACCCAAATCATTATGGAACATAGTTAAAGAAGGAGTAGACAAGAAAAATAGGCTTTATTGATATGAAGGATGGAGTACATTATTGTCGGAAAAAAAAAAACTACTCGGAGGCCGCCTGCTCCTAAGTACCCTGTTCAAGGGTAGAATTTTCTTAGGTGATCTGCATTCCAAGTATGATCGTTGTGTCGGTCATTCATATCCTCGAGCTTGTATGCCCCATTACGAATCACCATCTTTCTTAGGTATGGTCCTTCCCAGTAAGGCCCTAGGACCCCGTCTGACCTCTTCATGGTATTCAATGTTACTTTCCTGAGAACTAGGTCCCCTTCTTTGAAATTTCGGGCTTTAACCTTCTTATTGAAGTACCTGGCAATCATGTTTTGGTAGATCACTACCTTATCGGCTATTCGATCTTGTTTCTCTTCCAGGAGGTCCAAGCTACCTCAGAGCTTACTTTCATTGCTCCCTGGTTCAAAATGTTGGACTCTAAAGGAGGTCAGTTTGTGCTCGATAGGTAGGACTGCTTCAACCCTGAAGGCTAGCGAGTAGGGCGTTTCCCCGGTAGCTGTTCTCCTTGTAGTGTGGTAAGCCCAAAGGACCTCGGAAAGCTCCTCTACTCATCTTCCTTTCTTCTACTGTAGTTTTTTCTTCAATTGCTACTTAATGGTTTTGTTCGTGGATTCCACCAGACCGTTGGTCTGAGGGTGGGCTACCGAAGCAAACCTAAGGTCGATTCCTAAGCCTTCATAAAAATCTCTAAAATGGCCATTATCGAACTATTTTTCGAGGTCAACTATAATGGTAAGGGGGTTCCAAACCTGTAAACTACATTAGTGTTGATGAACCTTGTTGTGTTTTCTTGTGATATCTAATAGAGCGGTCCAGCTTCGACCCATCTTGTGAAATAGTCAATTACTACGATAGCATGCTTGGCTTGACCCGGAGCTATAGGAAGCGGTCCAATTAAGTCAAATCCCCACATAGCAAAGGGGTATGGTGAGCTAAAGGACCACAACCGCTCCAGAAGGAGGTTACTCTAGTTTGCGGTCTTCTGGCATGCCTCGCAGGCTCGTACCAAGTTCTTCGTATCTTGATGGATGGTCGGCCAATAATACCCCATGCGGAGAACCTGATATGCCAAAGCCTCCCCACCAATATTGTTCTCGCATTCCCCAGAATAAACCTCTCTCAAAGCCCACTTGGCGTCTTCAGGGTGTAGATATCGGAGCAGGGAAAAGGATTTTACCCTTCGGTATAATTGCCCATCCACCATACAATACCGGATCAAGAGCCTTTTGACTCTCCTAGCTTGGTCGGGCTCCTCGGGGAGTTTCCCATCCTGTAGATACTCCACTATTGGATCCATCCAGCATAACTGTCGGTCTAAAGTATAAGCTTCCTCACCTGTTATAATGCTAGATAGGAGGATTACTTGAAGAGGGACTCTGTAAGGTAAGGTCTGGCCACCATATACAGCTATCTTGGCAAGGACGTCAGCCCAATGATTTAGCTATCGAGGTATCTGCTCGATTCTGAATCCCTTAAATCTGCTCTTAAGTTGTTAAACCAATTTCAGGTAAGCGATCATATTATCCCCTTTTGCCTGATAATCTCCGAAGACTTGGTTGACAATGAGTGAAGAGTCACTATTAACATTCAGGTAATCAACCCCGAGTTCTATGGCTGCGTTTATTCCAACTAGAAGGTTTTCGTACTCCGCCTCATTGTTTGTATCTTCAAATTTAAACCTGAAACAGTTATAGCACTCAGTTCCTTCTGGGTCAATGAGCATTATGCCTGCTCCTCCTTCAGCTTGCCCAGAAGCTCCATCAGTGTAGAGAGTCCACGACTGGCAACCTTCAGACCAGTTGTCAGATTTTGGAATCCTCTCAAGGGTTACATCTGTTACCGTGGGTGTTGCCTGGCCTGAAGGTATCAAGAGCTCTGCTATAGAGTCTGCTAGTGCCTGAGCTTTTATCGCGATCCTAGGCTTATATTTTAAATCAAAATGGGTAAGCTCTAGGACCCATAGAACCAACCTTTTGGAAACAACTAGCCTTTGTAAGAAATGACGGAGGGGATGGTCCATCACCACTGGTATTGAATGAGCATGGAAGTAGGGACAAAGTTTCCTTACCGAGGTCACCAAGGCGTAAGCGAGCTTCTCTAATAGAGTATAGTTCTTTTCGGGCTTGGTTAGAGCGTGACTCATATAGTAAATACGTCGCTGGACCCTATCCCCGCATTCCTTGACCAATGCGTCGCTCACGGCGGTTTCATAAATGGCCAAGTATATTTAAGGCTCTTCTCTAGGACTTGGCTTAACCAGCAGTGGACGGCTTGATAGGTATTTTTTCAAACCTTGAAAAGCTTGTTCGCTCTCCTGATCCCATTTCATGTTTCTTCCCTGTTTGATGGCTTTGATGAATGGTAGACACTTATTGGTAGACCGAGAGATGAACCTGTTGAGCGCTGTAACTTGTCCGGTCAAGGTTTGAACCTGTTTAAGAGATGTAAGGGATTTTAGATCCAGGATAGCCATGTTCTTTTCCGGGTTAGCCTATATGCCTCTCTTATGAACCATGAAGCCCAAAAACTTCCCGCAGTTACCCCAAATGCACATTTTGAAGGGTTAAACCTCATCTGGTTCTCCCTTAGGATCATGAAGGTTCTACGAAGGTCATCAAGGTGGCCTTACGAGGTTGAAGATTTGATGATCATGTCGTTGATGTACACCTCCATTGACTTTTCGATTTCGGGCTTGAACAACTGATTGACTAACCATTGGTGAGTAGCTGCAGCACTTTTGAGCCCAAAAGGTATCACCTTGTAGCAGTACAAGCATTGCGTTGTGATAAAACTAGTCTTTTCCTGGTCAGCGGGGTGCATCATAATCTGATTGTACCTTGAAAATGCATCCATGAAGCTTAGGAGCTTGTTTTCGGAGGTAGAATCGCCAGCTGATCAATTTTTGGTAGAGGGAAACTGTCTTCCGGGCATGCTCGGTTGAGGTCGGTGTAATCTACACGCATGCACCATTTTCCATTTGCCTTTGTAACCATGTCCACGTTAGCAATCCACTCGGGATAACGTGTTTCTCGAATGAAACCAGTCTGGGATAGTTTATTCACCTCTTCCTGAACTGTAACATTTCTTTCGGTGTTGAAGTGGTGCCTATTTTGATTGATGGGCTTAAATGTCGGATCCACTGCCAATTGATGAGCAGCTAATGTCATTGGGATCCCTGGCATTTCAGCATGACTCCTAGCAAAAATTGTCGTTGAACTCTGTGAGGAGCCTAATCAAGTCCTGTTTCATTCTCGGCTCAAAAGTGGCTCCAATTTTGACTACCTTCACTGGATCGCCCATTCGGATAGGAATCTCTTCTATCTTATCCACTGGATGGCCGCTGGCTCATTCCCTTCTTTGTTTCTCCATGTCGGGCACTATGAAGTCATCTTCAGGGTGATCAGTGGACCCTACATCTCCGAGGCTTGGTGTGGGGGTTACCCTGCCTTGGATCGTTGTCACCTGGGCAAATTGTTACCTAAGGTGGCAGGGTTGGCCGATACTGGGTAACATCTCCTGGCTGCTTGCTTATTACCCAAAACTTCCCCCACCTTGTCTCCTACTGGGAACTTCAGGACGTTGTGGTAAATAAAAAGGACCCCTTTCAAGGATGATAGAAATGGCCTCCCTAATATTGCATTGTAGGCCGATAGGGTATCAACCACCACAAAATCGGTCATGATATTCTGCTGGAGAGGTGTGGTTCCGATGATCACTGGTAGGATTTTTTATCCCATGAGTACGATTGAGTCCCCAGTGAACCCATATAAAGGTGTAGCGCAGCTATTGTAACACCACTGTTTCAAGTTTAACTTTTCCAAGGTATCTTTAAACAAGACGTCAACGCTGCTACCTGTGTCGATGAGCACACGGTGAACCATGCAGTTTGCAATCTATACTGTGATCACCATGGGGTCATCATGTGGCTATACAGTGTTGTAGACATCTGCTTCGGTGAAAATGATCTTTGACAGCTGGGAAAGGTTGGTTGGTCTCTGGTCGACCTTAAAGATATCCCGCTCTTCGTCTGTACGAAGGACTTTCCTCGCATGGTTTTTCCTTGAACTGTTGAAGGTGCCGACCAGAGTAGGGTCCCCGTTGATGGTATGTATTATTTGAATCTGTTGGATCAGGTTCGCTTGTCCCCCTTCCTTTTCTCTGCATGTTCTCGGATCTCAGCTTGTACCTCTCTTCCAGTCTGAATGTTTTCCCTGACTTGCTATAGGTATTCCACCTGACATCCTCCTCTTATCAAAGCTTCAATCTGGTTTAGCAGGTTGTAGCATTCTTAAGTGTTGTGTCCCACGTCCCCATGAAAGTCACAATATTTATAGCGATTTCTCTTAACGATCAGAGCTTTCATGGGAGTGGCCTTCTGTAACAAACCCTTGTCCCGAATAGCGAGGTAGACTGTTTCTCGGGATGCATTTAAGGGAGTGTAATGGTCGTACTACCTCTCATCGTAAGCAATAGGGGCCACTATCCTGGGAGGTGGTGAAGCTTGAGGAGGAGTTCGTTTATCTGGATACCTTTCTGATCTGGATTGAGGAAGGGGGAAGCGGTATGTTGATTTATTAGGGGGTTTATTCTGGCTTTTCTGAGCTTGCTCGGGTATGGGAGCTTCCTTCTTATGTCACTTTACGGCTCTCAGGTCGTCGTGTTCCATCTTGACCTTAAGCTGTTTGTCGACCTCAATCTGCTCCAGATCCTAATTATAGGCTTCTTGGTAAGTTTCTAGAGGTCTCTTAGCGAAAGATCGGAAAAGCTTTCTTGACCACAGGTTCCTTCTGAAGTTGGCGAGGGTTTCTTTTTCGGTGAAGACCCCCATCTGGATGACTTCCTTGTGGAAACACTTGACATAAGCCCAGAGGGTTTCCCCTCTCTCTTGGATCACGTATTGTAGATGGATCGGGTCCTTCAATCGGGGTTTAACTCCTTGGAATTATGAGCAGCAATCGGTTGATAACTTGTTGAAGGAATCCATGCTACCGGCAGGTAGTTTCCTAAACCAGATTTTAGCATAATTCGTGAGTATAGTGGGAAACATTCGACACATAGCGGCCCTTGTTGTGTTCTGGACCACCATCTGTTGAACGAAGCTCTCTAAGTGGCTTAGGCAATCTTCAGTCCTGGAGAATCTGTCAGTTGGGATTTTGAACTTAGGCGGGATCTTTACCTCCCGGATCCTCCTAATGAAAGGACTAACACGCACGTAGATATGATCCAATTGTGGTAAGTTTATTATTTTTATGCTTTCTCTCCTCTGATCTTTGTGGAGTTTTTGACTCACTGTTGATAGGCAAATATTGTCTAGCACAGTGCGTACTTTTAGCTATATCTATCAGAGATTGGTTTCTCCCCTCTAATCTTTGTGGAGTTTTTGACTCACTGTAGACAGACAAATATTGTCTAGCACAGTGAGTACTTTTACCCATATCTATCAGAGAGTGGTTTATCCCCTCTAATCTTTGTGGAGTTTTGACTCACTGTAGAAAGATAGATATTGTCTAGCACAATGAGTACTTTTGTGGACATCTATCAGAGAGTGGCCAGTGGAGTGGAATACCATCCCATTAATCTAGACTAAATATTAATAATTGGATCATATTCGAATTACCAACAGTGGATCCCTTAGCCCAAGTTTTAATTTTAATTGAATTACATTTTTATAACAAGCTTCTTAATTAATCTAGATAATTAAATCTATAAGGACAAGTGAACAACCTCCCTGTGGTTCGACCTGGTCTTACCAGTTAATTTATTACTATGACACTCTTATACTTGGGAGTATAAACACTTCTTTAGGACGTGTCAAGTTTTTGGCACCGGTGCCGGGGAGGTAAGTCCGTATTTTCTTTGTAGAGGTAATTTTTTTTTCTTTTTTTAGTTTTGTTATTATTTTTTGTTGTTTCTCTCTAATCTTCTTTGTTCTTATTTTATGTTCAGTTTTGCATTACTCATCTTAATCATAAACTTCATCCACTTAAAAAAAAGGGTATTTGTAACCATTAATCATATTTTTGTATTTTAGTCCTTCTACTTTTTTTTTGCATTTTAGCTTAGATCTAGTTTGTATTTGCATATAGGTCATTTTATTGTTCATTTTTGCATATCAGTCCCTGTAGTTATCATATTTTCACTTTAGTCCCTATATTTATAATTATTTGCACTTTTGCCCCAACACTTGTGCATATTTTAATTCACACCCCTAAAATTTTGTATCTTGTTATTTTTATCACTTTTTCTTTTATTTTCTACATTTTTGTGTATTTCACCTCCATGAACCCTCATTAAATTTGCATGAGACGTTGGTCTCGAACATCTAGAGGTAAATTAATTAGGAGATCACAATCACCCACATTCACTAACAACATGACTGAAAACCCACTTAGACATCTAGCAGGAAACCAAGCCGAGAACCTTTTAGACAACCTTGACAACGTGTCTCAACACATCAACCATCCGCCTTATGTTGACCATGATCAAAATATTAACCCAAATCAACCTAAAACTCTTAGAGACTACATGAATCCCACACGTACTAGAGCACCTTCATGCATAGCTTTCCCACCAAATGTCACACACTTTAATTTTAAACCGGGAATCATTCAACTTTTACCCAATTTTCACGGTCTTGAATATGAAAATCCATATTTGCATCTTAGGGAGTTTAAGGAAGTCTGTAACACTTCCACTGACCAAAATGTTAGCATGGATATAATCAACCTTAAGTTTTTCCCTTTTTCCTTCAAAGTAAAGCTAAACTTTGTTACAAAACCTTAGGTCAGGATCAATCCAAACTTGGAATGATATGCAACAACAGTTCTTAAAGAAATTTTTCCCACCTCATAAAACAAACTCTCTTAAGAGGCAAATCACTTCATTTACCCAAAAACTTGAGGAAACACTTTACCAATGTTGGGATAGATTCAAAGAGTTGTTAAATGTCTGTCCACATCACGGTTTTGAAACATGGAGGATAGTGTCACATTTCTATGAGGGACTCACACCCCAAAGTAGACAAGTCATTGAAATGATGTGTAATGGGGAGTTCAGTGACAAAAAACCTGAAGAAGCACTTGAATACCTCGACCATATCACCAAAAGTGCTTAAAATTAGGACACCATTGGTTCCTATGGGTCCATGAGCGAACCACAACCATCTCCATCTAGAGGAGACATTTACAATCTTAGGGAAGATCATGACTTTCAAGCTAGATTCACATCCCTAGCTACGAAAGTTGAAGCTTTAGAAACTAAAAAAAGTGAACATGTAAAATCTATACAAGAAATTGCATGCCATGTATGTGATTCTGATGATCATATCACTTATAGTTGCCCAACTTTACCAGCTTTAAAAGATTGCCTTCATGAACAAGCCAATGCTTTGCACGCTTTCAACAGGCCAAATTCCAACCCATATTCAAAAACCTACAATCCTGGTTGGAAAAATCACCCAAATTTCAGTTGGAGGAACAACAATCAAGCCCAGTCTTCACAACCACCAGGTCCATCACATCAACAAACACACCTGAATTTCCAAAACCCTCAAGGTTATGCACCTTATGTCCCACCATCTAAGAAAAACCTTGAAGACACGTTGCACTCATTCATTGAGAAGCAAGAATCCATTAACAGCCAAACTGCACAAACCTTGATAGATGTTAAAGATACTTTGGCAAAGATTGCTTCTTCACTCACCATACACGAAAAAGGTAAGTTTCCATCTCAACCACGACCAAATCCCAAGAGTCAGTCAAGTTCCTATGACAATAACCAACGCCCAGACCAAGTCAAATCAGTTGCCACTCTTCGTAGTGGTAAAGTCATCGAAAATCCTATTCTTGAATCCTGTAAAAATAATGATGAATCATTTTCAAAGTGTAAGGAAGTGGTTGATGAAACCACTGTTAACGAAGAAATAATTGAATCCCCGCATACACTTCCATATCCTTAGGCTCTTAAAAATTCATAAAAATTGATGCATCCCCCAGAGATTTTTGAAATTTTCAAACAGGTAAAGATCAATATCCCTTTGTTGGACGCAATCAAACAGGTACCTTCCTATGCCAAATTTTTTAAGGATCTGTGCACTGTGAAAAGGAAGCATCAGGTAAGAAAGAAAGCCTTTATGGATGAACAGGTAAGTTCCAATCTTTGCAACAAAAATGTTTTGAAATATAAAGATACTGCCTGTCCTACTATTTCCTGCATATTCGGTAACTGTAAAATTGAGCATGCTTTACTTGACCTAGATGCTAGTGTAAATTTGCTCCCATACTCAGTTTATCAGCTACTCTAACTTGGTGAGTTAAAGCCAACTTCATCCACACTTTGTCTTGCTGATAGGATAATTAAAATACCAAAAGGAATAGTGGAAGATTTGTTAGTACAAGTCGACAAATTTATCTACCCAGTAGATTTTATTGTCTTGGAAACACAACCTGTTGTTAATGAGCACAAATCAATTCCTGTTATATTGGATCGACAATTTTTAGCTACTGCTAATTCCTTGATTAATTGCAGGAATGGAATAATGAGCATGTCTTTTGGAAATATTGAAATTAAGCTTAATGTTTTCAACATGTCTAATGAACCATTTGATGATGAAAATGAAGATAAAGATGTAGACATTATTGAAACCATTGTTGAAGATCATGTTCAAAAGGATTCTTTTAACTCATCTGAAATTTGTTTCATCAATTCACCTAGTCAAGCATGCATTCACATCTTGATGATTGTTTGCAGGTTGTCAAAGAAGAAGGAGACACTTCAGATTTTGAAGAATTGGAACAAACAGATGACGTGCCAGAAGAAAAAGCACCTCAACTGGATTAGAAGCCCTTGCCATAAGGACTTAAATATGCTTACCTTAGAGACAACCAGACCTATCTAGTGGTAATCTCTTCTAACCTAACAGAAGAGCAAGAAGGTAAGTTGTTACATGTTTTAAAGAAAAATAAGAATACAATTGGTTGGACGTTGAAAGATTTGAAAGGTATTAACCCATTGATTTATTCACATCGAATAAATTTAGAGGAAAATGCTAAAACATATCGACAACCCCAAAGAAGACTTAACCCACACATGAAAGAAGTTGTCAAGATCGAAGTTCTTAAATTACTTAATGTGGGAATTATCTACCCTATCTCTGATAATAAGTAGGTGAGTCTTACACAAGTTGTGCTACAAAAATCTGAAATCACTGTAATTAAAAATGAAAAGGGTGAGTTAATTCTAACTCGTATTCCATCTAGTTAGTGCATGTGCATTGATTATAGAAAATTAAATGATTCCAATAGAAAATGTCATTTTCCCCTTCCATTCCTTGACCAAATTTTAGAAATAGTAGCAGGACATCCCTACTACTGCTTCCTTGATGGGTATTCAGGATACTATCAAATTCCCATTACATTAGAAGACAAAGAAAAAACCACATTCACATGTCCCTTTGGAACCTTTGCATTTAAAAGAATGCCATTTGGTTTGTGTAATGCTCCGACCACATTTCAACGATGCATGCTAAGTATTTTTAGTGACATGATTGAACATTGTTTAGAGGTCTTTATGGATGATTTAACTGTGTTTGGGAATTCTTTGGATGAATGTCTAAATAACTTGGAAAGAGTCTTGAAACGTTGCATACAAAAAAGACTTGTGCTTAACTAGGAAAAGTGTCATTATATGACCACATCTGGAATTGTTTTGGGTCATGTTGTGTCATATAAAGGAATAGAGGTTGATAAGGAAAAAATTGAAGTCATTTCAAAGTTACCATCACCACAAACAGTCAAAGATGTGCGGTCATTTTTATGGCATGCAGGATTTTATAAGAGGTTTATTAAAGATTTCAGTGCAATATCTAAACCACTTTGTAACCTCTTATTAAAAGATGCAAAGTTTGAATGGACACAAGAATGTCAAGAGTCCTTTAAAAAGATAATTGAACTTTTAACATCTGCTCCAATCATGCAATCCCCTGATTGGTCATTGCCTTTTGAATTGATGTGTGATGCGAGTGATTTTGTTGTTGGAGCTGTCTTAGGATAGAGAAGAGAAGGTAAGCCTTTTGTAATTTATTACGCAATTAAAACTTTGAATAGTGCACAAATGAATTACACCACCACTGAGAAAGAATTACTTGTTATGATATTTGCAATGGATAAATTTCGGTCATACTTGATGGGGGCTTCAACCATTGTTTTTACTTATCACGCTGCTTTGAAGTATTTAATGTCTAAACAGGATGTAAATCCAAGATTGATTCGTTGGATTTTGTTTCTACAAGAATTCAATCTCAAAATCAAGGATAAAAAGGGGGCAGAAAATGTCGTTGCAGACCATTTATCACGACTCACCGCTGAGTCATCATTTGATAAAGCACCCATCAATGATTCTTTTCCTGATGATCTTTTATTATCTATCACAACTTTGCCTTGGTATGCTGACATTGTTAATTATCTTGCAATAGGAATGATGCCACTCGATTGGAATGCATAGGACAAAAAGAAATTTTTGACTGAGGTAAAACGTTTTTACTGGGATGACCCGTACTTATTCAAGTATTGTCCCGATCAAATTGTTCGACGGTGTATTCTAGGCAATGAGGTAAGTAGTGTCATTGAATTTTGTCATTCTGAAGAATGTGGTGGTCATTTTTCGTCAAAGAAAATGGCTGCAAAAATCTTGTGTGTGGATTTTATTGGCCCACCTTGTTTAAAGATGCACATGCATTCTGTAAAACCTGTGAAAATTGTCAAAAGTTAGGATCCATTTCCAAACAAAACATGATGCCTTTAAACCCCATTCTTGTCATTGAAATATTTGATTGTTGGGGAATTAATTTAATGGGTCGATTTACACCGCCATTTGGATATTTGTACATTTTGGTTGCCGTTGATTATGTGTCAAAATGGGTTGAGGCAATTGCTTGTCGAAATAATGATCACAAAACAGTGATCAAGTTTTTAAAGGAAAATCTTTTGAGTTGATTTGGAATCCCTCGAGCCATTATCAATGATGGAGTCAAACACTTTTGTAACAAACCTTTTGAGTCTTTAATTAAGAAATATCGAGTCACACACAAAATTGCTACACCATACAACCCTCAAACAAGTGGTCAAGTTGAGTTAGCAAATAGGGAAATAAAACATATCTTGTAGAAAATAGTTAACCCTGATCAAAAAGATTGGTCTCTTAGACTAAATGATGCACTTCGGGCTTACCGTACTGCATTAAAAACATCTTTAGGTATGTCTCCTTATTGTTTAGTTTATGTAAAACCTTGCCACTTACCTGTTGAACTTGAGAAAAAAGCATATTGGGCCATTAAAGCTTTCAATTCTAACCTAAATGATGCTGGTGAATTGCGCAAGTTGCAAATAAATGAACTTGAAGAATTAAGAAATGATGCATATAAAAATGTAAAAATTCTTAAAGAAAAATCTAAAACCTTTCATGACAGACGAATTTTAAGAAGATCATTTGAAGGTTGTCAAAAGGTTTTGCTTTATAATTCTCGACTTTATTTATTTCCTGGAAAACTGAAATCAAAATGGAGTGGTCCATTTGTTGTGAAACACGTGTATCCATATGGTGCCCTTGACATTGAGAATCCTAGGAATGGTAATGTGTTTAAAGTAAATGGACAACGTGTGAAACCATTCTTAGTAAATACAGATTTTCAAAAAGACTCTACCATCTTTTTTGACTCTTGTTACAAAGGTGAGTAAACAAATCTTTTGCTTTTGACTTTATTTGTGTTTGCAATTATTATTTTTGTTTTTGTTCGCTTTTACATTTTGAATTTTTACAGGATTAATTTCTAGGTTCAATTTTTGATTGGTGTGTTTTGCTATATAACCCCGGTTAAGTGGCGGATAACGGTACTCTGTGACAATTCCAGTCGGTTTAATTCAGTTTCCCAAATAACTGATCCCCGAAACAAGGCATGGATGAATTTTTCACAAACCTTTGAAAACATTTTCCATCATTGCCCCAAAATGCTCTGAAAAGATTTATAAAGCATGTTCCGAAAGACTACACTTACTGATGATAAACAACATTCCTGTTGAAATTCGCTGGTTGATCAAAGCTAAGGTACGTCTAGCAGGTGAGTCTGCTGATTCATTTATATCTTACATGCCTGGTTTTGGAAGAAGTAACCTTGCAAAAAAACAAAGAGCTAAGAAGTTAGGGGTAACTTGTCACAAATGTGCACGTACAACTTGCAACACACGTTGTCGTTCTTTAGGAATGGTGTCTAATAATCGGGAAGATAAAATTTTATTCATTAGGCATGGTTTGCGTAGGGAGTCATTGGATAATATCCTAACGACTCTTGATGCACATCCTAGTGGATATGTGTAAATGGCAATTGACCGATTATGGCCACAATTTCAAAAAGAACATGCACAATATAGTCTTAGGAATCTGACTTTAAAATACCCTGTTTGCCAATTTATAAGAAAATTGGATGGGAAGCATATCCCCGACTCATAGAGGGCGTCGAAGCAGTTTATGGACGTAAAACCAGAAGAAGATATGAGCCACAATCACAACTACCAGTAAATATCCTTTTGTTTTTATTATCTTTTTCCTTCATCATTTAATGTCTTTTGCAATTATTGTTATTTACTTTTGATTTTTGAATCATTTGGATCTAATATCATTGACAAAAACACCACCCTATACACATAGGTGTATCATTGTGATACCTTTTCAGGATCTATAAATACAAGCATTTGTTTTCCTTTTTGCTTCAACCAATCATAAACATTCAAAAGAAAAATTCAGAGAGTGCATTAATGGCATCACCTTCAACTAAACGATTCACAAACATTTGTGTGTTTGGTGGCACTAACTATAGGAAATACAGAGTGTTTGTTAAGGCTGCAACTCATCTTGGTAAGGTTTTGGCTGAGCAAAAAATACACCTAGTGTATGAAGGAGGTAACTTATGATTAATGGGGCATGTTTCACGAGCTGCACGAGACGGAGGTAGTCAAGTTCTAGGTATTGTCCCAAAACCTATGGCCGCAGCAGACATTATCGGAAAGAAAAACAGAGAAGAGCTAGTTGTTTTAGGTATGCATGAAAGATTGACTGCTATGTTACATCATGCTGATGCGTACAGCTTAGCCAGGTGGTTTTGGAACCTTAGAAGAAATCTTTACAATGGTATTTTAGGCGCAACTACACATCTATGAGAAACCCATCGGTTTGTTGAATGTTAATAAATTTTATGATGGTTTGCTTTCATTTCTTGATCATGCTCAGAAAAATTATTACATTCCACCTTCAATCCAAAAAATCTTTATCTGTACTTCAAGTCCTCATTAGTTGATTGACCAGTTACAAGCTTTCAATTATGAGCCAGATCCTTCAACCTCCAAAATTGATTGATCCACTGATGAAGAGAACAAGAAACGCGGAGTTGATCTAAATCTCAGTTTGTGATTGTCCCATGGTTTTTATGCATTTTATTTTCCTTTATTTTATATTTCTTTTGTTGTTTTAGAGGATTTTATTGTCTTTCAAGTTGTTCAGGTGATATCTTCTAAACCTTACCTCTTTCTAAAGACATTGAGGACAATGTCTCGTTCTGGTTTGGGGGAGGGGATAGTTGATTCAATAACTTTTGTTTTTGAATAAATAAATAAAAACTAACTTCAAACCATTTTTTTTAAAGATGGTCGAGTAAGGTGATCTTTTAGATACTTCTGAGACGCATCTTTGTAGTTCTGATGCAATTTTTTCCTCTCTTCTGACTATTCAAATTTATAAACTCTCCATTGTGATATCATTGACTAATCTTTTTGTTCATTAAGTTATCTTGAGAAATTTTTCGAATTATTCTAGACAATCACGCACATTGACACGTGATTATGTGCAGTAAGTTGAGATTTTGGGATATTTAGTTCTGAAACATCATTCAAGGGTAACAACCGAAGGCAATGGTCTTGTTTTAAAATATATTTAGTAATAATAATAATAACAAATTTGTGTGTTGTGACCAAAACTCTTACTTAGTAGCAAGGCCTCATGCCTCAGTAAGCATAGAGTGTTCGTGCAAAACGGTAGAGTCTGGATAAGAATAAAGTACAGTTTTGTAGCCTCTTTAACTCAAGCAATTAAGTCCGAGGGGTGCTTCAACACCTAATGCCCTAAGACCAACTGGTTTGGGAGTCATTGACCCAAAGCTCGTTACACGGGTTAAAGAGAAAGCTTAAGGGAATTGTACTAAAAAAAACATATGCAATCCGAGTAATTAAGCCCGGAGGAGTGTTTTAACACTTAATGCCCTAAAGCCAACTGGTTTGGGAGTCATTGACCTAAAGCTCGCTACATGGATTAAAGATGGAATGTTTGTTTCCAATTTTGTTATATAAAAAAAAAAAAAAACTACTGCCTAAGGAAGAAGCCGTGATGAGATTTCAGAATGAAAATGTTGTTTGATTTCAATTGAATCTCATAGTTATCGTGTTGATCTTTATTGAGCACCAGAAAGTTTGATTGATAACTCAATTGATGACTGGTTGTCAAAGGGTGAGAAAAGAGGTATGGGAGAGTTTGTCTATTTGGTTGTTTAGAGATTTGAAGTTGAGTTTTTACTATTTTCACTTTAGTTGCTAGGGACTAGCAATAAGCTGGTTGGGGGTGTGATTAACACTGAAAAGTGTATGTTTACTAAGGGATAATATCATCATTTTACACTTCCAATATTATTAATTCCCCAATTTAGACATAATTTCGTTCACTCACTTAAATAAATGTGTTGTGTAGTAATTAGTGTATTTTCTTTGTATTTCAGAGGTAATTTGATCA
The DNA here is from genome assembly GCA_032871835.1 of Dipteronia dyeriana. NCBI lineage: Eukaryota > Viridiplantae > Streptophyta > Magnoliopsida > Sapindales > Sapindaceae > Dipteronia > Dipteronia dyeriana. The sequence goes on along the minus strand of CM065297.1, from coordinate 72,104,593 downwards.
ATTTAGAATTATGGAGAAGTCAGATAGCAAAACAAACATTGTTTTCAAGTTTAGAACGTCAAAAACCTTAGGAAGATCATGAAGGGTATTTTTGTAATTTTGACTATTCACTGTTCACAGTTGACTTTCACTGTTCCTGATGATGTGGCACATTCTTATTGGCCCAAACTATGAGTGCACCATACACGCGGTTGTAGAGAATCATATTCTAGCAGCCGGTGCATTGGTCACTATTCACTTCACGGATGCGTTACTGTTCACTATTCACTTCACGGATGCATTAATGTTCACTGTCACTGTTCACTGATGACGTGGCAAAATCTGGACGTTCCATTCTAAATTCATCCGATGGTCAATTTTCATCCGTATTTTGTATAAATAGGGGGCCTCTCCCCCCTAATTTTTATATTCTAAATCCAAATCTGATATTAGATTTGTGAAATTCTCTCTCTTTTGTTCTCAAATTCTCAGTTTAAAAAAAATAGCTTATTTCTTGTTAAATTATGTCTGCCTAATTATATATATCTGGGGCCAAAGGTGATACTATTGGTATGGAAAATATGATCCAATTATGGTAAGTTTATTATTTTTATGCTTTCTTCCCTCTGATCTTTGTGGAGTTTTTGACTCACTGTAGATAGGCAGATATTGTCTAGCACAGTGGGTACTTTTACCCATATTTATCAAAGAGTTGTTTGTCCCCTCTGATCTTTGTGGAGTTTTTGATTCACTGTAGATAGACAGATATTTTCTAGCACAGTGAGTACTTTTACCCATATCTATCAGATAGTGGTTTATCCGCTTCTAATCTTTGTGGAGTTTTGGCTCATTGTAGACAGACAGATATTGTCTAGCACAGTGAGTACTTTTACCCACATCTATCAGAGAGTGGTTAGTGGAGTGGAATACCATCCCATTAATCTAGACTAAATATTAATAATTGGATCATATTCGAATTACCAACAGTGGATCCTTTTGCCCCAGTTTTAATTTTAATTGATTTACATTTTTATAACAAGCTTCTTAATTAATCTAGATAATTAATTCTACAAGGACAAGTGAATAACCTCCCTGTGGTTCGACCCGGTCTTACCGGTTAATTTATTACTATGACACTCTTATACTTAGGAGTAGGAACACTTCTTTAGGACGTGTCAGTCATCGAGTATGTCGTTTGTTTCCGCAAAGAGAGAAGTATAATTGTGCACTTGTCTTGGTACTAGGAGCTTGTTCTGACCTTTCTAGGTTCCCTAGATCTTGAGATGGCCCTGTGGGCGCTCTTTGGTGGTAACGGGCTTTGGCGAGCTTCCTTCTACCTGTTCAGATATGCCAAAATCTCCCCTCAGTGAGATGGAGAAATACTGTAGTACGAGCTTGGTGCTTAATTGGTCTCTCTGTGCTTGGAGTGGATGGTGGGCTTCTGGGAGGTTACGAGGTGATCTCGACATCGGGGAGCCTGGATCGTAATGCGTCGGGCTTTCCCTAAATTCTTGCTTCTATGTAAGAAGCTTGATCTATCATGTCGTTCTCCACAATATGTGCTTCCAAAGCTCGATGACCTTTTCTCGCTTTTACATGGTGGCTCCATAGCTTGACCCCTGGACCCACGGTTCCATGGTGTGTAATCTCGGGCTTGGACTCGGGTTAGAAGAGTGGAAAATTTTCCTTTGGTCCCTAGCCAAATTTGGCTATTAACAGAAGTCTCCTCTGACTTGAACACCGGTGATTGTGTTAAGGTTGGAGTCAGATTTCCTATTTTAATTTGGAAATTTCCCTCCAATCGTTGCTACCAGAATCTTGGCGGAAATCTTCACATCAAATGCATGAGTGATGTGGCGAGAAGAGACTGATATGTTTCTCAAAATAATCCTGCTCCGTTACGCCAGCCCATGATATTCGAAGCTATCTCGACCGAATATTTTACCAATGACACTGCTCCGTTTATCTCTATTTAAACCCGACTACTTCACCGTCTTCCTCGCGCTTTCTTTCTTTCAAATTTTAAATTTTTCGAAGAGAAAAAACCTACTTCTCGTTACCTCCTTGATCGCCTTTCTTCTTTCATCTTAATTCGAATTTCTTCCTTTATAAAGTCGAAAACTAGCCAAGATTATGATGACTCCATTATCGATAGTGTGGAAGCTACCAGCCTCGTCCAAAGGAATATGACGTAAATTTTTTTTTACAGTGATGACTCTCCTCCTTACCTGCAGCTTTGCCGGTTGAATAGGAATGTTGCCATTTGTAGAGCCCGTAAATCACCTTGAGGACGAACTCATAATTCTAGACGAAGAGGAGCAGAGCAGGGAATGAGCTAGTGGGCATCCAATGGATGAGCTAGAAGAGATACCCATCCAGATGGACGAACCCTCGAAGGTCGTCAAGGTCAGAGCAACCCTCGAACTGGGAGTGAAGGAAGGTCTGATCGGGCTCCTCATAGAATTCAATGACATCTTTGCTTGGAGTCATGACTAGATGCTCGGGATCCTGATATTATTGGCTGCTCACCGTTTGGCAATAGATCCGACCTTTATGCCCGTCAGATAAAAAAGGCACCATTTTAACGCCGAAAAAAATGTCACAGTTTAAAAAGAAGTGGACAAGTTAATCAGACCAGGATTCATTAGAGAGGCACGTTACCCTGAATGGATCGCTAATGTGGTCATGGTCACGAAGGTGAATGGGAAGTGGTGTATGTGCATCGATTAAATCGACCTCAACCGGGCATGTCCAAAAGACAGTTTCCTTTTTCCAAAGATCGATCAATTGGTTGATGCCACATACGAAAACAAGCTCCTTAGCTTCATGGATGCATTCTCAGGGTACAACCAGATCATGATGCACCCCGCCGACCAAGACAATACCAGCTTTATCACTAGGCAGGGTCTGTACTGCTACAAGCTGATGCCGTTTGGGGTTAAGAATACGGGAGCTACATATCAACGGTTGGCCAATCGACTATTCAAGATCGAGATTGGAAGACCGAAGGAAGTATACATCGACGACATGATTAACAAGTCACCAACCATAGAAGGAGATCAGGACAACCTTCGTAGAACTTTCATCATCCTAAGGAAAAACCAGATGAGATTGAACCACTCCAAATGTGCCTTTGGGGTAACTGCGGGAAAGTTTATGGGCTTCATGGTTAATGAGAGAGGAATAGAGGTTAACCCAGATAAGATCAAAGCTATCCTAGATCTAGAATCCCTCATGTCACTCAAACATGTTCAAGTCTTGACCAGACAGATAACGGCGCTCAACAGGTTCATTTCTCGATCCACCGATAAATGTTTCCCTTTCTTCAAAGCTATCAAGTAGGGAAGGAACATGAAATAGAACTGGGAAAGTGAGCAAGCCTTTCAATCCTTGAAGAAGTATCTATCAAGCCCTCCGTTACTAGTCAAGCCAAGTCTGGGAGATGAACTGTAAATCTAAGGCCATTTTAGAAATGGCAGTGAGTGGGGCCTTGGTCAAGGAATATGGAGATAGGGTCCAGCGACCTGTCTACTATGTAAGTCATGCCTTAACCAAGCCGGAAAAGAATTATACCATTTTGGAGAAACTCGTTTATGCCCTGGTGACCTCAGTAAGGAAGCTCTGTCCCTACTTTCAAGACTCAATAGCTGTAGTGACAGACCAACCTCTCCGTCAGTTTCTACAAAGACTGGACGTGTCCTGAAGACTGGTCTTATAGGCCTTGGAACTCTCCCAGTTTGATTTAAGGTATAAACCCAGGACCATAATTAAAGCCCAGGCTTTGGCAGACTTTGTGGTAGAGCTCTCAGTGCCCCTAGGCCAAGCGACATCTGCAGTAACAAATATAGCTCCTGAGAAGATTCCAGAATCTGAAAACTGGTTGGAAGGTTGTAAGTAATGGATCCTCTACACTGATGGAGCGTCCGGGCAAGCCGGGGGAGGAGCGGGCATAGTCCTAATAGACTTAGAGGAGGCCAAGTGTTGCACCTATTTTAGATTCAAATTTAAGGCCACTAACAATGAAGTAGAGTATGAAGCCCTCCTACTGGGATGAGGGCGGCCATCAAGCTTGGGGTCGATTACCTTCAGCTCAAAAGTGACTCATCACTCATAGTCAATCAGGTTTCTTGGGACTATTAGGCCAAAATATATAACATGGTTGCCTACTTTAAGCAAGTTTAACTGCTTAAGAATAAATTCAAGGGATTTAAGATCGAGTAGGTGCCTTGACAATAGAATCGTCGAGCTAAGGTCCTAGCCAAGACAGCTGCGAACGGTGGCCAAGCCTTACCACAGGGAGTCCCTCTCCAAGTGATCTCCCTGCCGAGCACAGTAGCAGACAAGGAGTCTTATTCCATAGATCGACAGCCATGCTAGATGGACCCAATAGTGGTTTATCTCCAAGAAGGAAAGATTCCCGAAGAGCCTGACCAAGCCAGAAGAATTAAGAGACTCTCAGTCTGATATTTCCTGGTAGATGGATACCTCTACATGAGGGGCAGGTCCCTTCCCCTGCTGCGATGTTTTCATTCTGATAATGCCCAATGGGCATTAAATGAGGTTCATTCTAGGGAATACGGAAACCACATTGGTGGTGACGCTCTGGCATATCAGGTACTCCGCATGGGGTATTACTGGCCAACTATCTATCAAGATGCAAAGAAATTTGTTCAATCCTACGAACCATATCTGAGGACCTCAAACCTGAGCCATCTCCCACCAGAGTGTCTGTCATCACTCATCTCGCCTTACCCCTTTGCTCTGTGGGAGGTCAACCTCTTTGGTCCACTTCCAAACGATCCTGGATGAGCCAAACATGCTGTTGTGGAAATCTATTATTTCACAAGATGGGTCGAAGCTGGACCCTTATCCTAGATATCAGAATAAAATACAATGAGGTTCAGCAAAAACGATGTGTTCTGCAGGTTCGGAACCCCTCTTATCATTATAGCCGACCTTGGAAAGCAGTTTGATAACAGTCGATTCAAGGACTTTTGCAACGGCTTGGGAATCGACCTTAGATTCGCCTTAGTAGCCTACCCTCAGATCAACGGGCTGGTAGAATCCACCAATAATACTATCAAGAAACTACTGAAAAGGAAGTTACAACAGAGAAAAGGCAGATGGGCTGAAGAGCTTCCTAAGGTCCTCTAGGATTATCATACTACAAAGAGAACAGCCACCGGAGAAACATCCTATTCTTTAACCTTCAGGGTTGAAGCAGTTCTTCGAATCGAGCACAAACTAACCTCCTTCAGAGTTCAACATTTTGAGCTTGGAAGCAATGACGACAAACTTCGAGATAGCCTAGAACTCTTGGAAGAGAAGTAAGATCGGGTAGCTCAGAAGGTAGCGATTTACTAGAGCAAGATCACTAGGTACTTTAACATGAGAGTTAAAGCCCGAAGCTTCAAGAAAGGGGGCCTAGTTCTTAGGAAAGTAACCTTGAATACAAGAAAGAGGTTAGACGGGGTCCTGGGGCGCAATTGGGAAGGACCTTATTTGGTAAAGATAGTGGTCCACATCGGGGCATATAAGCTCGAGGACATGAATGGTCGATCCATCAATCACACCTGGAATGCAGATCACCTGAGGAAGTAATACCCTTAGACAAGGGACTCATGGGCAGAATACCTCCATTTAGGATTCAATAAAACATCGAACAATAATGTACTCCCTTTTTTATCAATAAAGTCTGTTTTTCTATATTCCACTATGTTCTACATTAATTTCTCCATACCCAACCAGAATATACACGGGTAAGTCCGACATAGTCATCTTAACACTAAGGATTCGACGAAGAAGCCCCCCGGCTATCCTTGATGCCTCGGACGACCACCACCCCCCGCCAAAAAGGGTTTAAGTGTAAAAGAATAGTTGCCATCCAGATCTCAAAACAAGGAAATAGCTAGATAGCCCTCATGATGCCTTGGTCGGGCTACCACCCCCAAGAAGGGTATGAGTGTAAGAGCATAATTGCCATCCAGATCTCGAGACCAGGAAATAGCTAGATAACCCCCTTGATGCCTTGGTCTAGCTACCACCCCTAAGAAAGGGCTGAGTGTAAGAGCATAGTTTCCATCCATATCACAAGACCAGGAAATAGCTGGGTAGCCCTCCTGCTGCTTCGATTGGGCTATAACCCCCTTTTCCCAACAGAGCCCGGGATTGGAAAGCTCTCCTACCTAAATCCTAATGTCATAGTTATTACTGGCTATTATTCCCCCATGTGTATATGATAGCTTCTTGAGATAGATATAAACTAGCCCATAATAAAATAAGGGAACTACTCATCAAGCTACAAGCTTCTGTTAAGAGTTTAGAGCTCGAGCTAGCTGTCTACTTCCACACTGAAACAAAGTTTTACATCTCGCAATCTTCGTCGAAGTTCAAGTAGGTCAAGTTATTTCAAAGGTCGCATCTAGGTCGGGGTCAGGAATGTAGCGATAGAATGTCAAATCAAAATTCATTGAAGAAAGCATGAATTAAATTTAAAGTCAAGTTTCCTTAATAAAGTGGGAGCCTATCCCTTGGAAAGGCTACAATCATCAAACAGGGAGCCCAAACCCCGGTTCTAGGCTATAAAAAAGGGAATAGATAAAAACTAATGATGATCAAGAATGGGTAGAGTGGGGTGCCCACCCCCTTTTTCGAGCAGCAAAGGCAAGTTGTGAATAAAGTATATAAGGGTCCTACTTCTTCTTGATTATCTTCTGTTGTTTCCCCTACCTGGTGGACCTTGCCCCCAACTCTTCATAGATATCCCTCAGGTATTCGCTCACCATGGTCACCTTCGCCTGCTACCCCCACATCCGGGGGATCCTCCATTGGCTGCTACTCAGTGGGGCGTCCTCCAATACCTCATTAACCACAGCCATAACCTCAAGAGGGATGGCTGCGTCAAAAAGGTTTGCCAAAACAGAGGGTTTCTTGATCAAAGGATTGCTTTAAATTTTCATGATTGCATCGAAGCTCGGTTAAATCTACTTCCATCCCCCTCTGGAAAGAGGCAATCTCTTGTACCAAGTCTTAAGCCTGTGCCAACAATTCCATGGCCCGCTGAGCTTCAGTTTCAGCCCTGGTTACCCAGTCGCGGAGAAAAACCACCTGGTGGCCCACGACCAAATGGAACTTGAAGGCTTGCAAAAAAATTTGAGTTAGGAAATGATGAATCAAACTATTGCATGAGAAAATAAAACGCGATGACTAACTTGACCAAGATAGCAGAACCCTTTATTGTCAGAACATCTATAGGCATTGAAGCCATCATAGAAAGACTGCCCCCGGGGTAGAAAGCAACGAATTCTTCTATGACCTCATCTTGAAAGGCAGAGCCAGATTGATTTGGCCGGTGAATAGGGGAAACCCCTTTAACACCAGCCTCGCCTTTGAAGCTTGAGAGGCTGAGAATGTAGGTGGAAGGGCATAAGCATCTAGCAAGTTTGGAGCAGGGACGACAGGAGCTGAAGCAGGTGTTGGGGAAACTAAAGCAGGAGCTAATGTTGCTGCATCAGTGGCTTGAGAAATGAAGGCCCCTTCACCCCACACCTTGGCAGCCCGAGATACGATGAGTGACAACTTGGACCTGAGCTGGGAAGAGGACTAAGTAAGAGCAGACAAAACCCCAGCTGGAGCAGGTGGCCCCTCTTTCTTTAAGGAAGCCAGAGGGATTTCCTAATTCAACTTGGCAAAAAGGGAAGGGGTACGAGCTTATTGGTGCACGGGAAGCTGAAGCAACAACAAAAACTGTTAAAATTAAACAGAAGAAAAAGGATGTCAGAAGCGAGCTAGCTAAAGGAACGAAGCAAAATGACTTAGTGTTACTTATGAGGGGTAGCATCAGAGATCCACAGGTATCGATTCACCCTGCGAGAATTGAAGGGATCAACAGTTGGATACTTCAAGTTCAGATAGTTCGTGGTGAGGATAGTCTTCAGCACAACCTCGAACTCGGGAGGCAAGAAGTCCCAATCCTACGAGGGTTTATCGTTGAAAGTGGTGGGAACCGTGAATTCATGCCCGCCAAAAAATATAGAGTTTCCCTGAACACCCTAGGCCAATATCCATTATTCCTTCCAAGTAGGGAACTTCCTCGAAGAGCTAGGGATGATGAATTTGAGTTTGTTCTTAGCCTTCGTATAGAAATGATCCCGACGAACTCCGGACAAACTCCCGATTTAAAATAGGTAGGCAAGCTCTTCTTCTCCTGGAGGTGAGCTAGTTGTAGAGCGTTAAGAGCTTACCGAAGAGTAAGATAAAGAGGGAGCTTGACCCCGTTTTCAAAGGTCGCCACATGGATGGGGAGCAAGCCTTTGGATGGATTGAAAACGTCGTAGTTCGTGTCAGGAACTTTGAGGGTGACACTGTCTGGAATCCCATATTTTTTCCTTAGGTGGTCGATCAATTGTGGATCAACGATAGAATCTGGGATAACCCTAAAGTCATAAAGAAGAGGTCTCACTGGAGGGGGTCCAACAACTGTGACTTGACCCTTCCCAATGGCGTAGGTCATTTCTCCTCTGTCAAAATCTTCATCGATAGAGTTCAGAGGGTTGTCGGGTTGATTAGAGAAATCGGAGCCAATCGAAACGTTCCTACTAGAGCGGCGGTGCTGACAGAATGAGGAAGCATCATCCTCACTTGAGTTTTCTCACGCCCGCTTCCTAGGAACCAGGCTGGGGGCACCAGTGCCCTCAACCATAGCCTCAATATTATTACCAGAAATTCAACATTGTTGGGTATGAGGCTTGAAGAACAAAGAAAACGATGAAAGAGCTTCTCAATGGTAGCAAAAGAGAGAAATCTTTTCAGAACTTGAAATTTGAAAGAAAGCATGAGGAAAGTGACGTTAACAAAATCTTCAGAGGGATTACCTCGAATTGCGGAACGGTCGTAACATAGTCGGATTATTTTGAGGAGTACACTGGTCTTTTCTTGCCACGTCACATGTACAGTTAAGGAGTAGATTTCCACCCAGATTTGGTAACGGTAAAAGGGGGAAAATTTCCCAATTAAAAATAAGGAATCTGACTCCATCACCAACTCAATCACCAGTGTTCACGTCAGAGAGGACTTCTGTTAATAGTGAAATTTGGCTAGGGGACCAAAGAAAAATTTTCCACTCTCCTAGCTCGAATAAATGTCCGAGTTCACCATTCATTGAACCCCGGGTGAGCCATAAAGCTACCCCACAGAAGTGATGAAGGGTCGTTGGGCTTTAGAACTATCAAGAATAAAGCTCGACACGACCAGGTTGAGACCCTCATACGAACACTGGAATTCAGGCTAAGCCAGATGCGCGGTTATCTGGGCTTCTCGAGATCACGTATCCAAGAACCCTGATTTTTAGGGCCTGGCTCCGAAATCACCCAGTGAAAGCAAGGAAAGTTCACCGAGCTCAATAAGCATTTGAGATGAATACCGACACAAAAAAGTTAAGCTCTTTCCAAATCAAGGCTTTCCATGGTCGAGATTAACTCGTAGCCTAACCAAAAGCCCGCCAACCTCTACAGAAGCTCGCTATCCTCTCCAGACATAAAAAATGGGCCTTTAAGGGAATCAGACTCACGTTATAGTTATGCTCCAATTCTCCAAGGTAAACTTGAACCTATTTGGATAAGAAAGAGGAAGCCCACCTAATCAGTGCTACCCCAATAAGGGCTCACATGGCCGTCTCGATCTTTAAAGAACCAGGGAGGGCTAGAACAAAGCTTCTTAGACCAGAACTAAGGTGAATGTGTACCTCGCTCTGTGAAAAAGTGAATGCCTAACTAGACGACCTCCATGAAGAAGCATGCCATGAATACACACAAAATCATATCTATACTCCAACGAACATTAAAACTTTGCGTACGCGTAAGGCAAGAGATTAGTCCAAAAAGGAAACAAACTAATTTCCACCAAAGATATTCTCGAATCCATTATTAACTCAAAGTCAATTATTTTTAAATAAAAGATCCCGCCCAATAAAGAGGGAAGGGATTCAGAGAATCAGGGTGGGAGATCCACAAGTTTAAACAATTCGGGGCCATGTATAAATGTGCCCAAGCATGATTGACGAGGCAAGAAAAAATCAACAGAAAAAAAGAGCGACATAGAGAACTGAGGGTTGCAAAAGACGAAGACAGTATTAGATTTTGGCCTAAATTCTACAATCAGAACACGGCGTCCATTGTTATCTACTATTTGACAGGCATGAGGTTGCCACCTTACTGTATCCCAGAGAGATTAAGAGTGTTTAAGAGTCCGTTTGTACAATATTCACAGTTGATAATAAAGTCATTACATTCCCTTCTTCATTGAACTTAGATTCATACATCCATCTTTATTCAATCAGGTTAGGTGCCTAAGGTACCAACCCCGACCATCGCCTACGTGATAGTGGTCTCAAGGGTGTTAACCTGAATTTATCATCTCGAGTAAATTCCCCGTTAACTCTTGGTGACCAAGAATCCTTTTAAAAAACAAATCTTTTCTACACCAAGACTCCTAATCCAACTCATTAGTATATATGTGACCATATTAAAGACTTCCTAATTTGAATAGATAAATAATTCATTTTATTTATCTACTTATCAAATGTAGTCTTTAATATTAATTATACTACCAACAATAGTATAATATCAGGAGACCTTCTCCTATTCGGAAAAAGATTTTGACTTTTAATTAAATAATTAATTAATTACCAAATTAATTAATTTTTATTTAATTAAATAATTAAATAAAAAATAATATAATAAGCTATTTTATATAGCCTTGCCGCCCAAGACCACACATGGGCATATATATTATTTTTCTTATCTTATTAAATCCATTGGACCTAAATAAAAAGTCCACTTATGATCTAGACCCATTCTTACTAAAAGAAAGAAGTCCACATGCCTTATTACAATTCTAAATGGACCCATATATTGGTCCGGTAGAATATATCAAGTGATCCATACAAGTTTGTGTGGATTGGAGATCTTGGCGGGCTATCTAAATTTAAGCTCCAATAGACATAACCAAATCACAATCAACAAATGATTCACTTAGGTCCGATCTATTAATTTTAGTTCATTCCAATAAAGAACTAAAATTAAACTCTTAAATAAAGATAGAATGAGTTAATATTGCTCATTCATACCCTAGACAACTTTATTGAAGATAGTGTATCCTCATGAAGACTACTAGTAATTGCCAAGAGCTCATAGACCGCCTATAGCTCTCCAAATTACCATATTTACTCATATGACCACATTTTGAACTTGGATATTTTGACTTGTCTAGAAGCCATATTTCAATAGACACTATTGAAAACTTAACGTTAAGATTTAATATCCAATACCTCAAAATATCCATATGATTGTATTATACTCACATTTAATAAATGGAGCCACGATGTCCATAACTGTAAATAAAGTCCTCTATCGATTAACAAATGAATACCACAAAACTTTAGAGGATAGACTATGCTATATAATCGTACTCATTGGTAGGTCAAATGATAACAATTGTAACCATAAGTCCATCATTTATCTCATAATTGAGAAAGACTCTCTGATTGTCTTCATGTGAAAAATTTTGTCCATTGCTGGTTCTAGATAAAGTATTTCACTGTGATCCAATTCAATGCACCCAGTGCACTAGATTCTTTTACCCAAAGACACCACACTTTGATGATTTTAGACTCATCATAACACATTTGATCCCACTCAAATGCTAGCAAAAAAATCTACAACTTTGACAAGATAAAGGTGTCCAACCTTTATCTTAAGTTGTGAATATTATTTAAGACTAACTAAAAAATTGTGTCTACCTCATACATATCGAGATATATGAAAAATTCTTTTTTTCTTATTCTTTTGACCTTATGATTATTTACTTTTGAAAATTATAATAATTAAACTATAAATGCTATGAGATTTGTTAAACTAGAAATCACGTTATTAATATGAAAAGATTGTCAAATACATTATCATACTCTTGCTATCGAGCATAATCCCAACACCCGGGACCCCATCCGACCTTTTACGGGTATTCGACGTCAATTTCCTGAGAACCGAATCCCTTTCCTTGAAATTTCGGGTTCTGACCTTTCTGTTGAAATACCTAGCGATCTTGCTCTGGTAAATCGCCACTTTCTTAATTACCCAGTCATGTTTCTCTTCTAGTAGATCTAGATTAGCTCGGAGTTTGACCCCATTGCTTTCAGGTTCAAAGTGTTGTACTTTAGAGGAGGTCAGTTTACGCTCGATGGGAAGGACTGCTTCAACCCCGAAGGTTAGAGAGTAAGGTGTCTCTCCAGTAGCTATCCTCTTCGTAGTCCAGTACGCCTAGAGAACCTTGGGAAGCTCTTCGGCACATTAGCCTTTCTGCTATAATTTCTCCTTCAATAGCTTCTTGATGGTCTTGTTGGTGGATTCAACCAGCCCATTATTCTGAAGGTGGCCTACTGTAGCAAACTTGAGGTCGATTCCTAAACCTTTACAAAAAATTTTGAATCAGGCATTGTCAAACTGCTTGTCTAGTTTGGCTACAACGATGAGAGGAGTCCTTAATCTTCAAACCACATTGGTTTTGGTGAACGTAGGTGAGAATTGGTCACTAGAGCATAAACGAGTTTCTCTAGGAGAGTATAATTTTTCTCTGGCTTGGTTTGTGCATGACTCACGTAGATAGGTCGTTAGACTCTGTCTCCATGTTCCTTGATTAAAGTTGCACTTACTGTAGGGAACGTCATTCCTGATAGGTATATTTTCTAACTTACCCATAGGGTGCCCACTGGTTCATTTCCTACTCTGTTATTCCTCCTCTAGCGTTAGGGAGTCATCTTCCAGATGATTGACGAGCTCCGTGTCTTCTAAGGTCATCTTAGGTGTTTCCACATCCTGGATCATTGTAACTTGTACAAACTATTTTGCTAAAGCTATCGAATTGGAAAAAACTGCATAACACTTCCTGGTTGCATGTTGGTCACCACGCACATCCCATACCTTCTCCCCTACTGGAAACTTTAGAACGTTATGGTAGATGGACAAGACTCATTTTGAGGAAGATACGAATGGTCTTCCTAGTATCGTGTTGTAGGTCGATGGGGTATCAACCAAAATGAAGTCTGTCATAACATTTTGCTGGATAGGCACGGTTCCAACGATCACTGGCAGGATCTCCTATCCCACTGGTATAATCATGTCCCCAGTTAATCCATACAGCGGGGTTGCACAGCTATTGTAACACCTTTTCTTCAATTTCAACTTCTCCAAGGTATCTTTAAAAAAGATGTCGACGTTGCTGCCTGTGTCGACGAGCAGGCGGTGGACCACGCAATTAGGAATCTGTACCATGATCACCATGGGATTGTCATGAGGTTGCACAGTATTGTAGAAATCTGCCTCAGTGAAAATAATCTTTGCTGACTGGGAGGGGCAAACCGGGCTCTAGTCGATTTTAAAGATACCCTGATCTTCATCTACATGAAGAATCTTCTCTATATGGTTTTTTTTTTGAAATTATTAGAGGTGTTAGTCAGAGCGGGCACTCCCTGACGATATGTATACCTGGATTTGTTGCATCAAATAAGTCTGTTCCCCCTTTAGCTTCTCAATATTCTCACGGATCTTTGCTTGCACTTTCCTTCCAGTTTGAATATTGTCCCTGACGTGTTACATGAACTCTATCAAACATCCTCCCCTTATCAAAGCCTCGATCTGGTTATGCAGGTTATAGCACTCTGAAGTGTTGTGGCCCATGTCCTCATGGAAGTCACAGTACTTGTACCGGTTCCTCTTATTGACTGGGGCTTTCATGGGTGTGGGATTTCGGAGTAGCCTCTTATCCCGAATGGTGAGGTAGATTGTTTCACTGGATGCATTTAAGGGGTGTAGTAATCATACCCGTTTTTATCTCATGTTACAGGGGCAGCAATCCAGGAAGGAGGCAAAACTCGCGGAGGGGTTTGCCTTGCTAAACACCTCTCTTGCCTAGGTTGAAAAGTGGGGAAGCAGTATGTTGTCCTATTGGGAGGTTTGTTCTTGTTTTATTCTAAGTTAGCTCGGACCTAGGAGCTTCCTTCTTCTGGTGCTTCACCATTCTCATATCATCATGCTCTATCTTTACCTTGAGCTGCTAGTCAATTTTGACCTGCTCAAGAGCCAGGTCATAGGCCTCTTGATAGGTTTCTGAGTTGGCTTGGCAAAGGATCAAAAAAGATTACCCACCCACAGGTTTCGTCGGAAGTTGGCGAGGATCTCTTTCTGGGTGAAGACTCTCATCTGGATAACTTCCTTGTGAAAGCATTCCATGTAGGACCAGAATTTCTCACCTCACTCCTGGACCACAAACTAAAAGTGTATGGGATCTTTCGGATGCGATTTGACCTATTAGAACTGTGAGCAGAAATCCATTGATAGCTTTGTGAAAGAATTCACGCTACCAGCAAACAACTTTTTGAACCATTTCTTTGCGTAGTCAGTCAGTGTGGTAGGGAACATCATTCACACGGCAACCCTGGTAGTATTATAGACTTCCATTTACTGGACGAAGCTCTCCATGTGGCTTAAGGGGTCTTCTGCTCCAGAGAATTTATCTGTCTACATTTTTAAATTTGGCAGGAGTTCCGCCTCACGGATCCTTCTGGTGAAGGGAGCATTCATCTCGCTCAAAGGATTTTTCTTGTCCTTCTTCTACTTTCCTCTTTTTATCTACTGGATCTCTTTTAGTATCTTTGCCAACTGATCTCTCAGGCGCTTGTTCCTTGGTTTCTTTTCGTTGACCTCAGACTCCTCACCATCGGATCCCTCCGATGTACTAGCGATCTCCACGCGATCTTCTTTACGAGTGGGATCTGCCCTAGGGCTTTACTGGCTACCTTCCTCTCTAGCCCGTGATTCCCTCATTGAAGTCGCCAGGCATGGATCCTCTCGCTACTCCCCAGGGTAAGGCATCCGCTGTAGATTTAACTCGCTTAGGCTGGTAATGTGATGGTCTGCTAGGAATTGGGGGCACGGGCCCTAGCCTATCCCGGATCAAATGTTGAGGCCCTGTCCTATGATGGGCTGGCTTTGGTGGAGAAGGTCTCAACCGATCGAAAACGGGTTGCCTGGTTCCTGGCCTACTTGGCTCTCCTTGTGTGTTAGGGTTCAATGGCTGAACTGTGATGCCCTCAGCATGCTAGCGAAAGCTAGTATTTTCCATAAAGGCCACCGCTTGTTAGTCGAGCATGGACTGTCTTATCATAAGAGGGCCAGAAACCCCGTGCAATGGTTGGCTGGACTGAAACTAGGCTGCAGTGCCTGGATTTTTCTCCCTTTCTTAGGGCCTTTCGCTTTGATGTAGCTGAAGGTTGTTCCAAAGCCTTGGTTTTTCCATAAGAAGAGCGGAGCCTCATAACTTTTGCAAAATAACAAATGTGTAACTGTTGTTAATTAACCGGTGTGGATTTTCCCACAGACGGTGTCAGAAAGTGTTAGCAGAAAATTTACTCGGGGTGAGAAATTTCAGTTAAAACCCTCATGACCACTACCACGGAGGTGATGGTTGCAGGTGGTACCTAGTTTGTTCAAATGGCGATGGATGTTCAAGCGAATGCTAACACAAGGTGAAAGAGGATATAATGGTTTTATTATAAAACACGTATATTGTACTAAAATCTCGCAAATACTCTTAATCTCTCTGGGGTACAGTAGAGTGGTAGCCTTGTGCCTGTCAAAAAGTAGATAATGATCAAGGCTGTGTTCTGAAGACAGAATTTAGGCCAAAGTCGACTCTATCTCTCTCTTCTTTCTTGTTTGCTTTTTTTTTCTTCTTTACTTTGTGCATGCTTGGGCATATTTATGCATAGTCCAACTAGGTTTAACTTGTAATCCTCTCGCCATTATTTTCTACATCCAATCCCCACCCCCTTATCAGGCGGGATCTGTTAATTTGATTGTTGTTGACTCTGATTTAATAACTGATTCAAGAATATCTTAGATGGAGATAAGCTTGTTTCCTCTTTGGACTCAATCACTTGCCCTGTACGTATGCGATTTTTTAATGTTCGTTAGAGTGTAGATAAGATCTTGTGTGCCTTCATGGCGTTATGCCTTAAGGAGGTTGTCGAGTATGTTATTAGCTTAATCAAAGAGAGAAGTATAACTGTGTTCTTGTCTTGGTACTCGGAGCTTGATCTGACCTTTTTAGGTTCCCTGGAACTTGAGATGGCCTTACGGTCGCTCTTCGGTGGTAACAGAGCTTCGACGAGCTTCCTCTTACATGTCCAGATAGGTTCGAAACTTCCCTCAGTGAGATGAAGAAATACTGTAGTGTGAGCTTAGTGCTTAATGGGTCTCTCTATATGCTTGGAGAGGATGTCGAGCTTTAAAAGGTTGCAAGGTGATCTCGAATACGGGGAGCCTAGATTGTCATGTGTCGAGTATTCCCTAAATTCTTGCTTCAGTGTAAAGAGCTTGATCCGGTTGTGTCTGGTTCCACCTTGGGTGCTTCCAAGGCTCGATGACCTTTTCTCGCTTCTACGGGGTGACTTCACAGATCGACCCCAGGACCAACGGTTCTATGGTGGCTAATCTTAGGCTTGGAGAGTGGAAAATTTCCCTTTGGTACCTAGCCAAATTTGGCTATTAACAAATGCTATAAGATTTTTTAAACTAGAATTTGCTTTATTAATATGAAAATATTATCAAATACATTATTACACTCTTGCTATAGAGCATAATCCTAATAGAGGATGCTTGGCGAAAGACTAGAATAGCCTTCTCACCCACAAGTTCCTACCAAAGTTGGCGAGAGTCTTCTTTTCGGCAAAAACTCCCATCTGGATGACTTCTTTGTGAAATCATTGTACATAGGATCAGAAGGTTTCCCCCCTCTCCTGGATCATATATTGTAGGTGGATGGGCCTTTCGGGCATGGTTTAACACCATGGAACTGTGAGCAAAAATCAGTTGAAAGTTTTGTGAAGGAATCTACGATACCTGCGAGCAGCATTCTGAACTATGTATTTGCATAGTCGGTCAATGTGGTTGGGAACATCCAACACATGGCTGCCCTTGTTGTGTTTTGGACCTCCATCTGCTGGATGAAGATCTTTAGATGACTCAACGGGTCTTCGACACAGGAGAACTTATCCGTCGACATCTTGAACTTAGGTAGGAGCTCGGCTTCCCTAATTCTCCTAGTGAAGGGATAATTCATTTAACACAGTAGATATTTCCTGACTTCCTAGTGCTTTTCTTTCTTCAACTATTGGATCTTTTTCTGTATTCTTTATAACTGGTCTCACGGGTGCTTGTTCCCGTGTCATTTGGCATCAACCTCGGATCCCTTACAATTAAACCTCTCGGTTGAAATAGATACTTCAACCTTGTTTTCTACATGAGGGGAATCTGCTTGAGCGTTTCGCCGGCTGCCTCTATCTCTTGCCCGAGCTTCTCTCCCAGAGGCTTCTGGGTGAGGGAGATCACATTGTTCTCATGGTGGGATATCTGTTATGGATTGATCTTCTTGGGTTGGTAGTAGGATGGTCTGTATGGAACTTGGCATGGACCCTAACCTGTCTCGAATCGAGGGTTGATGTTCCGTCCTATTTTATGCTGGTTTCGGTATGAGAGGTCCCAACAAGTCAAAAGCAGGTTGTCTTGCTCCTGGTATACTCACTTTTCCTTTAGTATTAGGATTCACCAACTGGGTTGTAAATCCGTAAGTGAGCAAATGAAGGCGGACGTTCTCTACTAAGGCCGCTGCTTGTTAATCGAGCATGGTCTGGCTTACCACTGGAGGCCCTAAAGCCCGCACAACGGTTGGTTGGACATGTGGAGGATTATAAAAGTACCCGGGTTGGCTTCCCAGCCTTCATGTAAAATTCAGGCCTATAGCAAGGACCCCTAGGCAGAGCTGCCATGCGATCCTACAGAAGCAAGGCGAGGCTACCCATACCATCCGAGCATCTTGTACTCATCCAGGCTCACCAAATTTGACCGGTTGGGACCTCCCCAGCAAGAGCCAGCCCGAGATAGGACAGGGCCTCAACCCTCGATTCAGAATAGACTAGGGGCCCATGCCCCATAATCCGGGTAGGTCATAATGTTATCAACCAAGGCAAGTCAAATCTGTAGCAGATGCCTTGCCACATGAGCAGCGAGAAGCTTCCTGCCCGGCGGCCTCTAGAAGGGAAACCCAGGCTAGAGAGGAAGGTTGCCAGTAAAGCCCCTAAGCAGATCCCGCTAGAAAAGAAGATTGGGTAGAAAACTCTAGTTTATCGAAAGGATCTGAGAGTGAGGGATCTGAGGTCGATTCAAAAAAGCATGAGAACAAGCGCTTAAAAGATCAACTGGCAAAGATATAGAAAGAGATTCAACAGATGAAGAAATAGAAGAGTAAGGAGGCCAAGAAGGATCCCTTAAGCCAAATCAATGCTGACTTCACCAGGAGGATATAGGACGCTGAGGTCCAGCCAAAATTTAGGATGCTAGTAAATAAGTTCTCTAGTCTTGAGGACCCCTTCAACCACCTAGAGAGCTTCATCAAGCAAATGGAAGTACATAATAAAACTAGGGTAGGATGTTCCTAACCACCTTCACTGACTACGTAAATACTTGGTTCAGGAAATTACCCACTGGAAGCATAGACACTCATTCATGAAGCTATCAACCAACTTCTGTTCATAGTTCAAAGGGGTCAAACCGCGTCCAAAGGATCCCATACACCTTCAATATGTGATCTAGGAACATGGCAAAACACTTCGATCATATGTGGAGCATTTTCATATGGAATTCATCCAGATGGGAGTCTTTACTATGAAAAAGACTTTCACCAACTTCCTACGAAACCTATGGGCAGACAAGCTCATTCTATCCTTTGCCAAGCGACCTCTAGAGACCTACCAAGAGGCCTATGATCAGGCTCTTGAACAGGTCGAGATTGACGAATAACTCAAGGTCAAAATGTAGCATGATGACATAAGAATGTCGAAGCGCTAGAAAGAGGACGCTTTAGACCTGAGCCAGCTTCGAAAAACAAGAATTAACCTCCCAACAAGTAGAGGTACCAGTTACCCAACTCCCAACCTAGGCAAGAGAGGTATCTGGGAGAAGAACCCCTCCGCGAGCTTCACCTCTTCCAAGGATTGTAGCCCCCATTACACGAGATGAAAGAGGGTATGATCACTACACCCTTTTGAATGATTCTTAAGAAACAATCTACCTTGCCATTCGGGATAAGAGGCTACTCTTGAAGCCGTAACTCATGAAAGCCCCGGCTGAAAGGAGAAATAGGTACAAGTACTATACCTTTCATGAAGACGTAGGGCACAACACTTCAGAGTGCTATAACCTGTGTAACAAGATTGAGGTTCTGATAAGAGGAAGATGTTTAATAGAATTGTTGCAGCAGGTCAGAAACAAAATACAGACTAGAAGAGGGGTACAAATAGAGATCCATGACCATGTAGAGAAGAGGAAGGGGGAACAAAATAATTTGATGTAAAAAATCCAGGTGATACATACTATCAGGGGGGGGTCCATCATAGCTGGCTCCTCTAATAGTTCCAGGAAAAACCATGCAAGGAAGATTCCTTATGTCGATAAAGGCCAGGGTATCATCAAGGTCGACCAAAGCACGACAAGCCAATCCCAGTCAGCACAAATCATATTCATCGAGGAAGATGTCTACAACACCGTACAACCTCATGAAGGTCCCATAGTGATCACGGCACAAGTTGCTAACTATGTGGTCACCGCATGCTTGTTGATACAGGTTGCAGTGTAGACATCCTATTCAAAGACACTTTGGAGAAGCTAAGTTTGAAGCAATGGTGTTACAATTGCTGTATAACCCCGCAATATGGATTCACTGGGATTCGATCATACCAGTGGGATCAAAGATTATTCTAGTAATCGTTGGATTCGTATCCCTCCAAAAAAATAGTTAGGATTATGCTTGATAGCAAGAGTGTAATATTATAATTAACAATCGTTTCATAAGAATAAAGTGATTTCTAGTTTAACAAATCTTATAGCATTTATAGTTTATCTATTATAATTGTCAAAAGTAAATAATCATAAGGTCAAAAGACTATAAGAAAAGAAGAATTGTTCATACATCTAGATATGTATGAAGTAGATACAATTCTTTAGTTAGTCTTGAATAATATTCACAACTTAAGATAAAAGGTTGGGTGCCTTCATCTTGTCAAAGTTGTAGATTCTTTTGCTAGCATTTGAGTGGGATCAAATGTGTTATGATGAGTCTAAAATCATCAAAGTGCGGTGCCTTTGGGCAAAAGAATCTAGTGCACTGGGTGCAATGAATAGGATAAAAACGAAATACTTTATCTAGAACCGTCGATGGATAAAATTTTTCATTTGAAGACAATCGGAGAGTATATCTCAATCCTGAGATAAATGATGGATTTATGGTTGCAAGTGTTATCATTTGAGCTATCAATTAGTACGATTATATAGCATAGTCTATTCTCGATAGTTTGGTGGTATCCATTTATTAATCGGTAGAGGACTTCATTTATAAATATAGACATCGTGGCTGCATTTATTGAATGAGAGTAGAGTACCATCATATGGATGCTTTGAGGTATTGGATATTAAATCTTAACGTTAAGTTTTCAATAGTGTCTATTGAAACATGGCTTCTGGACAAATCAAAATATCCAAGTTCAAAATGTGGTCATATGAGTAAATATGGTAACTTGGAGAGCTATAGGCTGTCTATGAGCTCTTGGCGATTACTGGTATTCTTCACGAGGATACACTTTCTCCAATAAGATTGTTTAGGGTACAAATGAGTAACATCAACTTATTCTATCTTTATTTAAGAGTTCAATTTTAGTTCTTTAGTGGAATGAACTAAAATTAAATAGATTGGACCTAAGTGAATCATTTGTTGATTGTGATTGGGTTGTGTCTATTGGAGTTTAAATTCAGATAGCCCGCCAAGAACCCCAATCCATACGAACTTGCATGGATCACTTAATATATTCTACCGGACCAATAAATGATCCATCTAGAATTGTAATAAGGCATGTGAACTTGTTTCTTTTTATAAGAATAGGTCTAGTTCACATGTGGAATTTTTATTAAGGTCCAATGGATTTAATAAAATAAGAAAAATAATATATGGCCTTTATACTAGGTATGGGCGGCAAAGGTTATGGTGAATAGCTTATATATATTATTTTTGTTTTATTATTATTTAATTAAATGGAAATTAATTAATTTGTTGAATAATTAAAGTCAAAATCTTTTCCTATTAGGAGATGATCTTCTAAAACTATACTATTGTTGGTAGTATAGTTAATGTTAAAGACTATATTTGATAAGTAGATAAATAAAAGGAGTTATTTATCTAATCAAATTAGGAAGTCTTTAATATGGTTACAAATACACTATTGAGTTGGATTAGGAGTCTTGGTGTAGGAAAGAATTCTTTTTGGAAAAGGATTCTTGGTCACCAAGTAAAACTACTTAGTGGTAGAATTCTTATTTGAAAAGGATTCATAACCACCTAGTTAATCTACCTAAGGATAGGATTCTTGTCCATCAAGTAATCCTTTTTAGAAAAGATTGAACTCTCCTAATCTATAACAAAGACATAAAATTCGGCCAACAAACATATGGTTATAGGAGTAGTTAGATATCCTTTTAGTTAAGGACTCTTAACTACCAAATAAATCCACCTAAGGAAAGGATTCTTGCCAACCAAGTGAGTCCTTCTTAGGAAAGGATTTATGATCCTATATATATATGTGCATGGTGAATTTCGGTCATGACTATGGTGATTTGGAGGTGAATTTGGTCAAGCTCTATATTTCTTAGTGAAGAATTCGGCCACCATAGGAATTTTGAGGTAGATAAATCTGATTTTACTCTAGACAAAATTCAATCATCTCTAAGCAATAGTGTGTGAATTCAGCCAAGTAGAGAAAAAAGGGGAACGTTTTTGTTTTCGATAGTATACTAATATCCTTTACATCAAAAGCATTTTGTGTACAACATCAAATCAAGATTCACACGAGTTTCAATCAAATTGATTGATAATTCACAAGTGACCGGACGTTCTTGGATTTTTGTCTAGGAAGATATTTGTAAATAACAAAGAAAAGATTTTTGCTTTGTCTCCATCCTTAGGAATACAATTTAAAGAAAGGGAGCCCACACTCCTAGGTGATTCACGTTCGTGATTGAATTGGAAGATCTTGAGGAATCAATTCGCCGTTTGTTCAATCGTCATGCGAAAAAGGTACGATACTTTTATATACATCAATTAATCTAGAGTTAAGGTTCTTGTTGCATAAAAGGGAAACCTTTATATTTATACGCAAACCCTAGATTCGTTTTTATCACGCTTCCGTTGCGTTTTTAACCCGGTTTTCCCTACAATTGGTATCAGAGACTGGTTGTACCCTTGATTAATTGATGTATGTACGTGAATATTTTTCTTTTTTTTTTTATATATATATGCATGTTTTAGAAAGAGATGACACTCTAGGTATTCGCATATATATTTAAGTTGGAATGCATGGATATATATATGTTTTATATGTGGTTTGTTACTGTTCCATTTTGGTCCTAGAATTTCAATGTAATTTTGTTTTGGGATTGTAACAAGAAGGGTAGTCTATTATCGCCATAATTTCCTTTTTGGTAGTTGCTAATTTTTATTTTTGTTGTTGTAATAAAAAAAAAGCTGTAGTAGTTTGTTATGTAAATTCTTCTGTAATACATTCAAGTTTCGAAGACTCGAAGGTTTTAAGAATTAGGAGTGACTGGAACAAGTTTGGGACTGTGCAAGCCATAACAACGAATGTGCGTGCGAAGAGCGCGCAACCACGTTTGTTGTGGCATGGGCTGCCCATGGCAGCCCCTTTGGTAGCCATGGGCTGTGCATGGCAGCCCTTTATGGGTTTGTGGCATCTGCACACCCATGGGTAAGGGCGAGGGGTGTGCATACCCATGGGAGGTAGCCGAGGGAGTCTGAACGACGTAGGTCGCGTGAAGATTTGTTCGCCAAGAAAGAAGTTCTTGTATTCCAAGATATATGGAATTTACTTGTTTTTCTAGGATGGACCAAAATTGTAGCTATTTATATTATTGTAAATATCGCAATATTTGTCATTGTTTGATAACATGTCATATAGAATAGGAGTGTCACTCATATATCTCTTTTGGTATGAACATGCATTGAATGGTTTGAGTATCTAAATTGGCATCTAGATAACTTGGTAAATAATTTCTTGGAATTCGATCACACTCCTTAAACAATTGAGTGGGAGAAGGTGTTTTAGTACACCTACGGCCTCCAAGTTTAGTTGAGCTTTATGTTTCGTGAATAACCTTCCCAAGAGGTATTCATGAATGGAATTTAGCAAGATACTTCCTTACAAGGATAGACTAGACAATTAGCCCAAATGATATCTACTCCCAAAGGAGGGATATTCGTGAGGGATTCTACTGAAGGTCAATAACTTGGTAACACACTCAATGTTAATTTATTAATATCCTCCCAAGAGTTCTTGTTAATAAAATCGCAAGGCTAAAATTGACAAC
The DNA here is from genome assembly GCA_032871835.1 of Dipteronia dyeriana. Classification (NCBI taxonomy): domain Eukaryota; kingdom Viridiplantae; phylum Streptophyta; class Magnoliopsida; order Sapindales; family Sapindaceae; genus Dipteronia; species Dipteronia dyeriana. Next base: position 72,081,077 of record CM065297.1, on the reverse strand, counting down.
ATTGGTTTTTATGTTAATAATTAGGTGGGACCTAGTCCAACTAGTAAATACTGCGAACTCCCAAATGAGGCGTGACATTTATGGATGTCGGATCACCGTTGAATTTTTACGATTGAATTATTTTATTTTATTCAAGATAAATATTCAAAAGTGCTTAATCCTGATTATTTACTCATATATAATTTTTGTTACTGTTCAGAAATCATGACCCCATTCCTAATCAACATCCTTAAAGACAATACTTTAACTGGTGATAATTATGTCACAAGGAAAAGGAAAATTGGGCTTCTAGTGCAATCCGAAAAGCATAAGTTCGTTCTGTGCACACCTAAACCACCTACTCCTACTAATGAATCTACTCAGGAGCAAAGAGATGAGTATCAGCAGTGGGAGTCTTATGATGAGATGGCTAAATGTTACATTATGGCCATTATCTCCGATGTGTTGCAACAGCAACATGAAGGAATGGAGACTACTGCCGATATAATGATGTCTCTAGAGGAGATGTTTGCTATGAGGTCTAGGACGACTTAGAGAGAGACAGTGACTACTTTTATGAATCTTAGGATGAAACTCAGACTGGCTGTGAAAGATCACATGATGAAAGTCATAGCACATCTCAACATTGCTGAACCGAATGGTGCTGAGATAGATGGTGAGACCAAATTGACATTATTGTCAACTCACTATCGGATTCCTTTGATCAATTCAAGTTGGACTGCACCTTGAATAATAAGGAATACACCTTGCAAGGCCTGATGCATAATGTTCAAAGCGAGGAAAAGATCTTTGTGAAAGGAAAGGGTCAAGAGATTCATACCGTAGGTAAAGTTGCTACTGTTAAGACCCGTAAGAAGGTCAAGAAACAACAGAAGAAAAAGTAACTAGGACCTACAAAGAAGGAGACAAAGGAAGTAACCAAGATCAAAGGAAAGTGTTTCCTTTGTGGTGAAAACGGACATTGGAAAATAAATTGCCCAAAGTCTCAAGGAAAGGAAGAAGGTAATATTAATTATCTTGAAACATGTTTTTTGACGGATTCTATGGATTCTTGGATCATAGACTCCGAAGCCACTAATCATGTTTGTTTTTCCTTACAGGGGTTCAAGGAAAGGAGAAGGCTTAATAAGAATGAATTCAAACTGCGATTAGGCAATGGAGCGTTGGTGTCTGCTAGTGCAGTTGGAGATATTAGAATTAGTTTAGATTCTAATAGGCATTTAGATTTAATAGACGTTTACTATGTACCTCAATTCAAGAGGAATTTAATTTCAGTTTCTTGTTTAAATAAATTTGGTTATTCGGTTACTTGTAATAAAACTCTTATTATTAGTAAGAATGACAAAATTATTTTACATAGGTACATTGTCAAATGGATTTTTCTATTTGCATGGAAATATCTCTCACTTGTTAGACACAGAATCAACGGAACCTAATCATAAAAGAGTAAAAGTATCAAAAGATGAAACCTAACTATGGCATTTGCGCTTAGGTCTTATCAACCTTAATAGGATTAAAAGATTGGTATGTGATGGATCTCTAAGTGAATTAAAGGTTGATGATCTACCAACTTGTGAATCTTGTTTGGAAGGTAAAATGACTAAAAGGTCGTTTACGACTAAAGATCCAAGAGCCATCGAATGTTTAGGATTGATACACACTGATGTGTGTGGACCTATGTGCATTCAAGCTAGAGGTGGATATGAGTACTTCATCACTTTCACGGATGATCACTCAATATTTGGCTATGTGTATCTCATGAGACATAAGTCGGATGCTTTTGATATGTTCAAAGCATTTAAATATGAAGTAGAAAATCAGCTTGAGAAACGCATAAAAATCTTGAGGTCCGATCGTGGTGGAGAATATCTATCTGGTGAGTTTCAACAATATCTTATTGATAATGGATAATTTCTCAGTTTTTTGCACCAAGGATACCTTAACAAAATGGGATGGCAGAAAGGAGAAATAGAACTCTTTTGGATATGGTTAGGTCTATGTTGAGTTATTCAACACTTCCTAGTTCTTTTTGGGGATACGCTTTACAAACTGCCATGTATATTCTAAACGATGTACCATATAAGTCGGTTCCTTAAACACCGCATGAGTTGTAGACTGTTCAAAAGTCTAGTTTACAACACTTAAGGATATTTGGATGTCCTGCGCACGTGTTAAAAGGAAAGACAGATAAGATAGAGTCCCGTTCAGAAACATGCATATTTGTAGGGTATCCAAAAAGAACAAAAGGATATTATTTTTATAGTCCTTCAGATCTTAAAGTATTTGTTTCGACAAATGCCAAATTTCTAGACGAGAACTATATGAATAATTTTGTTCCTAAAAGTAGAATTGTCCTAAATGATCTTTTAGGAGATACAATTCCACAAGAGGTTTCGCAAGCAAGCCTAATTGTAAGTTCACCAACACAAGATCAACAATCTACCATACCTCGTCGTAGTGGGAGGGTTGTTAGACCACCCGAGAGATACATCGGTCTAGGAGAATCTATAGAGAATCTTTCGGACGACGATGATCCCTATACGTACAAGGAAGCAATAAAAGATGTTGATTGTCGCCATTGGCAGAAGGCAATGCAATCCGAAATTGAATCTATGTTCAAAAATAAAGTCTCGTCTCTTGTAGACTTGCCTAAAAGGATAAAACCCATCGGGTGCAAGTGGGTATACAATAGGAAAAGAGGAATGGATGGAAAGATGATAACCTTTAAGGCTAGATTGGTAGCTAAAGGTTATATATAGAAGGAATGTATTGATTATGAAGAAACCTTCTCTCATGTGGCCATGCTTAAATCCATTAGGATACTCTTATCCATTGCGGAATCTCTTGACCTAGCGATTTGGAAAATGGATGTCAAGACAGCTTTCCTTAATGGAAGTCTTGACGAAAGCATCGATATGATGCAACCAGAAGGATTCATTGAAAAGGGCCAAGAGGAAAGGGTATGCAAGTTGCAAAGATCCATATATGGATTGAAGCAAGCATCCAGATCCTGGAACATAAGGTTCGATCAAGCCGTTAAAGGTTTTTTATTTATTCAAAACCTTGATAAACCTTGTGTTTACAAAAGGATTAAAGGCGACAAGTTGGTTTTCCTAGTTCTTTACGTTGATGATATACTACTCATCGAAAACGATGTAGGTGTATTGACATCAATAGAAGAATGGTTAGCAAAACAATTTGATATGAAGGACTTGGGAGAAGCAAGTTATAATCTTGGTATCCAAGTCATAAGGGATAGAAAGAATAGAACGATTGCATTATCCCAAGCTTCATACATAGATAAAATCCTGTCTAGGTTTTCCATGCAAGATTCCAAGAAAGGTATGTTACCTTTCAGGCATGGAATCAAACTTTCTAAGGAACAAGTTCCTAAGAATGAGCATGAAGAGCAATTCATGAGTAGGGTTTCATATGCATCGGTAGTTGGAAGTCTTATGTATGCAATGCTCTGCACTAGACTAGATATTTGTTTTGTTGTTGGCATAGTTAGCAGGTTTCAATCGAAGCCTGGTCCTGATCACTGGACGGCAGTCAAGTATATTTTCAAGTATCTTAGGAGAACGAGAGATTATATGCTTGTATACTCTGGAAGGAATTTCATTCCCGTTGGGTATACAAATTCTGATTTTCAGTCAGATTCTGACTCTAGGAGATCGATATCAGGATCTGTGTTTACCATTGGAGGAGGGGCAGTCATATGGAGGAGTATCAAGCAATCTTGTATTACTGATTCCACCATGGAAGCCGAGTATGTTGCCGCATGCGAGGCTGCTAAAAAGGCTGTTTGGCTTCGCCAATTCTTGATTGACATAAAAGTGGTTCCAGATGCGAATAAGCAGATCACTATCTATTATGACAATAGTGGAGTAGTGGCTAATTCGAGAGAACCAAGAAGTCATAAGATAGGGAAACACATTGAAAGAAAGTATCACCTTCTAAGGGAAATTGTGCATAGGGGTGATGTGACGATTACCAAGATCGCGTCAGCAGAAAATCTAGCAGATCCCTTTACAAAGGCTCTTTCTAAAAAAAGTTTTGATGGGCTTCTAGAGAACATGGGGATGAGAGATATGACACATTTGTTATAGAGCAAGTGGGAGATTGTTAGGATTATGCTCGATAGCAAGAGTGTAATATTATAATAAACAATCGTTTCATATTAATAAAGTGATTTATAGTTTAACAAATCTTATAGCATTTATAGTTTAACTATTATAATTGTCAAAAGTAAATAATCATAAGGTCAAAAGACTATGAGAAAAGAAGAATTGTTCATACATCTAGATAAGTATAAGGTAGAGACAATTCTTTAGTTAGTCAGGAATAATATTCACAACTTAAGATAGAAGGTTGGGTGCCTTCATCTTGTCAAATTTGTAGGTTCTTTTGCTAGCATTTGAGTGGAATCAAATGTCTTATGATGAGTCTAAAATCATCAAAGTGTAGTGTCTTAGGGCAAAAAAATCTAGTGCACTAGGTGCATTGAATAGGATCAAAATGAAATACTTTATCTAGAACCGTCAATGGATAAAAGTTTTCATTTGAAGACAATCGAATAGTCTATCTAAATCCTGAGATAAATGATGGACTTATGGTTGCAATTGTTATCATTTGAGCTATCAATGATTATGATTACATAGCATAGTCTATCCTCGATAGTTTGGTGGTATTCATTTGTTAATCGATAGAGGACTTCATTTATAGATATGGACATCGTATCTCCATTTATTGAATGAGAGTATAATACCATCATTTGGATGTTTTGAGGCATTGGATATTAAATCTTAACGTTAAGTTTTCAATAGTGTCTATTGAAACATGGCTTCTGGACAAGTCAAAATATCCAAGTTCAAAATGTGGTCATATGAGTAAATATGGTAACTCGGAGAGCTATAAGCGGTCTATGAGCTCTTGGCGATTATTGGTATTCTTCACGAGGATACACTTTCTCCAATAAGGTTGTCTAGGGTACGAATGAGTAACATCAACTTATTCTATCTTTATTTAAGAGTTCAATTTTAGTTCTTTAGTGGAATGAACTAAAATTAAATAGATTGGACCTAAGTTAATCATTTGTTGATTGTGATTGGGTTTTGTCTATTGGAGCTTAAATTTAGATAGCCCTCCAAGATCTCCAATCCACACGAACTTGCATGGATCACTTAATATATTCTACCGGACCAATAGGGGTCCATCTAGAATTATAATAAAGCATGTGAACTTGTTTCTTTTTGTAATAGGTCTAGATCACATGTGGACTTTTTATAAAGATCCAATGGATTTAATAAAATAAGAAAAGTAATATATGGCCTTTATACTAGGTATGGGCGGCAAAGGCTATGGTGAATAGCTTATATATATTATTTTTATTTTATTTTTATTTAATTAAATGGAAATTAATTAATTTGTTGATTAATTAATTATTTAATTTAAAGTCAAAAAAAATTCCTATTAGGAGATGGTCTCCTAAAACTATACTATTGTTGGTAGTATAGTTAATGTTAAAGACTACATTTGATAAGTAGATAAATAAAAGGAGTTATTTATCTAATCAAATTAGGAAGTCTTTAATATGGTTACAAATACACTATTGAGTTGGATTATGAGTCTTGGTGTAGGAAAGAATTCTTTTTGGAAAAGGATTCTTGGTCACCAAGTAAAACTACTTAGTGGTAGAATTCTTATTTGAAAAGGATTCATAAACACCTAGTTAATCTACCTAAGGATAGGATTCTTGTCCATCAAGTAATCCTTCTTAGGAAAGATTGAACTCTCCTAATCTATAACAAAGACATAAAATTCGGCCAACAAACATATGGTTATAGGAGTAGTGAGATATCCTTTTAGATAATGACTCTTAACTGCCAAATAAATCCACCTAAGGAAATGATTCTTGTCTACCATGTGAATCCTTATTAGGAAAGGATTTATGATCCTATATATATGTGCATGGTTAATTTCGGTCATGAATAAGGTGATTTGGAGGTGAATTTGGCCAAGCTCTATATTTCTTAGTGAAGAATTCGGCCACCATAGGAATTTTGAGGTAGAAAAATCTGATTTCACTCTAGACAAAATTCAATCATCTCTAAGCAATAGTGTGTGAATTCGGCCAAGTAGAGAAAAAGGGGGAACGTTTTTGTTTTCGGTAGTATACTAATATCATTTACATCAAAAGGGATTTGTGTACAACATTGAATCAAGTTTCACACGAGTTTCAATCAAATTGATTGATAATTCTCAAGTGACCAGACGTTCTTGGATTTTTCTCTTGGAGGATATTTGTAACTAACAAATATATTTTTTTTGCTTTGTCTACATCCTCAGGAATAAAATTTAAAGAAAGGGAGCCCACACTCCTAGGTGATTCACGTTCATGATTGGATTGGAAGATCTTACGGAATCAATTCGGTGCTTGTTCAATCGTCACGCGAAAAAGGTACGATACTTTTATATGCATCAATTAATCTAGGGTTAATGTTCTCCTTCCATAAAAGGGAATTTTATTTATTTATACGCAAACCCTAAATTCGTTTTTATCACACTTCCGTTGCGTTTTTAACCCGTTTTTCCCTACAAAAATTTTATAATAGACTTCGTTGTGGTTGACTCCCCGTCGGCCTTTAACGCGATACAAGGGAGACCGTTCTTATCCTCCTTGAAGGGAGTTCTGTCTATCTACCATAATGTCTTGAAATTCCCAATGGGGAAAAAGGTAGGAGAGCCTTTTTAAACAGAGGAGAAAGGAGCAGTGACGTCAGGAACGGAGAAGCAAAATCATCGGTGAAGTTTGCCTTGAATCTTAGGGCTGGCTTAATGCAGCCAAATTATTTTAAACTCACCAATCTTTGCTCGCCACTTCACTCGTGAATTTAATGAAAGGATCTCTACAAAGATTTTGGTAACAACAAAAGAGGGAAAAATTCTAAATTAATACATGAAGTCTGACTCCAACCCCAACTCAATCACCAATGTTCAAGTCCGAGAGGACTTTTGTTAATAGCCAAGTTTGGCAAGCGACCATACGAAAACTTTCCACTCTTCTATCATGGGTCCGAATTTGAGATTACCCAGCTTGGTACCGAGGTTCCCGGGGTCGAGCTATTGGGTGATCCCATAAGAAGTAAAGAAAGGTCGTCGCGCCATGGGAACACCCAGGGTGAATCTCAACATGATCAGATCGAGCTCCTTCTAGTGAAATAAGAACCCATGGTAAGGCCAGTACATGACGTCCCAGGCTCCCCAAGGTTGAAATTACCTCGCAACATCCCAGAAGCCTATCATCCTCGCTAGACACATGGAGAGATTTGCGAGGAATCAAACTCATACTACAGTATCGCTCTATCTCGCTAAGGGAAGAAACAAAATTATCTGAGCAAGTGGGAAGAAGCCCACAGAAGCCCCGTCATCACTAACAGGCTCTAACATGATCATTCCAAGCTCCAAAAGGGACCTAGAAAGGTTAGACAAAACTCTTGGTATCAAGACCAGAACATAAGTATAACTCACTCTTTGAGGAAGCGAACGGCATACTCCAGGACCTCCATGAGGCATCACACCATGTAGGCACACAAGATCATATTTACATTCCAACAAACACTAAATCATCGTGCATGTGCAGGGCAAGTGATTGAGTCCAAAGAGGAAGCAAACTTATCTCCACCCAAGATACTCTCGAATCCGTTATTAGTCAAGTCAATGACGTTTAAAATAAAGGATCCTGCCCAATAAGGAGGGATTGGATTCAGAGATTAATGACGGGAGAACCATGAGTTTAACCATATTGGACTGTGTATAAATAGGTCCAATCATGCAAGGAGAAAGGATGCCGAAAAAGGAGAGAGGAGAGTGTTTTGACTTGGCCAAAAATTCTATGATCAGAACACGTCTACCATAACTATCTACTTCTCGACAGACACAAAGTTGCCACCCCATTGTACCCTAGAGAGATTTAGAATATTCGAGTGATTTTTGTGTACACCATATGATTCATCAATAATGCAATTCAAATTCCCTTTACATGTCATATTTGCACTTATCGTGGTGTTCGTCTTCACACTTATCATCATATGAATGAACTAGGTATCAAAGGTACTACCACGAAGGTACCACCCTGACTGCCGCCTCCATGGTAGTAGTCTCGAGGGTGCTAACTGAAATTTCTTACCTCGAGCGATTTTTTTGGTTATCAATATTAATGAGGTCAACCGTCAACCGTATTAATGGAAGATCAGTCAACTCCTTAATAACACCATTAACAAGTCAATTCAATCAATGTTCCTACGATTACAAATCGATTGCCCGAATTAGTGGAACAGGCAACAAGAAAGAGTCCAGAAGGGAAATAAACACTTTTACCTCTAAGATATCCTCCACAACCTATTATTTGGGGTCAACTACAGTAGAAAATCTAGTCTATCAAGGATGGAAGGTCAATCCATTGATTTTCAACTTGCACTCCAAGAATGAAACCTAAATACAACAAGTATAGATACGCTTGATTCAATGCCAAAAGAGACATCTCACTTCTAATCCCAAATCAACCATCCCGAGGCAAGTCTACATACTTCATCTTGTAGGGAAAAAACGGTTTCAAAACACAACGAAAGCGTGAGAAAATTAGAAAATAGGGTTTACGTATATAAAATAAATTTCCCTTTATGCAACGAGAACCTTAACCCTAGATTAATTGATATATATAAAAGTATCGTACCGTTTCCTCATGAAGAATTGAACAAGTACCAAATTGATTCCGCAAGATCTTCCAATCCAATCACGAACGTGAATCACCTTGGAGTGTGGGCTCCCTTTCTTTAAATTGTATACCTGAGGATGGAGACAAAGCAAAATCTTTTCTTTGTTAGTTACAAATATCCTCCAACAGAAAAATCCAAGAACGTCCGTTCACTTGTGAATTATCAATCAACTTGATTGAAACTCACGTAAACCTTGATTCAATGTTGTACACAAAACCCTTTTGATGTAAAGGATAGTAGTGTACTATCGAAAACAAAAACGTTCTCTTTTTCTCTTTTCTCCTTGGCCGAATTCCAGACCCTTTTTCTATGAATTGATTGAATTTTGTCTAGAGGAAAAACTAAGATTTCTCCCTCAAAATTCTCTCTTGCTATGCCAAATTCTCTGTTGAAAATTACCTAGCATGGCTGAAATTTTCATCATAGAATTCTTAGGGCTGGCTGAAAATCACACACACATATATATAGGATCATAAATCCTTTCCTAGGAAGGATTTACTTGGTTGGCAAGAACCCTTTCCTTAGGTGGATTTATTTGGTAGTTAAGAATCCTTATCTAAAAGGAAATCTAACTTCTCCTATTTCCATATGTGCTGGCCGAATTTCTCATTGATACAGATTAGGAGAGTTTATTCTTTTCCTAAGAAGGATTACTTGGTAGTTAAGAATCCTTTCCTTAGGTAGATTTACTTGGTGGTTAAGAATCCTTTTCAAAAAGGAATTCTAACCTAACACCAAGACTCCTAATCCAACTCAATAGTGTATTTGTAACCATATTAAAGACTTCCTAATTTGATTAGATAAATAATTCCTTTTATTTATCTACTTATCAAATATAGTCTTTAACATTAACTATACTAACAACAATAGTCTAGTTTTAGGAGACCATCTCCTACTAGGAAAAAGATTTTGACTTTTAATTAAATAATTAATTAAAAAATTAATTAATTTCTATTTAATTAAATAATAAAATAAAAATAATATATTTAAGCTATTTTTAATAGGCTTTGCCGCCCATACCAAATATATGGGCCATATATTATTTTTCTTATTTTATTAAATCCATTGGACCTTAAAAAAAAGAGTCCACATGTGAACTAGACCTATTCTTACAAAGAGAAACAAGTTCTCATGCCTTATTACAATTCTAGATGGACCCCTAAATTGGTCCGGTAGAATATATCAAGTGATCCATGCAAGTTCGTGTGCATTAGGGATCTTGGCGGGCTATCTAAATTTAAGTCCAATAGACATAACCCAATCACAATCAACAAATGATTCACTTAGGTCCGATCTATTTAATTTTGTTCATTCCATTAAAGAACTAAAATTGAACTCTTAAATAAAGATAGAATAAGTTGATGTCACTCACTCATACCCTAAACAACCTTGTTGGAGAAAGTGTATCCTCGTGAAGAATTCCAGTAATCGCCAAGAGCTCATAGACCGCCTATAGCTATCCAAGTTACCATATTAACTCATATGACCACATTTTTAACTTGAATATTTTGACTTGTCCAGAAGGCATGTTTCAATAGACACTATTGAAAACTTAATGTTAAGATTTAATATCCAATACCTCAAAACATCCATATGATGGTATTCTACTCTCATTCAATAAATGGAGCCACGATGTCCATATCTATAAATGAAGTCCTCTATCGATTAACAAATTAATACCACCAAACTATCGAGGATAGACTATGCTATACAATCGTACTCATTGATAGCTCAAATGATAACACTTGCAACCATAAGTCCATCATTTATCTTAGGATTGAGATAGACTCTCTGATTGTCTTCAAATGAAATTTTTTATTCATTGACGATTCTAGATAAAGTATTTCATTTTGATCCTATTCAATGCACCCAGTGCACTAGATATTTTTGCCCGTAGACACCACACTTTGATGATTTTAGACTCATCATAACACATTTGATCCCACTCAAATGCTAGCAAAAGAATCTACAACTTTGACAAGATAAAGGCGTCAAACCTTCTATCTTAAGTTGTGAATATTATTCAAGACTAACTAAAGAATCGTTTCTACCTCATACATATCTAGATGTATGAACAATTCTTCTTTTCTCATAGTCTTTTGACCTTATGATTATTTACTTTTGACAATTAAAATAATTAAACTATAAATGCTATAAGTTTTGTTAAACTTGAAATCACTTTATTCATATGAAAAGATTGTTAATTACAATATTACACTCTTGCTATCGAGCATAATCCTAACACATCTAAGTTCTCCCAGTATCCTTCTTGTATATGTACCTTTACCATAAATGTACCAGTATAGGTTGACAATCGATCACTATTGTAAGCTCTCCGGAGCACCATGGTTGTATTATTTCTCCATTGTTTGTAAGCTCCTAGGAGCACCGCTTGATATATAAATATTCAAGGAAGGGTCTTTCTCCTTCCTCTGGATACTGCCTTGGGGTTTTTCAGCATGTGATCATCCGTGATGCTTTTTCCCCATTGGTCAGTCCACCTCCCTCTACATAAGTCTTGTCTTTCTTTTATTTATCTCCTCTATTATGCATGTATGTATGTGTGTGAGCTGGATTCTTACCCCACTGGAACTTGCACTCTAATCCACCTATCTTCTTGCCAAGTCACGTGTCAAGATGAAGAGAAACCACCTAGACCCATTTGAAGGGAGTCAGAGAGCTCTCCTACACCCTTTTTGTGGGAGAGGACAAGGATCTGACATCAGATCTAGATGAGCCTCTCTTCTTACTCGTTATTTAGGTCAGGTAACTATAGGAAGAAATCAGGGTCCAGGATCAAGCTCCAGGTACCAGGACGGGTTCTGACCCTGACCGAGAGTACTTAGAGGGGAAGAATCGCTACCCGGTGATCCAATCTACATCATCCTAGAGCACCAATCCTACCCCATTGCTCGCTATTTGGATCGAGGACACCTAGATAGGAGACCAGATACCAGGATCAGGTACTAGGACTGAGGATCAGGACTAGGACCAGGACTAGGATCTGCCCTTTTACACCAGTAAGGGAACCTCAAGCCCCCCATATCTCCTCTATATGATCAAAGCTCGATGGGCAGGATGACTTGTCTTCTACCTGCCTTACCATCCTTTCTTCCAACCGTGACCTTCGAGGTAGTGGTTTTGAGGGTGTTAGCTGAAATTCCTCACCCCGAATGCATTTTCGATTAACACTTTTTATCGCCGCCTGTAGGAAGTGTCCACACCTCTTTTGAAAGCTTCCATGTCTCTACATGAGAATCCTTATACTATTGAGGTGATAGATTTGTCATTCATTTTTTATGATATCCTTTCTCTGTATTTGCGTATGTCGCCTACACACCACGTGTGGTGCTCATTTTGTGGTTTAACAAGTGTAGACTGAAAATTCACTTGGGATGAGGAATTTTAGCTAACACCCTCGAAACTACCACCTCTGAGGTCACGGTCGGGGTTGTACCTTAGATACCTAGAAATTGCATGTGATTGTGGATATGAGGATGAGTGATAACACGATGTATTAAAGATACGTAAAGGAAAATGGCATTGCTTTATTATTGTTGATTGAATCACACGTTATTTACAGAAATCGTTCAAAAATTCACAATCTCTCTTGGATACAATGGGTGTGGCAGCTTCGTGCCTGTCAAGAAGTACATAACAATGGCGGCCATATTCTATGAATAGAATTTAGGCCAAGGCCAAGCCTTTTTTTTCTCTCTATTGTCTCTCCCCTTACTCATGCATGCTTGGGCATATTTATACACAATCCAACTAGGTTTAACTCATGATTCTCCCAACATTAATTTCTGAATCTAATCCCTCCTTATCGGGTAGGCTATTTTATTTCAATGTCATTGTATTTGGCTCAATAACGGATTCGAGAATATCTTGGAAGGAGATAATTTTTGTTTCCTCTTTGGACTCAATCACTTATCTAGCACATATGTAGTGTTTTAATGCACGTTGGAGTGTGGATATGATCATGTGTATCATCATGGTGAGGTGCCTCATGGAGATTGTCAAATAGGGCATTTGCTATCTTAAATGGTAAGGTACATCTACGTATCGTTCTTGGCGTTAGGAGCTTGATATGACCTTTCCAGGTCCCTTTTAGAGCTTGACATGGTTGCGTTGGCGCTCTTTAGTGGTAACGGAGCTTTGCGAGCTTCCTCTTCCCTGCTTGGATAGATTCAGTTCTTCCCTGAGGGTCTCTTCATGTAAGCAGAAGCGGCAGCATGTTTCTAGGGAGGTCGTTTCTTCTACTATTGATCTTACGTCGGGTTCTTATTTCGATATAATGAGCTCGATTTGTTCATGTCTGGCATCACTTAGGGTGTCCCAAGGGTGTGACGACCTTTCCTTGCTTCTTGCGGGTTGTACGGTAGATCGATCTCAGGAACCTCGATACCCTGCTGTGTAGTCCCAGATTTGGATCCTGGCTAGGAGAGTGGAAAATTTACCTTTGGTCCTAGCCAAATTTGGCAACTAACAGAAGTCCCTCTGACTTGAACACCGGTGATTGAGTTGGGGTTGGAATAAGATTCTCTATTCAATTTGGGAACATTTTCCCTCTCTTTTAGTAGCCAGAATCTAGGAAGGAATCCTCTCATTAAATGCAAGCAAAACATGGCGAGTAAGGAACATTTTATTTTTCAAAATAATTCGCTTGCATTACGTAAGTTCCCGAGAATTAAGGTAATCTTCACCGAAGATCTCACATTCCCGCTTGCTTCCATTACTGGTTAACATGCCATTATTTCCTATTTAAACCCGGTCATGTCATATCCCTTCTCACGCTTCTGATTTCTTCAAATTTCAAACTTTGAAAAAGTCCCTTCTTTCTTCGCATTCTCGAGCAACATCTCTATCTTTCTTTAATCAAACTCAAAGCTTCTCATCACCATGTTGAAATCTAGTCATGATACAGTCGACCTCATGGTAGAGGGTGAAAAGGTCTCCAGTCTTGCTAACGGAAAGCAAGCATGAAAAGAATTCAGTCGCCGCTCGAGTAGGAATGTTTCAATATGGTCCAATTTCTCAAACAAACCTGAGAAACCTCTGAACCTTGTCGACATGGATTCAGATAAAGAATCTGGGGGTGTCACGGCTGGTGAGGGACAAGCTATTTGAAATTCTCTAGACAGTGTGTGTCTATAACGTATAGGGGGGGGGGGTGAATAGGTTTTAATTCGATAGATTACAAAATTTACAAATTAATCAATATTATCAATTCTACCCCATTCTACTAAGTGTTCAATTAAAAGATAACAAACATGAAACAATAACAACACGCAATATATACGTGGAAACCCTCCAAATGGGAAAAATCACGGGTTGTTCAGTGCGCCACACTCGATCCATAAAATCCACTATTGAGAGAAAGTTTACAACCTAGGTTGACATCCCATCTAACCCTCCAGTTACTAACCCTTTCACTCCACCCAACAGGCCTTAATAGTGATTTTGGATCACCAACCTTGTGCACTAATCACATAGCCACAAGCTTAATCAACAATGAAGAGATAATGGCAACCTAAGTGAATATGCAAAAATATTCAATACGCAAAAATTCTAGGTCAAGACATGATGCTTATCTAGGATTAATAATGACAATTAAAGCAAATCCTAGATATCAATTATCTAAATGCAAAGGCAAGAAGAATTAGCTAGAAGGGTAAAACCGTCCTAAATTCTAACTATCATAAATTAATGCATCTCAACCAACAATCAATACACAAGCATGTCATAAAAGCAATTAAACATACAAACAAGCATTTAATATGCAATAAAGACAAACCCTCGGTATACATGTCTTAATAATGAAACTATGAAGTTTAGTGCATGTAGAGAATACCTAGTCATGAACAAACAAGAGACCCATGCTTGATGATGCTTGATGATGCTTGATGATTGTGATTTGAAGTTTGGTTGAGTAAAAAATAAGTTCTTGGAGCTCTCTCTCTCTAGGATTCAATTTCTATCTCTTGAGGATTCGATTTCAGAGCTTTAGGTATTATTTGGGAAGAAGATGATATATATAAGGTGTAAAAATGAGTTGCACAAGAAAAGACGTTTTGCCCAAACAGGTTTTTCCCCCCTTGTTTCACCCCTTGAGGAGGCGAACATTTTGGGCGTGAAAAGGGCTGCCACATTTTTCGCTGCTGGTTTCGCCCCTTGAGGGTGTGAAGAGTTTGGGAGCGAAAAGGGCAGCCACAATTTTCGCTGTTGGTTTCGCCCCCTCCAGGGGCGAAATGTTGAGCAAAATCTGCTCTCAGCACTACACCTTGAAATTCAAGCATATCAAAATGTGACCATACGACTTTGAAACCTTTCGTATAATATACCGTTGAAAAGGTATGGAAGTCTACTTTTTGTACCAATTAAAAAAATGTGATTTGGATGACTGTAGAAAAGGTTATGGTCAAATTAGTGACCAAAGGTCAGAAACGGAAAACAATAGAGATGCCATGTTTTTTATGGTCACCTTGGAGATTTCAAAACAAATCCAAACGGTCATGAAATATTACGAATAATATACAGTTGGAAAGATATGGGTGTCTATTTTGTACATAAACTTTCAAAACTCATTTTGAAGTAATTTATAAAATTTTATGGTAACAAGATCATACAAAGGTCAGTTTTGAAAAATACTTAAATCATTGAAAACCATTCTTTCGAAACTAGACACATTACTCAAAATAATCAAACCAAATCTAACTCAATGCACACAATAAGCAATCATATGATTAAAAGCAATGCATGATCATGGAAACCTAAATGCAATCATTGATGCAATAAAAAAATACATGAAGTGCAAGTGTGATTGTGAAGGAATGCACACATGAGCATTGAGAAACAAGGAATAAATGCATGTCAATACAAATGCATGTTAGTGTGTGTGCAACTAAATCTCTTAAAAGAGTTAAACAAGTGATATACCTTTGAAGTTTGAACTTGATCACGAGCAAAGCCGACCTAAACTCCCCTTACATAATTATCCCCAAATGTGGTTTGTCAATCGAAATAAGCCAATCAAAAACCGAGGAACTAACACTATTGTTGCTAGTACCCTTCTGAAGGAAATTCTCCCCCATGACTTCAAGGTCATCCCGGAATCTAATATTTACCTGAGATCGATTAAGCGTTTGAAGGCCAAGTAAGGCATTCCAGACAGTATCATCATCTTCATTCCTCTAAAGAACTACAATGCCTTTTCCTCTTCTAAAGGAGAGCTTATAACCACGTTGCGGCTCTCTAGAACAGTGTCAGGCTTCCTCTTCACCCACCCTCCGATGGGCTTTCAACGCCCTGCAGCTAGCTCCTCTCTAGTAGACCCCTGGCTTATGGAGACATCTAATCGGATTCCACATGCTGTGGAGGGAGGAGTGAAAGATGAGCAAGGTCACCAAGAAGCCCAAAGTGGAGGAACTGACCTACGTATTTTAGATTGGAAGCCTATCTAGTGACTCAAGAGTTCAGTTCTACGTGAAAGCCAAAAACAAGCTCAACTTCATTGTTCCCGGTGCTTCCAAGAAAGATCCCTCCTGAAAGGAAGAATGGACTTTGGTAAGGGGTGACTGGGGAAGCTCAATCTTAATTGGTGAGTAAGAATTTGAGGTCCTTACTGCATTCAATTATAAGCCCTCATAGGATAGGAACTGTCTGCCTACTGAGTCTAAGGCAATTTTAAAGTCTATCATTTCCCGTAACTACCTAAACCTGAGGTTTCCCACTATTGAATCCTTAAATCCCCGTAGGGTGAATATATACATGCGCATGTCTATTGCTTCTCTCAGTAAGCAAAGAAATTTGAACTAGCTTGCTTCCTTTGCTCTAGCTAGCTTTATTCTGACTCTTTTTTTATTTAAGTTTCTGTTGTTGCTCCAGCTTCCCATGAAGTCAAGTGACCTTGCACCCCTCCCCCTCTAGTCAGGCCAACCTGGGGATCTCCTTAGCTACCTCAGAGAAAGGAATGCCAATCGTTCCAGCCGTAACTTCACCTGCTTATCTTCTATCCCATTCCCAACCTAGGTCATAGATGGTGATCCTCACATTGTGGGCTTTTAAGGCACTAGGTGAGGGGAATTCTGCTCCTCTTGCAGCTACTGTAACTGCCACTGCAACTTCTTTGGTTGCCCATTCTATTATTGCTACTACTTCTATCACTCATGTGGTTAGTCACAATGAAGTTTTTGCTCCTTCATCTATATCCCCGACTCCTCGAGTTTCAGGGAACCTTGAGGCTAATGTTGCGAAAGTTTCTCTTGCTCGCTTTCAACATAGGCTGAGCTCTGCTGGGAAAGACAAAGTCTTGGAGCATTTTATCGTGTCTTGCCCAGGTGGTGGCCTTTCTAGGATGGCTTCGATGCCCGTCGACATTCTACTTACCAAAGGATCTGCTCTCTTGGCTGAGGTAAATATCTTTTTTCACCTTCAATTCTGGTTGCCAGCTTGATCAGTTTCTAATTGAAGTTTATATCCTTAAGGCCTTCAAATTCAATGTGGCTATGACCGTGCGATAAAGGATGAGGCTGAAGCTGAGAAGGTTATGGAATTTCTTACACGGGCTCAAATTTTGGTGTAGGAAATGACCTTCGGCCAGAAAGGGATGGAGAAAGAGCTGGCCATGCTTCAGTGTGACTATGAGAGGCTGAAGCACTCCTTCGACCAAGAGACCCTCTAATCAGAGCTCCAGACCAACAGAGTGATAACTAGAAAGCAGAGGCCAAGGTACTGGATATAGAAAACTAGGATCTGTATGCTTAGGTGGCCAAGCTGCAGGCCAAGGTAGATGCCTCCTTCAGTGGTGGGTACTTTTATGCCTTTTACCAGGTCGCAAAAGCTCCCCCTCTTCCTTTTGATCTATCTGTCATTACTAGTTGGGTCAGAGATGAGATTATTTCCAAGGTTGCAGAGATGTCCCTTCTTATTAATGATGGAGAAGGTACTTCGAGGGCAATTGGAGTTGGGAAACAAACGACTTAAGTAGATCTTCCTCTCCCTCCTTAAATCTTTCCACACTCTGAACTAGGGGAGTATTTTGGTGGGGTCCAGCCTATGCAGCCCGAAGGGGGTTATCCTGTAGTCTGAGAGAATGTCGGAGATCACTTTAAAGAGCATGCCAAAGTAGAGATAGGGGTTGAACAAATGGAATCGGAGGCAGCTGCTACAACCCAGAATGTGTCCATTCGTCCTAAAGTTATGGTTATGGTAAGTGAAGTCCTTGAGGAGGACCAGGTCGAGTAGCAGGCAGATGAACAACCAAAGGAAGAAAGAGCAGTTGGATGGAACAATCAAGTTGATCAATCATCGGACGGAGAGGAATCAGGCAAAGATCAGCAGGATTGATCAGCGGAGGGAGGAAACTAGGAGGAGGCCAGAGTTTGATGCTATCCCTTTAACTATCTATCTCGATTGCCAGAAAAAGGGGGTAGGCATCATGCTTCATTCATGACTAGTTTCATTAATATTCTTTGTCATTATTTTTTTTTTTAGACATTGCCCGTATGGGCACCCTACTAGATGTAAGCCTTATAAAGGCTCCCTCAGCTGTCTATTGTAGCCCACTAAGGAGATTAGCTCCCTCATCATCTATGTGAACTGGCTTTTTTTTTTCTTTGCATTGATAAATTTATACCAATGTTGGGTTCTCCTCGCTTTACTTTTGACCTTGATTTGAAATGCAGCCCTCAACATAATCTTGACTTAATTAATCCAGGCAATTAACAACCTTTAATTTGTTGAGTCTAAGTTAACTATTGTTGACCTTGTTCACCCCTTAAACTAGATTTGTTTTGACCAAACTTTGACAGGGGGCTACTGTAACCGTGTCTCTACAATGTTGAAAAAAAAAATGGAGAATAAGTAGATTAACAGTATTCCATTGTGGTATATGTTGGACCCTAGAAGGGTATTTCTTTCTGAACTGTTTGACACTCAGGAGAAAATTGTGTTGGAACAACCTAGATACCCCTTCTCCCGATGTTCGGGGAGGTATCTTATTTTAGCGACCTCAATCTAATGGGCAAACCTGTATTTATGTTTGGATCCTTCCCGGGGTGGTAGCCTGATCGAGGCATCAGGAATGCTTATTTAGCTATCCTAGTCTTGAAATCTGGATGGCGGCTATGCCCTTAAACTCAGACCCTTCTTGGGGGTGGTAGCCTAACAAAGGCATCAGAAATGCTAGCTAGCTATCTTGGTCTCGAGATCTTGATGACAACTATACTTTTATACTCAGACCCTTCTTTGGGTGGTAGCCTGACCAAGGCATCAGAAAGGCTATCTAGCTGTCTTGGTCTCGAGATCTGGATGACAATTATGCTCTTACACTTAGACCCTTCATGGCGGGGAGTGGTGTCCGGTTGACGCATCAAGGAAGCTACCTAGCTTTCCTTGGTTCATGGCGGATTTATTTGTGGATAATACAGTTGGAGATAGAGAACACAATTGGACGTGGAGAAAGTAATAATAGACTTTTTTGATGATCAATATAGAGTACATTACTGTTTAAAAACTTATTAATACCTTAATAGAGGTAGTCTGCTAAGGAGTCCCCTACCTAGGGATAGAACTTCCTCAAGTGATCAGCGTTTCAGGTGTGACGATAGGTCAACCATCCATGTCTTCAAGTATGTATGCTTCATTGCGGATTACTACTTTCAGTAAGTATGGCCCCTCCCAATTGGGTCCTAGGACCCCATCCGATCTTATTCGGGTATTCTAGGTCACTTTCTCGAGAACCAAGTCCCCTTCATTAAATTTCTTGGCTTTTACCTTTCAGTTGAAACACCTAGCGATCTTTCTTTGGTAAACTGCCACTTTTCTCAGTTGCCCGATCTTGTTTCTCTTCCAGGTGGTCTAAGCTGTCTTGGAGCTAAACCTTGTTGCTCTCTGGCTCAAAGTGTTGTATTCTGAACGAGGTTAGTTTATGCTCGATGTGAAGGACTGCTTCGACCCTGAAGGCCAGAGAGTAGGGTGTGTTAACGGGAAACTTGCACAAGATGAGAAATTCTAACTAACACCCTCGAGACCACTACCACGGAGATGGTGGCCGGGGTCAGTACCTTAGATACCTGACTTGTTAGGATAGTAATGTATATTCGAATGCTACTAGGATGGTAAATAAGAATTTTTATTCATGATCACTTACGGTATATAGAAATCTCTCAAATATGCTTAGAATCTCTCTGGGCATAGGAGAGTGGCAACCTCGTGCCTGTCGAATAGTAGATACAATAGCGGTCGTGTTCTAATAACAGAATTAAGGCTCGGTTTCATTCTCTCAATTCCTGCTCTCTCTATATGGCTTTTTACCATCGATATGTCTCTTCTCAATTATCAACTCTCTCTCTTTTTGTTAACCGAAAATTCGCTCAGGGTGATGAATTACAGCTAACGCCCTCGAGACCACTACCACAAAGGTGATGACCGGGGTTGGTACTTGTGATACCTAACCTGCTTAGATACACACGAGTGATTGTATAACAATAATAAGTGGAGATTCTAGTATTGATTACTCATGGAATACAAGGTTCTCTCTCATACGCTCATTATCTTTCTAGAACGTAGGAAGGTGGCAACTTCGTACTTGTCGAGTAGTGGATGTCACCACGGTCGTGTTCTGATCACAGAATTTAGGTCCGACGTACTTCTCTCTCTCTCTTTTTCTCTGTTGTCTATCCTTATTTTGTCCTCTTCCTATAGAAAAGTTTTTTTATATTTATATGCGGTCGAATCATTACATTTGGTGAAAAGCAGGTGTCCATCGATATAGCTATTACATATGGTGTGATCCTCCACAGTAATTCATAATTAGAGCTGGGTCATACCCACAAGCCAATTCGTAATCCCAACATACGGAGTATATTGATCAGGAAATGCATCTGACCTCACCCATGGTATATCAAAGACAACAATCTAACCTAAAGGAGTCGATAAGACACTTAGGATTAAGATCACCCACATATAGCCATAATTAGTTGATATATATTAATCTCAGCAGTAAACGGATTTTGATGTGAGATTCATATAGATCATGGCCCAGTCCTATATGATCACATCATTCAAGGTGCCTTCATTCCCATATCTCATATGAATGATTCAGGTTAGAATCACTATACATTACGGAATGGACCGCAACTATAGATTAACCATAATTAAAGTATCCAGCTTTATTAGCTATCTATGATCTCTTTAGATTGCACGTCTCTTACTGTATCTGAAAAAAATATTATGGTGTGTAATATTAATCTAGAGGAGGGGTGAATAGATTTTAATTAACTTTTACCCAATTTTCGTTAATAGTCAAGTTGTCGAAAATACCCCTATCTAGTTACAAAAATACCACAAGTGTAATAAATGCGGAAATAGTGAAAACACTTGAGATATAAGTGAACCTAGTTCATCATGCTTGTGCTTTAAGCCACCTACTCCCGGAAGCAACACAAGTCTTACTTCTCAATGAAGAGATAAAGTGTCCTAAGTGAATATATGATGATATTCAATGAACAAACAAGGCTAGGAAACCCTATATGCTTATCTAGGATAATGAGATAACAATTAATGCAATCCTAGATATAAAGTGCTAAATGACATGTTCAAATATCTTAGCTAAACATAGATCAATCAATCCTATGAAGCTATCACAATACAACACTCAATCATGTCATCACAACAATCTCTAATTTGTATCTAAAAATATTCTAAGAGAATACAATTAATTAAAGAGATGGTTTAGTAAGCAAGACACTTAACTTGTAAGAAGATAGTGAAGAACTTACCAAACAAGATGTGATGAAGCAACGCTATCCATAGATGCACTCTATATGAACTTAGATTATGCAAGATGAAGATTTAATGCTTATGGCAATGCTTTGAGTGATTAAAAATGAGTTCATGGAAGTGTTTTTCCTTTGAAATGTGTTCTAAGGAAGAAATGTGATATTCTGAACTCATGCACGACCTTAAGGCATTGAGTTATATATATATAAGATCCAAACAAAGTGAGGTCGTTTTGGAAAAAATGTTCCAGCTTCCTCTGTGTGCGCTGGTGATGTGCACTGGTCGAGTAGCGCACCACCAGCGCAAGGCCTATTTTTAAAACAGGCGTTGGACGAGTGGCGTATCCCAGTAGCGCAACACGAGCACAGATTCTCTGGGAAGTTTGCGCTGGTGATGCTGCGCTAGACGAGTAGCGTGCACGCCCTATTTTTCAACAATGCGCAGGTGCAGCAGCGCAGCTTAGTGGCGCAAGACTAGCGGCGGTCCACTGTGAATGTTGCGCTGGTGAGGTACGCTGGTCGAGTAGCGCACCACCAGCGCAAGGCCTATTCTTCAAAACTCAAATGCACAAAAACAATGAGTTCAAGAGTGATGAAATTGCATCCTATTTTAATGCCTAGCATGGCATACAACTTTCAAAGCAAGATGCAAATAAGTCAAAAAGAGTCATTTAAACTAAAATGCACACAAGAAAAAACTCAACATATAAGATCAAGAGTTATGCATGAATATGTGAGTATGTGCAACTATCTCTTCATAGTAAGTAAGCACAAGAATTTTACCTTTGGTGCTTCTCCTCTTGAGGTCTTGAGAGCCTAAGCTACCCTTACATGAACCCCAACAATATGGTTGCTCACGAAATAAGCCAATCAACAAATGATGACTTTTCAATCTACCCCTTTGGCTATTTTATGACAAAACCACCACTCACATTGATCCTTAAAAGACAAAATAAAACACGGGAAGATATTCTACATTACAAAGAGATAAACATAAAAAATACTTCAAATCTTCAATCTCTTGTAGAACTATCAACCCTACACACAAAGCAAGCACAAATACACTTTCCAAACCAAGTGCATGTGAGATGATCAAGTGAACATTAAACAAAAACATTTGCATAAAAGAATATGAGTAGTGTACCACATCATGCAATGCTACCCCTCAAAGGGTTACTCCCCCTAAATGTAATCTCCCCCTAAAACAAGTACTCCCCTTAATGCCAACACATGCTACAACATGCCATGCTACTCCCCTAACAACACAATTCTAGGTCAATGCTACTCCTCCTTTTTGTCATGATATAGGCAAAGGAGAAGTCCCCAATCGGGTCAGTCAAGGCAAAGAATGAAAAGAGCATACAAGATTATTGCATAATTATATAAGCCACATTTATGCAACTCTATTAATATGAGACAAATAAGGAGATTTATTTTGAAGAAAATGTGTGAATCAAAAATGCTTTGCATACAAGACATATTGCATTCAAGTCCAAAATCAATGGTATTTGGCAGAGCAAATGACAAAGGTTTCCAATAAAATTCAAACCAATTTCACCATTTGTCATGAGAGAAGCAAGAATATAGAGTTCTTATAAATATCAAGTTTTAAAGGCACTATATCCAACTTTATAAACTAAACATGGCATGAGCAACTTTGCACCCTATTTGATTTTTCCGGGAGGATACCCATATGATAATAGCCATGTTCAATTAATAAAGACAGAGAGACATTTATTAAACATTTTAGTCTCACTGGTATGTTTCACACAATATGTTGCATTTAACAATTGCAATCATCAAATCATGCTTTATCATTTTCCATTAGCATGTCATTTCAGAATCATCATGTCATGGAGATAATTATAGGTCATTTAACATGAACTTCAAATGTATATCTCCTAGTCCAAAAATGCATGTTTGAACATAAATATGACATGGATTGTAATCATAGCAAAGTTCACACTTATTTAAGAAAATACAATATACTATAAGTGCAACCAAGCTACTCAAGCAATCAATAAAGAGGCATAAACATAATTAAGAAATATTGCATGCAATACGTATACAATAGCTCTCTTTGCTTGAGTTCCCCATATGCGGTCAAAAACCACGATACATCACTCCATTAAACAAATCCCAATAGATCTACTAAGAGTCTTGAATCTAGTAGTATCTAAGGGCTTAGTAAATAGATCCGCTAGTTGATCATTTGTACCTACATGCTCAAGTACAATATATTTGCTCTCAACTAGTTCTTTAATGAAATGATGACAGATGTCAATGTGCTTAGTCCTAGAATGTTGAACCAGATTCTTTGAAATATTAATTGCACTCATGTTATCACAATATATTCAGCCTCAGCCGTGGACAAGGAAATCGAATTTGCTTCTTGCAAAACCAAGAGACAAGGTTGTTCCCAAGGAAAAAGCAACCGCCCGATGTACTTTTCCTATCATCACAATTTCCTGCCCAATCTGCATCACTAAAGCCTACAAGACTAGCATTAGTGTCAAAAGAGTACCTAATCCCATAGTTGGATGTCCCATTCACATATCGAATGATTCTCTTAACAGAAGAGAGATGGGACTCCTTAGGATTCGCTTGGTACCTAGCACACACACCCACACTAAAGAAGATATCCATGCCTCAATATAAAGTTTGGTCCACACTTTTACTACTAGCATCCTTGCTTAGCTTCAAAGTGGTACTCATGCGTGTATCACAATGTTTGGCCATTTCAAGGCCAGATTTCTTTACTAGGTTTTTGGCATACTTAGCTTGAGATATAAAAATCCCATTATCCATTTGCTTAATTTGTAAGCCTAGAAAGTAACTCAACTCATCAGCAAGACTCATCTCAAATTCATGAGACATGACATCAACAAATTGTTGAACTTTGGTGTCATTGGTGGAGCCAAAGACTATATCATCAACATAGATTTGAGCTATAAAAAGCTCATCTTTGTTTTTCTTGATGAATAGAGTCTTGTCAACACTACCCCTAGTGTAACCATTGTCTAAGAGATATTGGGTGAGACGCTCATACCAAGCCTTTGGTGCTTGTTTCAACCCATGTAAAGCATTCTTGAGATGATAGACATGATTAGGGTGGTAAGGATCTATCCCTTTGGGTTGCTCAACAAACACTTCCTCTTGTAAGAAGCCATTGAGGAAGGCACTCTTAACATCCATTTGATATAACTTTCACTTGTGCAAACAAGAAATACATAAAAGAAGCCTAATGGACTCAATCCTAGCAACGGGAGCAAATGTCTCCTCAAAGTGAATACCCTCAATTTGAGAGTATCCTTATGCTACAAGCATAGCCTTGTTTCTCACAATGTTGCCATCCTTATCGGATTTGTTCCTATTTACCTACTTGGTGCCTATCATATTGGTGTTCTTAGGCCTAGGAACTAGAGTCCAAACCTCATTCCTTTCAAATTGGTTAAGCTCTTCATGCATAGCAAGCATCCAAAATTCATCTTTTAGAGCTTCATCAATTTTCTTGGGTTCTATTTGAGAGGTGTAGCAAGTGTAGCTAATAAGATTAGCCATTTGACGCCTACTCCTAACACCCTCACTAACTTCACCAATAATGTCATCTTTGTCATGAAGTTTCCTAACCCATGGAGCAGGTTCTTTCAAGTTAAAGTGAGGAATCCTATCACTAAGTTGTACTATGTCAATATCAAGATTAGCCTTTTCAACATTAGAGCTATCAACTACTTTCTCCAAAGGGGAGTCATCAACTAAATCTACCTCCTCCTCATGGTCATTAGTTTTGAGCCTAGTATCATCAATGACAAAATTAGATGATTCCATTAAGGTCCTAGTTCTTAGATTAAAAACTCTATAGGCTCTACTATTCAAGGCATAGCCAATGAAGATACCCTCATCACTCTTAGCATCAAATTTGCCAAGTTGATCAAGGTCATTCAAAATGTAGCATTTGCGTCCAAAAGTGTTGAAATAGCTAACATTTGGCTTCCTACCTTTCCATAACTCATAGGAGGTTTGCCTAGTGTGTGGCCTAAGGAAGACTCTATTTCCTATGTAGCAAGCCGTATTGATGGCCTCGGCCCAAAGATTCCTAGGGTCATTATTGCTAAGCAACATCACACGGGCCATTTCTTGAAAAACCCTATTTTTCCTCTCAACAACTCCATTTTGTTGAGGTGTCCTAGGAGCCGAAAACTCATGAGAAATGCCTAGACTATTGCAAAAGTTTTCAAAGTGGGCATTCTCAAATTCCTTCCCATGGTCACTCCTAATTCTTTTAATGCATTTAATCTTGGAGTTCATTTCATTTTGAATTTTAGTGCAAAGCATTTAAAACTTGTCAAAAGTTTCAGATTTTTCTCTAAGCAAATAGGTCCATGTGTACCTAGTGAAGTCATCTACACACATAAAAATGTATCTCTTTCCACCTAAACTCTTGGTTTGTATAGGACCCATAAGATCCACGTGGAGAAGCACTAGAGGTTCTTTGGTGGTTATATACTTGCCCTTTTTGTGCATACTTTTGGTTTGCTTCCCTTGTTGGCAAGGTCCATAAACACCATTAACCTTTTTCCCAAGATTGGGAAGGCCTCGCACAACATTGAACTCATCTAAGATTCTTAAATCCCTAATGTTTATGTGATAAAGTCTTTCATGCCACAACTCTATTTGTTCATTCTTGGACACATTACAAGACACACTTCTAGCCTCAAGATAATAGCAATTATCACTAGACCTCATACATTTTAACAAGGTTTGTCCATTAGGCAATATGATAGAACAATCATTTTTCCTAAACAAGATGGAGAGTCCATCATCACTAAGATGTGAAATGCTTATCAAATTGGCTTTTAGGCCATCAACATACAAAGCATTGGACAAGAAAGGTAATCCGGGAATGGAAATGGTTCCCTTTCCTTTGACCTTCTTTTGGATCCATCGCCAGAGGTGACATTTCCTTCCTCCTCCATCACAGGAGTCTCAAAGAAACTCTTATTTCCAATCATGTGCCTAGAGCACCCACTATCCAAATACAAAAAATCACATGAATGAGCTTTCAAGGCAATTTGTGCAACATGGAAAATGTGTTCATCCTTTCTAATCCACCTAGGTGCAGTATTTTTCTTCCTAGTGGAAAATGGTACATGGGCTCTAAATGTCCTAGGATTATGCAAAGGTGTTCCACTCTTTCTAGTGACATGCATCATGGCTCTAGGTTTCTTAGGATTATGCATCTTGGCTCTAGATGTCCTAGGATCATGCTTCATGGCTCTAGCCTTTTTCTTTTCTATCATGCTTTCAATCCTACACAATTTGATATATCTAAAGCAATTTGGTCTAATGTGACCATCAATACCACAAAAATGACATGTAGGTAAGAAGTTAGGAATTATACCATATCCTTGAGGATGCATTGGAGCCTTCCCATGTCTTTGTGGTTGTCTTGCTTGTTGTTGAAGAGCTTTCCTTCTTTGTTGTTGAGCAAGACTTGATTGCTTCGTTGGTTGATCTTGCATGATAGGTGCTTTCCCTTTATGAGCTTTTGGTTGAGGGAGGTTAACTTGAGGAGCCCTTGTATTATAAGCTTGAGGTGGGTTTCTTGGTGCCACCTTCACTTGAGCACTTTTTGAACACTCTCCTATATCAAGCTTCTTCTAAGGATTTTGATGAGGAGAGGACCCATTGAAGTTCATGCTTCTTACAAAAATGGTATTGCTTTGAGTGAAGGACATCTTGTCATCTTCAAACCCAAGCTCCTTCTTGTCACTTGGCCTCTTTCCAACATCTAGCATGTGGTCAAGTTTCTTGGTGCTAGAGTTCATCTTGGGCAACAACTCTCTAGCATCTTTAAGCTCTTTCTTCAACCCTTTTTCACTCCTCTTAGATCTTTCCAACTCTTCATTTAGTTGGCCAACTTGAGTTGAGAGATCTAGATTTTCTTCTTTTAATCTCTTGATCTCATTCTTGTTCTTTAATCTTGAGCTCTCAAACTTGGCCATGTAGTCCTTGAGATCCATCCTATCCACACTTCCATTTGCGGTTTGTGATAAAGATCCATCATCACTTGAGTAGTCTCCCTCTTGACTATCATTCTCTTTTTCACTAGCATCTTTGCTCCTAAGAGAGGATGTAAATGCTATGAAGTTAGCCATGAGTTCTTCATCATCCGAAGAATCATCTCCTTCATTAGAGTCATCACTTTCACTCCATGTTGCAGCCATCACTTTTCCCTTCTTCTTGTTCTTGTGATTTGCACATTCCGGGGCAAAGTGACCTATTCCACCACATTCATAGCATTGGACTCCTTTCTTCTCGGTCTTCTCTTGCCTAGGCTCAAACTTCTTGAGGTGGGCCTTTTTCTTCAAGTCTTGACCCTTGGATCCAAAGCCTTTCTTCTCGGACTTGTAGAATTTCTTGAACTTCCTCATTAGCAAGGCCATCTCTTCATCTGAGTCATCACCTTCCTCCTTCTCAACTTTGGAGGCTTTCAAAGCAATATCTTTTTACGTCTTTGATGATGTGGGGTTAGGACATTTCCAAGATTCATATGCTAGAAGCCTCCCAATCACTTCACTTGGCTTTATATCCTTGTAACCACTATTTTCTTCCAAAGCCGTCACCTTAGACTCAAACCTATCAGGTAGAGATCTCATAATCATCTGTTTGATCTTTCTATCCGAATAAGGATCACCAAGTTGATGACTTTGTTTCACAATGTCCATCAACCTTATTTCAAAATCATTGAAGCACTCGTTCTCATCCATCTTGAGCAATTCGAATTGCGTTTGGAGAACTTGAAGCTTCGATTCCATAACCACGTCGATTTCCTCATGTGCAACTTCTAGGATGTCCCATGCTTCCTTAGCTATCCTAGTGTTTTGAACCAACTTGTATTGGTTATCATCCATTGCATAAAGGATGGCATGCATTGCCTTCCTATTCCACTTTGAAGCCTCAAACTCTTGTGCATTCCACTGAGCCTTTGGTTTTAGTACATCATCTCCTCCATCTGCGGGAGTCATCATGGGTGGAGTGTAGCCATCTTCAACTGCCATCCATGCCCTGTCATGAATTTGGCATATGTACAACTCCATCTTGCCTTTTCAAGAGGCATAATTTAACCTGGTGAGGAGTGAAGGTCTAGTGCTGGAAGCTCCCTAATTGCCACCGTTTCCACTCATTGTGTTTATAAATGAATGATACGAATGCAAGTGTATGAATGGTCAATACAAACAAACAAAATGCAACACACACCAAAATGAGAAAGGATCACCTATGTATGTCTAGGAACCTGCTCTGATACCAATTGAAACAAATATTATGGTGTGTAATATTAATCTAGAGGGGGGTGAATAAATTTTAATTAACTTTTACCCAATTTTCGGTAATAGTCAAGTTGACGAAAATACCCCTATCTAGTTACAAAAAGACCACAAGTGTAATAAATACGGAAATAGTGAAAACACTTGAGATATACGGGGAAATCCTCCAAATGGGAAAAACCACGGGCTGATGAGTATGCCACACTAGAACCTCGAATCCACTAATGATAAAGAAATTACAACCTAATCCCGGTTTAATCCTTCACCACTACCTAATCCCGGTATAACTGAACCTAGTTCATCATGCTTGTGCTTTAAGCCACCTACTCCTGGAAGCAACACAAGTCTTACTTCTCAATGAAGAGATAAAGTGTCCTAAGTGAATATATGATGATATTCAATGAACAAACGAGGCTAGGAACCCTATGTGCTTATCTAGGATAATGAGATGAAAATTAATGCAATCCTAGATATCAAGTGCTAAATGACATGTTCAAATAGCTTAGCAAAACATAGATCAATCAATCCTATGAAGCTATCACAATACAACACTCAATCATGTCATCACAACAATCTCTAATTTGTATCTAAAAATATTATAAGAGAATACAATTAATTAAAGAGATGGTTTAGTAAGCAAAACACTTAACTTGTAAGAAGATAGTGAAAAACTTACCAAACAAGATGTCATGAAGCAACCCTATCCATAGATGCACTCTAGAAGAACTTAGATGATGCAAGATGAAGATTTATTGCTCATGGGAATGCATTGAGTGATTAAAAATGAGTTCTTGGAAGTGTTTTTCCTTTGAAATGTGTTATAAGGAAGAAATGTGATATTCTAAACTCATGCACGACCTTAAGGCATTGAGTTATCTATATATAAGATCCAAACAAAGTGAGGTCATTTTGGAAAAAATGTTACAGCTTCCTCTGTGTGCGTTGGTGACGTACGCTGGTGACGTGCGCTGGTGACATGCGCTGGTGACGTACGCTGGTCGAGTAGCGCACCACCAGCGCACAACTTATTTTTAAAACAGCGCGGGACGAGTGGAGCATCCCAGTAGCGCAACACAAGCGCAGATTCTCTGGGAAGTTTGCGCTGGTGAGGCTGTGCTAGACGAGTAGAGCACCACCAGTGCACGCCTACATTTTTCAACAATGCGCGGGCGCAGCAGCGCAGCTCAGTAGTGCATGACTAGCAGCGGTCAACTGTGAATGTTGCGCTGGTGAGGTGTGTTGGTCGAGTAGCGCACCACCAGCGCAAGGCCTATTCTTCAACACTCAAATGCACAAAAACAATAAGTTCAAGAGTGATGAAATTGCATCCTTTTTTAATGCCTAGCAGTACATACAACTTTCAAAGCAAGATGCAAATAGTTCAACAAGAGTCATTTAAACTAAAATGCACACAAGAAAACACTCAACTTTTAAGATCAAGAGTTATGCATGAATATGTGTGTATGTGCAACTATCTCTTCATAGTAAGTAAGCACAAGAATTTTACCTTTGGTGCTTCTCCTCTTGAGGTCTTGAGAGCCTAAGCTACCCTTACATGAACCCCAACAATGTGGTTGTTCATGAAATAAGCCAATCAACAAATGAGGACTTTTCAGTATCCATATGTATATGAAACTCATATACACAGATCGAGATTACATCCGGCAATCCAGGATGTTAATATGTGCACAAGTTTATAAAATAAATAACATAACTAGAATGAATTAAACATTTCTTTTTATTTACTTCATAAATCCGTTTACAAGTTACATGTTTAGGGCATAAACCCCAACAATCTCCCACTTGTACTAAAGAATGTGAGGCATGTCTCGTAACCCTAGATCATCTAGGTGACCCGAAAACACTTTAGCCGGTAAGGTCTTCGTAAATGGATCAACATGATTGTCTTGTGAGGCTATCTTGGTGATGATCATATCTCTTATCTACACTATCTCTAGATGAGATGATATTTTCTCTCTATATGCTTCCCTTTCTTGTGGCTTCTTGGTTCTTTGGAATTAGCCACAGCACCACTGTTATCACAATAAAGTTTGATGAGATTATCCAGGTCTGGAATAACTTTCTGATCACTCAAGAACTTAGAGAGCCGAACAACCTCTTTAGCAGCTTCACAAGCGGCTATATATTTGGCTTCCATGGTGGAGTCAGCAATGCAAGATTGCTTGATACTTTTCTACACAATGGCTCCACCACCCAGGGTGAATACTGACCCCGATGTGGATATCCTAAAATCCTTGTCTGACAGAAAATCAGAATCCGTATATCAAAACGGGATCAAATCCTGTCTAGAATACACTAGCATATAATTTCTCGTTCTCCAAAGATACTTGAGAATAGTCTTGACAGTAACCCAATGATCCAATCCTTGGTTGGACTGGTATCTGCTGACTACTCCCACTGCATAGTAGATGTCTGGTCTCGTGCATAACATATCATACATGAGACTACCTACTGCCGATGCATAGGGTACACATCTCATATCCGTAACTTCTTGAGGTGTCTTAGGACACTGTTCCTTAGACAAGTGAAATCCATGCCTAGAAGGTAAATTACCTTTCTTGGAGTTCTGCATCAAAAATAGCATAAGAATCTTGTCGATATATGATGCTTGAGACAGTGCTATAAGTTTGTTCTTACGATCCCTTATAAGTTGGATCCTTAGAACATAACTTGCCTCTCCCAAAACTTTCATTTGGAATTGGCTAGCCAGCCAACACTTTATATCAGACAGCACTCACACATCCTTCCCAATGAGTAGGATATCATCTACATATAGGACCAAGAAAACTATTTCTTATCAATGATGCGTTTGTAGACACAAGGCGCATCGACGTTCTGCTCGAAGCCATAGGTTTTGATCACATCATCAAACCTAATGTTCCAAGATCTAGATGCTTGCTTAAGTTCATAGATGGACCGTTGTAGCTTGCAAACCTTTTGCTATTGATCTGGAGACACGAATCCCTCTTATTGCATCATATAGATGCTCTCATCAAGACTGTCATTCAAGAATACAGTCTTAACATCCAATTTTCAAATTTCATAATCTAAATAGGCAGTAACGGATAAGAGAATCCTAATAGACTTAAACATGGCTACTAACGAGAAGGTTTCTTCATAATCGATCCCCTATTTTTAGGTATAACCCTTGGCCACTAGCCTTGCCTTGAAGGACTCTACCTTCCCATCTACTCCTCTCTTTCTCTTATAGATCCACTTACACCCTATGGGTTTTACCCCATCCGGTGAGTTTACAAGATCCCAGACTGAGTTAGAGTACATGGACTCCGTCTCGAGATTCATGGCTTTAAGCCATTCCTTTTTATCAGGATCTTCCATTGCATTCTTAAATGTCAATGGATCATCCACACTATTAGCAGAGACAACACCTTATCCCTCACCTATAGCTAAATAGCTTTCAGGTTGTCGCACAACCCTCTCACTACGTCTAGGTGGTAGTGTATCCTGATCAGGAACAATCTGACTCTCAGATGTTTATGGATCAACAACTCCTGTTGATGAAGCACTAGTCTCACCAAGCTCTAACTCATTTAATACAATCTTGGAATGAGGTTTATGGTCACTAATGTAATTGTCCTCAAGAAATGTTGCATTTGTCGATACAAATACTTTGTTATCTTCGGGACTATAGAAGTGTCCACCTCTGATCTCCTTGGAGCATCCTACAAAAAGGGAGACAACCGTTAGGATTATGCTCGATAGCAAGAGTGTAATAGTGTAATTAACAATCTTTTTCATATGAATAAAGTGATTTCTAGTTTAACAAATCTTATAGCATTTATAGTTTCATTATTATAATTGTCAAAAGTAAGTAATCATAAGGTCAAAAGACTATGAGAAAAGAAGAATTGTTCATACATCTAGATATGTATAAGGTAGACACAATTATTTAGTTAGTCTTGAATAATATTCACAACTTAAGATAGAAGGTTGGGCGCATTTATCTTGTTAAAGTTGTAGATTCTTTTGATAGCATTTGATTGGGATCAAATGTGTTATGATGAGTCTAAAATCATCAAAGTGTAGTGTCTTTGGGCAAAAGAATCTAGTGCACTGGGTGTATTGAATAGGATCAAAATGAAAAACTTTATCTAGAACTGTCAATGGATAAAAGTTTTCATTTGAAGACAATCGGAGAGTCTATCTCAATCCTGAGATAAATGATGGACTTATGGTTGCAAGTGTTATCATTTGAGCTATCAATGAGTACGATTATATAGCATAGTCTATCCTCGATAGTTTGGTGCTATTCATTTGTTAATCGATAGAGGACTTCGTTTATAGATATGGACATCATGGCTCCATTTATTGAATGAGAGTAGAATACCATCATATGGATGTTTTGAGGTATTGGATATTAAATCTTAACGTTAAGTTTTCAATGGTGTCTATTGAAACATTGCTTATGGACAAGTCAAAATATTCAAGTTCAAAATGTGGTCATATGAGTAAATATGGTAACTTGGAGAGCTATAGGCGGTCTATGAGCTCTTGGCGATTACTGGTATTCTTCACGAGGATACACTTTCTCCAATAAGGTTGTCTTGGGTACGAATGAGTAACATCAACTTATTCTATCTTTATTTAAGAGTTCAAATTTAGTTCTTTAGTGGAATGAACTAAAATTAAATAGATCGGACCTAAGTGAATCATTTGTTGATTGTGATTAGGTTGTGTCTATTGGAGATTAAATTTACATATCCCGCCAAGATCCCCAATCCACACGAACTTGCATGGATCACTTTATATATTCTAACGGACTAATAGGGGTCCGTCTAGAATTGTAATAAGGCATGTGAACTTGTTTCTTTTTGTAAGAATAGGTCTAGTTCACATGTGGACTTTTTTATTAAGGTCCAATGGATTTAATAAAATGAGAAAAATAATATATGGCCTTAATACTTTGTATGAGCGGCAGTGGCTATAGATAATAGCTTTAATATATTATTTTATTTTATTATTTAATTAAATGGCAATTAATTAATTGTTTGATTAATTAATTATTTAATTAAAAGTCAAAATCTTTTCCTATTAGGAGATGGTCTCCTAAAACTATACTATTGTTGGTAGTATAGTTAATGTTAAAGACTATATTTGATAAGTAGATAAATAAAAGGTGTTATTTATCTAATCAAATTAGGAAGTCTTTAATATTGTTACAAACACACTATTGAGTAGGATTAGGAGTCTTGGTGTAGGAAAGAATTCTTTTTGGAAAAGGATTCTTGGTCACCAAGTAAAACTACTTAGTGGTAGAATTCATATTTGAAAAGGATTCATAACCACCAAGTTAATCTACCTAAGGATAGGATTCTTGTTTATCAAGTAATCCATCTTAGGAAAGATTGAACTCTCTTAACCTATATAAAAGACCAAATTTCATCCAACACAATATAGTTATAGGATTAGTTAGTTTTCTTTTTAGATAAGGATTCTAACTACCAAATAAATCCACCTAAGGAAAGGATTCTTGCCAACCAAGTGAATCCTTCTTAGGAAAGGATTTATAAACCTATATATTTGTGTGAATAATTTCGGTCATGACTATGGTATTAGAGAGGAATTTAGACCAAGCTTTATTTGAGAAAGAAAAAGTTTCGGCCATCATAGGAACTTTGAGGGAGAAAAATCTGTTTTTACTCTAAACAAAATTCGATCATCTCTAATCAATAGTGTGTGAATTCGGCCAAGTAGAGAAAAAAAGGGGAATGTTTTTGTATTCGATAGTATACTAATATCCTTTACATCAATAGGGTTTTGGGTACAACATCGAATCAAGGTTCACGTGAGTTACAATCAAATTGATTGATAATTCACAAGTGACCAAACATTCTTGGATTTTTCTCTTGGAGGATATTTGTAACTAACAAAGAAAAGATATTTGCTTTGTCTCCATCCCCAGGAATACAATTTAAAGAAAGAGAGTCCACACTCCTAGGTGATTCACGTTCTTGATTGGATTGGAAGATCTTACGGAATCAATTCGGTGCTTGTTCAATCGTCACGCGAAAAAGGTACGATACTTTAATATACATCAATTAATCTAGGGTTAAGGTTCTCGTTGCATAAAAGGGAAATTTTTTTTATACGCAAACCCTAATCTCATTTTTTCACAAGCTTCCGTTGCGTTTCTAAACCGTTTTTTCCCTACAACAACATACTTAGAGTCTAGCTTTCTAGTTTTGTTCTTCAGCACGTGTGCTGGACACCCCCATATGCGAAAATGTTACAAACTAGCTTTACGACCATTCCATAGCTCTAGGGGAGTCTTATGAACATATTTGGATGGCATGACATTCAAAATGTATGCCACTGTTTGTAACGCATATCCCTTGAAGGAATTTGGTAATGATAAGAAACTAATCATAGATCTCACAATTTCCATTAAGGTTCTATTTCTCCTCTCCGCTTTGCTGAGGTGTACCGGGAGCTATGAGTTAGGAAACTATCCCATGCTCGACCATGAAGTCTTCAAACTCTTGGTCAAGGTACTCACCTCCACGATCTGATCGTAGTGACTTGATAGTCGTACCTAATTGATTATCAACATCAGCTCGGAATTCTTTGAACTTTTTAAATGTTTCCGACTTTCGTTGCATCACGTAAACGTATCCGTATCTTGAGTAGTCATCTATAAATGTGACATAATACTCATAACCACCTCTAGCTTTAACATTCATCGGTCCGGAGATTTCTGTATATATAAGCTCTAGTGGTTATTTAGCTCTAAGCCCTTTTCCAGTAAAAGATCTCTTAGTCATCTTACTTTCCAGACAAGATTCGCAGATAGGTAAGGTGCCAACCTTTAACTCACTTAAAGGTCTGCTTTTTACTAATCTGCCTATCCGGTCAAGGTTGATATGACCAAGGCTTAGATGCCAAAGATACGTGTCATTATCTGGAGAAATCTTATGTCGTTTAGTTTTTGTTTTTTCAACCTTAAACATTTCGGTGTTGAGCAGTGTAGTATGTATTAACAATCTTGTCATATACAATTTTTTTCATGAATTCCTGAACAAATATTCAGATCATTCTTTCCAATAATAACAGACTTATTATTAAAAGAAACAAAATATTTTTGCTCTAACAACTTAGAAACGGAAATCAAATTCCGTATAAATCCAGAATATAAAATAAATTGTCCAACAATATATAATTATTACAAAACTGTAATCTAATTACGCCCACTGCTCGTGCCGATACGACATCCCCTGATCCCACACGCATTGAGAAGGCTCCCTCCTCTAACTGTTTCCAAGAATCAGTCCATTGCAAAGAAGAACAAACATGGTTAGTGGCCCCCGAATCAACTATCCAGGGTGAAGAATCATCTTCCACTAAACAAGATTCATGAACAAGTAAATCATATTTACCTTTCATTTTCTTCTTCTTGGAAGCCTTCTCCAGATATTGAAGACAGTTCCTCTTCCAGTGCCCGACCTTGTTACAATGGAAACATTTTCCTTTGTCTTGGTAAATAGAGGTTCCCTTCTTTTTACTTTGAGCTTTCTTGGGTTTTGGCTTACCTTTTGCCTTCCCAGCGGACCTCTTCCTCTTCTTTTTATTAGAGGAAGATGGCTCAGCAACATTTACCTCATCAGTCTTGCCTTTGTTGTCCTTAATCAAGGACTCAAAGGTAGTGAGCTCATGGAGCAACTGTGTAAGGCTGAACTTTAACTTGTTCATCCCGTAGTTGCTTTTAAACTAATCGAAACTCTTTGGAAGAGTCATCAATATGATGCTCACCATACTGGGTTCGTCAATGGCCTCACCATTGACTTCTGCCATGTTGAAGTAGGACATCATGTTCAGGACATGTTCCTGAACTGATGTGCCTTCCTTCATGAAAGCGAGCATAGCGGAATGAACAACTTCGTGTAGCTTCTGCTCCGAGGGCTGCCTGAACATAGCTTGCAATGACTCCATGATTTTGAATGCCGAAGTCATTGCTTCGTGCTTTGTGACAAGCACGTCTGTCATAGATGCCAACAAATATGTTTGAGCCTTCCCATCAGATGAGACCCATCACTGGTATGCCTCACGAACAGTTCGTGTGGCATTGGCAGTAGGCGCTGAAGGACATTCCTCCGTAAGCACAAACTTGAGGTCTTTGGTGACCAAAATTGGATTAATGTTTAGTTTCTACTTTGTGTAGTTATCACAAGTTAATTTGTCATTTGCGAGAATTTGAAGTAATGCAGAAGACATTGCTGAAATAAATAAAACATTAATTCAGTCATTTATTTAAAACAAGTGCGGGTGCTTTGGTATAAATTTAAACATGATGCATGAACATGTTTAACGAATTAGAACTACCCTAAAAAATAGTTACTATACCACGACAATCCAACATACCACAAAAAAGTGCCGCCTTAGGGTCGGTCAAATCTTTACATGTTGGACCGAGACATTCTCAATCAAATGATATTCTAGAATAACTCTTATTTCATATCATTCAACCATCGTTTATCCAGTCATGTTTTTAATTAACAAACTTAATCAAAACCTTCGTGAGTGTAACCCACCATTTCAGATCTCACGAGCTTAACTCGAGAATTGTCGTCTTAGAGTCGGTTAATCCCGAAATACCCTCAGAAATCCAATTCGTTAGGAAGTCAACCTTGGTATTGACCTTTGTGGAACCCTCCTTAGGGAGGATGAAAGCAAAGCCGTCACGAGGCCGCACTCGGATCTCACGGTGTTGAACTAATGATGGAGACCGCGAGATATATATGTCATATATCCCTCTCCCACTCACTATTTTAAAACTAGGGATTATACGTTAATGCACCTAGACTCTACAGGATCAAACGGCTAACTTTAATCAAGTTATCTAGTGCATTAACTAATTCAATATTAGAACAAGTTCTAATTAACTAATAAGTTATTAATGATTTTTAACAATTAAAAATCTAATCTATTAGTGAATAATCTAAGTCTTTGTAAACTATTTACTAAGCTCAGATTATTATGAAAGTGTTTACCAAGTTTTAACTATTAAAACTCTAACACAATTTTCAGTTCATTTATAATTAGCCAATTAATCAAATTAATCCTAATTACTATAAATGACCCTATTAATCTAACTTATTAAACTCTTTAATAACTAGATTAATATTAATGAGAATTACCAAGTTTCTTAACAATTAAAAAACTAATCCTATTTGCATAGCCAATTTATGTATTTACCCATTTTAATCACATTTAAAAAAATACATAAAATCTCAGGCTATGATGCATGTATGACGTATCAAATATATTTGTGTAGGCACTTCGAATCTAAATGACTTACGTATGCATGACAATGCTTTTATCATCATATAATATAAAACATACAAGAGTTGACTGAGTATTGTGGATTATTTAACCTAAAAAAAGATTAGAATAAAAAATTACAAAAATACCCCCAAGGCATTCCTTGGTCTTCTTGTAATTTCCGGGTCTTCTTGTAATTTCCGAGTCTTCCAGTCTCCTGATTTATCTCATGAATCCTTCTTCGTGATTTTTCTAGATCTTCAATATAGGTTACATTTTTTTAATACAATTACAGTAAAATAATAAATAATAATAATAATTATACAACCCATAAATCCTAAATTCACAGCACCATATAATTAACGATCAATCATGTTTTTGTAAATTTTAAAAAAATTTAATATACATACAAAAACATCATACAGTCAATTTAAATCGTGTCTATACAATCATACATACAGGAGCATCGAAAATAATTTTTTGTTTCGAATATAAAATTGGCTCTGGTACCAATTGTTGGAACCCCGTTCACCAGTCACGCGGCGGAAACGGGTTTTAAAATTTTTTATACAGATCGTTATCTGTATCTAGAACCAGTGAACTTAGGATCGTAATTATTTTCAGAACAAAATACATATAAAAATTGTTACACAAATAAAATATATATGTAAATACAGGAAATTGTAATCAATAATAAAAAAGAATATTAAAAGAACCATACCAACGTTTGGAGGCTCCATCACTTCTTGTAATGCTCCTGATCTGTACCACAGATCTTCCTCGTTATCTCCCAAGACTGGTAACTACGTGCGGGCGCATCATGGACTCAGGATCTTAGAATGGAGGATGAAAGAAAATTAAGAAACTCTTTCTTTATTTTCACTATGCAACACTTGCATTATTTACATCTCATGCAAACCCAGATATATGTGTTGATATTTCCTATAAGCACACACTAAAAGGATTTTGTCTTTTGTGTGTTAAAACCAAAACAAAATTACTCACAGTTGCATCCCATGTCTACACTGCACTCACCTTTTTTCTTTTGTCAATACACACTTTTTCTAAAAACAAGGAATGGTATATTAGTGTTGCTCATTTATATATATACCAATTTTTTTTATCAATAACCTTTTTGACCAGATACAAAAGCACACCCATGCATTTTTTTTCTTTTTATTTTCCAAAATTAATATATATATATATATCACATATATAAATTTAACTTTTAAAAAACATGATCAAAACTTTATTTGATTGTTAAAATCTTTCAAAAAAAATATCCCATATCTTTTATTTGATTTAAAAAAAAAACTTTCAAATAAAAAATATCCCATATCTTTTATTCGATTTTATTTTTAAATTCAAACTATTCAAATTCAAAAATAAGATATTTAATTTAATAAAATAAAATAATCACATTATCTTATTTTATTCAAAAATAAATATCAACATACACCCTCAATTTAGTGATTAATAACATAATTAAATAATCTCATTATTTTAGTTATTTAATCACCATTATCTATTAATTAAATAATCTCATTATTCACTTAATTCCCGAATAAATACGTGTCACTTTCGTAACACAATTAACTGGACAATTCAATTAATTAACCGTGACCCTTGTTACCTAAATCGATCGGGCTAGCAAGATGACCTAATGGACCCACAATATTTTGAGCTCCAATAATCCTCGAAATCATTAATTAAACTCTTTAATTAATATTCCTTGAATATTAACTCCGGTGTTATTCAACTAAAAACCCGAAACTGCACTCTCTCAACTGCAGACGTTTTTACACAGACCAATACAACTCGGTGTCCATCGATATAGCTATTAAATATGGTGTGATCCTCCACAGTAGTTCATAATTAGAGTCGGGTCATAATGTCCGTTATACCCCTCTAATTACATATATCCTTTAAGTATCATTGATTCTCTAATGGACAATAAATCTTATTTCCTCATGGAATTAGGAGAGCGCTCATATTGTCCAAGCCCAAATCAACCCTTAAGGAAACTACCATCTACTTCTCACAAGAAGGAGTTGATTCCACTATTATGTACAAACCTTACCAGCCACAAGCCAATCCGCAATCCCAACACACAGAGTATATTGATCAGGAAATGCATCTGACCTCACCCATGGTATATCAAAGACCACGATCTAACTTGAAGAAGTCGATAAGACACTCAGGATTAAGATCACCCACATATAGCCATCATTAGTTGATATGTATAAATCTCATCTGTAAACGGATCTTGATGTGAGATTCATATAGATCATGGCCCAGTCTTATATGATCACATCATACAAGGTGCCTTCATTCCCATATCTCATATGAATGATTCAGGATAGAATCACTGTACATTACAGAATGGACCGCAGCTATAGATTAACCCTAAATAAAGTACCCAGCTTTATTTGCTATCTATGGACTCTTTAGATTGCACGTCTCTTACTGTATCCATCCGTATATGACATTCATATACACAGATTTAGATTACATCTGGCAGTCCAAGATGTTAATATGTGCACAAGTTTATAAAATAAATAACATAACTAGAATGAATTGAACTTTTCTTTTTATTTACTTCATAAATTCATTTACAAGTTACATGTTAAGGGCATAAACCCCAACAGAACTGACCTTGGGGGGCTCCATCCAGGCTCCCAATTTGAAAGTGGAAAGCTAGCTTCTCTGCTCCGGGCTCCCTTGTTATCTTACTTAGCTCGCACTCTTCCCTCAACAGCA
Source organism: Dipteronia dyeriana (assembly GCA_032871835.1). Taxonomy (NCBI): domain Eukaryota; kingdom Viridiplantae; phylum Streptophyta; class Magnoliopsida; order Sapindales; family Sapindaceae; genus Dipteronia; species Dipteronia dyeriana. Next base: position 72,040,133 of record CM065297.1, on the reverse strand, counting down.
CGAGTAAGCCAATTAGGTGCCTCTAGAATCCGGGCATCAACTAGAGAGGAGCTAGTTGAAAGGCATTAAGGGCCCGTTGTGGGGTTGGATGAAGGGGAAGCCTGACCCCACTCTTGAGGGCTGCTACATGAATTGGGAGGACGCCCTTGGGAGAGTTAAAGAAGTCATAATATCTTTAAGAAATTGTGAGGGAGACGCTATTGGGAATACCATATGTTAACTGAAAATTCGCTCAGGGTGAGGAATTATAGCTAACACCCTCGAGACTACTACAACGGAGGTGATGGTCGGGGTTGGTATCTGTGATACCTAACCTGCTTAGATAAACACGAGTGTTTGTATAACAATAATAAGTGGAGATTCTAGTATTGATTACTTATGGAATACAAGGTTCTCTCTCATATGCTCATTATCTCTAAAGAATGTAGGAGGCTAGCAACTTCGTACTTGTCTAATAGTGGATGTCACGACGGCAGTGTTCTGATCACAAAATTTAGGTCCGACGTACTTCCCTCTCTCTTTTTCTCTGTCGCCTATCCTTATGCTGCCCTTTTCCTATATGAGTGTTTTTGTATATTTATATACGGTTGAATCACTTTGAACAGATGTATCTCTCACCTTTATTCTCTAAACCTACTCCCTTCTTATCGGGCGGGATCCATTATTTGAAAAGTTATTGACTCGAGTAAATAACAGATACGATGATACTATTGACGAAGTTAAGTTTACTTCCTTTTTGGAATCAAACTCTTGACTTGCGTGTAAATGCTGGTTGTTACGTAGATATATTCCTCTGTAAACTTACAACATGATTCGTCATTGAGGTTGTGGGGCTAGCCATTCGTAGTTTTCGTAGAGTGAGGTAGATCTATGCTTTGGTTCTTTTTTCGGAGACTTGGAGTGGACACCCTAGAAGTCATTACTATGAGATAACATGGATATGATCTGTTCAGAGGTTTTTTTCCTTCTTATATCATGGAGGAGACAGCGGGCACCTGGAGAAGTTGGTGGACTTCTCGTTCAGGCCATGAATTATGTTTGACCTCTAAAAACCTTAACCCAGATAGAGCTTGCTTTGCTTGTTGGGCTTCTTTTGAATGTTTCTTGAGCCTGGCGACCCCCCCCCCCCCGACCTTCACATGGTGGTTGAGAAGCCTGACCTCAGGAATCGAGGTTCCTAGGTAGGTGGCCTCGAGAAGCCTGAAATATAGTGTTCGCGTGGGGGCTGGACCTGGTCGTGCCTGGCTTCATCCCTGATAGTTTTGAAGCCTGGCGCTCCATCCGTGCTTCTGCGGGGTAGTTTTATGGTACATCTGGGGTTTCATGAATGTCGACTTTGGGCTGGGAGAATGGAAAATTTCTCTTTGACCCTTGGCCAAACTTTACTATTAATAGAAGTCCCCTCTGCGTTACTATTACTTGGAGTCAGATTCTCGATTTAATTGGAAAATTTTTCCATTATGAAATAATTACTGAGAATCTCTAATAAAATCTTCTCATTAATTGCCCAAATGATGTGTCGAACTTGAATTGGTGTGTTCTTCGAGGAAAATCGGATGCGTTACGAATTTCTCCGTATCTTAAGGTGATATTTTCGAGGATATCACCGACGTCATTACACCCCTAACCTCTATTTAAATTCAAACTCATTGCCTGTTTCTTCACACTTTCTCTCAATTTTGAACTTACAGATTTTTTCTCCTTTACTTGTCTTCTCCGACCACATCTTTATCTTTCACCTACCTTCAAAATCTTTTCATCCAACAATGTCGAACTCCTTTGACAACATTAAAGCCTTGATCGAGGGTACTGGAGGCTCTAACCTGGTTCTTCAAAAATGGGTGCGAAGAATATCGAGCGACGAGGACTCTTCCCTAGTCCGTCAGCGTCGTCGCTCTGGTAGGAATGTCTCAATCGGTTCCGGCTTCTCGAATCAACCCGATAACCCTCTAAACTTAGTTGACGAGGATTCCGATGTTGGAGAGAGGGTCAACACCGCTGGATAGGTTCAAGTTACGGTGGATGGGCTTCCTTCAGCGATGCCTCTTCCCTTAGAATCTAGGGTTATTCCCGATTCTACCGTTGACCCGCAATCGATCAAAAGCATTCGGGATAAATGCGGCATTCCTAAGGGTGTTACCCTCACAGTTCCCCATAGGAACTACAATGTTTATAATCCACCTGTTGGCATGCTTCCCATTCATTTGGCGGCCTTTGAGAATGGGGTCAGACTCCCCATCCACCCCACTATTCGACAGGCCCTTAACGCCCTCCAACTATCTCCCCTTCAACTGATGCCTAGCTTCTAGAGGCATCTCATTGGCTTCCTTGTATAGTGCAAGCTGGGTAACATTACCTGGGAACCAGGGGCAGATGAGCTGGCCTACCTTTTTCAGATCGTAAGCTTGTTTGGAGGTCCCCGGGGACAGTTATACGTGAAGGCCAAAAACAAACTCAACTTTATCATCCCCGACACTTCGAGAAAAGACCCTGCCTGGAAGGAATAGTGGATATTAGCGAGGGAGATTCATCGACGGGCATGAGTTTGCGGTTCCTACTGCTTTCAGTGACAAACCCTCATGGGATCAAGATTCCCCGCTCGCTGAGTCTGAGGCTGTGCTGAAGACTATCGTCGCCAGAAATTATCTAAACTTGAAGTTTCCAACTGCTGACCCCTTTGATCCCCACTGGGTGAATAAGTATCTGCAGATCTCTGATGCTTCCCCTCGTGAGTAATATTAAGTTATCATGCTTTGTTTTCATTAACTGATTTGCCTCTGACATCCCCTGTTTCTTCCCATTATTTTTAACAGTTTTTATGGTTGCTCCAGCTTCTCATGAAGCCCAGAAAGCTCAGACCCCTCCCCCTCCTTTCAGATCATCCCCGATAACCTTCTTGGCTACCTCAAAAAAAGAAGGGCCAATCATTATGGCCGCTGCTTTTCTTGTTTCTGCTTTATCGCCTTCCAAGATGAGATCTAAGATGGCTGTTCTCGCATCTCAGGCAGAAACGACTCTAAATCGAGGAGGGCCCACTTCCCAAGCCTTTGATATTTCCACCTCTGCCCCCTAACCAGTGGCTACTACTTCAGCTGCTGCATCCCTAATTACATTACCCTCTTCTTCCATTGATCCAGCTGCGTCCCAGCTAGTTCAAGCTCTAAGGGATCCGGAGGCTGGTATTTCTGAGATCCCCTTATTCTCGCCCCCACCATCAGTCAGACTCGGTTAGATAGGATGAGGTTTTAAAGCAGTTTGTTACTTTATGCCTGGGTGCCGGGCTCCTAGGATGGCTTCCATGCCCCTGGACTTTCTGGTTACCAAGGGATCTGCCCTTCTGGTCGAGGTAGTCATTGCCTTTATTTCTTGTGATTGTAAGACTTGATTGCTTTCTAACCTTTGTTTCATGCTTTGCAGGCTTTAAAGTTGAATATAGCAATGGGCCACCAAGTATCATTTCTCCAAGATCGGGCAGCTAGGGCTCAAGCTAAGGTTGAGCGGGCCATGGGATTGCTGGCACAAGCTCAATCCTTGGTCCGGGAGATGACTTCCAGCTAGAGGGAAATGGAAACACAACTGGCTGAGTTTCAGTGTGACCACAAAACGCTGAAGCGATATTTTGACTGAGAAGCTCTTTATTCTAAGCGACGAGCCATCCAGAGGGTTGACTGGAAGGAAGAAGCGAAGGCATTAGATGTTAAGAGTCATGCTCTTCAAGCCCAAGTTGCCAAGCTTCAGGCTGAGGTGGACTCCTTCTTCGACAAGGGATTCTTCTACACCTCCTACCAAGTCGCTGAGGCCCTTCCCTCCCTCTTCGACCAATCGATTATTGCTAACTGGGATAAGAAATAGATAATGGCCAAGGTCGCTGAGATATCTCACCTCTTAGGTGATGACCTGGATTCCTCTGACATGGCCAAAACTAGAAAGCATCCAGCTGAGTCATACCTTCTTCCTCTTCCTCATGTATTCCCAATATCAAGTCTCAGAGAAACCTCGAGGTGGTTCTACCCATGGAGTCCGAAAGAGATCTTACAGAAGCCTGAGGTCCCTATAAGGTGCCTTCAAGGGAGGAGCCAGTAGGAGGGGAAATTATGCCAGAGTCAATGGCCAACCTTCTTGATGCAGCCGTACCTCCTAAGGTCATGGCGGTGGTCAATGAGATCATAGAGGAGGACCCTGCTGAGCATCAGGGAATCGAGGGGCATCCTCAAAAAGAGGTGGCAGAGGCGGCAGATGCGGCTATCCGGGATGAGCGACCTCCCAAAAGAGGAGCAGAATGCGAGGTCTATCTGGAATAAGGGGAAGCTAGAGGAGACTGAGAGGATGCAAAAGCTTGAGTACACCTTCTTATAGCTTACTCTGAATGCCCGGAAAGAGGGGTCATGCTTGATAATTATAATTTTTCATGCTTGTAGCCCGAAACTAGGGGTTGGGATCCTTGTTCGATTGTTGTAGCCTTATCGTGGGATAGGCTCCCCAATTCATCAATCAAATTTAGCTTTTAGACTTAGTTCAAATTTTGATTTGCATGTAGGTTCAGCCCTTGAAGACCCCTGATTTTTATCAGGAAAAGTAACAAGATAAGAAAACTGCTTAAGCGTGAACGTAGATAGCTAGTCAACTAGCTTGAGCTTTTGACTATCAATAGAAACTTGTAAATCGGTGACTTTGGTTGACAGTCATCTTGTTTGATCATAGACCTTGAGCTTTTTTAGGGGGTTATAGCCCAAATGAGGTATCAAAAAGAACTATCTTGCCCTCTCTTTGGCTAGGAGAGCTACCACGCTCTTAAACTTGAGTCTTCCTTGGGGGGTCGTAACCAGACCAAGTCATCAGGAGGGCTATCTAGCTATTTCCTTGTCTCAAGATCAGGATGTCAACTATGCTCTTACACTCAGACCTTCCTAGGGGGTGGTAGGCCGACCAAGGCATCATAAGGGCTTTCTAGTTATTTCCTTGTCTCGAGATCTGGATGGCAACTATGCTCTTACACTCAGACCCTTCTTGGGGGTGCTAGCCCTGACAAAGGCATCAGGAGGGCTATCTAGCTATTTCCTAGTCTCGAGATCTTAATGGCAATTATGCTCTTACACTCAGACCCTTCTTGGGGGTTGTAGCCCTACCAAGGCATCAGGAAGACTATCTAGCTATTTCCTGGTCTCGAGATCTAGATGGAAACTATGATCTTACACTCAGACCCTTCTTGGTAGGGGGTAGTACCCGGTCGAGGCATCAGGGATAACGAGGGGGCTTCTCCGGCTAATCCCTGGTCTTGGGATGATAATGTTGAATTTTCCCATATATACCCAAACCATTGTAGAACCTAATTTAAGATGGCAAAAGAAACAGGCTTTTATTGATAAAAAGAAAGGGGTACATTATTGCTGGTGATTAAGATCTAGGTGGAGGTAGCCTGCTCATGAGTCCCCTGTTCAGGGGTAGAATTTTCTCAAATTATCTGTATTTCAGGTATGATTGATGAGTCGACCATTCATGTCTTAGAGTTTGTATGCCCCATTACGGATCACCACCTCTACCAAGTATGGCTCTTCCCAGTTGGGCCTCAAAGCCCCGTTTGACCTCTTCCTGGTATTCAACATCACTTTCCTGAGAACTAAGTCCTCTTCCTTAAAGTTTCGGGCTTTAACCCTACTGTTAAAGTATCGAGCTATCCTGCTCTGGTAAACTGCTACCTTCTCAGCTGCTCGATCTTATTTTTCTTCTAAGAGATCCAAGCTATCTCAGAGCTTATCATCATTGCTCCCCGGTTCAAAATGTTTGACTCTAAAGGAGGTCAGTTTGACCGCTTTAACCCTGAAGGCTAGTGAGTAGGGCGTTTCCCCGGTAGTTGTTCTCTTTTTAGTACGGTAAGCCCAGAAGACCTCGGGAGGTTCCTCAACCCATCTACCCTTTTTCTGTTGTAGTTTTTTTTAATAGCTTCTTTATAGTCTTATTGGTGGACTCCACCAGCCCATTAGTACGGGGTGGGATATTGATGTGAACTTAAGGTCGATTCCTAAGCCTTCGTAAAAGTCTTTGAATCTGCCATTATCAAACTGATTGTCGAGGTCGGCTATAATGGCAAGAGGGGTTCCAAACATGTAAACTACATTGTTTTTGATAAATCTCATTGTATTTTCTTCCGATATCTAGGAGAGTGGTCCAGCTTCAACCCATCTTGTGAAATAGTAGATTGCCACAGTAGCATGCTTGACTTGACCAGGAGCAGTTGGAAGCGGTTTGATCAAGTCAACTTCCCACATAGCAAAGGGGTATGGTAAGCTAAGGGATGATAATTGCTCTGGCTGTGGGTGATTCAAGTTTGCGGTCTTCCAGTACGCTTAGCATGATTGTACCAAGATCTTTGCATCTTGGTGAATGGTTGGCCAGTAGTACCCCATGCGGAGTACATGATACGCCAGAGCCTTCCCACCAATATGGTTACCACATTCCTCTGAGTAAACCTCTTTCATTGATCATTTGGCATCTTCAAGGTGTAAACATTACCGGACTGAGAACCTCTTCATTTTCCAATCTTGGAATTGTTCCTTGGGAAGTCTCCCTTCATATAGGTAATCAACTATCAGGTCCATCCAGCATTGTTGTCGATCCAGGGTATGAATCTTCTTACTTGCCATTATGCTAGGTAGGGTAATCACTTGAAGAGGGACTCTCTAGGGTAAGGTCTGGCCACCATTCGCAGCTATCTTGGCCAGGACATCGGCTCGTCGATTCTATTGTTGAGGTACCTGCACAATCCTGAAACCTTTGAATTTGCTCATAAGTTGTTGAGCCAACTTCAGGTAGGCAATCATTTTATCCTCTTTTGCCTGATAATCTCTAGAGACTTAGTTGACTATGAGCAACGAGTCGCTCTTAACCTGCAGGTAGTCGACCCCGAGTTCTGCGGCTGCCCTTATTCCGGCTAAAAGGGCTTCATACTCTACCACGTTGTTAGTGGCTTTAAATTCATATCTAAAGCAGAGGCAACACTAAGTTCCTTCTGGATCAATTAGAACTATGTCTGCTCCTCCCCCAGCTTGCCTGAAAGCTCCATCAGTGTAAAGGATCCACGACTTGCAACCTTCTGGCCAGTTACCATATTCTGGAATCTTCTCTAGGCTATATCTGTTGTTGCAGTGGTCGCTTGGCCTAGGGGCATTGAGAGCTCTACTACAAAGTCTGCTAGAGCCTGGGCTTTTATTACGATCCTAGGCTTATACCTTAAATACTGGGTAAGCTCCATAGCCCATAAAACCAGCCTTCTAGAAACATCCGATCGTTGTAAAAACTAACGGAGGGGTTGATCCGTCACTACTGCTATCGGAAGAGCTTGGAAGTAGGGATGGAGCTTCCTTACCGAGGTTACCAAGGCATAAGCGAGCTTTTCCAAAAGGGTATAGTTCTTCTCTGGCTTGGTTAGAGCATGACTCACGTAGTAGATAGGCCGTTGGACCCTATCTCCACATTCATTGACCAAGGCCATGCTTACCGTAGTTTCTGAAATGGCCAAGTAAATTTGTAGCTCTTCTACAGGGCTTGATTTAACCAGTAGTGGAGGGCTTGACAGGTATTTTTCAACGCTTGAAAAGCTTTTTCACTCTCCTTATCCCAGTTCATGTTTCTTCCCTGCTTATTGGCTTTGAAGAAGGTTGACCGAGAAATGAACCTGTTGAGCGCTGCTACCTACCCTGTTAAGACTTGAACCTGTTTAAGTTATGTGGGGGACTCCAGATCCAGGATGGCCTTAATCTTTTTTGGGTTAGCCTATATGCCCCTCTCATAGACCATAAAGCCTAAAAACTTTCCCGCTGTCACCCCAAAGGCATATTTGGAGGGGTTCATTCTCATATGGTTCACCCTTAAGATCATAAAGGTTTTGCAGAGGCCGTCTAGATGCCCTTCGAAAGTTGATGACTTGGTGATCATATCGTCGATGTATACCTCTATTGATCTTTAAATTTTGGTCTTTAACAGCCGGTGGACCGACCTTTGGTACTTAGCTCTTGTGTTTTTAAACCTGAAAGGCATCACTTTGTAGTAATACAGACCCTCCGGTGATGAAACTGGTCTTTTCCTGGTCGGTGAGGTGCATCATAATTTAATTATACCCTGAAAATGCATCCATGAAGCTCAGGAGCTTGTTTACATAGGTGGAGTCAACTAACTAATAAATTTTTGGTAAAGGGAAACTATCTTTCGGGCATGCCCGGTTGAGATCAATATAATCGACCCACATATGCCGCTTCCCATTTGCCTTTATGACCATGACCACGTTGGTGATCCATTTAGGGTAACGTGCCTCTCTGATGAGGTCTGCTCCTGTCAATTTGTCCACTTCTTCCTGGACTGACTCATTTCTTTCAGCGTTGAAGTGCCGTCTTTTTTGTTTGATGGGTTTGAAGGTCAGATCCACTGCTAGTCTGTGAGCAGCTAAAGTCATCAGGTTCTTAGGCATCTCATCGTGACTCCATAAAGAAATGTCATTGAACTCTGTGAGGAGCCCGATCAAGCCCTCCTTCACTCCCGGCTCAAATATGGCTCTGATTCCGCCAACTTTTAAGGGATCGTCCATTCGAATAGGAATCTCTTCTAGTTTATCCACTGGATGGCCGTTTGCCCATTCCCTTCTCCTCTTCTCCTCGTCGGGCACTGCAGGGTCACCTTCAGGGTGATTTGTGGGCCCTACATCTTCAAGGGTCAATATAGAGGTTGCCCCATCTTGGATTGTTGTCACCTGGGCCAGCTGTTTTACTAGAGCTATTGGGTTGGCAGATACTTCGTAGAATCTCCTGGCTGCTTACTAATCACCCCAAACTTCCCCCACCTTGTCTCCTACTGGGAACTTCAGGACGTTGTGGTAAATGGATAGGACCCCTTTCAAGGATGATAAAAATGGCCTCCATAATATTGCATTGTAGGCTGATGAGGTATCCACCACCACGAAATCTGTCACGATATTCTCCTGGAGAGGTGTAGCTCCAATGATCACTGGTAGGATTTTTGATCCCACGAGTATGATTGAGTCCCTAGTAAACCGGTATAGCAGGGTAGTGCAACTATTGTAACACCACTGTTTCAAGTTTAGTTTTTCCAATGTGTCTTTAAATAGGACATCAACGTTGTTGCCTGTGTCGACGAGCACACGGTGTACCATGTAATTGGCAATCTGTACCGTGATCACCATAGGATCAACATGAGGCTGCACGGTGTTGTAGACATTTGCTTAGATGAAAATGATCTGTGACAACTGGAAGGGGTTGGTCGGACTCTGGTCGACCTTGAAGATACCCCTCCCCTCTCCCAAACGAGGTACTTTTCTTGTGTGATTTTTCCTGGAATTGTTGGAGGTCCCAGCCAGAGTAGGCCCTCCACTAATGGTATATATTATCTGGATTTTTTGCATCAAGTCCACCTGTTCCCCTTTTCTTTTCTCAACGTGCTAACAGATATTGGCTTGTACTTCCCGTCCAGTCTGAATGTTGTCCCTTATTTGCTGTTAGAATTCTACCAAACATCCTCCCCTTATCAAAGCCTCGATCTAATTTCGTAGGTTGTAGTACTCTGAAATGTTGTGTCCTACGTCTTCGTGAAAGTCACAATATTTATAACGATTCCTCTTATCAACGGGGGCTTTCATAGGTGCGGGCTTCTATAGCAACCCCTTGTCCCAAATGGCAAGATAGATTGTCTCATGAGATGCATTTAAGGGGGTGTAACAATCATACCCTCTCTCATCTCGAGCTATTGGGGCCACTGTCCAGGAAGGAGGTGAAGCTCTTGCAGGAGTTTGTTTTGTAGGATATTTTTCCAATCTGGGTTGAGAAATGGGGAAGCGATACATCGACTTATTGGGGGGGTTTGTTCTGGCTTTTCTGAGTTTGCTCGGGCTGGGAGCTCCCTTCTTCTGTCGCTTTACGACTCTCATGTCGTCGTGTTCCGTTTTGACCTTGAGTTGTTCATCGACCTCAATTTGCTCTAGAGCCCGATCATAGGTTCTTGGTAGGTCTTTAGAGGTCTCTTACCAAAAGAACGAAAAAGCTTGCCTGCCTACAAGTTCCTTCTGAAGTTGGCGAGGGTATCTTTCTCGGTGAAGACCCTATCTGGATGACTTGTGGAAACGCTCGACTTAAGCTCAGAGGGTTTCCCCTCTCTCCTGGATCACGTACTGTAAATGGATTGGGTCCTTCAAACGGGGCTTAACTCCTTGGAATTGTGAGCAGAATTCAGTTGACAGCTTCGTGAAGGAATCCACACTACCAACATGCAGCTTTCTAAACCAGGTCTTATCGTAATACGTGAGTGTAGTTGGGGACATTCGACATATAGCAGCCCTAATCATGTTCTGGACCACTATTTTTTGAATGAAGCTCTCTAACTAGCTCAAGGGATCCTCGGTCCTGGAGAATTTATCATTCGCCATTTTGAATTTTGGCTGAAGCTCCGTCTCCTGGATCCTTCTGGTGAAAGGAGCATTCGTCGCCGGATAAGGTGAGCAAGAAAGTCTTGACAAGAGGTGTGAAGCCTCAGATTGTTGTGCATAGGGCGACAACTTCTAGAGTAGGATATGAGGGTAGTTTCTAGGTGAAGAGGTCACTTGAGAGATTGTACTTGTCTTATCTTCTAATGGATTTTGTTTGCCGGTGGCTGCTAGCCTGTGGATGTTTCCTTTTCGAAGGTTTACCACGTTATATCTTGTGTCAACTTTTCTCTATCCCTATCTCTCTAATATTTGTATTGTGGATAGAACTCTTTGTGTATGTTGACTTCCTCTTTATAATATAGATTGTGTATGTGTTACAATTACTTGTTTGTATCACACTTTAGTTGTGTTTATATATTGATTAATTGTCTTTAATTAATATATATATTGTGATACAAGCAATCTAGAGGGACAAACTTTTGTTTGTTTCTAAGGGAGTCGAAAAAGGTGCCTAACCTATTCACTCCCCCCTCTAGGTTAGCCTTGAGCATTTAACCGTGATTGTATTTTCAATTGGTATCAAAGCAGGACACTATATTGCACTTAGTGTGAGTCCGAGGTGATACTTTCATAGTTTTTGTAAGGCGTTTGAAGTCATGGGTTTACAAGTTGATATAATGGCGGAAGAAGCCTCAAATACTAGGCCACCATTACTTCTCAAGGTTAATCATTTCAAGTTCTCTAAACTTCTTTATAGTATCACCTTTTTTACCAAGAAGTCTACGAGTAACAACCACAAACTCATCTAGTTGTTTCTTGATCAAATCATCCTTCTCAACTACTTTTCTTTGACCATTGTCTCTAGCTTCTTCAAGCTTTTCTATCTTTTTCAACAACTCAAGATTAGTAGGAATGGAACTAGAGATTCCATCATTATTTACATCAAGATTCTTGTTCAAAGATATTGTACTACCAATATCTAGTGAAGAATGAGAAGCCGTTAAAGCTACAAAGTTGCTCACCAACTCTTCATCACTTGAAGACTCACTACTCGAGCTCTCATTATCACTAGAATTATCATCACTCCAAGTAGCCACCAACACTTTGCCTTTCTTGTCTTTCTTAGATGGATTCTTGGTGCACTCACTAGCAAAGTGACCAAAGCCTTGACAATTATAGCATTGAACCTCTTTCTTGTTCATGGCTTGACTATTCTTCAAAATCCTTGGAGATGATGTTCTCTTGACTCCTTTTTCCTTAGAAGATTTTCCTTTAGGCTTGACAATCTTCTTTAGAAACTTCTTGAACCTTCTAACCAAGAGTGCCATTTCTTCATTTTCATCGTCACTCTCCTCCTCAATAGCATTGAGAGCAATTCCCTTACTCTTGATCTTTGGCTTTTAAGCACATCTCATAAGTTTGGAGAGACCCAAGCAACTCATCGATGTTCATACTATCCATATCCTTGCTTTCCTCAATGGACATCACCATTGATTTAAATCTCTTAGGAAGATATCTAAGGATTTTCCAATTTAAACGCTCTTTTGAGATAGGTACTCCAAGTGCTTGGCATTGGTTAGAAATATTAAGAAGCCAGAATTGGAAGTCTTCGAACTTTTCTTTCTCACCCATACTTAAACCTTGAAATTGTGATGCCAACATTTGAAGCCTCAATTTCTTCACCGCTGAGGTTCCTTCATTAGTAACTTGGAGAGTATCCCAAGCTTTCTTTGCGAATTCAAGATTTTGGATGTAGAAGAATTGATGCCCATCAAATCCTCAAAAGATGGCATTCATAACAAATCATATTGGTAGGTTTTAGATTTGTGTTAGCTTGATTCCATAACAAAATGCTATTTGTTTGTATTGCTTAGTTACTTAGGTGGTTCGTGATTAGACCGGTCTTCAATGATGGAAAGCGACTTCGCATGCAAAGTTCGTCTTCAAGAGGGTATATGCTTACTTGGATGCTAAGGTATCAAGATTCTTCCTCCTCTTGCAAGGCGTAGGTGCACACACACATAATTCATATGTTTGTGTCCATGAATTGTAGCACATCATTTGGTATAACACTTTCACACACTTGAAGTTGAATGCTCAGGCATTGGTAAGAAAGTAGTATGTTTTGGAAAATGCATGATTGGAGACTATCTCTATGTAGTTTGCATTCTTGTGTGAAATGTGTTTGTATGTTTATATGTTTGTATAACATGGATCTTGAACTTGATTTTAGTCTTAGATTGTTCATGATTGATTTCTGGTCATTTCGGTTACTCATTCTATTGATTTCGAGTTCCAAGTCAAAAGATACTACACTTTCAACTCATGTTGCATACATTGTCTTCGTCTTCATATATCGAGTCAAATTCTTATTTTATGGATTGATTATATTTTATTTCCATGTCCATGAGGGATTCTCAATTCGTAATCTTCAAACAGATTCGAATTTGGAGTTCGGAGGCCAAAGAAGGGTCGAAGAGAGCGAGGGGAGCGCAAGGGGTAAGGTGCGATGGCTTAAGCCATCACCATGCACCAACGAGATGGCGCGTGGCCATCTCGGCCCCAAGAGTGTTCTGCCCTGAGATGCCCATGCACCATCTCAGGGAGACACTAAGGAAGGGGGGCAAAAAGTTCATTTGGTCATTCTCTCTTTAAAACCTCTCCTTCTCTCTCATTCATCATAAGTTGAGAAAAACGAATTTGAAGAACAAGTGCAGAAATTTTCTCTCAACATTTTGATTTTTGTTTTTGTGATAACTTCTTCATTTCAACTCCGAATCACTTGATTCAAAAACCGATTTCGAGTGTCTTGAAGATTTCTACAAACTAAAAGTATTTACAGAACCAAAGGATGTATATATCTCACGTTGTGAGCAGATCTTTAGTTCGTGATTTTCATCCTTGTTGGTAAAATCTTCTTCTTCTTAGTTTTCTTCTTAGATCTTCTTATTGATTGATGTCTTTTGATTAAGAAGCATGACTATGATGATTTTTATTGCATGTTGTGGTTTTTTCAATTGTTTTTCAAGTTTAGCTAGATTTGTGATAAGTTGATTGATTTGTGTTAAACTTGATAATCATGAAATTGTTTCTAGAAATCTTTTGCTCTTATGCTTGATTGACTATTTCTAGATTTAATTTCATTTTCTAAGAGCTAGGTCTACATCAATTGGTATATTCATTTCATTGATTTGGTTCTTAGTTGATAACATGCTTAGGTTTTCTAGATATATTTATGATTGATCTTTGAAAGCATTATCTAGTTATCTTGTTGCATGTTCATAGAGTGTGTTTGACATACTTGCTATATTTGTTTGTGTTTGCATCATTTGCATCAACTTAGATCATTGCCTTGTAAAAGGTTGAAGTCTCCTGTTGAAGTGAGTGCTGTTTTGACTTGGCTAGGATCGGGGTGATCCAGATAGTCAAGTAAGGAAGTCTTAGTTAGGATCAGGGAGATCTGGATAACTAAGCAAGGAAGTCTCAACTAGAGTCAGGAGGACTCGGATAGTTGAACAAGAAGTCTTGCCTAGGGTTAGAAGGATCCTGATAGGTGAGCAAGGAATCTTCCTAGAGACAGGGGGTATTGGATAGGAAGTCAGCTTAGTAGATCACTAGGTTCAAGGATAGAGTGAGAGTGATAGCTTGTAGAGCATGTGTGATTGCTTGAGTGTGTGAATCTATTTTGAAATAGTGGATTTGCTTTTGCCGGTGGTTGTGGTATCAACCCGTGGATGTTTCCTCTTAGGATTTTTTACCACATAAATATCTTGTGTTGATTTTTAGCATCTTTAATTTCTTCACTTAGTTGATTTGTGTCACTTGAACATTTGCTTTGTCATATATCATTTTGGATATTGTACTAAGTGTTGTATAAGATTGCTTATGTTTTTTAGGAAGATTAAAATGTGAGCATATACCTATTCACCCCCCCCCCCCCCTCTAGGTATATTTTACGCTATAATTGGTTAAGGGAATTTACAATTGGTATCAGAGCTGGTGTCTAGAAGTAATTAGATAGGTCCATTTTATAGTGTTTGTTGTTTTTGTGCTATGGGTGATTGTATGTTGGAAGGTGCATCTAGTGCTAGATCTACTCTTGAATAGTGGTAACTACTCCTTTTGGAAAATTAGGATGAGAGCCTATATTAGATCCATCAATGAAAAGGCATGGATGAGTATTGAGGAAGGTTATGAGATACCTGCCAAAAGGCAAGAAGATGGCACTATGATTTTGAAGCCGAGAGCCGAATGGACGACTATTGAATTTGATAATACTAAGTGGCATCATAGGGCAATGAATGCAATATTTGGTGGTATAGATGGTACTCAATTTATCTACATCCAAAACCTCGAATCAGTAAAAGAAGCATGGGATACTTTGCAAACTATCAATGAGGGTACGTTGGCGGTTCGAAGGTCAAGAGTACAAATGCTTACCTCTCAATTTGAAAGTCTTGTTATGGATGAGGATAAGAAGTTAGTAGACTTTCAAACTAGTCTCTTGAATATCACCAATCAAAGTCAAACTTTGGGATACCTATATCCACAAGAGAGAATTAATTGGAAAATCTTAAGATCCTTACCTAAGAGATTTAAAGCAAAGGTGACCACAATTGAAGAAAGCTAGAACGTTGATCTTATGAGGGTTGATGAGCTTCTTGGGTCTCTACAAGCATATGAGCTTGGGTTCAAGCCAAAGTTTGAGGATAAGGGAATAAAACTCAAAGTGACTAATGAGAAGAGTGAAGATGATATAGTTAGTATGGTGATAGCTTTCAAGAAATTTCTAAAGAACATATGTTCTAAGAGAGAGGAAGTTGATAAAAAGATCACTCTAAAAGAAATGGTAGATTGTAAGGATAAATCTAAGAAGAAGCTAATTCGATGTCTTGAATGTAATGGGATTGGATTTATTTCTACCAAGAGTGCTAATGAGAAGAAAGAGTCTAAGAAAGGCTTAGCAATGGCGGCTACTTTGAGTGATGTGAGTAATGTGGAAGAGGAAAAGAAGTCCTCGGATATTCATGAATAATCTAGAAATTGTGTTGCTCATATGGCCATATATGAAGGAGGATTTGAGGATAGTAGTGAAGAATCCTTAAGTAGTGAGGAAAGTGAATACTCTTCAAGTAATGAAGATAATGAATTCTCCTCACATCATGATGAAACAAGCTTAAATGACAATATCCATCAACTAACTAGTGAAAATGTCGAGAAGAATGATGAGAACAATAAGTTGAAGTTGATCAATGCCAATTTAGTGGTGATAATCAAAGCTCTTGAAAATGAGAAGAATATGTCTTTGGAGAAGCTAAACAAGCAATGTAAAGTCATTAAGGAGCATAAAGAAACCATTGAAAAATATTTTTCAAAGATAGAAGAAAGTGCTCAAGAGCTAGATGTTTTGAAAGAAGACTTTACTATGAAGTTGTTTATCATGGAAGGAGAGAATAAGCAAAAAGAGAATAAAAAGCTTAAAGACAAAATCCTTAGTCTAGAGAATAACTTGAAAGATAGTAATGAAAGACTAGGAATTTTGAAACAAGAAGTTGAGCAAAAAGATTGATTCTCTTGATCATGCTCAAAGACTTGAAAATGTACTTAGAGTCAAAATTAGTAAGCATGAGTGTCAAGAGAAAATGCTTAGTGATAAGCTTGATGAGGCTAACAAGATGATAGGTAAGATGTCATCTAGTGCTAGTAAAGTAGAAACTCTCATCAAGATTGGTAAGCATCCTAGTGACAAAAGATGAATAGGTTATGTGAATGAAAAGGTTAAACCTTTATTTAACAATTCTACTTTTGTCAAAGCATGTGGTAAAATGAATATAGGTACTCTCTCTAACGGTGAAGCCATGGATGCAACCGGAGGTGCCTCAACATCAACAAGGAGCAACAAAGGAAATTCTCAATAAGGTCAAAGACAAAAATCATCATTTTCTCATGCAAAAGACAAATCATCAAGGAATGGACATCAAAGAGGTAATAATGTGAGAATGTATACTACTTCAAATGCTCAAGCTAAAGGTAACCCTCTCAAATTTGTACCTATTTGCCATTTTTGTAACATGGTAGGACATATAAGACCTAGATGCTATGAATACATTCGTAAATGCGAATATGAGAATGATTTTTATGATATGTCTTTGATGAATGGTCCTAGGAAATCATCCATGTATGAATCTAGATCTAGACCTAGGAAGACCTTAGAAAAGCATGTTGAGAAAAATATTGTTGATGACTTGCTTGTGAAAACACATGTTGTGCCTCATAATACTATGCATAAAATGGTTGATAATGCTTTGTTTGACTTGTTTGAAAATGTGACTAATAAAGTCAATTTGCATGATAGTAAGCCAAAGAATAAGTCAAGGCATGTTGTTAGTAGTAATGAGAAGCATGGTGTTAAGAAAATTTGGATTAGAAAAGGCTCAACGACTATTTCTTCCAAAACCAAAGACAAAGACAAGAAGAGCTATGGAATTTCTCAACCAAAGCATGCACACTCAAAAGGTAATTTTTCTAAATTTATTCCGGTTTGTCATTATTGTAATGTGATTGGTCACATTAGGCCTAGATGTTATGAATATATTAGACAATGCAAACTAGGGAATAATATGCATATTAGTGAGTTGAACAAATCTTCTTTGAAAGGTTCTAAACATGATAATTGTTTTGATGTTTTGAAAAATGTGCATATTGGTCATGATCATGTCAAGAAACTTACTAGGAAAGTTTGGATTAAAAATCATGATGTGAAAAAGGTTCCTAGTCCTTCTTCTAAACATGTTGATATTGATAAATAATTGAATGTTGTGCATAATAATGATAAACATGTGAAGAAGAATGTCAAGAAGATTTGTATGGATGAGAATGTGAAAAAGCATGATGGTCATATATCATGTATTGATGAAATATTTGTGCATGGCAATAACAATGAGTTTAAAATGAGTGATATTTTCATGAAGAAGATAGTTGATGATTTATCTTCTAGATTTCATATTGCCATGAGTAATGATCATGATTTTATTTGTGTTGGTTCAGCTAAGACCAATATGGTCAAAGGTGAGTGCTCTCATACTTGATTGAGTAGCACATATGAGAATAATTTTTTTTTGTTCTTGTTTGTTAAGAGTTCTAAGTTTGAAGCTTGACTAAGTCATTTGTAATATGCTCGATTCACTATTCAAACTTGGTGTCTCTTGTCAATACATGGACTTAATATTCTTATACTTTTACTATGATGGTCAAAATTTGTTGGTTGACTTTAGAGAAGTCCAATTTTGAAATCTATTTGGTGTAATTTGTTAAGACTTTTGGAGAAAGTCATTTCATATGTTTGTTTGAGTTGAGATGTTTAGTCTTTATTCTCTTAGGAAGACACACCAACAACTTGTTGTCATGAGGACAAACAAGCCAAGAGAGCTCATAAAAAGGGCAAAGACTTTACGTTGATGAAAAAGCTTGCTAGGTATATCTCTACTCTAAAGGTTGCTTTCTTGATTCATCTTTTCAACTCTATGTGTGCATTACATCATGTAGCATGTCATATTAAAGAACTAGTATAGCTTTCATATGGATCTTGATGACATTTGCTCTCTAAAGATCATTTAGTGATTTGTTAACAATGATCTTATATATGATGTGTGAAATGCTTGTTTGATTGATGAGTGGCATACTTTTGAAGAAAAAAAATACGAGCTTCATATTCAATGAAAGATACTCTATTGAGAAGTAAAGATCTTAAGTAAATCTCTTTGTATTGCTTTTAGATCATGTGCTTTTAAGCCTTAAAAAAATGGTTTTCAAAAGTGCACACTTTTCTTCTCTCATGTGTTTAGTTTGAGTAAGTTGAGTTTGAAGATATGTGAGTTATGGATGCACCTTGAAGTCTTTTGACTAGTACATTTTAGATGACCTATGGTTAGTATCCACTTTGCTTTGGCAACTATATAGAACTCAATGAGAACCTTCATGAAAAGGGCTACACACTTTGGTTGTACAGCCACTTAATGTAGGAAAGGGCTACACCATTGTGATGAGTGAAAGCCATCATGAAGTGCATATTTTTATGTTTAAAAAAAAATCAAAGAAGTGTTGCAAATAATCAATAAAAAAAAATCTTTGATTCAAAACCTAAAAAGAAATGGAGGAAGGCTTAAGGGAGTATAGTTGAAAATTTTGATTGCTCGGGTTGAAAAACAGAAATGGAATTCTAAGTCACATGCACACACACGCTCATATGTTGAAATCTATTCTCTTAAAAGCAAACATTTCTGGATGATAATCGGTTTAACCTTTTATGGAAAAGCTTAGGATGAATAGATGTTGATATGGTTTGTATGTTGATGATCCAATTACTCCTTTATATATGTTTGAAGCAAATCCACACACACACTTATTTTGCTTACAAGTGAATTTGATTTGCTAGCAATTTTAGAAGAATTATGAGAGAGATTGAAAAATCTTGGTGTATCTTTCATAATTTGTGGAGCTTATTTTGTTGAATTTCTTTAAAATTGCTTCATTGTATGATTGTATGGATATCATTGTGAACAATATCCTATCTTAATCTTAGATAGAGCACTTATCAAGGGGGAGCATAGTATGCTAGACTTTGTTCTCTTTTATGATAAGTTCACATGATTTTATTTTGATAAAAACATGACATAATTGAACATTGAGAATGCATGTTACTTATCTCATATATTTGACTCAATTCCCTTGATTATCCCTTGTTTGTCTCTTTGACTTTTCCTTGACAAAAAAGGGGGAGAAATGTATACCTCACCATGTGTGGAATAAATGTACCTCTTTGTGGATTATCGACATTCTTGTATTAAGGGGGAGAGTTCTTTTCTTAAAGGGGAGTAAAGAATTCTTGTATTTTGAGGTTAAGGAACTAAAGGGAGTGCTTTAAAGTGAACTTTTATATGAGATAAATGATTTCTTGTTTTATTTTTGTGGATGTATCTCACCAATCTTCTTTGTAGAAGATCTCTTGTTTGTTTGGTTGTGCATGTCTCACTGGTGCCTTGATGATTAAAGAGGAGAATCTTGAAGACTCATAAAGACTTGAAGATATGTTAGTTTAGGGTTCTCATTGTAATGTAAGGATGTGAGATGTGGGAAGGCAATCAACTATGAGTGGTCATTGTATGGTGAGTTTGAGGTTTTGTAATAGAATAGCCAAAGGGGGAGATTGTTAGGTTTTAGATTTGTGTTGGATTGATTCCATAACAAAACGCTCTTTGTTTGTATTGCTTAGTTCCTTAGGTGGTTCGTGATTAGATAGGTCTTCAATGATGGAAAACGACTTCGCATGCAAAGTTTGTCTTCAAGAGGATATATGCTTACTTGGACGCTAAGGTATCAAGATTCTTCCTCCTCTTGCAAGGCGTAGGCGCACACACACACAATTCATACATTTGTGTCCCTGCATCGTAGCACATCATTTGGTATAACACTTTCACACACTTGAAGTTGAATGCTCATGCATTGGTATGAGAGTAGCATGTTTTGGAAAATGCATGATTGGAGACTATCTCTATGTAGTTTGCATTCTTGTGTGAAATGTGTTTGTTTGTTTCTATGTTTGTATAACATGGATCTTGAACTTGATTTTAGTCTTAGTTTTTTCATGATTGAGTTCCGGTCATTTCAATTACTCATTCTATTGATTTCGAGTTCTAAGTCGACAATTCAAGTTTTGGTTCATCCAAGTATAGCTCCAACTGTGATTTTTGGTTGCAAACAGTTGAATATTCTTGTTGGCTATAAGCTTTATACTCTTGTACATATAGTTAACTGAAATTATAAAACAAAATAGAAAAATAACAGCTGTAAAACAGAAAAATAACAGCTGAAAACCAGAAAAATAATAGCTGAAAAATAAAAAAAGTCAAAAATTACCCGCATAATGTTTGTACCGAAGATGTCACCGCCCGTATAGGTCATGATGTCACCACCTTTACTAAAACTAGATAATGATGTTGAACTAGATCCCCTTGTACTCATTGAAGTGAACGTGTACTCATTGAACAATGATAACAACTTGCTTCGAACAATGTCTACCTCCGATGAATCAATGCCATAAACCTTCTTGTAAGCAAACTCCACAAACGTCATCTTATAGCGAGGATCTAAAATCAAAGCTATTGCCAAGATAACACTAAACTGACCCCAATACTTGTGGTATTTACTATACATTTGAATGGCCATCTTTTTCAAGAACACATCACTATTTTCCATGTTTTGCTTCAAAAACATATAAGTTGAGAACACCTTAGGGAAAAACAGATTTGAAGTTGGGTACTTTGTTCCCGAGAAAACACAAGTAAGATCATAGAAATATTGTAAAAAAAAGAAAATTTTCTGTACTTTTTCCCACTCACTCGGACTAGGGCAATGCTTGAAATTATTATCACTCAACTCTAAAGAACACCAAGCATGACGATAATAAATAGCACTTTGAAGCATAAGAAAAGTTGAATTCCACCTAGTTGGAACATCTTGCTTCAAACCCATCTTAGACTCCAAAGAAACTTGCTTACAACAACCTAAAAACGTTTGCTTTCTTACTTGTGATCCTCTAATATATCTAATACAATCACGAATTTTAAGGACAACATCATCTATTTCCTTCAAGCCATCTTGAACAATCAAATTAACAATATGGGCACAACAACGAATGTGTAAAAAATCTCCATCACTTATAAGTGCCTTCTTTAAGTTCAATTGAGTTTTCAAAATATCGAAAAACGATTTATTGGATGAAGCATTATCCAAAGTAATCCAAAATATCTTCTCTTCAATTCCCCATTCACATAAAAATGTATATATCTTGTGAGCTAAGGACACTCCATCATGTGGTGGTAACATTATACAAAAATTTAGCACTTTCTTTTGTAAAATCCAATTTCCATCAAGAAAATGTGCTGTGAGACATAAAAACCCATCGGTATTTATAGAAGTCCACAAATCACTTGTCAAACAAATCCTACAAAGAGTATTTTCTAGCATTGTTTTTATCTTTTGTTTTTCTCTAGAAAACAACCTTAACACATCGGCTTTCGCAGTGTTCCTAGACACCAAAGTGACATCATCACACAAATATTCAATAAGTCTTCTAATCCATGACCACTCTACAAATTTAAAAGGTAAATCATGTGAAATAATGGCAGCAGATATTATATCCCGAACTACTTGAGGATCCTTACGATTAGTCACTACCATATCACCTTGACTACCTTTATTCAATAGCATTTGTTTTAAATCATGATGTGCAAGCTTAGTGCAAGATGACATGTGTCATATCATATTACCTGTGCCATGAATACTTTCACAAAGATATGTCTTACTACAACCCTTACATTTGCACCGTAACCTGCCATCTTTACCTCGTGGCAGCTTCACAAAAACGTTCCAAACCTTTGAAGTCTCCTTCCTTTTACGAGAAGGCTTGCTCTGTACAACTTTCTTCTCTTTACTAGTATCACCACCAGTATTTTCTACTTGTGTATCACCATCATTCTCCTTTTCCATACTCTCTGAGTCGATGGTAAAATTATTGTTATCAACTTCATTGGAATCCATGGATATTTGATCTGTAAAATGTGAATAACAATTAAAATGTGGATAATTGTATCAGTAAAGAAAACTTGTTAATTAAATATAAGTAACACATATTTGCAAAATGTGAATAACACATATTTCAATAAGTATCCACATGGACCACATGCTATAAAAAATAAAATATAAGGCAAACTTGTTAATTTTTTTAGGCAACTTGTTAATTAAACAACATATCATGCCAGAAAGAATTATTTCATATTAATGATATATATTAATATAAAATCAAAACAACTATTATTTCAAAATCAACATCCCTAAATAAACCAAGAAATTAGAGATCAGATGTATAGCCTACTATCTAACATCTATACAAAAACACAGTATACTTGCAAGGGCATTGATCACCAATAAATAGTAAATTAGAATCTTAGAGGTTCAAGTCCCCAAAATGGAATATAGACTGCTTTCTTAAATCTAGCCCACATTTTAGGGAACAAAAACCATTTAAGAGTCCCTAGCTAGTAAATCACATCAGGCAATCACGAAGTCCTCGATTTCTTTAAAGTTTGAGTTCACAATGCTCTGACTAGTATATAGATATAGATACCACACATCATCAATGCTAATTCATAATTGGATCCTCTTAACTCGTGATTTCTAACGTTCCAAATAAGCTTACAACAAAACTTTAATTTTTCTCCAGAACTGTGAGTCTCTGCAATAGTGCAATTTGGTTTCTAAAAATATCCCAAAAGCAATTTATTGATTGGAAAAGTACAATACGATGAATTTCAAACATGTATCAGAGTTCAAAACATAAATCGGTGATGCGGCCGATTACCAGTGATGCAAAATAACAAAATAAAACTTAAAAAAAAAAAGCAAAATAAAAAACGAATTAAGAGAAGAGGTCGACTCTTACCAGTGATGCGGCCGTAGACGGAGAGAGTCACAGATCGGTGGAGGGCCGGAGGCCAGTGAGAGAAAAGAGAAGTGGCAACGAGAAAAGAAGAGAAGCGGCAGCGACTGAGAGAGACTGAGAAAAAAGAAAGTGAGAGTCGTGTGAGACACTGAGACCTTTAGGGTTTGACAACATTTTTTTCTTTATATAGTATATCAATAATTTACAGATATGTCCCTTCTTATTAAATTTACAATTTTACCCTTACTAATCATGTCAACCCGTGACCCGTTAAGCTAAACTCGGACACGACACGATTATTAAACGGGTTAAACGGGTTAAACGGGTTGACCCGTTTATTGACACGACCCGTTTAATCTCAACCCAAACCTGTAATAAATGGGTTCGTGTCGTGTCGACCCGTCGTGTCGTGACCCATATTGACACCCCTACTCTCAGACCTCACCTCTCTGTTCTCTTAGCAGTCAACTCTCAAGAGCTCCGATCTCGTTCTTCAACAACACCTCGTTGTCCGATCTCTTTCCGACCAAGGTTTGTCACTATCTTCTACTCTTCTTCAATTCTTCTTGTCACTTTGTATTCTAGCCCTTCTCGTTTTCTACTTGTCTAGTTTATAGAAATGTTAACACTTAGCAATTTCTTACTTTCTTTTATGAAAGAACATATGTGAAAATTGAATAAGTTATTTGTTAGCTATTGACTCTAAGCATCATTTTGTTGCAAATCTGTACGTTTTCTTTAACTTAAGACATGAAGGATTACAAATTCATTTAAGCAATTAGTTTTCTCTTTTCTCAGTTCTTCTCCAGCCAAAACTTCAACGAGATTCGATCTGCTGTTGGTTTCGTCAACTAAACAAAGGTATAACCTTTAAACTTTTTTTTTTCTATAATGTTTTAGCTTTTGCCTTTTTCTCTGTTTGTGTTGGATTGTAGTATTGGGTGTGCTATCTTTCTGTTGAATATTGGAGAATTGGAGAGATTTTGTGCTCATTATTTGAATTTTGGGGTTTCAATGTTCACAAAGATTTCCTTGTGAATGATATTAATCATATTATAAAAAGGCTTAATTCAAAATTGTTTATTTGTGTAATCTTAGATGATAATATTGGCATCGCTTCAATCAACAAAAAAAGCATGATGGAATTAAAGTGTTGTAGTGTTGCTTTCTTTCATTTTTTTAAGGTTTATTAAAGTGTTGTACTGAATTGTTAATGTAACCAAATTAATAAATTATTCAATTATTTGTACCAGCATCCGAAAATTACCAGTGGATGGAATATAGATCATGTATGTCAATATGGTATCTTTTTGCTTTTGAAAATTTACAAGTAAAATAGTTATGTTCATAGATTAGAGTATTAAGTAAAATTTCTTAATATGTAAGCTAATTGTTTTTTTGTCTTATCCTTAAATCTTAATTGAAGATGAATGATTCATGAGTAAGCCTTTAATTTTTTGTATCTGCATGATTTTCACTATTTTTTTTTGTTTCTTTGGAGATAAAGATCGAGTGATAAATGCATCCATGATTTTTTGTATCTGCAGGAGGAGTGACAAAATGAAATGCATGCTTTCATGTATGTGGAATGTGATATGGAAATTAGAAGTGAAATGAATTGCAAATGATTTATTTCAGTTGTAATTTTGATTTGGAGTTTAGATTATTTATTTTGGAATGTATTATTAATTTATTATGCTGTTATACACCATACTAGTGTTTTTAACTAATTCTTGAACTTTTATTTTTGTGTTTGGGATGTATTATTTATTTTGGAATGTATTATTAATTAATTTAATATGTTATTTATATTTTGTAATGGATTTATATATTGTAGATTTGTAGTCAGGTTTGAATTTTTTTTTTGTTTTTTTTGGTTTTGTGCTATTTAAATTTATGAAAATGATCAATTATTAACAAAAAAAATGGATCCAATAGCCCATTAAACTTGAAAACATTAAGAAGATTGATTAAGCACATTTGGCCCATAACCGAAATGAACCGAACCGATTAAAATCGGTTCAGTTCAGTTCGGTTGTCATATCTTATTCACTTTAAACCAGTTCAATTTTAGATGAACCGAAAAAAATTCTGTTCAGTTCGGTTTTTTTCAAAACCGAACCGAATCGAACTGTACCCACCTATAATGGTAAATGGAAAACCCTTCGATTATAATACTTATATATTTATTTATTTATTTTTACAAAATGATGACCCGGTTATAGCCCGGGTCAGCCCACCTTTACATCAACTCTAGTTGAGTACTTTATTTGTGGTTATTCTACAATTGTGATCCACTACGTAATGTTCGATAGTCTTATCCTAGACTATTCATATGGTGATATGTGAATATAGGCACTTTATATGATGTGATCATATAGGACTGAGTCACGATCTATATAAATCTCTCACCAAGATCCGTTACATGATGAGATTCATATATATATCAACAAATGATGACTATATATGGATGATCTTAATCCTGCGTGTCTTATCGATCCCTTCAGGTTAGATTGTGGTTTTTGATATACCATAGGTGAGATCAAAGTTGCATTCTCGGTCAATAACTTTGTATGTAGGAATCGCGGTTTGGCATGTGGCTGGGAAGGTTTGTACACAATAGTGAAAAATCGACTCCTTCTTGCGAGAAGTAAATAGTAGTTCCCTTAAAAGTTGATTCGGGGCTTAAACAATACGAGCACTCTCTTTTTGCCATAAAGGAAGTTAGATTTATTGTTTATTAGAGAATCAATTACACTAATGGAAAAAATATAATTAGAGGGATATAACGGACTTTATGATCTAGCTCTAATTATGAACTACATGTGGAGGATTATACCATATGCAATAGCTATATCGATGGACAATTATAATTTAGTTTTTGTAACACATCTACAGTTACGATAGTGCAACCCCGGATTTTTAGTGGAATAACGCCGAGGTTAATAATCATGAAATATTAAATAAATAGTTTAATTAATTATTTCTAAGTATTATTTGAGCTCAAAACTGTGGGTTCTTTAGGTCCCCTTACTAGCCCAATTAATTAAATATAACAAGGGTCACGGTTAATTAATTGGATTGTCCAATTAATTGTGTTACGAATGTGACATGTATTTATTCAGGGATTAATTGAATAATGACATTATTGAATTAATATATTAATATTTAAATTAATTAAATTAATTAAATAATTATATTATTTAATTAATGAATTAATAATTATGAATTATGAATTAATTATTAATCATAATTATTAAATGGAGGTTGCAGGTTTAAATCTGTAGGGAAAAATCAGTTCAAAACGCGGCGGAAGTGTAAAATTGGGGTTTGATATATTTAAATTTTTTCCCTTTAATAGAAAGAACTTTAACTTAGATTAATTGACATATATTAAAAGTATCGTACCTTTTTCTCGTGACGATTGAACTAACGTCGAATTGAATCCGCAAGATCTTCCAATCCAATCACGAACGTGAATCACCTAGGAGTGTAAACTCCCTTTCTTTAAATTATATACATGAGGTTAGAAACAAACTAAATCTCTTTCTTTGTTAGTCACAATAATCCTCCAAGAAGAAAAACAAAGAATGTTAGGTCACTTGTGAATTATCAATCAATTTGATTGAAACTCATGTGAACATAGATTTGATATTGTACACAAAATCTTTTAATGTAGAGGCCACTAGTGCACTATCGAATAAAAGCGTTCTTTTTTCCTTTTCCTCTTTGCCGAATTTTCACACACTAATCTTTAGAGTTGGACGAATTTATCTAGAGCAAGAACCAAATTCTCTACGCTCAAAATTCTCTCTTGATCGAATTTTACCCTTGTATAAGCCCTAGCCTTGGCCGAATTTTCTAGTAAAATTATTGCTTGGCCGAATTTAATAGGTAATATATATAGGACACCAAATCCTCTCTTAAGAAGGATTAACTTGGTGGGCAAAAATCCTTTCCTTAGGTGGATTTACTTGGTGACAAAGAATCCATTTCAAAGAAGAATTCTTTTCTACACCAAGATTCCTAATCATACTCAAATAGTGTATTTATTCAATAACCAATTATTGAATATAATTAAATTATGACTAAATTAAAACTTTCTAATTTGACCAATTCTCTACTAGAGTTTTAATAGCAATCAAATACTTTCTAATTTGACTAGATAAATAAATTTTCGGCCAAGAAAAGAAAAAAAAAATATTCTTCCTCTTATGTGGCCAAACATAGCAAGAAGAAATAGAAGTTTTTCTTCAAGCCTTTGCATCCTCCTGTACGTTCCTTGAAGATTG
The DNA here is from genome assembly GCA_032871835.1 of Dipteronia dyeriana. Taxonomy (NCBI): domain Eukaryota; kingdom Viridiplantae; phylum Streptophyta; class Magnoliopsida; order Sapindales; family Sapindaceae; genus Dipteronia; species Dipteronia dyeriana. Next base: position 72,012,916 of record CM065297.1, on the reverse strand, counting down.
TGACGCACCTACACGTAGTTGTTGGATCGAGGTATATATCGAGGAAGACTTGGTGGTTAGAAATCAGAATAAAAGCTTAAAGAAACGAAGGAGTAGGTCTTCAAGGATATGACCTAATTCTCTTTAATGTATTCTTATATATTGTATATGGTTTACAAGTTACATCAAAAATTGTAAAACCTCTTTTCCACTGCGCAACGTAAATCTGGGTTCTTACAATTGCTATCAGAGACAATTATACAATATATAAGAATAAAAGTTTTTTTTCATAGTTTTATTCTTAAACTTGCATGTATGGTGTGTGTAGGCACTCTTTGATGATTGTATGATGTTTATAATTTTTATTTATTTTATAATCATCGTTGATCATTAATTGAATGTCACAATGGGTTTAGAATGTTTTTAATGAGTTGTAATTTTTGTTTCTATTGTATTTTCTTGCTGTAAATTTTTTGCCGTGTATTTTATTGTAAAATATGTATGAAGAAATCAGAGAGAAGGCGGAAGAGCGAATCGAAAATGAGTGCGCGTGAGACATACGAAGGCACGCGAGGCTAACTGTCATGCAACCGCCAGGGCACAGTGGGTGCACAGTAGCCATGCGTTGCGCCTATACGTGTTGTGCGCACAGTGGCCAGGCTACGAGACTGGATTGTTGGCAGTGCAAGTCTGTAGTGTGTGGATTGTTTGTGCGCGAGGCAGCTTTGTTCACGACTGGTTAGTTTATGCATGGCTGGCTGGTTGCAGATACTTGTTGCTGTGCGATTGTCGTGTGTGCTGTTGTGAGCAACCCATGTGTGCGAATGACACCACACGCGAAAGCGTTAGGGTTGCGAATATGCGACGCTTAGGTTTCTGAATTCAAAAAGGATTTTGGACTGTTTTTTTTTTTTTTTTACCTTTGGCCTCCAATAAGTGTTACAGTAACACTTGAGCTTTAGGTTTGATTCATGAGATGGGTCACAACATAAAAAAATATAATTTATTTAATCAAGTTGGACTTGGTTAAAAGCCCAAAATAAGAAGAACCCAAATACTTGAAAAATATTGGAATTACTTGAAGATCAAGGAATGTCTTGGATAACTTTTGTAATTAGATTTATTTATTTTTAAGTTAGATAAACCATTGTACTCAATCAACTTATGTATGCTTTTATTATGATATGATTAAAGTATTACCATGTATATACATGTCATTTAAATTAGGTGTGTCTGCACGCACGCGCGCGCGCACACACACACACACACACACACATATATTGATATATCATGCATGCACAATTACCATTAACAATTATGTGTTTTTTTTAATTTGATTAAAAAATAAGATATTCACATAATTGGCTATTAAATAATGAGATTAGCTTTTAGAGTAAAAACTTGATAATTCTCATTAATGAATAGTCTATTAATTTAATTGTTTAATTAGTTAGATTAGTTAGGTCATTCACCAAATATTAGGTTTAATTAGGTTAAAGCCCTAATATAATTGGACCTAATAACGTGATTAGTTTTAATAGTTAAAACTTGGTAAATCACATTAAATAATTCTAGTCTTAGTAAAATTGTTTACATAGATTGAATTTTGAATTATGTACTAGATTTTTAATTAGTTAAAAATCAGATTAGTTTATTTGTTAATAGATTAAGATTCTAATAATTTGTTATATATGCCCTAGACATTTAGATTGAAATTAGCCATTTAATCTTAGTAATATCTAGATGCATTGATAATTGAAAACCCTAATTCTAAAATGGTGGGAAAGGGATATATGACATTATATCTTGCAGTCTCCATCATTAGTTCAACACTGTGAGATTCAAGTGAGTTATAGGTTGACATCTTACCTGTTTGTAAATCTTGTCTAGAAGGTAAGATGACTAAGAGACCTTTTACTAGAAAAGAGCTTAGAGCTAAAGAACCGTTAGAGCTTATACGTACAGACATCTGCGGACCGATGAATGTTAAAGCTAGTGGTGGTTATGAGTATTATGTCACCTTTATAGATGACTACTCAAGATACAGATATGGATACGTCTACCTAATGCAACAAAAGTCAAAAACATTTGAAAAGTTCAAAGAATTCCGAGCTGAAGTTGAGAATCAATTAGGTAGGACTATCAAGTCACTATAATCGGATAGTGGAGGTGAGTACCTTGACCAAGAGTTTAAAGAATTTCTGGTTAAGCATGGGATATTTTCCCAACTCACAGCTCCCGGTACACCTCAGCAAAATGGTGTAGCGGAGAGGAGAAATAGAATCCTAATAGAAATGGTGAGATCTATTATTAGTTTCTTATCATTACCAAACTTCTTCTAGGGATATGCGTTACAAATAGCGGCATACATTTTAAATGTAGTACCATCCAAATATGTTCCTAAGACTCCCTTAGAGTTGTGGAATGGTAGCAAAGCTAGTTTGTGACACTTTCGCATATGGGGGTGTCCATCACACGTGCTGAATAACAGAAGTGGAAAACTAGACTTTAAGTCTGTTGTCTCTCTGTTTGTAGTATACTCCAAGGAGACCAGAGGTGGACACTTCTATAGTCCAAAGATAACAAAGTATTTGTATCGACAAATGCAACATTTCTTAAGGATAATTACATTAGTGACCATAAACCTCATTCTAAGATTGTATTGAATGAGTTGGAGCCTGGTGAAACATATCTTCATTAACAAGAGTTGTTGATCTATAAACATCTGAGAGTCAGATGATTCCTGATCAGGATACACTACCACTTAGACGTAGTGAGAGGGTTGTGAGATAACCTGAAGGCTATTTAGACACAGGTGAGGGACAAGGTGTTGTCTTTGATGATAGTGTGGATGATCCATTGACATTTAATAATCCAATGGAAGATCCTCATATAGAGGAATGGCTTAAAGCCATAAATCTCGATGTACTCTAACTCAGTCTAGGATCTTGTAGACTTATCGGATGGGATAAAACCCATCGGGTGTAAGTGGATCTATAAGAGAAAGAGAGGAGTAGACGGGAAGGTAGAGACCTTCAAGGTAAGGCTAGTGGCCAAAGGTTATACCCAGAAAGAGGGGGTCGATTATGAAGAGACTTTCTCGCTAGTAGCCATGTTTTATTCTATTAGGATTCTCTTATCCATTACTACTTATTTCGATTATGAAATTTGGAAAATGGAAGTCAAGACTGCATTCTTGAATGACAATCTTGACGAGAGCATTTATATGATGCTACCAGAAGGATTCGTGTCTCCAGATCAAGAGCAAAAGGTTTGCAAGTTACAAAGGTTCATCTATGGACTTAAGCAAGCATTTTGATCTTGAAACATCAGGTTTGATGATGTGATCAGAACTAGGGGTGGGCAAAAAACCATTGAACCAAACCGAACCGATCCAACCGGTTTTTTTCCGATTCTTATAGGTTGGTCGGTTCAGTTCGGTTCTTTTTTTTCTAAAATCGGATTTATCCGGTTCGGTTTTTTGTTCACTATCTAGAACCTAAAACCGAACCGAAAACCAATGCATATATAAAAAAAAACAAAAATTTAAGGCATTCAGCAGTCCCTTTACCCATCCAAACACAAACCCTAAAATTCTCTCCACTCTCCTTCTCTCTTGTCCACTGCCCTAAAATTCTCTCAACTCTCCTTCTCTCTCTTCCACTAGTCGTTGTTCCTTCCGGCCGTCTGCTAGTCATTGTTCGTTTCGACCGTCCACTGAACTCTTACCACTTTTTCTCCATCAATTCTCCAACGATTCCACATGCTTAACTCCTCTCTGCACATTTTCCTTCTAGGTACGTCTTCTTCTAGATTCAACAACAAATATTCTTCTAGTTGTTTGAATGTTGGTCCTTCAATTTTAGATCTACTGTTTACCGATTTCTTTTTGTTCTATATCTTCTTTCAAATCTCTCATGTTTTAATTTTCTTTTCTTTTTAACTATTTATCGATTCAATTTCAGATCTACTGTTTACTGATCCCTTTTGTTACAAGATATTATTTTTGTTATTTTAGGTTATTTTGAGGGATAAATTTGGTAGTGAAACCAAATATCTGGGTTTGGTAGAGCAATTTCTACATATCTTGATTTGGTTTGGTTTGTGCCTTTAATGATGGTGTTACAGTTAATTTCTCTTTCAATTGCTTTTAAAAAATGAACTTAATTTTTTTTTCATTTCCGTCTGTACATATCTATAATTAATCTTGTTGGATTATAATCTTTAGATGTAGTCGAGATGAAATTGGATTGGTGTTGTTGCAAACATCACCATGATATAGTTTTATACGTAATATATTGGGGCAATGGTTGCAAATTTCAATAATATATTCTGATTTTTATCTATTTTAATTTTTTACATAAAAAATATATATGGTTTAGGTCATGTTCATGCCTTTTTAAATTTGTTTGTTTGTTATATTAATTCTGTTTTTGATTTTGTTAGGTTGCTTTGATGAGAATTGACCACCCGTGTTCCCATTCTTTTCAGCTACTTGTTTTATCTCCGAGCTCCCCAGCAAAGCTATCTTTTTATTGTTTTAGTATGTATAATTTTCTGTTGTAATTTAGTCGTATTCAGTCTAATGTTTATTTTATTTTCAAACAATAGCATATTTTAGTGTGTTTTGTAATAAGTCAAATTCGGCCCACTATGCCCAAATGAAAAAACTAAGTAAAAATAAAAGTCCATACATTTTTCCCATTAGGCCCAAAACCAAAAAAACCGAACCGAACCGGTCCAACTCGATTGGTTTTTTATCGGTTGGCAAACGTTAATTTGATTGGATCGGTTCGCATTTTTAAAAACCAGACTTTATCAGTTTTTTATCGGTTCTATGAAAAAATAAATCGATCCAATCAATGCCCACCCCTAATCAAAACCTATGGCTTTTAGCAGAACGTTGATGAGCTTTGTGTCTACAAGCGCATCATTAACAAGAAAATAGTTTTCTTGGTCCTATACGTAGATGATATCCTGCTCATTAGGAATAATGTGGGAATGTTGTCTAATGTAAATGGCTGGCTGGCTAGCCAATTCTGAATGAAAGATTAGGGAGAGGTGAGTTAAGTTCTAGGGAACCAACTTATAAGGGATCGTAAGAATAAACTCATAGCACTGTCTCAGACATCATAAATCGACAAAATTCTTATACGGTTTTTGATACAGAACTCTAAGAAAGGTAATTTACTTTTCAGGCACGAAGTTCACTTGTCAAGGGAACAGTGTCCTATGACACCTCAAGAGTTGAGGATACGAGACGTGTTCCCTATGCATCAGTAATAGGTAGTCTCATGTATGATATGTTTTGCATGAGACCGGACATCTGCTATGTAGTGAAAGTAGTCAGCAGATATCAGTCCAACCCGAGATTGGATCATTGGGTTGCTATCAAGTCTATTCTCAAGTATCTTCGGAGAACGAGAAACTATATGCTAGTTTATTCTGGACAGGATTTGATCCTTTTAGGATACACAAATTCTGATTTTTAGTCAGACAGAGATTCCAGGAAATCCACGTCTGGATCAGTATTCACCCTAGATGGTTAAGCCATTGTATGCAGAAGTATTAAGCAATCGTGCACTGCTGACTCCACCATGGAAACCGAATATGTAGTTGCTTATGAAGCTGCTAAAGAGGCTGTTTGGCTCTGTAAGTTCTTAAGTGATCTGGAAGTTGTTCCAGATCTAGATAAGCCCATCACATTTTATCGTGATAACAGTGGTGTTGTGGCTAATCCCAAATAACCAAGAAGCCACAGAAGAGGGAAGCATATACAGAGAAAATATCATCTCATTAGAGAGATAGTGCAAAGAGGAGATGTGATCGTCACAAAGATAGTCTTACAAGACTATCATGTTGATCCATTTACAAAGACATTACCGGCTAAAATGTTTTTGGGTCACCTAGATGGTCTAGGGTTACGAAACATGCCTCACATGCTTTAGTGAAAGTGGGAGATTATTGGATTTTATGCCCTAAAGATGTAATTTGTAAATGGATTTACGAAATAAATAAAAGAAAAGTTCAATTCATTCTTGTTGTGTTGTTTATTTTATAACTTGTGCACATATTTTCATCCTAGATTGCCGGATGGAATCTCAAACTGTGTATATGAGTGTCATATACAGATGGATACAGTAAGAGACGTGAAATCTAAAGAGTCTATAGATAGCAAATAAAGTTGGGTACTTTATTTGTGGCTAATCTATAGTTGCAGTCCATTCCATAATGTACGATGATTCTATCCTGAATCATTCATATGAGATATGAGAATGGAGGCACCTTGTATGATGTGATCATATAGGACTGGACAATGATCTATATGAATCTCTCACTAAGATCCGTTTACCGATGAGATTCATATATATCAACTACTGATGGCTATATGTGGGTGATCTTAATCTTGAGTGTCTTATTGACTCCTTCAGGTTAGATCATGGTCTTTGACATACCATGGGTAAGTTGGATGCATTTTTGATCAATAGACTCCGTATGTTTGAATTGTGGTTCAGCTTGTGGCTGGGAAGGTTTGTACACAATAAAGGAATCCACTATTTCTTGTGAAAAGTAAATGGTAGTTCCTTTAAGGGTTGATTCGGGGCTTTGATAATATGAGCGCTCTCCTAATTCTGTGAGGAAATAGGATTTATTGTTCATTAGAGAATCAACAGTACTTAAAGGATACATGTAATTAGAGGGGTATAATGGACATTATGACCCAGCTATAATTTGGAACTACTATGAAGGATCATACCATGTGTAATAGCAATATCAGTGGATACCGAGTTGTATCGGTCTTTGTAAAAGCGTTTACAGTTGAGAGAGTGCAGCTTCGAGTTTTTAGTGGAATAACACCGAAGTTAATAGTCAAGAAATATTAATTAAAGTGTTTAATTAATGGTTCCGAGGTTATTAGAGCTCAAAATACTGTGGGTCCATTAATTGGATTTAGGTAACAAGGGTCACAGTTAATTAATTGGATTGTCCAATTAATTATGTTACGAAAGTGACACGTATTTATCTGGGAATTAATTGAATAATGAGATTATTTGATTAATGAATAATGGTGATTAAATAAATTGAATAATTAAATTATTTAATTATGTTATTAATCATTAAATGGAGGGTGTTTGTTGATATTTGTTTTTTGAATAAAATAAGATAATATGATTATTTTATTTTATTAAATTTTTTAATTTGATTAGTTATAATTCATATTAGATGATATTTTTTATAATAAAAATAAAATAAAGATTTTGTTTTAAATAAAAAGATATCATGAGGTTTTTAAAAGAGGAAATATATATCTCATATATATTCTTTCAAAACCGACCAAAACAGGAAAAAATATAATATATTTATTTGATATATATATTCTAAAAAAAAAGAGGAAAAGGTCAACTGTTTTTTAAGATATCAATACATACACGTATCAACAAATTGGATTTGCATAAGTCGTATACGCATATTGTTTTGTTCAAAAAAAGGCTAGAAAGTGCATTGGTATCAAAAAGAGAGAAAAACTTTAGCTGTGCGTGTCAGTTAATTCATTTGGCTTAAGTGCATGTGCTTGAGATGCATATGTGGGTGATAGTGCAAGTGTTGCATATTAAAAGAAAGAGTTTTTTCAAGTTTTTCTCTACATCCTCCATTCTTATTCCTGAGACTGTGACGCGCCCACACACAGTTACCAGTCCCGGGAGATAGCGAGGAAGATCGAGTGGTACAGACCAGGAGCATATTGTATAGTGAAGGAGCCTCCAAACATTGGTAATATTTTCTTCTTCTGATTACATTGATTACAATTTCCTTTATATATGCGTATATTATATTATTGTAATAATTTTATATGTATGAATTTCAAAAAATCACGATCCAAAGTTTACTGGTCCCAGATCATTTACGATCTGTATTAATTTTTTTTTTAAAACCTACTCCCGCTGCGATACCAGTGAATGGGGTTCCAACATTAAGGACTCATGTAGGGCGCTAGTTAACGACTGAACTTAGATTTGTACAGTGAATATTATTTTAGACATGTGCATTCTTTGTAAATAATGAAATTCACTGTAGCATGTGCCTCATATAGCGTGTGCTATGTGACCTTTAAGGAAAATGAGTGAATCAATCCCTGCTTCATCATTGTGTAAATTCCCTGAGGATTGATAAAACCTCAAATGCTGTCTTTGTGACCATTGACTTTGCATCAAGGTTTTGTATCAAGGTAAAAGAATAATGTTAGCTTCTTTAGCGTTTTTTTCTATGTCTATGGTACTATTCGGTTGATGAGATACAACTAGGATTGCAGTTGTTTTGACACTGAGATACAAGTGTTTGATGAGAAGAATTAATGTTTCTCATAATTTTTGTGCTCACTGGTCAACAAATTATATTATCTATGATAGACAACAATACAATTGTGCGTATATAGAAATTTGAAATAGTCAAGCATAGCTTTGCATACAGAGGGGGTTAAATATGCTTGGATTAATTAATGAAAATTAAATTCGGGGCACACATTAACAATAAAATTGATATATGAGATATCATATTGCATGCTCTAATATAGTCAAAAATATTGTTCATTGGTCACACTTAACGTTTGCTTGTACGAATGATCTGTGATTATACCTAAAAGTTTGAGAAACATGACTCTGTAAAGTTTGCATTGTTCCACTTGTGTGAATGGGAGATGTAGGAATATGCTCAAATGGTTCCAATATTTTTCAGTTAATTATTTGAGAATTAATGATATTTATCAAAGCGCAAGATGTTTGAATTTGACTTTTACTGATAATTTAATTAAATTCAAACAATCAGATAAAATGGGATAAAAGGATGAATGAAATAAAAGATATTAAATTTAAATATCATTTAAATTTGAATATCATATATCTATCTAGATAGAAGTCTGGACCCTATAAATAGCAGAGCATGCTATTTATTTTTCATCTCATCTGACTTGCATAGAGTGTACAATGGCAGAGAGTGATATATACAACAAGTTTCTATTTTGTTGGTCTTTTCTGATGACCGCAAATTGTATGGTGAATTGAGGAAACTTTTCAGTCTTCAATCTGTGATCGTTCTCCGACTAGTGATACAACCCGTTCATGATCCCGCTTCCGCCGCATGATTCAGGTTTTCGATGGTGAAAGGTATTAATCCGAATGCTATATAATTCTTGGATTATATATTTATTATTAATCGTAATAATAATCTACACATGTGTATGAAACAATGCATATGAATTTGGTGCATTGGTAAAACAATATAGTTTCAAGTGTATAAAACTATTGAAGGTGTGACATTCAGGTATGAGCAATTTTTTTAATACAAATCCATACAATTCCATACAACTCTGTGTAAAAACCAATAAAGTCCAACAAACTTTTTATAGAAATCTAACAAAAACTATGAGATTTATGAATTCCATCAAACTCCAACATATTCTAGATTGATTACACCCCTCTTAATTTTAAAGTTGTCGTGATTCACTGAAGATTTTTAATTTAAAGTTTGAAGTTCGTTCTAGATTGATTACACCCTCTTAATTTTGAAGTTGTCATGATTTATTGAAGATTTGTAACTTAAAGTTTAAAGTCAGTTTCACAACAACATGAGTTTTTCAATTTTAACTTATTGGCCATCTTAACAAGATGAGGTTGGTCTTGGTAAGGCCCTTATACCTACATTATGAGATTATGGGTTTGAGGCGTATTCCATATCCCAAATCTTGAATTATTGTACTATTTAAAAAAAACAAGAAACAAAAACTTGGTGACTGCCTTGACTCTACCTAAGTTGATCAATTCATTCAATTTTTTTTATCGAGTATTTTCATTTCAATTACATTTATTTCTTTTGTTATGCTTGAATGTTAAGGTTACGAAGGGGAATAAAGGAAGGACACCTTGTGTTTTATTAAGTAAGGGCATTTTTATCCACAAACCAATTTTAATTATAAAATTACATCATTTAGAGCTTATTTGGTACGTTGTACTGTAATGGATTAGGTTGGATTAGGTTGGATTGCATTAAACTGTATTATTTTTATGCCATTATGTGTTTGGTGATGTTTCATATTAAACTAGATTAAGTTATATAATGTTTGAATGTGATTTTTGTTCCTCAATATTTTATTAACTAATAAATTTGATGTATTTGTAGAATAAAAATATATATTATAAAAAATATATTTATATATTATTTTTAAAAATAATAATTAATAAATCATTAATATTTTTATTACATAAATTATCATTCATGTAACAAATATCAATAATATTTGACAATTACTTTTAATATTTTATTTAACTTATATAATTTTTAGATATATACATATATAATATTAGAATAATTTTAATATTGCAATAAAATTATATTATTTTTGTATTATATTTTTAAAATAAATAAAAGAGTGTCTGAACAACCTGGGGGGGGGGGGGGTGAATGTGTTGTTAATCGAATATTACCAACTTTTTCGATTATTCAATATTGACATGCAAAACCCAATTCAAACAATAATAAAAATCAAGTAAAGTGTGAATGTGTTATTAATCGAATATTACCAACTTTTTCGATTATTCAATATTGACATGCAAAACCCAATTCAAACAATAATAAAAATCAAGTAAAGTGTGGAAATTAAAGCACACTTGATTTTTACGTGGCCCTTCAAACGGGAAAAACCACAGGAATAGCTACACTAGCCACTGTTAGGGTTTTTATCCTAAAGCTTGTAATTTATAAATATGAATAGAACAAAAATAAAAGAAGTAGTTTATTCATTCAAATTGTCTCATACATTTATATAACATGTGTACTTAACATCCAAGATTGCCGGATGTAATTTTGAATTGAGTATATGAATGTCATATACAAATGGATTCAGTTTGAGACGAGCAATTTAAAGAGTCTATAGATAGCAAATAAAGCTGGATACTTTATTTATGGTTAGTCTACAATTGCGGTCCATTCCGTAATGTACGGTGATCTTATCCTGGATCATTCATATGGTGATATGAGAATGGATTCACCTTGTATGATGTGATCATATAGGATTGGGCCATGATCTGTATGAATCTCTCACAAAGATCCATTTCACGATGAGATTCATATATATCGACTAATGATGGCTATATGTGGGTGATCTTAATCTTGAGTGTCTTATTGACTCCTTCAGGTTAGATCTTGGTCATTGATATACCATGGGCGAGGTCGGAGTTGCATTCCCGATCAATATGCTCCGTTGTTGGGATCGCGGTTTGGCTTGTGGCTAGGAAGGTTTGTACACAATAGTAGAATCCACTCATTCATGCGAGATGTAGATGGTAGTTCCCTTAAGGGTTGATTAGGGGCTTGAACAATATGAGCGCTCTCCTAATTCCGTAAGGAATGTAGTATTTATTGTTCATTAGAGAATCAATGGTACTTAATGGAAAGATATAAGCAGAGGTGTATAACGAATATTATGACTCAAGTCTAATTATGAACTACTTGTGGAGAATCATACCATATGTAATAGCTATATTGATGGACGCCGAAAGTTTGTGGTTTGTGTAAAACATCAATAGTTGAAAGAGTGCGGTTTTGGGTTTTTAGTGGAATAATATCAAAGTTAATAATCATGAAATATTAATTAAATAGTTTAATTAAATATTTATAAGGATTATTAGAGCTAAAATATTGTGGGTCCATTTGGCCCTCTTGCTAGCCCGATTGATTAAGGTAACAAGGGTCACAGTTAATTAGTTGGATTGTCCAATTAATTGTGTTACGAAAGTGACACGTGTCTATTCGTGAATTAATTGAATAATGAGATTATTTAATTAATGAATATTAATAATTATGTTAATTAAATAATTAGATTATTTAATTATCTAATTAATCATTAGTTGGAGGGGTGTTGATTGATATTTAATTTTGAATGAAGATAAGATAATTTGATTATTTTATTTTTATTAAATTAAATATTTAAATTTGAATTTAAAGAGTTTGAATTCAAATTAAAAACAAAAATTAATTAAGATCTTTAAAGATATCAGATATCATAAAAGATTTGATTAATTAGTTTTTTTATATATATAATATGTTTTTTTTGGAAACAAATAACACAATAAAACGATCAAAAGTTGTTTGAGCGTAAAAAGAACAAGAAAAAAAAAGAAAAGAAAAAGAAAAGAAAAAGAAAAGAAAAAGAAAAGCGTTCTTATTTTTTGTCCATCGGGGTAGAAAAAGTTTCTCACTTCTCTCTTCTACCTCTGACAGTTCCTGAGTTTCGTGACGTGCCCACATGCCATTACCAGTCCCAGAAGATAGCAAGGAAGATCCTATTGATTCAGATTAGGAGTAGATCGGATTAAAGAGAAGGAGCCTCCAACGCAAGTATGAAGAAAAGTGTTTTCTTCCTTCTTTACTTGTTATCGTATTTTACTGTTCATAATAGGTTTATGTTTTTTATCGCTTTATAAAAAATAAAAAAAAACCTTCCACTGCGTAATCGGTAAAACCAAGGCACCAACAACCATTTGAGTCACATAAATCCACTATATGAAAATAAGATTACACCCTCAAGTGATACATGGACACTCACTATCGATAACCTCAGGCTATGGATACTACCACTCGCCACACTTGGTTCAATCCCTAGTGATATCCCTCGATCAACTAATCTTGGTGTGAGCACCTCCTAATCTACCCAACCTACATTTGGTTACAAGACTTCATTTGCTTGTGTAACTTCACCTAGAAGCCATAAGACTTTTACTCATTGAAGAGAATTAAAAGTCTAAATGAATATATGTCAATTTTTTAAATGCAATAAAGTGCCTGACTAAACACTATATGCTTAATTAGATGTTAATATGTAACTCTAACAACCTATTTATCAAACTAGCCTATATGCAGACACATGATGTCTTAATTAGATGTAGAAAGATTCTAGCAACCTAATTGTCAAATAAAACTCACATAAACATCTAAGAGTAAGACTAGATGAACAAAGCCAACCTAATCAATCAACTAAGCATAATGAATGTTTATAGATTAACTATTTAACTATTTAGGTAAAGATGACCTAATGATGCAAGCTATCAGCCTATCACAAACAAACCCAATCATGTAATTTAAACTCATAAACATATGCAATAAAGAGAGTCAATGTATTTAATCAAACAATAAATACCTAATCTAGAGTAAGAAGAACAATTGTTTACATAAACTTTGCTATGGGTGAGGAAACTCAATTAACACCCTCTTGACTGCTACCTAAGGGGTCGCAGTCAGGGTAGCTAATTCTGGTACCGGTTGAAACATAAAGAATGGAGATGAGGGGAAGGAGATTGTAAAGCTATAGTAACACTAGTGTCAAGGTACTATTTTATTGAAATAACTTTATTTATATTACAATGGGGAATAACTCTCAATCTCTCTTCTCTCTCAAACAAGTTGTAGGTGGCAAATTTGTATGTGTCGATAAGTGAAAAAAACCAATCAATGGTGAGTATATTACTTAATTTTGAGTGTAGAACTCAGTACTAGCTCCTGAGGTTCTTGATGTCCATCCTCCCTTTCATGCACTTTTAGATCTATTTATGCATGTTGTAATTAGGGTTTTTTCTCGATGTGCAAGTTGAAGATCACTAGATTGATCTTATTCCCTTATTAGGCGGGATTTTCTGTTTACTGTAGTTGACCCTAGAGAATCGATTTGTGGAGGATATCTTGGAGACAATTGTGTTTGTTTCCTTTCTGTATTCTTTACTATGGCTGCGTGTATGTGGAGCTTGTTACGGTCTAGAGAATGACTCTGATTCCATTTATCAGTGGTGAGATACCTAAAGGTATTGGCCTGGTGACGTGTTGCTTGATCACCCCGATGGCGAGGTACCTTAAGGTACTAGTCTGCTGGCAAGGTACCATTCTAACGACGTGGTGCTTGATCGTTCTGATGGTAAGGTCCCTTTTGGTACCTTATCTGATGACGAGGAGCTTGATCAATCATGTTAGAGCATTCGGGTTACCTTCCTTCTTGCTAGAGGGATGGGATACGTACCTTGACGAAACAACGGGATAGTGTCGAGGTACTAGGGTACCAGGTAGGCGATTTTTGGAGACCCATCAGTTTCATCTTGCTCCGGTGATGATGTCGAGGTACCAGGTTTATGTAGGATCTGGTACTTTATGGTAGATCGTAGCAGGTAGTTCCCACCTGGTATGAGGAGGCATATCATACCCGGTACCAATCAGGTGGAAAAATTTCCCTTTGACCCATTTGCTAAAAAATGGTAATTAACAGAAGTCCCCTTTGACTTGAACACCAGTGATTGATTAGGGTTGGAGTCAGATTTACTGGTTTGTATGTGAAATTTTCCATTTTCAACTGATCACCAGAATCTGGGAGGAAATCCTCTCATTAAATGAGAAGTTCACATGTCAAGTGGGAAACTCGTATCCGTTTGAAAAAAAGGCAAAGATTTAACGACACACGTGTATCAAGGCAATCCTAGCCAAAAATCCAACCTCCTTGATCATGTTTCTGTCCTCGTTATTGTTCCGTTATAACTACTTAAACCCGATAATCCATTCATCCTCCCCACGCTTCCAAATCTCTTGCTTTCAAATTTCAAAAGAAATCCCTAAGCTTTTTTTTTCCTTATTCAAATTTCCTTTCTTCTTCCTTTAATTTTCAAACCAAACATCCGTCGAGATCATGTCGAACTCTGATATTGACAGTGTTGATAGGCTGGTGGAGGGTGCCTTTTTTAGTCTCTCCCATGGGAAACGAGCTCTAGAAGAGGACAGTGGAGAGAGCAATGTCCCCCCACTTAATCTGTGTCGTCGCTCTAGCTAGAGCGTTGCCATCAGGGCCGACTTCTCAAACAACCCAGATGCTTCGCTGGAGATAGTTGAAGGGAATTCAGATGAGGATTCAGGCGAGGTCAAAGCTGGTGGAGGTCAAGTTGAGGTCGCTGCAACTGCACCAGGAGGGGTGCTCACCCTTTCTTATGATTTCAAGGTCATCCATGATTCCATCGCTACAGCTGAATCGATCAATTGTTTAAGGGAGAAATTCGACATTCCTGATATCATTACAATCGCCATTCCCCACAGAAGGTATGATGTGTACAATCTTCCATCCGGTGTGCTCCCTGTTCTTACCGTTGTTTTCAAAAACGAGGAAAGATTGCCTATCCATCATTCTCTCGGCAAGGCATTTCATGCCCTACAGCTTGCTCCCTTCTAATTGACACCAGAGTTTTGGAGGCACCTAGTGGGTTTTCTTGTACCGTGGAAGGAGCAGTGCAAGAAAGCCAAGATCAATAGGGAATCGAGACAAGAAGAGTTGAGGTTCCTCTTCCACATTATTACTAATTCTCCTGGTCCAAAAGGGAAGTTCTATGGCCGGGCAAAGAACGGCCTGAAGTTTATTGTACCTAGCGTTACAAAAAAGGATGCCTCTTGGAAGGATGAATAGGTGGTAGTTGGCAGAGATTGGGAGAGCTCCATTCATATCAGAAGGAGGCAGTTCAAGGTACCTACCCAGTTCGGTGACTAACCAGTCTAGGAGAAAGCTTCTCTCTCTACCGAATCTAGAGCGATCCTAAAGGTGATCATTAATCAGAATTATGTCAACCTAGAGTACCCACCTCGAATGCTTATGACGCCAGCAAGGTGAACCAGTATCTGCACATTTCTACTGCTTCTCCAAGTATGATAGATCTCTTTGTTTTTGTTGATTCGTGTTTTCTGCTGATCATTAGTGTATTCTAATTCTTTGTTAATTTTTGCAGTTTCTGTTGTCCCTTTACCGGTCCAGAGGGAGCCCGGTCTGCTAGAAAGCTAACTCATTCCCCTGTTTCAATCTCTACCTAGATCCCTCATTGCCAAGTTCACCAGAACAATGTACGAAAAATCGCACAACGGAAGCGTGAAATTAGGGTTTAGTATATTAAAATTTTCCCCTTTTAATAACAAGAACCTTAACCCTAGATTAATTGATGTATATAAAAAGTATCATACCTTTTTCTCATGACGATTGAACAAGCGCCGAATTGAATCTGTAAGATCTTCCAATCCAATCACGAACGTGAATCACCTAAGAGTGTGGGCTCCTTTTCTTTTATTGTATACCTGAGGATGGAAACAAACAAAATCTTCTTCTTTGTTAGTCACAATAATCCTCCTAGAAGAAAAACAAAGAACGTTAGGTCACTTGTGAATTATCAATCAATTTGATTGAAACTCGTGTGAACATTGATTCGATGTTGTACACAAAACCTTTTAATGTAAAGGTTACTATGTACTATCGAAAACAAAACGTTCTTTCTTCCTTTTCTTCTTTGTCGAATCTTCACACTATTTCTATAAGTTGATCGAATTTTGTTCTAGAGCAAAAACAAAATTTCTTTCTCAAAATTCTATGGTAGCCGAATTCTCTCACAAAAACAAATTCTTAGCTTTGCGAAAATTATGTAAGCCATATATATATAATGGCCAAATTCCTTGCGCTAAAATATATAGGGTTGGCCGAATTCAACTTATATTTAATTTAGAAGACTTAATCCTTTCCTAAGAAGGATTTACTTGATGGGCAATAATCCTATCCTTAGGTGGATTTACTTGGTGACCAATAATCCTTTTTCAAAAAGAATTCTTTCCTACACCAAGACTCCTAATCCAACTTAAATAGTGTATTTGTGATCATATTAAAGATTTCCTAACTTGACTAGATAAATAATTCATTTTATTTATCTACATATCAAATATAATCATTAATATTAACTATACTACCAACAATAGTATAATATTGGGAGACCTTCTCCTATTAGGAAAAGATTTTAACTTTTAATTAAATAATTAATTAATCAAAAAATTAATTAATTTCCATTTAATTAAATAATAATAATAAAATAAAAATATTTAGGCTTTTATATATTAGCCTTGCCGCCCATGACAATATATAGGAAAATATATTATTTTTCTAATTTTATTAAATCCATTGAACCTTTATAAAAAGTCAACATGTGAACTAGACCCATCCTATGAAAAGAAACAAGTCTACATGCCTTAATACAATTCTAGATGGACCCCTAAATTGGTCCGGTAGAATATGTCTAGTGATCCATGCAAGTTCGTGTGGATTGGGGATCTTGGCGGGCTATCTAAATTTAAGCTCCAATAGACACAACCCAATCACAATCAACAAATGATTCACTTAAGTCCGATCTATTAATTTTAGTTCATTCCACTGAAGAACTAAAATTGAACTCTTAAATAAAGATAGAATAAGTTAATATTTTTCATTCATACCCTAGACAACCTTATTAGAGAAAGTGTATCCTCGTGAAGAATATCAGTAATCGCCATGAGTGTTGGGATTATGCTCGATAGCAAGAGTATAATAATGTATTTGACAATCTTTTCATATTAATAAAGTGATTTATAGTTTAACAAAATCTTATAGCTTTTATAGTTTAATTATTATAATTGTCAAAAGTAAATAATCATAATGTCAAAAGACTATGAGAAAATAAGAATTGTTCATACATCTGGATATGTATGAGGTAGACACAATTCTTTAGTTATTCTTGAATAACATTCGCCACTTAAGATAAAGGTTAGGCACCTTTATCTTGTTAAAGTTGTAGATTCTTTTGCTAGCATTTGAGTGAGATAAAATTTGTTATGATGAGTCTAAAATCATCAAAGTATGGAGTCTTTGGGTAAAAGAATCTAGAGCACTGGGTGCGTTGAATTGGATCACAATGAAATACTTTATCTAGAACCGTCAATGGATAAAAGTTTTCATTAGAAGACAATCAGAGAGTCTATCTCAATCCTGAGATAAATGATGGACTTATGGTTACAAGTGTTATCATTTGAGTTATCAATGAGTACGATTATATAGCATAGTCTATCCTCGATAGTTTGGTGGTATTCATTTGTTAATCGATAGAGGATTTCATTTGTAGATATGGACATCGTGGCTCCATTTATTAAATGAGAGTAGAATATCATCATATGGATGTTTTGAGGTATTGGATATTAATCTTAGTGTTAAGTTTTCAATAGTGTCTATTGGCTTCTGGACAAGTCAAAATATCCAAGTTCAAAATGTGATCATATGAGTAAATATGGTAACTTGGAGAGCTATAGGTGGTCTATGAGCTATTGGCTATTACTGATATTCTTCACGAGGATACACTTTCTCCAGTAAGATTGTCTAGGGTATGAATGAGGAATATTAATTTATTCTATCTTTATTTAAGAGTTTAATTTTAGCTATTTAGTGGAATGAACTAAAATTAATAGATCGGACCTAAGTGAATCATTTGTTGATTGTGATTGGGTTGTGTCTATTGGAGCATAAATTTAGATATCCCACCAGGATCCCCAATCCACACGAACTTGCATGGATCACTTGATATATTCTATCGTACCAATTTATGGGTCCATCTAGAATTGTACTGAGGCATGTGGACTTGTTTCTTCTTGTAAGAATGGGTCTAGTTCACATGTGAAATTTTTATTAAGGTCCAATAGATTTAATAAAATAAGAAAAATAATATATATATACCTATATATTGTTATAGGAGGCAAGGCTAATGTATAAAAGCCAAAATATATTATTTTTTATTTTATTATTTAATTAAATGGAAATTAATTAATTTGGTCATTAATTAATTGTTTAATTAAAAGTCAAAATCTTTTTCCTAGTAGGAGATGATCTTATATTTGATAAGTAGATAAATAATTTAGTCAAATTAGGAAATCTTTAATATGGTTTCGAATACTCTAATGAGTTGGATTAAGAGTCTTGGTGTAGAGTAAAATTCTTCTTTGAAAAGGATTCTTAACTACCAAGTAAATCCACCTAAGGATAGGATTCTTGCCAACCAAGTAAATCCTTTTTAGGAGAGGATTTATGATCCTATTTATATCACCTCATAATTTTTGGCCAGCCCTATGATTTTATGAGAAAAAAATTCAGCCAAGCAAGGTGATTTTCTAAGAGAGAATTCGACCTAGCAAGGGAGAATTTTGAGGGAGAAAAATTTAATTTTTTGCTCTGGACAAAAATCGATCAACTCATAAATAAAGGGTGTAGAATTCGGCTAAGGAGAAGAGAAAAAAAATGAACGTTTTTGTTTTTGATAGTACACTAGTATGCTTTACATCAAAAGGGTTTTGTGTACAAAATCAAATCGTGTTCACGCGAGTTTCAATCAAGTAGATTGATAATTCACAAGTAACTGGACGTTCTTGGATTTTTCTCTTGGGGGATTATTGTAACTAACAAAGAAAAATATTTTGTTTGTTTCCATCCTCAGGTATACAATTTAAAAAAAGAGAGCTCACACTCCTAGGTGATTCATGTTCGTGATTGGATTGAAAGATTTTACGGATTCAATTCGATGTTTGTTCAATCATCACGAGAAAAATGTACGACACTTTTATATACATCAATTAATCTAGGGTTAAGGTTCTTGCTATTATAAAGAGATTTTTTTTTATTTATACCGAAACCCTAATTTTTATTTTTTCACGCTTCCACTACGTGTATTTTCCCTACAATTGGTATATGAGCCAGGTTGTACTCTTGATTAATTGATATATGTGTACATGAATCTTTTTCTTTTTATTGTATATATGCATGTTTTAGAAAGAGATGACACTCTAGGTATTCACATATATATTTACATTGGAATGTATGGATATATATATATATGTTTTATATGTGGTTTGTTATTGCTCAATTTTGGTCCTAGAATTTCAATGTAATTTTGTTTTGGGATTGTAACAAGAAGGGTGGTCTATCATCGCCATAATTTCCTTCTTGGTAGTTGCTAAGTTTTTTTTTATTATTTTGTTGTTGTAATTAAAAAAAAAACTGTTATATATTGTAATAAAAAAATGCAGTATTTTTTTATTTTAAATTCTTCTGTAATAGATTCAAGTATCGAAGGCTTGAAGGTTTGAAGAATTGGAAGCAACCGGAACAAGTTTGGGACCGTGCGATCTATAGCAACAAACGTGAGTGCGAAGAGCACGTGGCTACGTTTGTTGTGGCATGGGCTGCACACGGCAGCCCTATGGAAGCCATGGGCTGGACAGGGCAGCCCTTTATGGGGTTGTGGCATTCGCATGCCCATGGGAGGGAGCTAAGGGTGCGCATGCCCATATGAGGCAGCCGAGGGAGTCCAAACGATGAAGGTCACGTGAAGACTTGTTCGCCAAGAAAGGAGTTTTTTGTATTCCAAAACATGTAATTTACTTGCTTTTCTAGGATGGACCAAAATTGTAGCTATTTATATTTTTGTAAATAATGCAATGTTTTTCGTTGTTTGATAACATATCATATAGAATAGGAGTGCCACTCATATATCTCTTTTGGTATGAACATGATTAGAATGGTTTAGGTATCTAAATTGGCATCTAGATAACTTGGTAAATCATTCTTTGGAATTCGATCACACGTCTTAAATAATTGAGTGGGAGAAAGTGTTTTGGAACACCTACGGCCTCCAAGTTTAGTTGAGCTTTATGTTTCGTGTAATAACCTCCCAAGAGGTATTCATGAATGCAATTTAGCAAGATACTTCCTTACAATGATAGACTAGACAATTAGCCCAAACGATATCTACTCCCAAAGGAGGGATATTCGTGAGGGATTATATTGAAGGTCGATTACTTGGTAACACACTCAATGTAATTTTATTAATATCCTTCTAAGAGTTCTTGTTAATAAAATTGCAAGGCTAAAATTGAAAACGTTGGTTGTTATGTTAACAATTAGGTGGGACCTAGTCTAACTAGTAAATGGTGTGAACTCCCAAAGGAGGCGTGACATTAATGGGTGTTGGATCACCGTTGAATTTTACGATTAAATTATTTTATTTATAATTCAAGATAAATATTCAAAAGTGCTATATCATGATTATTTACTTATATAATTTTTGTTTATATAAAGAAATCATGACCCCATCCCTAATCAAAATCCTAAAAGATAATACTTTAACTGATGATAATTATGTCACATGGGAAAAGGAAAATTGGGTTGTTCTTGAAAGTTGAAAAACCATAAGTTCGTTCTGCCTATTCCTAAACCACCAAACTAATGAATCTACTCAGGAGCAAAAAGATGAGTATCAGTAGTGGAAGTCTTCAGATGAGATGGCTAAATGTACGATACATTATGGCCATCATCTCCGACGTGTTGCAACAGCAACATGAAGGAATGGAGACTGTTGCCGATATAATGATGTCTCTATAGGAGATATTAGCTATAAGGTCTAGGATGACTAAGAGAGAGGCAGTGACTGCTTTCATGAATCTTAGGATGAAACCTGGACAGGCTGTGAAAGATCATATGATGAAAGTCATAGCACATCTCAACATTGCTGAACTGAATGGTGCTGAGATAGATGGTGAGATGAAAATTGACATGATTTTCAACTCACTATCAGATTCCTTTGATCAGTTCAAGTTGGACTACACCTTGAATAATAAGGAAAACATCTTGCAATACCTGATGCAAGATGACCAAAGCATCGAGAAAATCCTTGTGTAAGGTAAGGGTTAAGAGATTTATATGGTTAGTAAAGTTGCTTCTGTGAAGACCGTAGGAAGGTCAAGAAACAACAGAAGAGAAAGCAACTTGGGCCTAACCAGAAGTTGTTACCAGGAAAGGAAAAAACTGAATAAGAATGAATTCAACTTGCATTTAGGCAATGGAGCATTGGTGTCTACTAGTGTAGTGGGAGATATTGGAATCAATTTAGATTCTTATAGGCATTTAGTTTTAATAAACGTTTATTATGTACCACAATTCAAGAGGAATTTAATTTCGGTCTCTTGTATTAATAAATTTTGATATTCGATTACTTTTAATAAAGGTTTTATTATTAGTAAGAATGACAAATTTGTTTGTAAAGGTACATTGGAAAACAGTTTATTCTACCTGCATAGAAATATCTCTCACTTGTTAGACACAGAATCAACAGAACTTAATCATAAAAGAGTACAATTATCAAAAGATGAAACCTACCTAAGGCATTTACGCCTAGGTCATTATAACCTAAATAGGATTAAAAGATTGGTTAGTGACAGACCTCTAAGTGACTTAAAGGTTGATGATCTACCAACTTGTGAATCTTGTTTGGAAGGTAAAATGACCAAAAGGTCGTTCACGACCAAAGGCACAAGAGCCATCGAATGTTTAGGATTGATACACACTGATGTGTGTGGACCTATTAGCATTCAAGCAAGAGGTGGATATGAGTACTTCATCACTTTCACGGATGATTACTCAATATTTGGCTATTTATATCTCATGAGACATAATTCTGATGCTTTTGACATGTTCAAAGCATTTAAAGCTGAAGTAGAAAATCAGCATGAGAAACGCATAAAAATCTTGAGGTCTGATCATGGTGGAGAATATATATCTGGTGAGTTTCAGTAATATCTTATTGATAATGGGATAATTTCTCAGTTTTTTGCACTAGGTACACCTCAACAAAATGGGGTGGCAGAAAGGAGAAACATAACTTTTTTGGACATGGTTAGGTCTATGTTGAGTTATTCAACGCTCCCTGATTCTTTTTGGGGATATACTTTACAAACCGCTATATACATTCTAAATGATGTACTATGTAAGTCGGTTCTTAAAACACCGCATGAGTTGTGGACTGGGCGAAAGCCTAGTTTACAACACTTAAGGATATTTGGATGTCCTACGCACGTGTTAAAAGGAAAGACAGAAAAGATGGATATTTGTAGGGTTTCCAAAAGGAACAAAAGAGTATTATTTCTATAATCCTTCAGATGTTAAAGTATTTGTTTCAACAATGTTAAATTTCTAAAAGATGACTATATGAATAATTTTGTGCCTAAAAGTAGAATTGTCCTGAATGAGCTTTCAGAAGATACAATTCCACAAGAGGTTTCACAACCAAGCCCAATTGTAAGTTCCGTACCAACACAAGATCAACAATCGACCATACTTTTTCATAGTGGGAGGGTTAGTAGATAACTCGAGAGATACATCGATCTAGGAGAATCTGTAGAGAATCTTTCGGACTACGATGATCCCTATACGTACAAGGAAGTAATGAAAGATGTTGATTGTCGCCATTGGAAAAAGGCAATGCAATCCGAAATTTAATCTATGTTCAAAAACAAATTTTGGTCTCTCGTAGACTTACCTAGAGGGGGGTGCAAGTGGGTATACAAGAGGAAAAGATGAATGGATGAAAAGGTGGGAACCTCTAAAGCTAGATTGGAAGCTAAAGGTTATACACAGAAGGAAGGTATCGATTACGAAGAAACCTTATCTCCTTTGGTCATTCTTAAATCCATTAGGATACTCTTATCCATTACGACATCTTTAGACCTAGAGATTTGGAAAATGGATGTCAAGACAGCTTTCCCTAATGGAAGTCTCTACAAAAGCATCTATATGATGCAACCAGAAGGATTAATTGAAAAAGGCCAAGAGGAAAATGTATGCAAGTTGTAAAGATCCATATATGGATGGAAGCGAGCATCCAGATGCTGGAACATAAGGTTCGACCAAGCTGTGAAAAGTTTTAGATTTATTCAAAACATTGACGAACCTTTTGTATAAAAAAGGATTAAAGGTGACAAGTTGGTTTTCCTAGTTCTTTACGTTGATGATATACTACTCATCGGAAACGATGTAGGTGTATTGGCATCAGTAAAAGAATGGTTAGCAAAACAATTTGATATGATGGACTTAGGAGAAGCAAGTTATATTCTTGGTATCCAAGTCATAAGGGATAGAAAGAATAGAACGATTGCATTAGCCTAAGCTTCATACATAGATAAAATCTTGTCTAGGTTTTCCATGCAAGATTCCAAGAAAGGTATGTTACCTTTCAAGCATGGAATCAAACTTTCTAAGAAACAAGTTCCTAAACATGAGCATGAAAAGCTATTCATGAGTAGGGTTCCATATGCTTTGGCAATTGGAAGTCTCATGTATGCAGTACTCTTCACTAGACCATATATTTGTTTTGTTGTAGGCATAGTTAGCAGATTTTAATCAAAACCTGGTCCTGATCACTGGACGACAGTCAAGCATATTTTCAAGTATCTTAGGAGAACGAGAGATTATATGCTTATATACTCTTGAGGGGATTTAATTCGCGTTAGGTATACAGATTCTGATTTTCAATCAGATTCTGACTCTAGAAGATCAACATCAGGATCTGTGTTTACTATTGGAGGAGAGGTAGTCATATGGAGGAGTATCAAGCAATATTGTATTGATGATTCCACTATGGAAGTTGAGTATGTTGCCGCATGCGAGGCTGCTAAAGATTCTGTCTGGGTCCGACAATTCTTGATTGACTTGGAAGTGGTTCATGATGTGAATAAACAGATCACTATCTATTGAGACAATAATGGAGCAGTGGCTAATTCGAGAGAACCAAGAAGTCATAAGAGAGGGAAACACAATGAAAGAAAGTATCATCTTCTGAAGGAAATTGTGCACAGAGGTGACGTGACGATTACTAAGATCGCTTCAGTAGAAAATCTAGCGGATCTCTTTACAAAGGCTCTTCCACAAAAGAGTTTTGATGGGCATCTAGAGAACATGAGATGAAAGATATGACACATTTGCTATAGAGCAAGTAGGAGATTGTTGGGATTATGCTCGATAGCAAGAGTATAATAAAATATTTGACAATCTTTTCATATTAAAATAGTGATTTCTAGTTTAACAAATCTTATAGCATTTATAGTTAATTATTATAATTGTCAAAAGTAAATAATCATAAGGTCAAAAGACTATGAGAAATGAGGTAGACACAATTCTTTAGTTAGTCTTGAATTGTTCATATATAGGATTTATGATCCTATGTATATCACCTCATAATTTTCGGCCAACCCTATGTTTTTATGAGCAAAAGTTTTTGCCACACAAGGTGATTTTATAAGAGAGAATTTGGCCTAGCAAGAGAGAATTTTGAGGGAGAAAAAATTAGTTTTTTGCTCTAGACAAAATTCGATCAACTCATAAATAAAGGGTGTAGAATTCGGCCAAGGAGATGAGAAAAAAAAGGAACATTTTTATTTGTGGTTAGATTAAGTGCCAAAGGTATTACCTGAGGGAAATCACTGGATTTGAAATAGGAGTCACAGTCCGAAAAGCCTGAGTCCCCTCACCAAAAGATTGTGAAAGTCGTTTTCCATCAGACGGCTGTTCCCGTAACTCCACTCTCTTTCTTTTATCAAAGGTTCTTTCATAAGTGACCCGACATTCTTGGATTTTTCTCTTGGAGGATTATTGTAACTAACAAAGAAAATGATTTTGTTTGTTTCCATCCTCAGGTATACAATTTAAAGAAAGGGAGCCCACACTCATAGGTGATTCACGTTCATGATTGGATTGGAAGATCTTATGGATTCAATTCGGTGCTTGTTCAATTGTCACAAGAAAAAAATACGAAACTTTTATATACATCAATTAATCTAGGGTTAAGGTTCTTGTTATTATTAATGGAATTTGTTTTACACCGAAACCCTAATTTTTAATTTTTCACGCTTCCGTTGCACATATTTTCCCTACAAAATGCTCATCGACAGCTCATAGCTCTCCAAGTTACCGTTTTTACTCATATGACAACATTTTGAACTTGGATATTTTGACTTGTCCAGAAAACCATGTTTCAATAGACATTATTAAAAACTTAACGTTAAGATTTAATATCCAATACCTCAAAACATCCATATAATGATATTCTACTCTCATTTAATAAAGGGAGCCATGATGTCCATATCTATAAATGAAGTTCTCTATCGATTAACGAATGAATACCACTAAACTATTGAGGATAGACTATGCAGTATAATCGTACTCATTGATAGCTCAAATGATAACACTTGCAACCATAAGTCCATCATTTATCTCAGGATTGAGATAGACTCTCCGATTGTCTTCAAATGAAAACTTTTATCCATTGACGGTTCTAGATAAAGTATTTCACTGTGATCCAATTTAATGCAACTAGTGCACTAGATTATTTTACCCAAAGACACCACACTTTGATGATTTTATACTCATCATAACACATTTGATCCCACACAAATGCTAGCAAAAGAATCTACAACTTTGACAAGATAAAGGCGCCTAACCTATATCTTAAGTTGTGAATAATTTTCAAGACTAACTAAAGAATTGTGGTTATCTCATACATATCTAGATGTATGAACAGTTCTTCTTTTCTCAAAGTCTTTTGACCTTATGATTATTTACTTTTGACAATTATAATAATTTAACTATATATGCTATAAGATTTGTTAAACTAGAAATCACTTTATTAATATGAAAAGATTATCAAATACAATATTATACTCTTGCTATGGAGCATGAATTATGTCAACCTGGAGTAACCCACCTCGGATGCCGTGACGCCAGTAGGGTGAACCGGTAACTGTACATTTTTGCTGCTTCTCCAGGTATGATGGATCTCTTTGTTTTCGTTGATTCGTGTTTCCTGCTTTTCATTGGTGTATTCTAATTCTTTGTTAATTTGTGTAGTTTCAGTTTTCCCCTTACCGGTCTAGAGGGAGCTCGGTTAGCTAGAAAGCTAACTCATTCCCATGTTTCCTTCTCTACCTGGACCCCCCATCGCCGAGTCCACCAGAACAACTCCTGTATCAGCCATAACTATGAGAACTCCTCCCCCTCCTACCCCGGTAGGGGATGTCAGACGAGTACCTGTGCTAATCGGAGTAACAAGGGTACCTCCCCCTTCCCTTCCCCCTTCTAAGCCTTTTACATAGATGGATATATTTGCATCCAGATTGTTGAGGGTGGTGGGTCGAAGTTCTGATGCCCCTGCTGCCTCCACTCTTACCTCTAATGCTGCTACTCCACCTCCCCTGTCTGCTTCAACACCTCCTAGAACATAGGGGGCCTAGAAACTGCCACTACAGTTGTGGCTTATCAAGAGTGAACCCGATCCTGACCAATGGTTACTTGTCAAAATGAAGTCGTGGAACGGTTTATTGCTTCCTGTCCGGGTGGGATTCTAACCCCCATGACCTCAATGCCTATAGATATCCTTCTCACCAAGGGCTTTGCCCTCAAAGCCGAGGTAAAAGGGAAATGCTATGTTTCACACTAATGTCATTAAGGAGGCGTGCTTTGGAAAACTAAAACCTAACAATCTCCCCCTTTGGAAAATTCCATGTCAAAACACCTATACATTTACTACAAATATAAAAATGAAGATAGGTCACAAAATCACTCCCTCACATTACAATGAGTAGGATTCCTATAACTAATCTTCAACAACTCTTGAACTTCATCTTGATCTTCTCTTGAAGCAACCTACAAATCATCTCAAAGCACAATGCAAATACAAGAGAAAAACAACAAATGGCAACATATGATATGGATAAGAATATACAATAAAGTCCACAAATACATGTATCTCCCCCTAAATACATGCCAAAACACAAGAATTCTTAACCAAATCTTAAGACTAAATATTACATTTCATTGAAAGTTTAAATGTTCACAAAAACAACATGAAAAGAAACTAAGCAACTAGCACCTCTTTCTCCCCCTTTTTGACATGAAATTATGCCAAAAGCAAAGAAATATATATCAAGACTCAAATACTAGCTACTTGTTCCACCAAAGAAAGTCGTGCGAGTAGTTGATCTAACATAATGCTTGAGAGGTGGTCTTGAACTTGAAGCAATGCACTATTCCAACTCTTTTATTCTAGCATCTTGTTTATCAGCTATAGCACTAAGCTCATCAACCTTCTTCTTCAAATGTAAAGCCCAATCCGAAAGAATGTTTATGCTAGTCTCTTGATAATCAACTTGTGAACTACTAAATAGTCCAAAAGTATCACATGTCTTACCCTTATCCTTATATGACATGTATGACACACGTTTATCACTATATTTTTCCAAGGGTTATACCAACATATCATCTCCTCTACTCTTAACACCACGAGCTAAACACAAAGAAGTTATAAACCCCGATAATGCAAGCTTCTTATCTCCTCTAGTTGAGAAAGCCGCATTATCAAAATAAAACATAAGTAAATCCCCAAGGTTTATAGGTTGATTAGTCACCAAGGCATACACTATTTTGATCTTGTTCTTATTCAACTCTGTTGAATTCAAAGATCCAATAATGCTAGTGCAAATGAATAGATGCCAAAATGCAATAGCCTTAGTTAACTCATGTTGACTAATATATGCTCTACTTTTCCACTCAAAAGAAGAATTGTCACAAAGATTTCTACCCATGATATTTACATTCTCAATGACATCCACATCTAGAAAACTAGAATCTATATCATTAGATAGTCCAAGAAACTTGTTAATGTTTTACGGGATTAACTCTAAACACAACACCCCTAATTTCCATCAAAGCATCTAATAAGGTGGCACTTTCCCTATATTCAAGATAAAACTCTCTAACAAGAGTATCATTTACAACTCCTAACATACTCACCCAATATTCCCAATTTTTATCCTTTAAGCATTTAAGAACATAAGAATCTTTACACTTACCAAAGTCAATGCCTCTCTCTTGAGATATCTTCTTTGTTCCAAAGATCCCTAAATCTTTTGTCCTTGAAGCTTTGGATCCTTTTGAGGTAGACTTGGCTTTCACAGCAGGATTCAATTGATTTCCACTTCTGGTAATCTTAGTTCTTACCATTTTTCTTGTGTTATAAGATGCTATATACATACAACAAAAGTGAGTGAAAGACAAAACAAGCATATTAGTCACAAAGATATAAAAACAAAGACATATGACTTAAGAATGAATCATCATGCAAGACAAAGATAGTGAGTAATATCTTACAAGTATCATTAAGTCAAAATATGCCAACATGTAACAAAATGAAGCAAGTGAACATATTATAAAAGAGAACAATGTCTAGCATACAATGCTCTCCCTTGATAAATTCTATAACTAAAATCAATGATAGCATAAAGTTCACTAAGATGTTCACACAATCACACATTCAAGCAATTTGAAGAAATATCCATAAAATAAGCTTCATATGCTAAGAGAGATACACAAAGATTTTTCAAGTTCTCTCATAATTCTTCAACAATTGTTAAAATATCATCATACTCATAAAAAAAGTGTGTGTGAGAGAGATATGCTTCAAATATATATCAAGAAGTAGTTTGATAATCAACATGTAAACAATTTCCAACAACTATTCTTCTTAAGCTTTTTCCATAAAAAGTCAAACCGATTATCATCCGGAATTTTTGCTTTTAAGAGAATAGATTTCAACATATGAGCGTGTGTGTACATGTGGCTCGTCATCCCATTTCTATCTTTCAACCCGAGCTCATTTGATTTTCAACTATACTCATTTTTAAGCCTTTCTCCTTTTCTTTTTAGGCTTTGAATCAATTTTTTTTTTTTATGATTCCATTTCAACACTTCTTTGATTTTTCCATTTTTTTTAACATATACAAAATTCACTTCATGGTGGCTTTCACTCATCACAATGGTGTAGCTCTTTCCAACATTAGGTATCTTTCACAACCAATGTGTGTATCCCTTTCCATGAAGGTGCTCGTTGAGTTCTATGTATTTGCCGAAGCAAAATGCATACTAACCATAGGTCATTTTAAATGTACTTAAGCACAAAAACTTCAAGGTGTATCCAAAGTTTACATATTAGTAAACTCAACATACTAGCAAAACATATAAGAGAAGCAAGGTGCAATTGTTAGAAAACTAAGATTTTATGGCTCATAAGCACATGATCTAAGAGCAATAAGTAGAGACTTATTCAAGATCATTACTTCTCTAATGAGTAGCTTTCAAGGAATATGAAGCTCATATTTTCAAAAGTAATGCCACTCAATATACTATACACAAACAATCATCAAAGTTAAGATCAATGTGAACAATATCACTATTAGATCCTAAAATAGCAAATGTCAATGAAAACCATATGTATGCTATACAAAATTCTCTAATATGACATGCTATGAGATGTATATCAAAACTTCAGTCAAAAGATGAATATCTAAGAGAACATGCAATAGAGTATAGAGATACCTTTTGCACATTATATTCACCAAATATCATAATTTCGCCCTTTTTATGAGCACTCTTGCCTTGAATGTCTTCATGACACAAAGTTGACGATGTTTCACAACAAGAGTATAAAAAAGCATAATATCTCAACTCAATCAACACATATATCAAAAGAACTTCTCTAAAGTTAACCAACAAATTTTGACCATCATAACAAACATGATGTCAGATACCAAGTTCATATCAATACATGGAGTATTCAAAGCTAGCAAGCAAGAATTCTCAACACAATTGATATATTGCCTCAAAGCTACCTCACATGTGCTTCTTATATTAGTGATAATATAACTCACCCTTGAACCACTTGTTC
This sequence comes from Dipteronia dyeriana, assembly GCA_032871835.1. Lineage (NCBI taxonomy): Eukaryota > Viridiplantae > Streptophyta > Magnoliopsida > Sapindales > Sapindaceae > Dipteronia > Dipteronia dyeriana. Next base: position 71,982,491 of record CM065297.1, on the reverse strand, counting down.
TTGGGTGTACCTACACAAACATTTCCAATATCATCCTTGACAACAATGTTAAATCTAGAGTAAAGTCCTTCAATGACTTGATTAACAAGAATATCATTAATACACTCTTCCTTAACATTTTCAACACAAGCTTTGTCAAGTTGAACAAGATTAGTTTTATTTCTACTCCACAACTTTTTCTCATGCTTAGCAATATTATCATGTTTCTCAACTTTCAAAACCTTAGCATGTTCAAGTTGAAGTTTAATCTCCTTATCTCTAGATTCATTTCCTAATTTGCATTTTTCAATATATTTGTAACACCTAGGCTTAATGTGACCTATTGTGTTGCAAAAATGGCAAATTGGAATAAAAGATAAGATTGTACCTTTTGGAGTTGAACTAGCTTCACTAGGAGTTTACAAAGATACCTTGTTCGCCAACTTCTTTTTGGCTTTTGATCTTCTCTTCTTGTGTGGTTTCTTATTAATCACGACTTCATCCAAGTGAGTAGGAAGTGGTGCTTCCAAGGGCTCCTCTTCAACTACCAAGTCGTCTTTACCACTATGAGAGTTACCAAGATTCCTAACACTAGAAAAACTTACCGAATCATTCGTTAAGTCTTTGATGGCCTCCCTAGCCATGTTTATCTCTTCCAATAATTATTGTTCTCTCTTCTTTAAAAAAGATATCACATTATCCTTTTCAAGGTTTATCTTTTCAAGTTCTCTAAACTTCTTCATAATATCACATTTCTCACCAAGAAGTCTACGAGTGACAATCACATACTCATCTAGTTGTTTCTTGATCAAATCATCCTTCTCAACTACCACTCTTAGACCATTATCACTAGCTTCCTCAAACTTTTCTATCTTGTCCAACAACTCAAGATTAGTGAGGAATGGAACTAGAACTTCCATGATGATTTGCATCAAAGTTCTTGTTCAAAGATAGTGTACCATCAACAACTAGTGGAGAATGAGCAGGCGTTAGAGCTACAAAGTTGCTCACCAACTCTTCACCACTTGAAGACTCACTACTAGAGCTCTCATTATCAATAGAGTTATCATCACTCCAAGTAGCCGCCAACACTTTGCCTTTCTTGCCTTTCTTAGATGGCTTATTGGTGCACTTACTAGCAAAGTGACCGAAACCATGACAATTGTAGCATTAAACATCTTTCTTGTTCATGGCTTGACTATTCTTCTCATTCCTTGGAGATGATGTTTTCTTAACTCCCTTTTCCTTAGAAGACTTGCCTCTAGGCTTGGCATTCTTTTTTAGAAACTTCTTGAAATTTCTAACCAAAAGAGCCATCTCTTCATTTTCATCATCACTCTCCTCCTCAATAGCATTGAGAGCGATTCCCTCTCTCTTAATCTTTGGCTTCAAGCACATCTTATAAGTTTGGAGAGACCCAAGCAACTCATCAATGTTCATGTTATCCATATCCTTGCTTTCCTCAATGGCTGTCACCATTGATTTAAATCTCTTAGGAAGAGACCTAAGGATTTTCCAATTTAAACGCTCTTTTGAGATAGGTACTCCAAATGCTTGACATTGGTTAGCAATGTTAAGAAGCCGGAATTGGAAATCTTTGAACTTTTCTTCTTCACCTATACTTAAACCTCCAAATTATGATGCCAACATTTGAAGCCTTGATTTCTTCACCGCTAAGGTTCCTTCATTAGTAACTTGGAGAGTATCCCAAGCTTCCTTTGCGGATTCAAGATTTCGAATGTAGGAGAATTGATGCCCATCAACTCCTCCAAAGATGGCATTCATAGCACGATGGTGCCACTTAGCAACCTCAAACTCATTCGTTGTCCATTCACTCATTGGCTTGAGTATCATGGTTCCATCCTCTTGAACCTTGGTAGGAGGACTATAACCTTCTTCCACTACCATCCAAGCCCTTTCATCAATAGAGCGGATGTAGGCTTTCATCCTGAACTTCCAATACTCATAGTTAGCGCCTTGAAGTAATGGTGGCCTAGTATTTGAGGCTCCTTCCGCCTTTACATCATCTTGAAAACCCATGACTTCAAAAGCTTTGCAAAAACCGTGAATGTATCACTTAGACTCTCACTAAGTACAATCTAGTGTCTTGCTCTGATACCAATTGAAAATACAAACATGGTTAAATGCTCAAGGCTAACCTAGAGGGGGGGGTGAATAGATTAGACACCTTTTTCGACTCCCTTAGAAATAAGCAAAAGTTTTTCCTGTTGAGGTTTATGCCCTAAAGATGTAATTTGTACATGGATTTATTAAATAAATAGAAGGAAAAGTTTAATTCATTCTTGTTGTGTTGTTTATTATATAACTTGTGCATTTATTTAACATCCAAGATTGTCGGATGTAATCTCAAACTGTGTATATGAGTGTCATATACAGATGGATACAGTAACAGACGTGCAATCTAAAGAGTCCATAGATAGCAAATAAAGCTGGATACTTTATTTGTGGTTAATCTATAGCTGTGGTCCATTCCGTAATGTACGATGATACTATCCTGAATAATTCATATGAGATATGGGAATAGAGGCACCTTGTATGATGTGATCATATAGAACTGGGTCATGATCTACATGAATCTCTCACCAAGATCCGTTTACCGATGAGATTCATATATATCAACTAAAGATGGCTATATGTGGGTGATCTTAATCCTGAGTGTCTTATCAACTCCTTCAGGTAAGATCGTGGTCTTTGATATACCATGGGTGAGGTCAGATGCATTTCCTGATCAATATACTCCGTATGTTGGGATTGCGGTTTGGCTTATGGCTGGTAAGGTTTGTACACAATAGTGGAATCCATTCCTTCTTGTGAGAAGTAGATGGTAGTTCCCTTAAGAGTTGATTCGAGGCTTGGACAATATGAGCGCTCTCCTAATTCCGTAAGGAAATAAGATTTATTGTCCATTAGAGAATCAATGGTACTTAATGGATATATGTGATTAGAGGGGTATAACGGACATTATGACCCATCTCTAATTATGAACTAATGTGGAGGATCACACCATATGTAATAGTTATATCGATGGACATTGAGTTGTATCGGTCTGTGTAAAAGCGTCTACAGTTGAGAGAGTACAACTTTGGGTTTTTAGTGGAATAACACCGGAGTTAATAATCAAGGAATATTAATTAAAGAGTTTAATTAATGATTCTGAGGATTATTGAAGCTCAAAATACTGTGGGTCCATTATGTCCCCTTACTAGCCCGATTGATTTAGGTAACAAGGGCCACGTTCAATTAATTGGATTGTCCAATTAATTGTGTTACAAAAGTGACACGTATATATTCGGGAATTAATTGAATAATGAGATTATTTAATTAATGAATGTTAATAATTAAATTAATTAAATAATTAGATTATTTAATTATATTGATAATTATGAATTATTAATTAACTATTAATTGGAGGGTGTTAGTTGATATATGGATTTAGGTGAAGATAAAGTAATAGGATTATTTTATTTTTATCATTTATCTAAGTATTTGAATTTAAGTTTAAATTTAAAATACTTATTATCACTTTTAATATATTAGATATATTTGAAAAGGATAAATAAAAAAATATATATCAAATAATAACACAAGAGATTGCATTGGATGCAAATTGGTGTGTACATGAAACAATAGTCAAAAGAAGAATTTGCATAGGATGCAAATACTTAATATATATTTTTGTTTTACCAAATATATATATATATATATATATATATATATATATATATATATATATATATTTGGTAAAACGGAAGTAGAGAGCTGATAGGAGATAGAAAAGAGTTGGCTTATAAATAAGCAACAGTATGCGTAATATATATTGGTGAGATATATAAGCAACAGCAAGCGAGATTGATATTATTTTTTTTGTGATATAGCAATAGCAGGCGAGTTTGATATATATTTGTCATATAGCAACAACAGGCATGATTAATATATATTTGTCATATAAGCAACAACATTGTGAAAAAGACCAAGGTGTGAGATAGAAATATATATATTGTTTCATGTTTTGTGTGGTTTTGAAACGCATAGAAGAAAGAGTTTCTTCAATTCTCTTTACATCCTCCATTCAATTTCTTGAGAGCGTGATGCGCCCACACACAGTTACCAGTTCCAGGAGATAGCGAGAAAGATTGAGTGGTTCAGACATGAGCACATCGTAAAGAGAAAGAGTCTCCAAACATTGGTAAGATTGGTTCAGACATGAGCATATTGAAAAATGAAGGAACCTCCAAATGTTGGTAAGATTTTCTTCTTCTGATTTTTGTTGATTACAATTTCCTGTATTTACATATTGTATGTATTAGTTCTGAAAAATAATTACGATCCAAAGTTCACTGGTCCTAGATACAGATATGATCTGTATAAAAAATTTAAACCTAGTTCCGCTGCGTGACCGGTGAACGGGGGTTCCAACAATTGGTATCAGAGCCAGGTTTTATTTGTTCGGAACAAGAAATTGTCTTCGATGCTCCTGTATGTATGAATTTTGTAGGCAAAATTTAAATTGACTGTAGGATGTTTTTTTATGTATATTATTATTATTATTTTGTAATTTACAAAAACCTGATTAATCATTAATTATATGGTACTGTGGATTTAAGGTGTATGGGTTGTATTATTGTTATTATTTTTTGTTTATATTTTTTTTATTGTACTGTAAAAAAAATAAAAATTGTAACCTATATTGACGACCTGGAAAAATCGCGTAGAAGGATTCATGAGATGAATCGGAGTGACCTGAAGAGTCTGGAAGACTCGGGAATTACAAGAAGACCAAGGAATGCTTTGGGAATTTTTTTGTAATTTTAGATTTCAATTTTTTTTAGGTTAAATAATCCACAGTACTCGGTCAATTCATGTATGCTTTATATTATGTGATAATAAAAGCATTGTCATGCATACGTATGTCATTTAGATTAGATGTGCCTACACAAATTTATTTGATATGTCATACATGCATCGTAGCCTGATATTTTATGTATTTTTTAATGTGATTAAAATGGGCAATATACATAATTGGCTATGAATAATGAGATTAGTTTTTTTAATGGTTAGAAAACTTGGTAATTCTCATTAATATTAATCTAGTTATTAAAGAGTTTAATAAGTTAGATTAATAGGGTCATTTATTGTAATTAGGATTAATATGATGAATTACCTAATAATAAATTAATCGAATAAAGTGTTAGAGTTTTAATAGTTAAAATTTGGTAAACACTAACATAATAATCTAACCTCAGTAAATAGTTTACAAAAGCTTAGATTATTCACTAATAGATTAGATTTTTAATTCTTAAAAATCATTAATAATTTATTAGTTAATTAGAATTTGTTTATAATTAGTTAATGCACTAGATAACTTGATTAAAATTAGTCGTTTAATCCTGTAGAATCTAGGTGCATTAACGATTAATAGAAAACCCTAATTTTAAAATAGTGAGTGGGAGAGGGATATATGACATATATATCATGTGGTCTCTATCATTAGTTCAACACCGTGAGATCCGAGTGGGGCCTCGTGACGGCTTTGCTTTTGTCCTCCCTAAGGAGGGTTTCCACAAAGGTCAATACCAAGGTTGACTTCCTAACGGATAGGATTTCTGAGGGTATTTCGGGATTGACCGACCCTAAGGCGGCAATTCTCGAGTTAAGCTCTTGAGATCTAAAATGGTGGGTTACACTCACGAAGGTTTTGATTAAGTTTGTTAATTAAAAACCTGACTGAATGAACGATGGTTGAATGATATGGAATAAGATTTATTCTAGAATATTATTTGATTGAGAATCTCGGTCCAACATGTAAAGACTTGACCGACCCTAAGGCGGCGCTTCTTTGTGGTATGTTGGATTGTCGTGGTATAGCAACTAGTTTTAGGGTAGTTCTAGTTCGTTAAACATGTTCATGCATCATGTTTAAATTTATGTCAAAGCACTCGCACTTGTTTTTAAACAAATGTCTGAATGAATGTTTTATTTATTTCAGCAATAATGTCTTCTGCATTACTTCAAATTCTCACAAACGAAAAATTAACTGGTGATAACTACACTAAGTGGAAACTTAACATTAATGCAATATTGGTCACCAAAGACCTCAAGTTTATGCTTACGGAGGAATGTCCTCCAGCGCCTGCTGCCAATGCCACACGAACTGTTCGTGTGGCATACGAGCGATGGGTCTCATCTGATGAGAAGGCCTGAACATATCTGTTGGCTTCTATGATAGACGAGCTTGTTACAAAGCATGAAGCAATTACTTCAACATTTGAAATCATAGAGTCATTGCAAGCCATGTTTTGGCATCCCTCCGAGCAAAAGCGACACGTAGTCATTCATTCTGCTATGCTCGCTCGCATGAAGGAAGGAACGTCATTTCGGGAACATATCCTGAGCATGATGTCCTACTTTAACATGGCAGAAGTCAATGACGGGGCCATTGACAAACCTAGTCAAGTGAGCATCATACTGATGACTCTTCCAAAGAGTTTCGATCAGTTTAAGAGCAACTACGGGATGAACAAGTTAAAGTTTAGTCTTACACAGTTGCTCAATGAACTTGCTACCTTTGAGTCTTTAATTAAGGACAATAAAGGAAAGACCGGTGAGGCAAATGTTGCTGAACCATCTTCCTCCTTAAATAATAAAAAGAGGAAGAGGTCTGCTGGGAAGGCGAAGGGTAAGCCCAAACCCAAGAAAGCCCAAAGCAAAAAAAGGGCGCCTCCACCGACCAAGGCCAAGGAAAATGTTTCCATTGCGATAAGGTCGGGCACTAGAAGATGAACTGTCCTCAATACCTGGAGAAGGTAACCAAGAAGAAAAAGACGAAAGGTAAGTATGATTTACTTGTTCTTGAATCTTGTTTAGTGGAAGATGATTTTTCATCCTGGATAATTGATTCGGGGGACACTAACCATGTTTCTTCTTCTTTACAGTGGACTGATTCTTGGACACAGCTAGAGGAGGGAGGCTTCTCAATGCGTGTGGGGTCGGGGGATGTCATGTCTGCAAAAGCAGTGGGAGCAATAAGATTGCAATTTTGTAATAATAATAGTTTTTTATTATTGATCAATATTTTTTATATTCCTGGATTTTCACGGAATTTGATTTCCGTTTCTAAATTGTTAGAATAATCGTATTCTCTTTCTTTTAATAATAAGTCTGTTATTATTGGAAAGAATGGTCTGAACATTTGTTCAGAAATTAATGAAAATAATTTGTATGTGTTAAAATCGGTAATAAATACTACACTGCTAAACACCGAAATGTTCAAGGTTAAAAAATCAAAAACTAAACGACATAAGATTTCTCCAGATAATGACATGTATCTCTGGCATCTAAGGCTTGGTCATATCAACCTTGACTGGATAGACAGACTAGTAAAAAGCGGACCTTTAAGTGAGTTAAAGGTTGGCACCTTACCTGTCTGCGAATCTTGTCTGGAAGGTAAGATGACTAAGAGACCTTTTACTGGAAAAGGGCTTAGAGCTAAAGAACCGCTAGAGCTTATATATACAGACGTCTGCGGACCGATGAATGTTAAGCCAAGGGGTGGTTATGAGTATTATATCACATTTATAGATGACCACTCAAGATACGGATACGTCTACCTGATGCAACGAAAGTCGAAAACATTTGAAAAGTTTAAAGAATTCCGAGCTGAAGTTGAGAATCAATTAGGTAGGACTATCAAGTCACTACGATCGGATCTTGGAGGTGAGTACCTTGACCAGGAGTTTGAAGACTTCATGGTCGAGCATGAGATAGTTTCCCAACTCACAATTCCCGGTACACCTCAACAAAATGGTGTAGCGAAGAGGAGAAATAGAACCCTAATGGAAATGGTGAGATCTATGATTAGTTTCTCATCATTACCAAATTCCTTCTGGGGATATGTGTTACAAACAGCGGTATACATTTTGAATGTAGTTTCATCCAAATCTGTTCCTAAGACTCCCCTAGAATTGTGGAATGGTCGTAAATCTAGTTTGTGACATTTTCATATATATGGGTGTCCAACACACGTGCTGAAGAATAGAACTGGAAAGGTAGAATCCAAATCTGTTGTCTGCCTGTTTGTAGGATACTCCAACGAGACCAGAGGTGGACACTTCTATAGTCCTGAAGATAACAAAGTATTTGTATCAATAAATGCAACGTTTCTTGAGGAAAATTACATTAGTGACCATAATCCTTGTTCCAAGATTATATTAAATGAGTTGGAGCTTAGTAAGACTAGTGGTTTATCAACAAGAGTTGTTGTTCCACAAACATCTGAGAGTCAGATGGTTTCTGATCAGGATACACTACCACCTAGACGTAGTGAGGGGGTTGTGAGACAACCTAAACACTATTTAGCAATAGGTGAGGGACAAGGTGTTGTCTCTGCTGATAGTGTTGATGATCCATTGACATTTAAAAATGCAATGGAAGATCCTGATAAAGAGGAATGGCTTAAACCCATGAATCTCGAGATGGAGTCCATGTACTCTAACTTATTCTGGGATCTTGTAGACTTATCGGATGGGGTAAAACCCATAGGGTGTAAGTGGATCTACAAGAGAAAAAGAGGAGTAGACGGGAAGGTAGAGACCTTCAAGGCAAGACTAGTGGCTAAGGGTTATACCTAGAAAGAGAGGGTCGATTATGAAGGGACCTTTTCACCAGTAGCCATGTTTAAGTCTATTAGGATTCTCTTATCCATTGCTACTTATTTCGATTACGAAATTTGGCAAATGGATATCAAGATTGCATTCTTGAATGGTAATCTTGATGAAAGCATCTATATGTTGCAATCAGAGGGATTCGTGTGTCCAGATCAAGAGCAAAAGGTTTGCAAGCTGCAAAGGTCCATCTATGGGCTTAAGCAAGCATCTAGATCTTGGAACATCAAGTTTGATGATGTGATCAAAACCTATGGCTTTGAGCAGAATGTCGATGAGCCTTGTGTCTACAAGCGCATCATTGATAAGAAAGTAGTTTTCTTGGTCTTATACGTAGATGATATCCTACTCATTGGGAATGATGTGAGAGTGTTGTATGATGTAAAGGGCTGGCTGGCTAGCCAATTCCAAATGAAAGATTTGGGAGAGGCGAGTTATGTTCTAGGGATCCAACTTAAAAGGAATCTTAAGAACAAACTCATAGCACTGTCTCAGGCATCATATATGGACAAGATTCTTGTGCGATTTCGATGCATAACTCCAAGAAAGGTAATTTACCTTCTAGGCATGAAGTTAATTTGTCTAAAAAACAGTGTCCTAAGATACATCAAGAAGTTGAGGATATGAGACGTGTACCCTATGCATCGGCAGTAGGTAGTCTCATGTATGATATGTTATGCACGAGACCGGACATCTGCTATGTAGTGAGAGTAGTCAGTAGATACCAGTCCAACCCAGGATTTCATCATTGGGTTGCTGTCAAGACAATTCTCAAGTATCTTCGGAGAACGAGAGACTATATGCTAGTGTATTCTGGGCAGGATTTGATCATGTTAGGATACACGGTTTCTGATTTTCAGTCAGACAGGGATTCTAGGAAATCAACGTCTGGATCAGTATTCACCTTGGGTGGTAGAGCCATTTTGTGGAGAAGTATCCTGCAATCTTGCATTGCTGACTCCACCATGGAAGCCGAATATGTAGCCGCTTGTGAAGCTACCTAAAGAGGTTTTTTGGCTCCGTAAGTTCTTGAGTGATCTGGAAGTTGTTCCAGATCTGGATAGGCCCATCACACTTTATTTTGATAACAATGGTGTTGCGGCTAATTCTAAAGAACCAAGAAGCCACAAAAGAGGGAAGCATATAGATAGAAAGTATAATCTCATTAGAGAGATAGTGTAGAGAGGAGATGTGATCATCACTAAGATAGCCTCACAAGATAATCATGTTGATCCATTTATGAAGACCTTACCGGCTAAAGTGTTTTCAGGTAACCTAGATGGTCTAGAGTTACGAGACATGCCTCACATGATTTAGTGCAAGTGGGAGATTGTTGGGGTTTATGCCCTAAAGATGTAATTTGTAAATGGATTTATTAAAAAAATAAAAGGAAAATTTCAATTCATTCTTGCTGTGTTGTTTATTATATAACTTGTGCATTTATTTAACATCCAACATTGTCGGATGTAATCTCAAACTGTGTATATGAGTGTTATATACAGATGGATACAGTAACAGACGTGCAATCTAAAGAGTCCATATATAGCAAATAAAGCTGGATACTTTATTTGTGGTTAATTTATAGCTGCGGTCAATTCCGTGATGTACGATTATACAATCCTGAATCATTCATATGAGATATGGGAATGGAGGCACCTTGTATAAAGTGATCATATAGGACTGGGCCATGATCTATACGAATCTCTCACCAAGATCCGTTTACCGATGATATTCATATATATCGAATAAAGATGGTTATATGTGGGTGATCTTAATCTTGAGTGTCTTATCGACTCCTTCAGGTTAGATCGTGGTCTTTGATATACCATGGGTGAGGTCAGATGCATTTCCTGATCAATATACTCCGTATGTTGGGATTGCGGTTTGGCTTGTGGCTGAAAAGGTTTGTACACAATAGTGGAATCCACTCCATCTTATGAGAAGTAGATGGTAGTTCCCTTAAGAGTTGATTCGAGGCTTGGACAATATGAGCGCTCTCCTAATTCCGTAAGGAAATAAGATTTATTGTCCATTAGAGAATCAATGGTACTTAATGGATATATGTGATTAGAGGGGTATAACGGACATTATGACCCATCTCTAATTATGAACTAATGTGGAGGATCACACCATATGTAATAGTTATATCGATGGACATTGAGTTGTATCGGTCTGTGTAAAAGCGTCTACAGTTGAGAGAGTACAACTTCGGGTTTTTAGTGGAATAACACCGGAGTTAATAATCAAGGAATATTAATTAAAGAGTTTAATTAATGATTCCAAAAATTAATGGAGCTCAAAATACTGTGGGTCCATTAGGTCTCTTTGCTAGCCCGATTGATTTAGGTAACAAGGGTTACAGTTAATTAATTGGATTTTCCAATTAATTGTGTTATAAAAGTGACACGCATATATTCGAGAATTAATTGAATAATGAGATTATTTAATTAATGAATGTTAATAGTTAAATTAATTAAATAATTAGATTATTTAATTATATTGATCATTATGAATTATTAATTAACTATTAATTGGAGGGTGTTAGTTGATATATGGATTTAGGTGCAGATAAAATAATAGGATTATTTTATGTTTACTAAATCATTTATCTAAGTATTTGAATTTAAGTTTAAATTTAAAATACTTATTATCACTTTTAATATATTATATATATTTGAAAAGGATAAATAAAAAATGTATATCAACTAATAGTACAAGAGATTGCATTGGATGCAAATTGGTGTGTACATGAAACAATAGTCAAAAGAAGAATTTGCATAGGATGCAAATACTTAATATATATATATATATATATTTGGTAAAACGGAAGTAGAGAACTGATAGGAGATAGAAAAGAGTTGGCTTATAAATAAGCAACAATATGCGTAATATATATTGGTGAGATATATAAGCAACAGCATGCGAGATTGTTATATTTTTTTTTGATATAGCAATAGCAGGCGAGATTGATATATATTTGTGCTATTGCGAGATTGATATATATTTGTCATATAGCAACAACAGGCGTGATTAAAATATATTTGTCATATAAGCAACATCATTGTGAAAAAGACCAAGGCGTGAGATATATATATATATTGTTTCATGTTTTGTGTGTTTTTGAAACACATAGAAGAAAGAGTTTCTTCAATTCTCTATACATCCTCCATTCAAGTTCCTGTGACCGTGACGCGCCCACACGTAGTTACCAGTTCTGGGAGATAGCGAGGAAGATCGAGTGGTTCAGACAGGAGCACATCGTAAAGAGAAGGGGTCTCCAAACGTTGGTAAGATTGGTTCAGACAGGAGCATATCGAAAAGTGAAGGAGCCTCCAAACGTTGGTAAGATTTTCATCTTCTTATTTTTGTTGATTACAATTTCCTGTATTTATATATTGTACGTATTAGTTTCGAAAAATAATTACGATCTAAAGTTCACTGGTCCCAGATACAGATATGATATGTATAAAAATTTTAAAACCTAGTTCCGCTGCGTGACCAATGAACGGGGGTTCCAACATGTCCCTCTAGACTGCTTGTATCACAATATATATATCAATTAAAGACACTTAATTAATATATAAAACAAGAAAAGTGTGAGACAAACAAATAATCATAACACGTACACAATCTCTATTATAGAAAGTAAGTCAACTTACATATAGAGTTATATTCATAGTATTCAAATAACAAATACAAATATAAGAGAGATAGGGATAGAGAAAAGTTGACACAAGATATAACGTGGTAAACATCCGAAAAGGAAACATCCACGGGTTAGAAACGACCGGCAAACAAAATCCACTAGTAGATAAGACAAGTACAATCTCTCAAGTGACCCCTTCACCTAAAAACTACCCTCCTATCCTACTCAAGAAGATGTCACCCTCTTGCTCAACAATCTAAGGCCTCACACCTCTTGTCAAGACTTCCTCACTCACCCTTCCAGATCCTTATGACCTTAGGAAAGACTTCTTGCTTACCTATCCGAGTCCTCCCGACTCTAGTCAAGACTTCCTCGCTCACCCTTCTGGATCCTCATGACCCTTGGCAAGACTTCCTTGCTCAACAATCTGAGTCCTCCCAACTCTAGTCAAGATTTCCTTGCTTGACAATCCGAGGTCTCCCACCTCTTGCCAAGACTTTCTTGCTCAACAACGTAGGTCTCACACCTATTGTCAAGACTTCCTTCTCACAAGATATCTAGGTGATCATGAATGCAAAACGCTAACAAGCACGCAACATAGAATGTTATGATCAACACATCCTAAGGAAAATACTAGACATGAGTATGAATGCACAAAACAAATGTAGTCTAGTCAATCATGCGTGTTTAATCCATCTAGATCATGTAAGATATATTCAACATTAATTACAACCTAGATACATGCATAGATCTAGAAATTGAGTCACAAGATATGATCAATTAATACATCATCAAGTTTAAATCTCATATACCAAAAATATGTTAAAATCATGTGACAAAGTCATTTAGATTAAAGCAAGAGTTCTAGAGCATATTATCTTATTCATGAAGTCAACAAAACAAATGAATAGCTCAAAAGAACACAAGCACATGTATCATTGTGAGATTTCAGCCAAAAAGAGCCTAATACATGTGAGGAACTATCTTTCACAAAATCAATCAATCAAAGATCATCAAATAGTCCTAGAATCAAAGCTAGCACAATACAATCCCGAACATGTGAAAACATAAGCAAAATCAAAACCTAACTCAACATGTGAGATTTCAATTGAAACTCAATCTAGCTTTAAATGAGTTCAAAACTTAAATAAATAAAAATCACAAGACACATATATATGTTGAAGAAGAAAGCCCAAGGCAATTGACCAAGTTTTAAAAGAAAACTTTGAGAGAAAATCAATACCTTAGTTGATTTTGGTGCAGTCCCGTTTTTGTGAGTTTAGCCTCCAAAAAAAGCAATAAAACTATCTCAAACCTTCAGAGAAAAGATGGAGGATGAATAGAAAAATACTCTCAACTTTGAATCACTCAAATCGGAGTTCAAATGAAGAAGTTATGGTATTTGGAAGGTGAGAAAATATGAGAGAAAATTCTGCACTGAAGTTTTAAATTTCTTCTTAGAATGAAATGTGAAAGTGAAGGGAAATATAAAGGAGAGGGAAAGAATAGAAGCAAAAGGACCAAATGCCCCCTTTGAGAATGCTTCCCCGAGATGGTGTGTGGGCATTTTGGGTCAGCAAGGGGTTGTGGCCGAGATGGCCACGCGCCATCTCCGCCTTGCACCATTTGATGTCCTTTGGCCATGGTGCAACTCCCTTGTACTCCTCTCCCGTTCTTCGACCGTTCTTTGGCCTCCAAACTCGGAATTCGAATCCATTTGCGGATTACAAACCATAACTCTGTCATGGACATGGAAATATAAGAAACTCAACCCAAAAAATAATAATTCGACTCGATATACAAAGACGAAGACGATGTATGAAACATGAGTTGAAAGTGTAGTATCTTTTGACTTAGAACTTGAAATCAATATTATGAGTAACCGAAATGACCGGAACTCAATCAAGAATGATTTAAGACTAAAATCAAGTTCAATATCCATGTTATACAAACATATACACATACAAACACAATTCACACAATTCACATACAAACACAATCAAAGGGATATGGTGAACTGATTGAAGAGAGATGCTCCGGAGGTAGATGGTTCAAGTGAAAAATCCTTTGGCAAGGTCCACATGAATGAACGAACGTCCTTGCATCATGGTGCATGGTAGACCAGTAGTAACCCATTCGGAGTACCTGTTATGCTGATGCTTCTCCTCCAGTATGGTTTCCACATTCCTCCGAAGGAACCTTCCTGAGTGCCCAGATAGTGTCATCAGGATGTAAGCATTAGAGTAAGGGAAGGGATTTTTCTCTGCGATAGAGGTGATGAAACTGGTCTTTCTTGGTCTGTGGGGTGCATCATGATCTAATTATACCCTAAAAATGCATCCATGAAGCTAAGAAGCTTGTTTCCTACGGTGAAATCCACTAGTTGATCAATTTTATGCAGAGGGGAACTATTCTTTGGGTAGGCACGATTGATATCTATATAATCAATGCACATACGCCACTTCCTGTTTCCTTGGTGACCATGACCACATTTGTGATCCATTCAGGGTATAGGGATTCCTTGATAAATCCAGCCTTCATCAATTTATCGACCTCCTCTTGTACCGCGGCATTCCTTTCAGAATTGACATGTCGCATCTTCTGCTTGATTGGTTTGAAGGTAGGGTCGACGACTAATCTGTGAGCTGCTAAGGAGATAGGAATTCCTGGCATCTCATCATAGCCCCAAGCAAAGATATCGTTGTACTCTCGGAGGAGCTTGATCAATTCTTCCTTCACTCCAACTTCTAGTGCAACTCCAATTTTGACTACCTTGGAGGGATCATCCTCCATGATTGGTATCTCTTCTAATGCATCAACCGGGTGGCCATGGGCCTACCCTCTATCTTCCTCTATTACTTCTTCGACCGAGATTTATTACTCGGGATCCTCTTCTGCTACTTCCATCTTCCCTGTGTCACTTTCAAAATCGAGATCCCCCTCTGGTAGTGCCTGTTCCTATATTACAAATACCTGGATAAGTTGTTTGGCTAGAACCGCTGGGTTAATGGACACGGCATAGCACATGTGGGCTGCCTTTTGGTCACCACAAACCTCACTTACCTCGTTGCCCACCAGAAACTTCTGGACATTGTGGTAGATCGACATCACCCCTTTAAAGGATGATAGGAAAAGACTCCAAAGGATAGCGTTGTAAGCTAAGGGAGTGTTGACCACAATAAAGCCGGTCATTAGGTTCTACTAGAGGGGTTTAGTCCCATGTTAGAACCTCGTTCACTGGTAACGCAACGGAATTAGGTTTTAAATTTTTTAATACATATCGTAAATGATCTGGGACCAGTGAACTTGAGATCGTAATTACTTTTGGAACTCATACATACAATATGTATACACAGGAAATTATAATCAATATAAAGAAGATGAAGAAGATCTTACCAACGTTTGGAGGCTCCTTCACTTTACGATATGCTCCTGTTTGAACCACTCGATCTTCCTCACTATCTCTCAGGACTAGTAACTGCGTATGGGCGCATCACATACTCAAGGACTTATATGGAGGATGTAGAGAGAAACCTTGAAGAAACTCTTTCTTCAATATTAGTACACAACACTTGCACAGTAGCACACATATGCGTCTCACGCACACGAAGATAAAATCAATTAGCTGATGCGTGTATAAGTATATTGATCTCACGCAAACCCTTATAAAAACCCAACCTTTTTGAATTGATAATGTGTTGATATCAGGTGTGGTGTTGTTTCACGTGCACCATCTATTTGCATCATATGCAAATTCCTTTTATTGTTACACGCACATGTTGCTTTTGACTTCATGCAAAAACCAAATTTTCTTCAAAAGCCAAAAAACCACTGTTGCATATTTTATGTTTGTCTTTTATTGATTCACTTACACACAAGTTTGCATCCTATACAAATACTGTATGCGTTCTTATCAAAAATTCAAACACCACAATTTGTATCAAATGCAAATTGAATAGTTGATGGTACGTGTCATGTGCGTCTCTTTCTTGTGTTGATTGCGTTTTATCTTATTAAATATTTAAAACACACACACAAACACACACACACACACACACACACACATACATATATATATATATATATACATATATGTTGATAAAACTAATTAATTCCAATCTTTTAAGATATCTCATAACTCTAAAGATATTAATCAATTTGTTTTGAATTCAAACTATTTAAATTCAAAATTAAATATCTAATTTAATAAAAATAAAATAATCAAATTATCTTATCCTTAAAAATTAAATATCAATCAACACCCTCCAACTAATGATTAATCATACAATTAAATAATCTAATTATATAATTAACATAATCATTATCATTCATTAATTAAATAATCTCATTATTAAATTAATTCCCGAATAAATACGTGTCACTTTCCTAACACAATTAATTGGACAATCCAATTAATTAACCGTGACCCCTGTTACATAAATCGATTGGGCTAGCAAGGGGACCTAATGGACCCACGGTATTTTGAGCTCTAATAATCCTTAAAATCATTAATTAAACTCTTTAATTAATATTCCTTGATTATTAACTCCGATGTTATTCCACTAAAAACCTGAAGCTAAACTCTCTCAACCGCAGAAGTTTTACACAGACCGATATAACTCGGTGTCCATCGATATAGCTATTACACATGGTGTGATACACCATAGTAGTTCATAATTAGAGTTGGGTCATAATATCCGTTATAGCCTTCTAATTACATATATCCTTTAAGTACCGTTGATTCTCTAATGGACAATAAATCCTATTTCCTTACGGAATTAGGAGAGCGTTTATATTGTACAAGCCTCGAATTACCTTAAGGGAACTGCCTTCTACTTCTCACAAGAAGGAGTGGATTCCACTATTGTGTACAAACCTTCCCAACCACAAGGCAAACTGCAATCCAATCATATGGAGTATATTGATCAGGAACTGCATCCGACCTTACCCATGGTATATCAAAGACCATGATCTAACCTGAAGGAGTCGATAAGACACTCAGGATTAAGATCACCCATATATAGCTATCATTAGTTGATATATATGAATCACATCGGTAAACGAATGTTGGTGAGAGATTCATATAGATCATGGCCCAGTCATATATGATCACATCATACAAGGTGCCTCCATTCTCATATCTCTATATGAATGATCCAGGATAGGATTACCGTACACTACTGAATGGACCGCAGCTGTAGATTAACCACAAATAAAGTACCCAGCTTTATTTGCTATATACAGACTCTTTAGATTGCACGTCTCTTACTGTATCCATCTGTATATGACATTCATATACACAGTTCGAGATTACATCCGGCAATCTTGGGTGTTTAAAATCTTGGACCCAATTGGTACGATCGAGTCCCCAATAAAGCCATACAATAGGGTTGTGCAACTGTTGTAGCACTACCATTTCAAATTGAATTTTTCCATAGCGTCCTTGAAGAGGATGTCCACGTTGCTACCAATATCAATCAGAACGGGGTGGACTAAGAAGTTGGCAATCTATACTGTAACCACCATTGGATCATCATCATACAGATGCATGGTGTTAAATACATCCTCCTCAGTGAATATAATCTAGGTTGATTAGGAGGTCTTTGCCGAGCTCTGACCTACTTTGAATATATCTTGCCCTTCTTTAATTTGGGGTATCTTTATTGAAAATACAAACACGGTTAATTGCTCAAGGCTAACCTAAAGGAGGGGGGGGTTAATAGGTTAGACACCTTTTTCGACTCATTTAGAAACAAGCAAAAGTTTGTCCATCTAGATTGCTTGTATCACAATATACATATATCAATTAAAGACACTTAATCAATATATAAAACATATAAAGTGTGATACAAACAAGCAACCATTTTACATACACAATTGACATTATAGTAAGAAAGTCAACTTACGTATAAAGTTCTATCCATAGTATTCAAATAACAAATACAAATATAAGAGAGATAGGGATAGAGAAAAGTTGACACAAGATATAACGTGGTAAACCTCCGAAGAGGAAACATTCACGGATTAGCAACCACCGTCAAACAAAATCCACTAGTAGATAAGACAAGTACAATCTCGATATTTTCACCTAGAAACTATCCTCCTATCCTACTCATGAATTTGTCACCCTCTTGCTCAGCATTCTAAGGCCTCACATCTCTTGTCAAGACTTCCTCGCTCACCCTTCCGGATCCTCACAACACTAGGCAAGACTTCCTTGCTCACCTTTTCGGATCCTCACGACCCTATGTTTGGTCCGAATGGAGATTGTAAGGTCCTAGATTTGTGTTGGCATGATTCCATAACAAAACTTCATTTCTTTGTAATGCTTAGTTGCTTAAGTGGTTCGTGATGATAAGAGCTTCAAGGAAGAAAAGCAACTTCTCATGATGTAAATTTCATCTTCAAGAGGATTGGTACTATTCTTGGATGCTAAGGTATCGAGATCCTTCTTCCTCTTGCAAGGCGTAGGCGCACACATACACAATTCATTCATATGTGTCCCTACTTAGTTGTGCATCATTATATGCGCGCACACACACACACAATTCATATATTTGTATCCCTGTATCATAGCACATCATTTGGTATAACACATTCACACACTTGAAGTTGAATGCTCATGCATTTGTATGAAAGTAACATGTTTTGGAAAATGCATGATTGGAGACTATCTCTATGTAGTTTGTATTCTTGTGTGAAATGTGTTTGTTTGTTTATATGTTTGTATAACATGGATCTTGAACTTTAATTTAGTCTTAAATCATTCTTGATTGAGTTCCGGTCATTTCGGTTACTCATTCTATTGATTTCAAGTTCTAAGACAAAAGATACTACACTTTCAACTCATGTTGCATACATTGTCTTCGTCTTCATATATCGAGTCAAATTATTATTTTTTGGGTTGAGTATCTTATATTTCCATGTCCATGAGGGAGTCCCGGTTTGTAATCTTTAAACGGATTTGAATTCGAAGTTTGGAGGCCAAAGAACGGTCGAAGAACGCGAGGAGAGCGCAAGGAGTGAGGTGCGATGGCTTAAGCCATCACCATGCACCAACCCGAGATAGCGCGTGGCCATCTCGGCCCCAAGAGTGTTCTGCCCTGAGATGCCCACATGCCATCTCGGGGAGACACTAAGCAAGAAGGGTGTTTTGGTCATTTGGTCTTTTCACTCTTTAAAACCTCTCATTCCCTCTCATTTCTAAAGAAGAGAACAAGTTGAGAAATTGAAGAACAATTGCAGAATTTTTCTCTCAACATTTTGATTTTTGTTTTTGTGATAACTTCTTCATTTCTACTCCGAATCACTTGATTCAAAAACCGATTTCGAGTGTCTTGAAGAGTTCTACAAACCCCAAGCATTTCCAGAACCAAACGATATCTACATTTTTCTTTGTGATCTGATCTTCAGTTCGTGATTGCATCCTTGTTGGTAAAATCATATTCTTCTTAGTTTTCTTCTTAGATCTTCTTATTGATTGATGTTATTTGATTAAGAAGCATGACTAGGATGATTTTGATATCATTTTGTGGTTTGTTGATTTGATGTTCAAGTTTAGCTAGATTTGTGATATATTGAATGATTTGTGCTAAACTTGATAAATATGAAATTGTTTCTAAAAATCTTTTGTTCTTATGCTTGATTGACTATTTCTAGATTTAATTTCATTTTCTAAGAACTAGATCTACATTGAAACAATTATTATGGTGTGTAATATAAATCTAGAGGGGGGGGGGGTGAATAGATTTTAATTAACTTTTACCCAATTTTCGTTAAGAGTCAAGTTGACAAAAATACCCCTATCTAGTTACATAGATACCACAAGTCTAATAAATGCGGAAATAGTAAAAACACTTGAGATATACGTGGATACCCTCAAAATGGGAAAAACCACAGGCTGATAAGTGCGCCACACTAGAACCTCGAATCCACTAATGATAAAGGAATTACAACCTAATCCCGGTTTAATCCTCCACCACTACCTAATCCCGGTATAAGTGAACCTAGTTCATCATGCTTGTGCTTTAAGCTACCTACTCCTGGAAGCAACACAAGTCTTACTTCTCAATGAAGAGATAAAGTGTCCTAAGTGAATATATGATGATCTTCAATGAACAAACAAGGCTAGGAAACCCTATATGCTTATCTAGGATAATGAGATGGCAATCAATGCAATCCTAGATATCAAGTGCTAAATGACATGTTCAAATAGCTTAAATAAACATAGATTAATCAATCCTATGAAGCTATCACAATACAACACTCAATCATGTCATCATAACAATCTCTAATTTGTATCTAGAAATATTCTAAGAGAATACATTTAATTAAAGAGATGATTTAGTAAGCAAAACACTTAACTTGTAAGAAGATAGTGAAGAACTTACCAAACAAGATGTGATAAAGCAACCCTATCCATAGATGCACTCTAGATGAACTTAGATGATGCAAGATGAAGATTTAATGCTCATGGGAATGCCTTGAGTGCTTAAAAATGAGTTCTTGGAAGTGTTTTTCCTTTGAAATGTGTTCTAACGAAGAAATGTGATATTCTGAACTCATACAAGACCTTAAGGCATTGAGTTATATATATATAAGATCCAATCAAAGTGAGGTCATTTTGGAAAAAATGTTCCAGCTTCCTCTGCGTGCGCTGGTCGAGTAGCGCACCACCAGTGCACAACCTACTTTTAAAACAGGCGATGGACGAGTGGCGCATCCCAGTAGCGCAACACAAGCGTAGATTCTCTGGGATGTTTACGTTGGTGAGGTTGCGCTAGACGAGTAGCGCAGCATCAGCGCACGTCCACATTTTTCAACTACGCGTAGGTGCAGTAGCGCAGCTCAGTGGCGCAACACTAGCGACAGTCCACTGTGAAAGTTGCGCTGGTGAGATACGTTGGTCGAGTAGCGCACCACCAGCGCAATGCCTATTTTTCCAACACTCAAATGCACAAAACAATAAGTTCAAGAGTGATGGAATTGCATCCTATTTTAATGCCTAGCATGACATACAACTTTCATAGCAAGATGCAAATAGGTCAACAAGAGTCATTTAAACTAAAATGCATACAAGAAAACACTCAACAAATAAGATCAAGAGTTATGCATGAATATGTGAGTGTGTGCAATTATCTCTTCAAAGTAAGTAAGCACAAGAATTTTACCTTTGATGCTTCTCTCTTGAGGTCTTGAGAGCCTAAGTTACCCTTACATGAACCCCATCAATGTGGTTGTTCACGAAATATGCCAATCAACAAATGAGGACTTTTCAATCTCCCCCATTTGGATATTTCGTGACAAAACCACCACTCACATTGATCCTCACAAGACAAAATAGAAAAAAAAAACACTGGGAAGATATTCTACATTACAAAGAGATAAACATAAAAAGAAACTTCAAGTCTTCAATCTCTTGTAGAACTATCAACCCTACACACAAGGCATGTACAAATACTCTTTCCAAACCTAGTGCATGTGAAAAGATCAAGTGAATATAAAACAAAATCATTTGCATTTAGGAATATGAGTAAGATATCATGAAATGCTCATGCAATGCTCCCCCTCAACGGGTTACTCCCCCTACATGTAATCTCCCCTCAAACATGTACACACTCATGCAATGCAATGCTCCCCCTTAAAGCCAACACATGTTACTCCCCTAATACTACTCCTCTAATAGGTCAATGCTACTCCCCCTTTTTGTCATGATATAAGCAAAGGAGATGTTCCCAACCGGGTCACTCAAGGCAAAGAGAGAGAAGAGCATACAAGATTGTTGCATAATTATATAAGGCACATTTATGCAATCTCAATTGATAGGAGAGACACAAGGAGATTTATTTGAAAAAAAAATGTTTGAATCAAAAATGCTTTGCATACAAGACATGTTGCATTCAAGTCCAAAAACAATGGTATTTGGCAAAGCAAATGACAAAGGATTCCAATATAATTCAAACCAATTTCACCATTTGTCATGAGAGAAGCAAGGATATAGAGTTCTTATAAATATCAAGTTTTAAAAGCACTATATCCAACTTTAAAAACTAAACATGGCATGAGCAACTTTGCACCCTATTTGATTTTTCTAGGAGATACCCGTATGATAATAGACATGTTCAACTAATAAAGAAAGAGAGACATTGATTAAACATTTTAGTCTCACTAGTATTTTCACACAATGTGTTGCATTTAACAATTGCAATCATCAAATCATGCTTTATCATTTTTCATTAGCATGTCAATTAAGAATCATCATGTCATGGAGATAATTAAAGGTCATTCAACATGTACTTCCTATGTAGATCTCCTAGTCCAAAAATGCATGTTTGAACATAAATATGACATGGATTGTAATCAAAGCAATGTTCACACTTATTTAAGAAAATACAATATACTATAAGTGCAACCAAGCTACTCAAGCAATCAATAAAGAGGCATAAACATATTTAAGAAGAATTGCATGCAACAAGTAAACAATAGCTCTCTTTGCTTGAGTTCCCCTTATGGGGTCAAAAACCACTACACATCACTCCATTAAACAAATCCCAATAGATCTACTAAGAGTCTTGAATCTAGTAGCATCTAAGGGTTTAGTAAATAGATCCGCTAGTTGATCATTGGTACCTACATGCTCAAGTACAATGCATTTGCTCTCAACTAGTTCTCTAATGAAATGATGATGGATGTCAATATACTTAGTCCTAGAATGCTGAACCAGATTCTTTGAAATGTTAATTGCACTCATGTTATCATAAAAGAGAGTAAGAGTACCTTGATTGAATCCATAGTCGACTAGCATTTGCTTCATCCAAAGGAGTTGTGTGCATCCACTCCCAGCAGCAATGTATTCAGCCTAAGCCGTGGACAAGGAAATTGAATTTCGCTTCTTACAAAACCAAGAGATAAGGTTGTTCCCAGGGAAAAAGCAACCACCCGATGTACTTTTCCTATCATCACAATTTCTTGCCCAATCAGCATCACTAAAGCCTACAAGACTAGCATTAGTGTCAAAAGAGTACCAAATCTCATAGTTGGATGTCTCATTCACATATCGAATGATTCTCTTAACAGAAAAGAGATGGGACTCCTTAGGATCCGCTTGGTACCTAGCACACACACCCACACTAAAGAAGATATCGGGCCTACCTGCTGTCAAATAGAGCAAGCTACCAATCATGCCACGATATAAAGTTCGGTCCACACTTTTACCACTAGCATCCTTGCTTAGCTTCAAAGTGGTACTCATGGGCGTATCACAATGTTTGGTACTTTCAAGGTCAAATTTCTTCACTAGGTTTTTGGCATATTTAGCTTGATATATGAAAATCCCATCATCCATTTGCTTGATTTGTAAACCTAGAAAGTAACTCAACTCACCAACAAGACTCATCTCAAATTCATGAGACATGACATTAACAAATTGTTGAACTTTGGTGTCATTGGTGGAGCCAAAGACTATATCATCAACATAGATTTGAGCTATAAAGAGCTCATCTTTGTTTTTCTTGATGAATAGAGTATTGTCAACACTACCCCTAGTGTAGCCATTGTCTATGAGATATTGGGCAAGATGCTCATATTAAGCCCTAGGTGCTTGTTTCAACCCATACAAAGCTTTCTTGAGGTGATAGACATGATTAGGGTGGTGAGGATCCACAAACACTTCCTCTTGCAAAAAACCATTGAGAAAGGCACTCTTAACATCCATTTGATGTAATTTAAACTTGTGCAAACAAGAAATGGATAGAAGAAGCCTAATGGACTCAATCCTAGCAACGGGAGCAAATGTCTCCTCAAAGTCAATACCCTCAATTTGAGAGTATCCTTGTGCTACAAGCCTAGCATTGTTTCTCACAATGTTTCCATCCTCATCGGATTTGTTCCTAAATACCCACTTGGTGCCTATCACATTGGTGTTCTTAGGCCTAGTAACTAAAGTCCAAACCTCATTCATTTCAAATTGGTTAAGCTCTTCTTGCATAGAAAGAACCCAAAATTCATCTTTTAAGGCTTCATCAATTTTCTTGGGTTCTATTTGAGAGGTGTAGCAAGTGTAGCTAATAAGATTATCCATTTGACGCCTAGTCCTAACACCCTCACTAACTTCACCAATGATGTCATCTTTGTCATGAAGTTTCCTAACCCATGGAGCAGGTTCTTTTGAGTCCAAGTGAGGAATCCTATCACTAAGTTGTGCTATGTCATCATCAAGATTAGCCTTTTCAACATTAGAGATATCAACTACTTTCTCCAAAGGGGAGTCATCAACTAAATCTACCTCCTCCTCAAGGTTATTAGTTTTGAGCCTAGTATCATCAATGACAACATTAGATGATTCCATTACGGTTCTAGTTCTTAGATTAAAAACTCTATAGGCTCTACTGTTCAAGGCATAGCCTATGAAGATACCATCATCACTCTTAGCATCAAATTTGCCAAGTTGATCACTGTCATTCAAAATGTAGCATTTGCTTCCAAAAGTGTGGAAGTAGCTAACATTTGGCTTCCTACTTTTCCATAACTCATAGGAGGTTTGCCTAGTGTGGGGCCTAAGAAAAACTCTATTGCCTATGTAGCATGCCGTATTGACCGCTTCGGCCCAAAGATTCCTAGGGACATTGTTGCTAAGCAACATCACACGGGCCATTTCTTAAAGAACCCTATTTTTCCTCTCAACAACTCCTTTTTATTGAGGTGTCCTAGGAGCCGAAAACTCATGAGAAATGTCTAGACTATTGCAAAAGTTTTCAAAGTGGGCATTCTCAAATTCCTTCCCATGGTCACTCATAATTCTCTTAATGCTTTTAATCTTGGATTTCATTTCATTTTGGATTTTAGAGCAAAGCATTTTAAACTTGTCAAAAGTTTCAGATTTTTCTCTAAGGAAATAGGTCCATGTGTACCTAGAGAAGTCATCTACACACACAAAAATGTATCTCTTTCCACCTAAACTCTTGGTTTGCATAGGACCCATAAGATCCATGTGGAGAAGCTCTAGAGGTTCTTTGGTGGTTATATACTTGCCCTTTTTGTGCATACTTTTGGTTTGCTTCCCTTGTTGGCAAGGTCCACAAACACCATTAACCTTTTTCCCAAGCTTGGGAAGGTCTCGCACAACATTGAACTTATCTAAGATTTTTAGATCCCTAAAGTTCATGTGACCAAGTCTTTCATGCCACAACTTTATTTGTTCATCCTTGGACACATTACGAGACACACTTCTAGCCTCAAGATAATAGCAATTGTCACTAGACCTCATACCTTTTAATAAGGTTTGTCCATTAGGCAATAGGATAGAACAATCATTTTTCCTAAACAAGATGGAGAGTCCATCATCACTAAGATGTGAAATGCTTATCAAATTGGTTTTTAGGCCATCGTCATACAAAGCATTGAACAAGGAAGGTAATCCGGGAATGGAAATGGTTCCCTTTCCTTTGACCTTCTTTTTGGATCCATCACTAAATGTGACATTTCCTCCATCCTCCATCACAAGAGTCTCAAAGAAACTCTTATTTCCAGTCATGTGCCTAGAGCACCCACTATCCAAATACCAAAAATCACAAGAATGAGCTTTCAAATCAATTTGTGCAACATGGAAAATGTGTTCATCCTTTCTAATCCACCTAGGTGCAGTATTTTCCTTCCTATTGGGCAATGGTACATGGGCTCTAAATGTCCTGGGATCATGCAAAAGTGTTCCACTTTTCCTAGTGACATGCATCATGGCTCTAGGTTTCTTAAGATCATGCATCATGGCTCTAGCCTTTTTCTTTTCTATCATGCTTTCAATCCTACACAATTTGATATACCTAAAGCAATTTGGTCTAATGTGACCATCAATACCACAAAAATGACATGTAGGTAAAAAGTTAGGAATTATACCAAATCCTTGAGGATGCATTGGAGCCTTCCCATGTCTTTGTGGTTGTCTTGCTTGTTGTTGAAGAGTTTTCCTTCTTTGTTGTTTAGCAAGACTTGATTGATTCCTTGGTTGAGCTTGCATGATAGGTGTCTTCCCTTTGTGAGCTTTTGGTTGAGGGAGGTTAACTTGAGGAGCCCTTGTAGGATGAACTTGAGGTGGGCTTCTTGGTGCCACCTTCACTTAAGCACTTTTTGAACACTCTCCTAGATCAAGCTTCTTCCTAGGAGTTTGATGCGAAGAGGACCCATTGAAGTTCATGCTTCTTACAAAAATGGTATTGCTTGGAGTGGAGGACATCTTGTCATCTTTAAACCCAAGCCCTTTCTTGTCACTTGGCCTCTTTCTAACATCTAGCATGAGGTCAAGTTTCTTGGTGCTAGAGTTCACCTTGGCCAACAACTCTCTATCATCTTCAAGCTCTTTCTTCAACCCTTCTTCACTCCTTTTAGATCTTTCCAGCTCTTCATTTAGTTGGTCAACTTGAGTTGAGAGATCTAGATTTTCTTCTTTTAAACTCTTGATCTCATTCTTGTTCTTTAATCTTGAGCTCTCAAACTTGGCCAATCCTTGAGATCCATCCTATCCACACTTCCATTTGTGGTTTGTGATGAAGATCCATCATCACTTGAGTAGTCTCCCTCTTGACTATCATTCTCTTCTTCACTAGCATCTTTGCTCCTAAGAGAGGATGTAAATGCTATGAAGTTAGCCATGAGTTCTTCATCATCCGAAGACTCATCTCATTCATTAGAGTCATCACTTTCACTCCATGTGGCAGCCAACACTTTTCCCTTCTTCTTGTTCTTGTGATTTGCACATTCCGGGGCAAAGTGACCTATTCCACCACATTCATAGCATTGGACTCCTTTCTTCTCGGTCTTCTCTTGCCTAGGCTCAAACTTCTTGAAAGGAGCCTTTTTATTCAAGTCTTAACCCTTGGATCCAAAGCCTTTCTTCTCCGACTTGTAGAATTTCTTGAACTTCCTCATTAGCAAGGCCATCTCTTCATCCGAGTCATCACCTTCATCCTTCTCAACTTTGGAGGCTTTCAAAGAAATATCTTTTTGCTTCTTTGATAGTGTGGGGTTAGGACATTTCCTAGATTCATATGCTAGAAGCCTCCCAATCACTTCACTTGGATTCATGTCCTTGTAACCACTATTTTCTTCCAAAGCCGTCACCTTAGACTCAAACCTATCGGGTAGAGATCTCATAATATTTTGCTTGATCTTTCTATCTGAATAAGGATCACCAAACTGATGACTTTGGTTCACAATGTCCATCAACCTTATTTCAAAATCATTGAAGCACTCGTTCTCATCCATCTTGAGCAATTTAAATTGCATTTGGAGAACTTGAAGCTTCGATTCCTTAACCACGTCTGCTCCCTCATGTGCAACTTCTAGGATGTCACATGCTTCCTTAGCTATCCTAGTGTTTTGAACCAACTTGTATTGGTTATCATCCATTGCACAAAGGATGGCATGCATTGCCTTCCTATTCCACTTTGAAGCCTCAAACTCTTATGCATTCCACTGATCCTTTGGTTTGAGTACATCATCTCCTCCATCTGCGGGAGTCATCATGGGTGGAGTGTAGCCATCTTCAACCGCCATCCATGCCCTGTCATGAATTTGGCATATGTACGACTCCATCTTGCCTTTCCAAGAGGTATAATTCAACCTGGTGAGGAGTGGAGGTCTAGTGTTGAAAGCTCCCTCGTTGCCACCGTTTCCACTCATTGTGTTTATAAATGAATGATATGAATGCAAGTGTATGAATGGTCAATACACACAAACAAAATGCAACACACACCAAAATGAGCAAGGATCACTTATGTATGTCTAGGAACCTACTTTGATACCAATTGAAACAATTATTATCGTGTGTAATATTAATCTAGAGGGGGGTGAATAGATTTTTATTAACTTTTACCCAATTTTCGTTAAAAGTCAAGTTAACAAAAATACCCCTATCTAGTTACAAAGATACCACAAGTGTAATAAATGCGGAAATAGTAAAAACACTTGAGATATACGTGGAAACCCTCAAAATAGGAAAAACCACGGGCTGATAAGTGCGCCACACTAGAACCTCGAATCCACTAATGATAAAGGAATTACAACCTAATCCCGATTTAATCCTCCACCACTACCTAATCCCGGTATAAGTGAACCTAGTTCATCATGCTTGTGCTTTAAGCTACATACTCCCGGAAGCAACACAAGTCTAACTTCTCAATGAAGAGATAAAGTGTCCTAAGTGAATATATGATGATATTCAATGAACAAACAAGGATAGGAAACCCTATATGCTTATCTAGGATAATGAGATGGAAATCAATGCAATCCTAGATATCAAGTGCTAAATGACATGTTCAAATAGCTTAGCTAAACATAGATTAATCAATCCTATGAAGCTATCACAATACAACACTCAATCATGTCATCACAACAATCTCTAATTTGTATCTAGAAATATTCTAAGAGAATACAATTAATTAAAGAGATGGTTTAGTAAGCAAAATACTTTACTTGTAAGAAGATAGTGAAGAAATTACCAAACAAGATGTGATAAAGCAACCCTATCCATAGATGCACTCTAGATGAACTTAGATGATGCAAGATGAAGATTTAATGCTCATGGGAATGCTGTGAGTGATTAAAAATGAGTTCTTGGAAGTGTTTTTCCTTTGAAATGTGTTCTAAGAAAGAAATGTGATATTCTGAACTCATACACGACCTTAAGGCATTGAGTTATATATATATAAGATCCAATCAAAGTGAGGTCGTTTTGGAAAAAATGTTACAGCTTCCTCTGTGTACGCTGGTGACGTGCACCGGTCGAGTAGTGCACCACCAGTGCACAACCTATTTTTAAAACAGGCGCTGGACGAGTGGCGCATCCCAGTAGCACAACACAAGCGCAGATTCTCTGGTATGTTTACGCTGGTGAGGTTGCGCTAGATGAGTAGCGCAGCACCAGCGCACGCCCATATTTTTCAACTACACGCAGGTGCAGCAGCGCAGCTCAGTGGCGCAACACTAGCGACAGTCCACTGTGAAAGTTGCGTCGGTCGAGTAGCGCACCACCAGCGCAATGCCTATTTTTCCAGCACTCAAATGCACAAAACAATAAGTTCAAGAGTGATGAAATTGCATCCTATTTTAATGCCTAGCATGACATACAACTTTCATAGCAAGATGTAAATAGGTCAACAAGAGTCAATTAAACTAAAATGCATACAAGAAAACACTCAACAAATAAGATCAAGAGTTATGCATGAATATGTAAGTGTGTGCAGTTATCTCTTCAAAGTAAGTAAGCACAAGAATTTTACCTTTGATGCTTCTCCTCTTGAGGTCTTGAGAGCCTAAGCTACCCTTACATGAACCCCATCAATGTGGTTGCTCATGAAATAAGCCAATCAAAAAATGAGGACTTTTCATACATCAATTGATATATTCATTTCATTGATTTGGTTCTTAGTTGATAACATGCTTAAATTGTCTAGATGCATTTGTGATTGATCTTTGAAAGCATAATCTAGTCATCTAGTTGCATGTCCATAGAATTTGTTGATCATCATTTTCTATGTTGAGTGCTTGTTTACGATTTGCATTCATGATCACTAAGATGCCTTGTGAAGAGGTAGAAAGTCTCATATCTTAGAGTGATTCTTTGATTTGAGCATTGGTAAGTCTTAGCTAGAGTCGGGAGGACTTGGATAGCTAAGCAAGTGGAAGTCTCGACAAGAGGTGTGAAACCTAGGATTGTTGAACAAGGAAGTCTTGGCAAGAGGTGTGAAGCCTCGGATTGTCAAGCAAGGAAGTCTTGGCTAGAGGTGTGAAGCCTTGGATAGTCAAGCAAGAAGTCTTGCCTAGGGTCGGGAGGATCCGAATAGGTGAGCAAGAAATCTTAATAGAGATAGGGGGTCTTGGATAGGAAGTCGGCTTAGTAGATCACTAGGTTCAAGATAGAGTGAGAGTGAGAGCTTGTAGAGCATGTGTGATTGCTTGAGTGTGTAACTCTATTTGAAATAGTGGATTTACTTTTGCCGATGTTTGTGGAATCAACCCATGGATGTTTCCTCTTTGGAGGTTTTACCACGTAAATATTGTGTGTCTTTGTTTGCAATTTTCATTAAGCATTTAGAATTGCATTGTTTTTAAAAGAAGATAAAAATTGGAGCATATACCAATTCACCCCCCCCCCCCCCCTCTAGGTATATTCACACTATAAAGATGAAGGGAATTTCACCCTAGGCAAGACTTCCTTGCTCACCCTTCCGGATCCTCACGAAATTAGGCAAGACTTCCTTGCTTGACATTCTGGGTCTCCCACCTCTTGTAACGACTTCCATGCTCAACAACATAGGTCTCACACCTATTGTCAAGACTTCCTTCTCACAAGGCATCTAGATGATCATGAATGTAAAATGAAAACAAGCACGCAACATAGAATGTTATGATCAACACATTTTATGGAAAATACTAGACATAAACATGAATGCATAAAACAAATGTAGTTTGGTCAATCATACGTGTGTAATCCATCTAGATCATGTAAGATATATTAAACATTAATTACAACCTAGATACATGCATAGATCTAAAAATTGAGTCACAAGATATGATCAATTAATACATAATCAAGTTTAAATCTCATATACCAAAAATATGTTAAAATCATGTGAGAACGTCATTTAGATTAAAGCAAGAGTTCTAGAGCATATTATCTTATTCATGAAGTCAACTAAGCACAATAATAGCTCATAAGAACACAAGCACATGTATCATAGTGAGATTTTGGCTGAAGAGAGCCTAATACATGTGAGGAACTGTTTTTCACAAAATCAATTAATTAAAGATCATCAAATAGTCCTAGAATCAAAGCTAGCACAATACAATCCCAAACATGTGAAAATATAGGCAAAATCAAAACCTAACTCAACATGTGAGATTTCAATTGAAACTCAATCTAGCTTTAAATGAGTTCAAAACTCAAATCAAAACATTCAAAAGACACACAAACATATATATATATATATATATATATATATATATATATATATATATATTGAAGAAGAAAACCCAAGGCAATTGACCAAGTTTTAAAAGAAAACTTTGAGAGAAAATCAATACCTTAGTTGATTTGGTGCTGTCCCGTTTTTATGAGGTTAGACTCCAAAAACAGCAATAAAACTAACTCAAACCTTCAGTGAAAAGATGGAAGATGAATATACAAACACTCTCAACTTCGAATCACTCAGATCAGAGTTCAAATGAAGAAGTTATGATGTTTGGAAGGTGAGAAAATTTGGGAGAAAATTCTGCACACAAATTTTGAATCTCTTCTTTTTAATGAAATATTAGAGGGTAGGGATATATAAAGGAGAGGGAAATAATAGAGTATGAAATGAACAAAAGGGACAAGAAGCAGCCAAGCTTTCTTTCTACCCAATATTCCACGTGGCCATCTCGGGGCAGCAAGCCTTCTTGCCCAAGATGGCCACATGCCATCTCGGGAAAGAAGAGCTTTATGTTGTCTTCTTTTTCCCTTGACCTCCCTTCGCGTTCTTCGAACGTTCTCCGGCCTTCGAACTCGAAATTTGAATACATTTGTGGATTACAAACCATAACTCTCTCACGGACACGGACATATAAGATACTCAACCCAAAAAATAAGAATATGACTCGATATATGAAAACGAAGACAATGTATACAACATGAGTTGAAAGTGTAGTATCTTTTGACTTAGAACTTGAAATCAATAGTATGAGTAACCGAAATGACCGGAACTCAATCAAGAATGATTTAAGACTAAAATCAAGTTCAATATCCATGTTATACAAACATATACACATACAAACACAATTCACACTAGAATGCAAACTATATAGAAATAGTCTCCAATCATGCATTTTCCAAAACATGTTATTTTCATACCAATGCATGAGCATTCATCTTCAAGTGTGTGAATGTGTTCTAAATGGCCACAATGATGCAGAGATACATATGTATGATTTGTGTGTGTGTGCCTTTAATGGTGCACAAATATGCAGGTTCACAAATGTATGAATTGTGTGTTTGTGTGTGTTTTTAATGGTGCACAACTATGTAGGGACACAAATGTATGAATTGTGTGTGTGTGTGTGCCTTTAATGGCGTACAACTATGCAGGGACACAAATGTATGAATTATGTGTGTGTGTGTCTTAAGCCTTGTAAGAGAAAGATAAGGTCTTAATATACCTTTGTAGAACCATATAGCCTCCTCTCTCTTTGAAGACTTTGTACTTGCTTTGACTAGTTGTTATTCCTTCTTTGAGGCTTGAATCATCATGAATCCTAGATAGCTAAAATGTTACAAGTAAACATCATTTTGATATGGAATTAATGCCAACATAATCTAAAACCTAACAATCTCCCCCTTTGGCAAATTCCATGTCAAAACACCTATACATTTACTACAAATATAAAAATGAAGATATGTCACAAAATCACTCCCTCACATTACAATAAGGAAGATTCCTAGAACTAATCTTCATCAACTCTTGAACTTCATCTTGATCTTCTCTTGAAGCAACCTACAAATCATCTTAAAGCACAATGCATATACAAGAGAAAACAACAAATTGCAACATATAATATGGATGATAAGAATATACAATTAAAGTCCAAAAATACATGTATCTCCCTCAATACATTCCAAATCATAAAAATTCTTAACCAAATCTTAAGACTAATTATTACATGCCATTGAGTTCAAAAGTTCACAAAAACAATATAAAAAGAAACTAAGCAACTAGCATACTAGCATATACTCTTTCTCCCCCCTTTTGACATGAAATGAAACCAAAAGGTTAAGAAATGTACCTCAAAGATCAAATACTAGCCACCTGTTCCATCAAAGAAAGTCGTGCGAGTAGTCGATCTAACATAATGCTTGAGAGGTGGTCTTAAGCTTGAAGCAATGCACTCCTCCAACTCTTTTATCGTAGCATCTTATTGAACATCTATTGCACTAAGTTCATTAACCTTATCCTTCAATTGTATAGCCCAATCCGGAAGAATATTTGTGCTAATCACATGACTATCAACTTGAGAACTACTAAATAGTCCAAAAGTATCATAAGTCTTACCCTTATCCTTATAGGACGTATGACACACGTTTATCACAATACTTTTCCAAGGGTTGAACTAACACATCATCTTCTCTACTCTTAATCCCACGAGCTAAACACAATGAAGTAATAAACCCCAGTAATGCTAGCTTTTTATCACCTCTAGTAGAGAAAGTCGCACTATCAATGTAATACATAAGAAGATCTCCAAGGTTTATCGGTTGATTAGTTACCAAGGCATACACTATTTTGATCTTGTCATTATTAAACTCGGTTGAATTCGAAGATCCAATAATGTTAGTGCAAATGAATAGATGCCAAAATGCACTAGCCTTAGTTAACTCATGTTGACTAATGTATACTCTATTTTTCCACTCAAAAGAAACATTGTCACAAAGAGTTCTACCATGATATTTAGATTCTCAATAACATTCACATCTAGAAAATTAAAATCTATATCATTAGATAGCCCAAGAAACTTGTTAATATTTTTCGGGTTAACTCTAAATACAATACCCCTAATTTCCATCAAAGCATCTAACAAGATGGCACTTTCCTTATATTCATGAAAGAACTCTCTAACAAGAGTATCATTTACATCTCCTAACATGCTCACCCAAGATTCCCATTTTCTATCCTTTAAGCACTTAAGAACATAAGAATATTTACACTTACCTAAGTCAATGTCTCTCTCTTGAAATATCTTCTTTGTTCCAAAGATCCCTAAATCTTTTGTCATTGAAGTTTTGGATCCTTTTAAGGTAGGCTTGGCTTTCTGAAAATACAAACACGGTTAAATGCTCAAGGGTAACCTAGAGAGGGGGTGAATAGGTTAGACACCTTTTTCGAATCCCTTAGAAACAAACAAAAGTTTGTCCCTCTAGATTGCTTGTATCATAATATATATATATATATATATATATATATATATATATATATATATCAATTAAAGACACTTAATCAATATATAAAACATGTAAAGTGTGATACAAACAAGCAACCATAATACATACACAATTGATATTGTAGTAAGGAAGTCAACTTACATATAAAGTTCTATGCATACTATTCAAATAACAAATACAAATATAAGAGAGATAGGGATGGAGAAAAGTTGACACAAGATATAACGTGGTAAACCTCCGAAGAGGAAACATCCACGGATTAGCAACCATCGGCCAACAAAATCCACTAGTAGATAAGACAAGCACAATCTCTCAAGTGACCCCTTCACCTAGAAACTACCCTTTTATCCTACTCTTGAATAATTTGCCCTCTTGCACAACATTGTGGGGCCTCACGCCTCTTGTCAAGACTTCCTCGCTCACCCTTCCAGATCCTCAATACCCTAGGCAAGACTTCCTTGCTCACCCTTCTGGATCCTCATGGCCCAAGGAAAGACTTCCTTGTTTGACATTACGAGGTCTCCCACCTCTTGCCAAGACTTCCATGCTTTCACAAGGCATCTAGGTGATCATGAATGTAAAACGTAAACAAGCACGTAACATAGAATGTTATGATCAACACATCCTATGGAAAACACTAGACATAAGCATGAATACACAAAACAAATGTAGTCTAGTCAATCATGCATGTTTAATCCATCTAGATCATTTAAAATATATGACAAGTTAATTTCAACCTAGATACATGCATAGATCTAAAACTTGAGTCGTAAGATATGATCAATCAATGCATAACCAAGTTAAAATCTCATATACCAAAAACATGCTAAATCATGTGATTAAGTCATTTAGATTAAAGCAAGAGTTCTAGAGCATATTATCTATTCGTGAAATCAACTAAGCACAAGAATAGCTTATAAGAACACAAGCACATGTATCATAGTGAGATTTCAGCCAAAGAGAGCCTAATACATGTGAGGAACTATTTTTCACAAAATCAATCAATTAAAGATCATAAAATAGTCCTAGAATCAAAGCTATCACAATACAATCCCAAACATGTGAAAACATAGGCAAAATCAAAACCTAACTCAACATGTGAGATTTCAATTGAAACTCAATCTAGCTTTAATTGAGTTCAAAACTCAAATCAAAACAATCACAAGACACACACATACACACACACACACACACACACATATATATAGAAGAAGAAAACCCAAGGTAATTGACCAGGTTTTAAAAGAAAACTTTGAGAGAAAATCAATACCTTAGTTGATTTGCTGCAGTCCCATTTTTTGAGTTTTTTGTGAGATTGGACTCCTAAAACAGCAATAAAACTAACCCAAACCTTCAGAGAAAAGATGGAGGTTGAATAGACAAACACTCTTAACTTTGAATCACTCAGATCAAAGTTCAAATGAAGAAGTTATGGTGTTTGGAATGTGAGAAAATTTGAGAGAAAATTCTGCACTCAAATTTTTAATCTCTTCTTATAATGAAATGTGAGGGGGAAGAGATATATAATGGAGTGGGAAATAATATAAGTGAAATGACCAAAAGGACATGAAGCACATCAAGTGACCTTGTTCCCTGAGATGCCAGGTGGGCATATCCGGGAAGCAAGTCTTTTTTGGCCGAGATGGCCACGCGCCATCTCAGGAAAGAAGCACTTGATGCTTAATTCTTTTCCACGAGCTCCCTTCTCGTTCTTCGACCGTTCTCCATCCCCTGAACTTGAAATTCAAATCCGTTTACGAATTACGAACCGTAACTCTCTCACAAACATGGAAATATAAGATACTCAATCCAAAAAATAAGAATTTTACTCAATATATGAAGATGAAGACAATGTGCGTACCATGAGTTGAAAGTGTAGTATCTTTTGACTTAGAACTTGAAATCAATAGTATGAGTAACCGAAATGACCGAGACTCAATCAAGAATGATTTAAGACTAAAATCATGTTCAATATCCATGTTATACAAATATATACACGTATAAACACAATTCACACTAGAATGCAAACTACATAGAAATAGTCTCCAATCATGCATTTTCCAAAACATGTTATTTTCATACCAATGCATGAGCATTCATCTTCAAGTGTGTGAATGTGTTATAAATGGGCACAATGATGCAGGGACATATATGTATAATTTGTGTGTGTGTGCCTTTAATGGTGCACAACTATGTACGGACACAAATGTATGAATTTTGTGTGTGTGTGTGCCTTTAATGGTGCACAACCATGCAGGGACGTAAATGTATGAATTTTGTTTGTGTGCCTTTAATGGTGCACAAATATGTAGGGACACAAATGTATGAATTTTGTATGTGTGCCTTAAGCCTTGTAAGAGAAAGATAAGGTCTTAATATACCTTTGTAGAACCATATTGCATCCTTTCTCTTTGAAGACTTTGAACTTGCTTTGACTAGTTGTTATTTCTTCTTTGATGCTTGAATCATCATGAACCTAAACAACTAAATCATTACAAGTAAACATCATTTTGATATGGAATTAATGCCAACATAAACTAAAGCCTAACACTTTCACAACTGGATTCAATTGATTTCCACTTCCGACAATCTTAGTTCTTCCCATTTTTCTTGTGTGATAAGATGCTATATACATACAACCAAAGTGAGTGAAAACAAAACAAACACATTAGTCACAACCATATAAAAACAAAGACATATGACTTAAGAATGAATCATCATGCAAGACAAAGATAGTGAGTAATATCTTACAAGTATCATTAAGTCAAAATATGCCAACATGTAACAAAATGAAGCAAGTGAACACATCATAAAAGAGAACAATGTCTAGCATACAATGCTCCCCCTTGATAAATGCCATAACTAAAATCAATGATAGCATAGAATTCACAAAGATGTTCACACAATCACACATTCAAGCAATTTGAAGAAATATCAACAAAATAAGCTTCATATGCTAAGAGAGATACACAAAGATTTTTATGCTCTCTCATAATTCTTCAACAATTGCTAAAATATCAACATACTCATAAACAAAGTATGTGTGTGAAAGATATGCTTCAAATATATATCAAGAAGTAGTTTGATAATCAACATGCAAACAATTTTCAACATCTAATCATCTTAAGCTTTTTCCATAAAAAGTCAAACCGATTATCATCCAGAATTTTTGCTTTAAAGAGAATAGATTTCAACATATGAGCGTGTGTGTGCATGTGGCTCCTCATCCCATTTCTATTTTTCAACCCGAGCTCATTTGATTTTTCAACTATACTCCTTTTTAAGCCTTCCTCCTTTTCTCTTTAGGCTTTGAATCAAAGAATTTTCTATTCATGATTCCATTTCAAAACTTCTTTGATCTTTCCTTTTTTTTAAAACATAAACAAAATTCACTTCATGGTGGCTTTCACTCATCACAATGGTGTAGCTCTTTCCAACATGGGTAGCTTTCACAACCAATGTGTGTAGCCCTTTCCATGAAAGTGCTCATTGAGTTCTATGTATTTGCCGAAGAAAAATGGATACTAACCATAGGTCATTTTAAATGTACTTAAGCACAAAAACTTCAAGGTGTATCTAAAGTTTACATATTAGTAAACTCAACCTACTAGCAAAACATATAAGAGAAGCAAAGTGAAATTTTAGAAAATCAAGATTTTATGGCTCATAAGCACATGATCTAAAGCAATAGGTAGAGACTTATTCAAGATCATTACTTCTCTAATGAGTAGCTTTCAAAGAATATGAAGCTCATGTTTTCAAAAATAATGCCACTCAATATACTATACACAAACAATCATCAAAGTTAAGATCAATGTGAATAATATCACTATTCCATCCTAAAATAGCAAATGTCAATGAGAATCATATGTATGCTATACACAATTCTCTATTATGACATGCTATGAGATGTATATAAAAGATTGAGTCAAAAGATGAATATCTAAGAGAACATGCAATAGAGTATAGAGATACCTTTTTCATATTATATTCACCAAATATCATACTTCGCCCTTTTTCATGCGTTGAATGTCCTCATGACACCAAGTTGACAATGTTTCACAACAAGAGTATAAAAAGCATAATATCACAACTCAACCAACACATATATCAAAAGAACTTCTCTAAATTTAACCAACAAATTTCGACCATCATAACAAACATGATGTGAGATAACCAAGTTCATATCAATACATGGAGAATTCAAAGCTTAGCAAACTAGAATTCTTAGCACAATTGATATATTACCTCAAAGCTACCTCACATGTGCTTATTATATTAGTGATAAGAGCACTCACCCTTGAACCACTTGTTCTTGGGTATACCTACACAAACATTTTCAATATCATCCTTGACAACAATGTTAAATCTAGAGTAAAGTCTTTCAATGACTTGATTAACAAGAATATCATTAATACACTCTTCCTTAACATTTTCAACACAATCTTTGTCAAGTTGAACAAGATTAGATTTCTTTCTACTCCACAACTCCTTTTCATGCTTAGCAATATTATCATGTTTTTCAACTTTCAAAGCCTTAGCATGTTCAAGTTGAAGTTTAATCTCTTTATCTCTAGATTCATTTCCTAATTAGCATTTTTTAATAAATTTATAACACCTAGGCTTAATGTGACCTATTGTGTTGCAATACTGGCAAATTGTAATAAAAGATGAGATTGTACCTTTTGGAGTAGAACTAGCTTCACTAGGAGTTTGCAAAGATACGTTGTTTGCCAACTTCTTCTTGGCTTTTGATCTTCTCTTCTTGTGTGGTTTCTTATTAATCACGACTTCATCCAAGTGAGTAGGAAGTGGAGCTTCCAAGGGTTCCTCTTCAACTACCAAGTCGTCTTCACCACTATAAGAGTTAACAAGATTCTTAACACTAGACACACTTACCGAATCATTCACTAAGTCCTTGATGACCTCCTTAGCCGTGTCTATCTCTTCCATTAATTCTTGTTCTCTCTTCTTCAAAGAAGATATCACATTATCCTTCTCAAGGTTTATCTTTTCAAGTTCTCTAAGCTTCTTCGAAATATCACCATTCTCACCAAGAAGTCTACGACTAACAATCACAAACTCATCTAGTTGTTTTTTTATCAAATCATCCTTCTTAACTACCTCTCTTAGAGCATTATCTTTAGCTTCTTCAGACTTCTCTATCTTGGCCAACAACTCAAGATTGGTAGGAATGGAAATAGAGCTTCCATGATGATTTGCATCAAAGTTCTTTTATAAAGATATTGTACCATCAACATCTAGTGGAGGATGAGAAGCCGTTAGAGCTACAAAGTTGCTCACCAACTCTTTATCACTTGAAGACTCACTACTAGAGCTCTCATCATCACTAGAATCATCATCACTCCAAGTAGCCACTAACACTTTGCCTTCTTATCTTTCTTAGATGGCTTCTTAGTGCACTCACTAGCAAAGTGACCGAAACCATGACAATTGTAGCATTGAACACCTTTCTTGTTCATTGCTTGACTATTCTTTTCATTCCTTGGAGATGATGTTTTCTTAACCAACTTTTCCTTAGAAGACTTGCCTATAGACTGGCATTCTTCTTCAGAAACTTCTTGAACTTTCTAACCAAAAGAGTCATCTCTTCATTTTCATCATCAATCTCCTCCTCAATAGCATTAAGAGAGATTCACTTACCCTTAATCTTTAGCTTTAAGCACATCTCATATGTTTAGAGAGACCCAAGCAACTCATCGATATTCATGCTATCCATATCCTTGCTTTCCTCAATTGTCGTCACCTTTGATTTAAATCTCTTAGGAAGAGACCTAAGGATTTTCCAATTTAAATGCTCTCTTGAGATAAGTTCTTCAAGTGCTTGACATTGGTTAGCAATGTTAATAAGCTGGAATTAGAAGTCTTCAAACTTTTCTTCTTCACCCTTACTTAAACCTTTAAATTGTGATGCCAACATTTGAAGCCTTGATTTCCTCACCGTTAAGGTTCCTTTATTAGTAACTTGGAGAGTATCCCAAGCCTCCTTTATGGATTCAAGATTTTGAATGTAGGAGAATTGATGCCCATCAACTCCTCCAAAGATGGCATTCATAGCACGGTGGTGCCATTTAGCAACCTCAAACTCATTCAATGTCCATTCACTCATTGGCTTGAGTATCACGATTCCATCCTCTTGAACCTCTGTAGGGGGAATATAACTTTCTTCCACTACCATCCATGCTCTTTCATCAATAGAGCATATGTAAGCTTTCATCATCAACTACCAATACCCATAGTTAGTGCCTCAAAGTAATGGTGGCCTAGTATTTGAGGCTCCTTCCGCCATTACATAATCTTGTAAACTCATGACTTCAAAAGCTTTGCAAATACCATGAATGTATCACCTGAATGCTCACTAAGTAGAATCTAGTGTCCTGCTCTAATACCAATTGAAAATACAAACACAATTAAATGCTCAAGACTAACCTAGTGGGGAGGGGTGAATAGGTTAGACACCTTTTTCGACTCCCATAGAAACAAACAAAAGTTTGTCCCTCTAGATTGCTTGTATCACAATATATATATATCAATTAAAAACACTTAATCAATATATAAAACATATAAAGTGTGATACAAGCAAGCAACCATAATACATACACAATTGACATTATAGTAAGGAAGTCAACTTACATATAAAGTTCTAACCATAGTATTAAAATAACAAATACAAATATAAGAGAGATAGGGATAGAGAAAAGTTGACACAAGATATAACGTGGTAAACCTCCGAAGAGGAAACATCCACAGGTTAGCAACCACCGGTAAACAAAATCCACTAGTAGATAAGACAAGTAAAATCTCTCCAGTGAGCCCTTCACCTAGAAACTACCCTCATATCCTACACATGAATATGTCACCCTCTTGCTCAACATTTCGAGGCCTCACACCTCCTGTCAAGACTTCATCGCTCACCCTTCCAAATCCTCACGTCCCTAGGCAAAACTTCCTTGCTCACCCTTCTGGATCCTCACGATCCTAGGCAAGACTTCCTTGCTTGAAATTCTGAGGTCTCCCACCTCTTGTCAAGACTTCCATGCTCAACAACATAGGTCTCACACCTATTGTCAAGACTTCCGTCTCACAAGGCATCTAGATGATCATGAATGCAAAACGCAAACAAGCACGCAACATAGAATCTTATGATCAACACATCCTATGGGAAATACAAGACATAAGCATGAATACACAAAACAAATATAGTCTAGTCATTCATGCATGTTTAAGATATATTCAACATTAATTACAACCTAGATACATGCATAGATCTAAAACTTGAGTCACTAGATATGTTCAATTAATACATAATCAAGTTTAAATCTCATATACCAAAAATATGCTAAAATCACGTGACAAAGTAATTTAGATTAAAGCAAGAGTTCTAGAGCATATTATCTTATTCATGAAATCAACTAAGCACAAGAATAACTCATAAGAACACAAGCACATGTATCATAGTGAGATTTTGGCCAAAGAGAGCCTGATACATGTGAGGAACTATTTTTCATAAAATCAATCAATTAAAAATCATCAAATAGTCTTAGAATCAAAGCTAGCACAATACAATCCTCAACATGTGAAAACATAGGTAAAATCAAAACCTAACTCAACATGTGATATTTCAATTGAAATCTGGCTGTAAATGAGTTCAAAACTCAAATAAAAACAATCACAAGACACACACACACACACACAGACACACACATATATATATATATATATATTGAAGAAGAAAACCCAAGGCAATTGACCAAGTTTTAAAAGAAAACTTTGAGAGAAAATCAATACCTTAGTTGATTTGATGCAGTCCCGTTTTTGTGAGGTTAAACTCCAAAAACAGCAATAAAACTTACTTAAACCTTCAGAGAAAATATGGAGGATGAATAGAAAAACACTCTCAACTATGAATTACTTAGATCAGAGTTCAAATGAAGAAGTTATGGTGTTTGGAAGGTGAGAAAATTTGGGAGAAAATTCTGCACTAAAATTTTAAATCTCTTCTTTTTAATGGAATGTGAGAGGGAAGGGATATATAAAGGAGAGGGTAAGAATAGAGTATGAAACGACCAAAAGGGAAAAGAAGCACCCAAGCTTGCTTGCTGCCCAAGATAGCAAGTGGGCATCTCGGGGCAGCAAGCCTGTCTTCTTTTTCC
Organism: Dipteronia dyeriana; assembly: GCA_032871835.1. Taxonomy (NCBI): domain Eukaryota; kingdom Viridiplantae; phylum Streptophyta; class Magnoliopsida; order Sapindales; family Sapindaceae; genus Dipteronia; species Dipteronia dyeriana. Next base: position 71,940,050 of record CM065297.1, on the reverse strand, counting down.
CTTGACCTCCTTTCTCATTCTTTGACTGTTCTCTGACCTCTGAGCTCAAAATTTGAATCCGTTTACGGATTACGAACCATAACTCTCTCACAAACATGGAAATATAAGATAATGTACGTACCACGAGTTGAAAGTGTAGTATTTTTTGACTTAGAACATGAAATCAATAGTATGAGTAACCGAAATGACCGGAACTCAATCAAGAATGATTATTAAAATCAAGTTCAATATCCATGTTATACAAACATATACACATACAAACAAAATTCACACTAGAATGCAAACTACATAGAAATAGTCTCCAATCATGCATTTTCTAAAACATGTTATTTCATACCAATGCATGAGCATTCATCTTCAAGTGTGTGAATGTGTTATATATAGGCACAACGATACAGGGACACATATGTATGATTTGTGTGTGTGTGCCTTTAATGGTGCACAACTATGCAGGGACACAAATGTATGAATTATGTGTGTGTGCCTTTAATGGTGCACAATTATGCAGGGATGCAAATGTATGAATTGTGTGTGAGTGTCTTAAGCCTAGTAAGAGAAAGATAAGGTCTTAATATACCTTTGTAGAACCATATAACATATTTTCTCTTTGAATACTTTGTACTTGCTTTGACTAGTTGTTATTCTTTCTTTGAGGCTTGAATCATCATGAATCCTAGACAACTAAATCATTACAAGTAAACATTACTTTGATATGAAATTAATGCCAACATAATCTAAAACCTAACATTCCTGGCATGGTTCTTTCTATAATTGTTGGAGGTCCCGACCAAGGTAAGTCCCCCGTTAATTGTGTGTATGACCTGGATTTGTTGCAACAGGTCCTTCTCTTTTCTATTTCTTTTCTCTACATCTTTCCTGATCTCGGTATGTACCTTCTTTCCTGTATGGATGTTGTCCTGGACCTGCTGTAAGAATTTAACCAAGCAACCACCTTTTACTAGTGCTTCAATCTGATTACGTAGTCTGAAACACTCTGAAGTGTTATGCCCCACATCTTCATTGAAGTCACAGTATTTATACCGGTTCCTTGAATCTTCTGGTGCTTTTATGGGAATGGGCTTTCTAAGTAGCCACTTATCATAGATGGCGAGGTAATTCATCTCGCGGGATGCATTCAAGGAGTGTAGTGGTCGTATCCCCTCTCATCCAGGGCTTTGAAGGGTACTACTCTAGGAGGAGGTAAAGCTCGAGGTGGGGTTCACCTTGTCAGGTACCGCTCCCATTATGGTTGGAAAGGTGGGGGGCTGTACATAGACCAGTTGGAAGGTCTGTTTTGAGCCTTCAAAACCGGTACAGGCATAGGCACGTCCTTCTTTTGGTGTTTGGCGGCTCTCTTGTCATCATGTTTAATCTTGACTCTGAGTTGCTTATCTATCTCTACCTATTCCAGTGCCCAATCGTAAGCCTCCTGGTAGAAATTTGGATGATGCTTGGTGAAAGACTGGAATAACCTACCGGCCCATAGGTTCCTTTGAAAGTTGGCTAGGGTCTCCTTCTCAACAAAGACCCCCATCTGGATCACCTTCTTATGGAACCTCTCCATGTAAGACATGAGTGTTTCATCTCGCTCTTGGATCACACACTACAAATGGATAGGTTCCTTTGGGCGTGGCTCGATGCCCTATAACTGTGAACAAAAATCAGTAGACAGCTTAGTAAATGAGTTCACGCTACGTTCAAGCAACTTTCTGAACCACGTCTTGGTGTAGTCAATCGGCGTGGTCGGGAACATCCTACACATTGCAGCCTTAGTCATGTTTTGAACCTCTATTTGTTGGACAAAGCACTCTAGGTGGCTTAGAGGATCATCTGTGTCGGAGTGCTTGTCAGTTGGCATCTTGAATTCAAGAGGGAGCTCTGCTTCCCTTATCATTCTAGAGAAAAGGGCGTTCATCTCGCTCAAGGGATCCTTATTGCTTTCCTGATGCTTTCCCTTCTTTAGGTCCTGTATTTCCTTCGCCATTCAGGCTAGCTAATCCCCATTGACGTTTATACCCAATGTTTTTTTTACTCAACCTTGAATTCTTCGGTCCCAAACCCCTCTAATGTGATGGAGACCTATTCCCGGTTAGCCTTCTAGGGAGGATTTCCTCGAGCACTCTTCCTGCTACCTCCAACTTTTGAGCGAGGTTCTTTTCTAGTAACCGTTGGGAAAGACATGGTGGTAGGGTTCCTTATGCGGGATATCAACAGCTGATTTCACCCATCGAGGTTGATAACTGGTTGGCCTACATGAAACTAGGGGCTGAGGCCCTAACCTGTCTCAAAACTTAGGACAGAGGCTCTAAACTATTGCAGACCGACACCGGTGAAGAAGGTCCCAACCTGTCGAAGGCAGGTGGCCTAGCTCCTGATATATTAAGATTTTCTCGGGTACTAGAATCCGCTGCTGGGAGGTGATTCCTTCTGTAATCAATCGAAGATGAACACTTTCCACGAAGGCTGCAGTCTACTAGTCGTGAATGGCTTGGCCAATTACCAGAGCAACCAGAGCCAACGTGGTGGACGTTTGAGTAGGAGCTTGAATATGGTGTCTCGATTTCTTCCCCTTCTTCTGAGCATTTCAGGTTGAAGCAACAGATTGGTGCCTTGAAACCTCGGGCTGCCCTTGGGAAGATCAAAGCCTCGTGATCCTGAAAAACTTAAAGAAGACAAATATGTGATTTTTATAAAGGGTGTGTAAACTTCCCACAAACGGTGCCAAAAAATGTTAACCGAAGTTTGACTCTGGGTGAGGAAAATCAATTAACACCCTTAGGACTGCTACCTAGGGGGTCGCAGTCTGGGTAGGTACCTTCGGTACCAGTTGAAATGTAAAGAATAGAGATGTGGGGATAGAGATTGTAAAGCTATATTAACACTAGTGTCAAGGTACTATTTTATTGAAATAACATTATTTCTATTACAGTGGAGAATAACTCTTAATCTCTCTTCTCTCTCAAACAAGCTAGAGGTGGTGAATCCGTACGTGTCGATAAGTGGAAAAATTGGTTAATGGCGAGTATATTACTTAATTCTGGGTGCATAACTCAGTACTAGCTCCTGAGGTTCTTGATGTCCATCCTCCTTTTTCAAGCATTTCTAGGTCTATTTATGCATGTTGTAATTAGTTCCTTGATGTACAAGTGGAAGATCATTAGATTGATCTTGTTTCCTTATTAGGCGGGATTTCCTGTTTAATGTAGTTGACCCTGGTGAATCGGTTTGTGGAGGATATCTTGGAGATAATTGTGTTTGTTTCCTTTCTGAACCCTTTATTACGGTTGCGTGTAAGTGAAGCTTGCAACGGTTTGGAGAATGACTTTGATTTCGTTTATCAGTGGAAAGAAACCTCAAGGTATCGACCTGGTGACGTGGCGCTTGATCATCCCGATGGTGAGGTACCTCGAGGTACTAGTCTGTTGGCGAGGTACCTTGAGGTACCATTCTAACGACGTGGTGCTGGATCGTTCTTATGATGATGTACCTCTTGGTACCTTATCTGATGACGAGGACTTGGATCAATCATGTTAGAGCTTTCGGGTTACCTTCCTTCTTGCTAGAGGGATCAGATACGTACCTTAATGAAACAGTGGGATAGTGTCAAGGTACTTGGGTACCAGGTAGGCGATTTATGGACACCTAGAAGTTCCATCTTGCTCCAGTGATGATGTCGAGGTACTATGGTTATGTAGGACCTGGTGCTTCGAGGTAGATCGCAGCAGGTAGTTCCTACCTGGTATCAGAAGGCATATCCTACCCCGTACCAATCAGTCAAAATTTCCCTTTGAGCCCTTTGCTAAAAATGGTTATTAACAAATGATATTCAATGAAGTTCTTATTTACTTAGTCATGAAACCAAGAAGACCCATTCTCAAACGATGTTGAATGATGCAAGATAAAGATGGTTTTTGGGTTTAGAGAGTTAAAGAAGCAATCTTGATGCTTTCTCTCACAAGAGACTCTATATTCTCTTAAGAATAAGAATTTTCATGATCTAGGGTTCTTAAAAACCAACTGAAAGGGGAAAGTGGGATATATATGAAGCCCATTCAAAATTGTACCATTTTTTGCAAAAATTCTCATCAAACCGTTGTCTATATCGCGGTACAGGCAAGTGTCCAGACCGCAATGTAGACCGTGTAACAGAAGAAACGATCTTTTGGGATGAACCGCGGTTGGGGCCGTTGTGAAGGCATGAGGTATGCACTACGTAACCAACAACGGGAAACTCTATGGAGTTGACTGCTGTATGAACCATTGCTCATGTATTGAGCGCCCACCACGCTATCACTCGCGGTAATTATACTGGGAACAACCGTGGTGTATGCATTTGTACATACCGCGGTACACCCATTGGACCAAGCCGCAGTGGAGAAAAAAACTCTTTTTTCATCACACTGAACCACACCTAACTTATATGAATGTAGTTCAAGTGTGAAGTGTGATGATTGACATAGATGCATATACCAATGATACACAAATGCAAGATAACAAAATGCAAGATATGTAAATATGCATGCAAGTGTGTGTGTGCACATAGTCTCTTCAAGAATTAAAGTCAAGGGATACACCTTTTGACGCCTTGATCTTGAAGTCATTGAGATGCTTGGAAGCTTACCTTGATAATCATTAAAAAGACCTAAGCTACCCATTATACAAACATCCTCAATGTAGTTTATCATGAAATAAGCTAATCATAAAATAGAAGTCCTTATATATTTAAAATTATTATTAAACATCAATATTATTATTATTATTATTATTATTACTATTATTATTGAAATTTATTATTATTACTATTATAATCATTGTTATTATAATTATTAATTTTATTATCATTATTGTTATTATTATTGGATATATTTATCATTATTTTTCTTCCTTTTGTATTAGCTAATACAACATCCATTGTATTAGAGTAATTAAAATATATTAACTAATACAATACAATATATATATTACAAAATAAATCAAACATTATATTGTATTATTCTAATATATTTTGAACACCTAATACAATACAATACACACCGTCAAACATATCCTTATTATGTTGGTGATAGTGTTTTAAAAATAATGGTCAGAACTCAAATAGTTTCCATCTAAATTTGATTGGGTTCGCACAATATCAAGAAAGAAAACTATCCACGTGCCGATAAAAATGCGTACGCTGAAAATATATATAAAAGGACATGAATCTCCATCCACAAACTAGAAAAGAATGTACACACTGTTTAGTCAATAATGGACTCGATATCTTTAGTTTCACATTCATGTTGAATGCTTTAGCATCATGCTATTATAAAGGCTCCATGTCAAGGCGGCAAGGCCAAATATTGTTTTTACAAATTTAGAATTTGGAAAAGGAAAATATGACTTGAACCCAAGAACTCAATACTAAGTATGGGTGTAAAGTGCTGACTACCGAGTCACCTCAACTTTTATTATAAAGGTTCAATAACGTTATATAGTACAATTTAACATTGATAAATTGAAATGTAATTATCAAAAGAACAAAATGTAAAACCTTTGTGTATTTTGAATGCCACATTAAACATCGAAGGTCACTTCTCAACAATAATACAAAGACTTATACTTATAGAACCTTGGAACTTTGCTCCTTTGATTATTTTTGCTTTTGTTTTTGAAGGATGCTCCTTTGATTATTTGATTGAATGGACTATATAAGTTTAAAGCACAAACTAATCCAACAACACAACAGATGTTTTGTGATTTCTATATGAATGGTTTTGTAGATATCCCATTGACACATTACTTGGTCATTAACTCATTATACTAGTTATCAATTCCAACATGGAGAAATGCTTCAAATCGCCTGAACATATACACAAATCCCACTTTTTAATGTAACAACATAACATGTATGAGAGATGAACGTAACATGTATGATACATCTCTCGTATAATTGATTATTCATATCACATGAAATGATTTCGATTAGGTTTAGCATACTGAACCATTTCTCCAAACACAACAAAAATTTGAAATATTAGAAAAAACATATACCTTGTTTGATACTAAACCAAACATTATGCGGTAAATTAATAAAAATCTCAATAGCAGTTCATATACCTAGTACAATTTTTACCGTCAATTTGTTGAATCTAAAAGAAACATCCAAAAGTTAGATTCTAACAATATAAGTTCACCAAAGTAGGAGTTCTGGTTCAACACGAAAACAAGACACGACCAAAGGTGAATCGATCCGCTCATTATGCGAGCTCTCAGTCTCAAGGGTCTAAAACTAAACAAAACATAAGCCTCAACCCAAAGCAGCCTTGAAAACCCCCAGATCCATATCATCGAACCAGATCTCGATGCTCGACGGGGACAATTCCTTCCTAAAAGTAACACCTGCAGACCTGCAAAGACGCAATTAGGTGATACTTTCTTACCATTATCTAACATACTGGTGAGCAGCCACGGATATATTATAGCTTGATCCCTACTGCTTATTGTTTTTGTTCCGAGCTTGAAGTTTGACCGCAACTTGTTCTTCAGACAATGGCAAGTAGTAGATTCGAGGAGTAGCTTTAGTTTTCCGAAATAAATCATCAAGAGTCACAATTGGCGGGTCAACTTTCTCTGGAAGTGGGGGAGGGGGTGGAAGAGCAAACCGTTCTCTTGCTGTGGCAGAGTTGGATAATGGTGGCGGAGGAGGAAGATTAGGTGGGGGTGGAAGCTGCTGTCTGGAAACCGGTTGACGGGGTGAGGGCAGGGGATGTGCAGCTGGCAGAGCCAGAGTGGCTGCAGGACCTGAACTGACATGTGCAACTGGAGTATTAGGAGTTTCCAACTTCATTTTCACTTCCTGAGGATCAACAAACTCAGCTACTAAAGGGCGCCCTCCGTTATTTGGTGGCCATTGTATGTTATACAAAGCATTACGAGTCTGTATAGCTTCTTCAATTGATGAGTACTGCAAAATCAAAGTAATTTCCAACAACTGATTAAATTTAATTTAATTAGTCTCATCCCACAAAAATGAACAAAAACCAAGAGACAATTTTTGGATCCTAAAGTGGCAGAAACAGGTTGATTCTTACAGTAACATAGCAATGGGTCTTGATGTGGTCCATCCAGAAATTGCTAAAAGTTCCAGTTATGCCTAAAAGCTCTTGCACAGCTTTCAGTGTAAAAGGGCGCACAAAATGATCAATCCTGAGGGAATTAGTAGGAGGTTTCGGTGATGGTGGTACTGCCAAACAACAAATAAGTAATATAGAATGTTTAGGTGTCAAATCATCTAGTAGATAGCATATAATTTGATTAAGAGAATCATAACTCACCCACACGTTCCTTGGATGCATCTTCACTGACAGCAGAATCAGATCTTGAGAAGCTACGTTTCAATGTGGTAGGTTGCACTGTGTCCCTCGGAGTAGTGGAAGGTGTAAGATTAGAGCTTTGCTGTTCTGGAATTTTGAGGCTTTCAGTGTTCCATCGGCGTTGCCTCTTCAAAGGCTCAGCACTACCCACTACTTCTTGATCTGTGCATCAAATGTCAGAGAAAATGAAAAAACAGACCAAGTTTTATGATAATAAACATATAGAACCAAAATATTCCACTCTATCCAATAGAAGAGGAGATCAAATTATAAAACTTCAGCACAAAGGGCAGAGCAACGGCCAGAGAGTAAGTTGTCCACATAAATGCAATAAATAAACAAAAAAATATCAGGGGTATGTACATAACTGGCAACTTTCTAAACAACAAAAGTAGTCACATGCTTCATAAGTCATAACCACATTTTAAATTAAATAAATACTTCCGGAACGTACAATGCATATATGCCACTTCAATGTGAGAAATTTAACAAAAATCGTAGCTTAGGTGTGTATCTAGAAGAAAGCTACTCATATGCAATCATTTTTAATTGCAATTACTTCTTCTGTGGAAAATTGTAGTAATGTGATATGACTAACAGACTGAAACCAAGTTGAGGAAATCTTTAATCTTCTGAGCACACAAAAATTATTAAAGAAAAACCATTTCATTAAAATGATCCATAAAAAGCCAAATGCAGGTTCTTGTTAAATTAAATTGATAGCAAAAATAGCAAATCAGCGAGGCATGAATTCATAGAATAAAATAAAACCAGTGTGGAACTTACCATTAATTTTTCTTCTTTTATCAGCAAGCACAACTGGACGACTCTTGTCCTCAACACGGTCATCCTTCTTATCTGCAGGTAAACCATCACCCACAACATCAACAAGACCTCCCTCCTTAACAACAGGTGCCTCAATATTCCCAGTCCTATCCCTAGCTCCCTCAGAACTGTCCTTTGAATCAATTTGCTTACTATCCAGGACATCCTCCTCCATAGAGTCATCACCAGAACTTCTGTCTAAATTTAGTTTTTCTGAGTACCCCACATCCGCACTATCATTTTTCTTGTCCATGTCTACATTTGCAGCATCATTGTCATCTTTCTCCTGAAAGGACGCCTTCTCAAGTGGCTCTTCAACATCCATCGGATGCGATTCGCCAACAACTGGGACAATATTGCTAGATGATGGTTCCACCATCTCCAGCTTAATAACATCTAGTTCTAATTTGACATTATCAGCAATTATATTATCCTTTAGTTCAATCTTTTCATTAATTGACACAGAATCAGTAGAAATAGAATCATATTTTACTTGAGACCCTAAATTAGGGCTGACCTCAGATACCTGATTATCCGGTGCAGAATCGTCAAGCATGTCATCCCTGTGCACAGGCTTCAATCCCTCCTCCAGCTGGGGATTTGAATCCTCAGACTCACCTTGTGTTTCAGAGTTCTGCAAGTCTTGCCTACTCAAAGTTAATTTAGTAACCACACTCTCAGTAACTGTAAAACTGGTCTCCACAATAGTTGCATTGGAAACCAATTCCTCTCCCACTCTAGCAGGGTTGGTACCACATGTTTTGTTCCCTTCTTCAGATTTCCCATGCCCCAAGCCAGCAACATTATTGTTGATACCACCCGCTATTTCCCCTACTTGATCCTCTCCTCGGCCTAAGGCAGCTGCACTACTGTTGATGTCAACTTGAACCACAACATCATTCACTCCCTTGTACTCTTTATCACCATCCACATCTTTAGCTTTTTCGGCATGGACTAGCACCGTCTCTGCATTGACCAAAGGTTGGATATCATGATTGGTGCCATTATTCAAATCCTTCATAGCATTTTCCCTTTTAGCATTCTCCCTTTCAGCAATTTCCCTTTCAGCCTTCTCCCTTTCAGCAATTTCCCTTTCAGCCTTCTCCCTTTCGGCAATTTCCCTTGCAGCATTCTCCTTGTCAGCAATTTCCCTTTCTGCATCCTCCCTTTCGGCAATTTCCCTCTCTGCATTCTCCCTTTCAGCAATTTCCCTCTCTGCATTCTCCCTTTCGGCAATTTCCCTTTCGGCATTCTCCCTTTCGGCAACTTTCCTTTCAGCATTCTCTCTTTCAGCAATTTCCCTTTCGGCAGCCTCCCTTTCGGCAATTTCCCTTTCAGCATTCTCCCTTTCAATGCGAATGGCTTGATCCAGAAGTCTTATCAACTCGTCCTTCTTACCACTAGATTTCAATTTCCGCTTCTTCAGCTCTTCTTTCAATTCTGTAACCTTCCACTGATCAATTGGTCTATTGTCCAGAATTGGATAAGGTGACGACATCTTTCCAGCTCAAACTAATATTCCCAACCCTGATTAAACATCAGATTCAATAATGCAATCAGCCACCTAAACCTAATCCCACCAACAAAAATAGGTAACACAGCACTTAAAATACAAAACAGTGTAAACTTGTAGTATAGGTGTAGCAACAATAGTTAGCTGCTCCCAAACAAAGCCCTAGTCCATTTCTCTCAAGTCTCAACAGCAAAACAAAATTAATAAAAATTTAATCTTGAGAAAACCCTAATTTCTTTTACATATAGTTATACTAAAATCTAGAATCCAAGAAAATTACACTAGTTCACCAAACAGAGAACATTCACTTGAGCCAAAATTATCATGATTTGACTGAACAAAACGTCTAATATTTACTAAAGACAGGCAAAACAAAACGCTAATTAACAAATGCAATTAAACAAAACGCACCCAAATCCCAATTAGAGAACAAACACAAGCAAAATCAAAACCAAACCCACAAATGCAAGATATTGAAACGATAACTCACCAAGATAGATTTCACTTTCGCGTGCCTTAAATGACGAAAACGAACTCAGAATATATAAAACCCTAATTTTTTATTAGAGAAGACAACGACAAACGCAACACATCAAGCGAAGAAAACCAAGATAAAGACACTCTCTTAACGAACTATCGCAGGCGCCAAACACCCCAAAAAAAAGAAACCCGACCCAATTCAGCTTCAACACTTTTAATATGTAATCGGTTCCTGTAAACAGAAATAAAAAAAAAAAAAAAAAAACGTCTAAAACAGAGAGAGGGAGACGAAAAAACAAGAGAAACAGGAAAAGATAGTTAGAGAAATAAAGCGAAATCGAGAACCGAAAATGAAAAAGTTATCGGATTCTTGCGAGGACTGAGTCGAAACTCGAAATTTTTTTAGGGTTTTCTTTTTTTTTTTAGCTGTGTTTGTGTGTGCGTTTTTCCTATAGATATCGAAACAGAGAGTGTTAGGTTTTTTAAGATATCTAAAAGAAATTCTGATTTTGTGTGATTGTGGGATACCGAAACTGCCCTTAAGAGTACAGGTTGGGCCGTGGGGTTCCAGTCTTCCAGAGCCATGTGAAGCTGGTAAGGTCATATATTTTTTTTTCTTTTCAAAATTTAAAATACTAAAAACAATGTAAATAGACTTATACTACGCATGTCAACTATAATTCCACCATTTTCAATCCAACAAATATAACAACAAAGTTTTCATTTGATGGGTGAACACAAATTAATTGTTGAGTGGATATATAGAGAAGTGAGATAAATTACAATTAATATGTATTCACTCATCAAGTGACACATAAGTTGCCACATTATGAAAATCGTGAGATTGTAGATAACATGTTTAGCATTACTTATGTAAATTGAATCGCACCCACGGGCATCCACCAGGACTCGACCCTATAGGGTCGAGTTTGGGTGGTTAATTTACAACTCATGAACCGGCGAACCCGTATAAATAAAAACCCAACGGGTTTGGGTGAGGGTATAGGTTAGGAAAACGAACCCGAATGTGAACCTGCGAACCCGTATAATTAAAAATTATATAATATTTTTTATTTAAAATATTATAAATTTAATCTCCAGTGGAACCTCTTTAACCATATAGAGAATAAAATATAAAAACTTCACTCATTCTAAATTTGAGAATTTAATCTTTAAAATTATAATATTTTATATATGTAAATAATAAAGAAATATTATTCAAAAGAAAATTAGTGGGTTTGTGGGTTTGCGGACGTGACCCGCAAACCCGCTTATTTTCACGGGTTCATAGGAGGATTTAGGTGACATAAAGTTTCGTGAGTGTGGATTTAGATTTTACAAAACCCGTTCGAATCTGACCCGTTTCCTTCCCTAATCATATAGCCTTTAAGGATGCCAAAATTACCCGCGGGGACTTGCACTTTTGGGGTGAGGACGGGTTTCAATTTAGTGGAGATGGGGCGGGGATGGGGATAGATAGTCTAACCCGCAATGGGTATAGAGCGGGATGGGTTTTATACGCCCAGCCCCGCCCCGCCCCGCCCGCCCCGCCCGGCTTCGCTTAAAATAATATTTAGTTAAACTACATAATTTTAAAGAAAATAAATATATCTAAAAAAAGGAAATATATATAAATACATTAACCCTAACTTTACATCTATTTGTCGTTATTTAACATAAAGTGACAATACAAAAAACAATTAAAAAAAACCCTAGCCGCTAACTGCAACTCTAAGTCTTTATTCCACAAACAACTCAAAGTTCATCATTCAAGCTTCAACCTCAAATACAATAAGTTTTTTATCTTATGATTAGCTTCATGTTCTTCTACTACAACTGAGCGTTCCACATGTCTTGAAGAACCAGATTTTAATGAGGTAAAATAAATCATGCATATCAAATCAAATTAAGTTATTGATATTCAAATCAGATTGAATATAATTTTTTTCGTTGGTTCAGAATGTTGCACAAACCATGTGAGTGGGTGTCAACATCTTGAGGAGATGCCAGATGAAGTTGATATTACGAAGAGAGAATAAGAGAAATAGATGCAACTATTAGATGGATAACGTTACGATTTTTGAACATTTTGACTTCATACTTTATGTTTATGTTTGAGAATGGTAGAATTTACTTATGAGAATTATGTTTACGAGATTTTTTTTTTTAATAGTTTCATCGAATTATTTACTACTTTATATATTTTATCATATTCAATGGTTATATTTTTATAATTTTAATAAATAAAAAAATTATAAATGGGGTAAATGGGTGGGGATGGGGGAAGCACTCCCCGTTGTAACCCGCCCCGCCCTAACCCGCTCCATCTAAGGTGGGGGTTTATGAGGGGATGAGTTTTCAAAAAATAAATGGGGTGGGGTATGGGGAAGGCCACCCCGCCCCGAACCCGCCCCATTGCCATCCCTAATAGCCTTTTAATTTATATGGTGTGTACATTCTTTTCTATGCGAGTGCTTGAGTGATGAGGGTTTGAAAGTTCAAATCCTATCTAGTACGTTTTACTTCTAAAGCTCATTGTATTGTACGACTAGAATACCAAATTCCGCTCATGAAGTCGTTTCTGTGTTGGATTCTGTTGACGTCGTTTTCTGGATTATGCCAGAAAAGCCAACAAGAACTAGATTTTGGCTATTGATTCAAAGAGAAAGAGATGCAGAGAGAGTAAAAAAGACAAGGTTTACGTGGTAAAACTCCGATGGTCGGAGAAACATCCACGGGTGGTTGAAAGATCAACCATGCCAAAATCCACTAAGAGAATAAGATGTTTTTACAAGCTCTCGATCTCACTTTCTCTCTCTATAATACTTGTGATTACTGTATGCTATATTGTCTCTATCTTTTCGAGCCAGATTATGGGTCTATTTATATGCTTATAGAACCCTAATCTGCTTTGTACAAGTAATACAAGATATTTGTATTTAATTATGATTTGGTTACTTTTTTGAGGTTGATTTGTCTTCTTTCCGGTTTCGGATTCTCTTTATGGAAATTGAGTGGGATTCTAGTAGCGTAGTTCAATGTGACTTGTTTCCTTATAAGAATGTAGTCTTCGAAAAGGAATCAAGTTGTTTCCTGATTCGGGGACTCTTCTAACTAAAAGGTCCATTATTTGGGATTCCTTCATGAAGAATATCTTCACGTATTTAATGACTTAACCAGTACGATAAGTTCTTATTCGGGTTGTATTTACTCCCGAGTAAGACTGTTACCTGATGGTCCCGAGTAGTGCCGTTTGAGCCCGAGTGAATGCGTTGTTTTAGCCAGTCCCGAGTAGATCTTTATTCGGTATATGCTTACTCGGGCTTGCTCCTCTTTAATGATGCCTTGTAGGATATTTCCCGGATGTCCATCTAAGCTTACACCTGGCTATTTTTTCCTTTCTGTCAATGACGCGTATGCTTGGTAAAATTTACATACAACAATACCCCCTTAAAATATTTTTGCCGAGAAGACTTTATTTCGGGCAATAATATTTTAATCGTTTTGAATTCCTTTTGTCAGAAAAACCGTCTTGCCATAATGATGTATTTTAATGGTGACTCTGTAATTTCGATTTGCTTTGTCACGCAAGATCTTAAATGATAGCGACGTTTCAAAGTTTTGACGGTTGAGGGCTACTTCTTGTCTTGACACGTGTCCCTTGTCTCTTCGTTTTTCAATATCGTTTATGAGAAGTGACTTTTGCGTTTATCCAAACGCTGCCAACGTCATCTGGTTTCGTCATAACTTTTTCCCGCTTTGAAACCCTAGGGTTTCGTGCCATCTCGCCTTTAAATCCTTCGTTGAGCGACTGTAGGATTATTCTAAAAAATCCAGCAGAAATTTCTTTAAACTCAAATTTCTTCATTCAGAAGTTCACGACTCTCCGTTTTGAAGATCTTGCGTCAGTCTCAATTCAAGGTTAGTTTCAATGGGGCCATCTTCCCGTCATCGTCTCTTTAAAATTGCTTTTGATGCATTAGAGTGTGGGGATTTTCAGTTAGTATCTTGCATTAGACGATTACTGGGGGATATCCCAATAGATGAACCTCCATTTTTAGAGGTCGATGTTTCTGGGCTTTACCCTAACGTCACTTTCAGCCCCGTATCGAGTTCTTCCTCTAGTTCTGATTCTGATATTTCTGATCACAAGGCATCTTCTCGAAGGATGGGTAAACATCAAAGCACAAGCAAGGTATACAAGCACGGCTCGAGCAGTGTTCAGACTGGGGAATAAACTGTTAATGAGGGGGACGATGATATATACAGGACGTCTCGCCTTTCGTTTTCTGACACTCGCCCGAGTGGTTTTGATATTGAACCGAATGTGGTCGGGCCAGCTGAGATAGAGAAATACCGATCCCGATTTGATTTGCCCGACTCAGTCACTTTGGTTCCTGCGGGGAGTAGAGCCGTATGGAATCCTCCTGAGGGGATGATCTCGATTTACGGATCGATGCTTTGCTGCGGCGTCACACTTCCCCTTCAGCCTTTTATTGTCCGGTTTTTAGCTGAAGCAGGGATAGCCCCAGCTCAGTTGGCCCTGAATAATTATAAAGTCTTGATGTGCATGTGGCACATGTTCAGCCGAATGAACCTTTAACCGCCTTCCCCGAATGAAATCAGACATTTCTTTACGCTGAGGCAGGTTAGTAAAACGGGGACCTACTTTCTTGTGTCTACTCTTTTAGAAAGTTGGATCCCTAAAGAAGTGAAGGCGAATCGGGGGGTCGAGGCTTCTGATGACCCGAAAATGAAGGGCTTTATATGGGGATTCCCCACATCCAACAAGTCCTGGAAGAACAGTTGGTTTTTTGCTGGAGGGGCTCTGGGGCTGGACGTCACTGTTCGATTTGGGGATTCCCGAATGGTGCTGAATGTTCCCCGCTTCTTCTGTTCCCCTGAGGCGTGGAATAAGAAAACAATTGATTATAACAATTCAGAGTTGAAGAGGCTGGCCCGGGCTGCTATTCGTACTCTGGAAAAGAGAAGCAAGAACTATCTTTTCAAAGAGGACGACTTGATCAAACTCGGTTTCTTCTAATAGGTTTCGAGCCATCGTAGGCGTTGTAAGTAACCCAGTGCCCTTTCTGCTGTGTTTCTCCATTTTTCCATTTCCTTTTCTAACCCTCTTATTACTTTTTTTTTTAGTGTTCGATACGGACGTTGTCTGCGATTTTCAGGCTCGTCAGGTGAAGGCAATTCTTCAAGGGAGCAGGAAGGAGGCTTCCCGCTAGGGCGATGAGGGTATTTCTCCACCCGAGCCTGATGAGGAAATTGATACTGTTGAGCAAATTCCCGACTGCGTTGATCGGGGTGCTCAGTCTTCTGCTCAGGATCTCACTGGTTCAAGTGGCCAAGGCGAGCCGACCGTGACACAACTGCCTGAAAATAGGGAGAGGCAGTGTGAGAGTCCAAGTGGAGAGCCTGTTGGACTTTCTGAAGCTGGCGATGGTGGTAGCGTCCTGACGAATCAAATATCTGTCATTGCCGAGCTTTTTAAGTCTTTTCAGGATGGTTTGCTGGAAGATCCTGCTGCTGATCTCTTCCACCGTTCTCGGGGTGAGAAGCGAAAGGCAGTTAGTTCGCCTCCTCATCTTCTCAAAGTTCCTCGGGTAGTCACTTTCATTGACTCCAGCGACGAAGATGTTGCGGATGAGATTGCCCTGAGTGTAGGTGTCGGAGTATCGGCAGATGTCACTTCAGGTCCAAGTAGGACTTCCTTTACCCCCGAGGTTGGAGATATGGGGGCTGAACCTTCGGGGGTTTCCTCTTCATCCCTAGAGCCAAATAGAGCTTCTCCTGTCCCCGAGTCTAGAAATCTGAGAACTCAACCCTCGGGGGTTCCCTTATCCCTTTCTCCGAAAGATATGCTCCAGGAGATGTCCTCTGGTAGGGCATATATCGGGGAAGACCGTTGGAGCTGTTTTAGAGATGGTTTACTGCCCGAATGTCTCCAAAACGTTTTCAACGGCGCATCTTATGTAAGTAGCTAATTCTGACACCTTTACTGTTTTGCCTTCGTTGGATTTCTAAGTATATTTTTTTTTACAGATGGTGGCCGAATTCACTGAGGTTGTTCAGGCGCAGCAATGTCAGGCTGATCTGATAAAGCGTCTGGAGGCTCAGCTAAAGGCTAGTGAGGAGGGTCGTGCTCGAGCTGAGCAGGCTTACCAGCAAAAGGTTGGTTCGGTGCAGATATTTGCCGACAATTGCCTGGCAAAGCAGGTTGAAGCTGAAGACAAGGCATCTTTGGCAGAGGAGAAGGTTGCTTCGCTTCAAAACCTTCTTTCTTCTACTGAAGAGTCTATGCTCAAGGCCGAGCAGGAGGCGGAGAGGGCGAAGTCGGCGTATGTCCAAAAAATTGAAGATTTGGAGCGCCAAGTGCTGACAGTTGAATCCCTTTCCCAAGAGGCCAGGTTAGAGCTGGAAGTTTAAGGGGTGGATCGTTTTAAAAGATCCCTTGCTTACGATGCCCTACTTCTTCGAGAATTTCAACGTGGGCTAGTTTCTGCCAATGAATTCTTCAAAGTGAAGAGTAGGGCAACCGAGAAAGCCCGTGCTAACTGGGAGCTGTCAATCAAACACCATGTGGATCGGTCCTTGGAATCTCTTCGGATTCAGATGAAGGAATGGAGAGCCTACTGCCGTAGTCAAGGCAAGGAGCCCCATCCTATGCATTTAGATAATCCGTCCAAGCACTCTCTCTCGATCTTTTACGCAAGTCGAGAGTCTGTCGATGGTGTAATCCCGGATATCGGGCCAATCCCGGGTAATGATTACAGCCAGTGGAGGGACAACATTGTTGATGACTTCACTTGGACGTCTAATGAGAGCCTGCTTCGTGAATACGAGATGGTGCCAGACCCGAGTATTGGCAAAGGCTCGAAATCCTCGTAACCTTGATTTTGTAAATTTGTAGGAGATTCTGATAGATTCTTTATTTTTTGCTTGTGTAAAGAATCATTTCTTTGAACTGTAACCATCCTTTTTAAGAGCAATAGAATACGATTTTCTGAGTTTGAATGGTTTGTCTTTATTTTTGTTGCCGAAGGTTGTATTAAACTGGATGATGGTCGGAATCATAACCGAGTATCTTATTTAACCGGTTATCCAAATAACTTCAATTGCCAAGTGTCTTATTAAACTGGCTGGTGGTCGGGTAACTTAACCGAGTATCTTATTAAACCGGTTGTTACCCGAATAACTTCAATTGCCAAGTATCTTATTAAACTGGCTGGTGGTCGGGTAACTTAACCGAGTATCTTATTAAACCGGTTGTTACCCGAATGACTTTAATTGCCAAGTATCTCATTAAACTGGCTGGTGGTCGGGTAACTTAACCGAGTATCTTATTAAACCGGTTGTTACCTGAATAACTTCAATTGCCAAGAATCTCATTAAACTGGCTGGTGGTCGGGTAACTTAACCGAGTATCTTATTAAACCGGCTGTTACCTGAATGACTTCAATTGCCAAGTATCTTATTAAACTGGCTTCTTTATTATTAACCGAGTCATCTTGAAACCGGAAAGTTTGCACTTATGTTTCATTCCCGGTTGCTACCGAACGTTATATCAAGGCTCACCATGATTATGCGTTCGAGTCCTTACGCAATACTAATGACGTCTCCCCAGTTTTTATGTGCAAGGGTTTGCCGAATCGTTGAGCTCTTTTTTTAAAAGTTGCTTCAACACAGCTACGCATTTCACCAGAATTTCTCCCTATAGCGTCCCGAGCATTTTTCCAGTTTGGTGCACCGGGTTTTCCTTTTTGCGAAGATCATTTTGACCCTGCTCGGCTGGCATGCTCCTACAAGCTTCTCCGCCCTTTCGGGATTTGATGGTCCCGAGAATTCTATTTGCATGTTCTTATTATCATGCTCTTCTATTTCATACTGTCGTATGCTTTTAGGAGATCTCGAGCTAGGTGCTTTCCTTTTGGAAATTCTTAGTTTTATTTATTACTGTGAAAAATCAACAAAGATTGATATCACAGTTTTAGTATTTATTCTGACTAATATTGTCCTGACTAGAAAAAGAATAGAATGTTTAATATAAATATATATTTTAAGGATAAAAAATCTTCAGATATTGGGCATTGCACGGTCGGGGTAACACCCCTCATTTGGGTCGAGCAATCCAATAAGCTCCATGGCCAGCTATCCCCTCGATCTTGTATGGACCTTCCCATTTGTCAGTCAGGGATCCCGCGGCTCTATTCTTTGTGTTTAGTGACACCTTCTTGAGCACCAGGTCTCCTAACTGAAATTTCCTGATCCGGACACGAGAGTTGTAGTGGCGTGCCACTCTTTGTTGATAAGCTGCATTTCTTATTCGGGAATTTTCCCTTTTTTCTTCTAGCTCATCCAAACTTTGTAGCAGTGTATCAATGTTTTTCCCTTCATCGTATAACCTGACCCGGGGGGACGCATACGATGTTTCTATAGGGATGACAGCTTCTGTTCTGAATGCTAGGCTGAACGGAGTTTCTCCTGTTGAAGTCCTTGCTGTCGTCCGATATGCCCACAATACTTCAGGAAGCATTTCAACCCAGCTTCCTTTTTTTTCATCTAATTTTACTTTGATTGTGTGCTTGATAATTTTATTTACTGCTTCTACTTGCCCATTTGTTTGTGGATGAGCTGGTGTTGCATAGTAGTTGGCAATATGATACTTCTCACACAATTGTCTGAACCTTTGGTTATCGAACTAAGTGTCATTGTCGGTGATTATAGTGTACGGAATTCCAAACCTGTAAAGTATGTTTTTCTTTACAAAATTCGTGGTGTTGGCTTCCGTGATATGCACCAACGCTTCAGCTTCGACCCATTTTGTGAAATAATCGACACCTACTATGGCGTGTTTCGCTCCACCCCCTGTTCCATCTGGCATTGGCCTGATCAGGTCTAGGCCCCACATGGCGAATGACCATGGGGAAACGAGATTTTTGAGCTTTTCTGGGGGTTGTCGGATATCGTTGGCAATTCTTTGACAGGTATTGCAACTTTCCGACCATTGTTGTGCATCTGAGAAAAGTGTAGGCCAATAATAGCCTTGCCTGAGTACCTTATCGCCAGACTCCTACCCCCAGTGTGGTTCCCGCAAACTCCTCTGTGGATCTCTTAAAGTATTCGATGTGCATCTTCTTCTGGTATACATCTCTGGAGAGCTCGACAAAACCCTCTTCTGTATAATTCTCCTCCGATCATTGTGTACCTAGCCGATCGATACCTGATGCGCTTTGCTAATATCGGATCTTTCGGGAGTATGCCTTCTTCCAGGAACCTTCTCAGCTGGACCATCCAACCGTCTTGCGGTGTTTGGATTTTTGAAATTTCCAAATGCTTAAGTTCAGTCGTACTCGGTTTAAGGAGGTGTGCAACTGGAATGGTTTATAGTCTGATCGAGGTTGTTGCTGACGCTAATTTAGATAAAGCGTCTGCCTTTTCATTTTCTTCTCTGGGGATCTGAGCGATCTTATATTCTTAAAATTTTTGGAGGAGTTGTTTTGCGATGTCACGGTAGGCAACCATTCCTTCATCTTTAGCCTGGTATTCATCCATAACCTGGTTAACAACTACCTGTGAATCGCTAAATATCTCCACTTCGTCTGCCCCAAGAGCTATGCAGACTCTGAGTCCAGCTAACAATGCCTCGTATTCAGCCTGATTATTGGTTGCTTTGAAATCAAATCTCATGGCACATTCAACATCATCTCCTTCTGGGGTGCGAACTACGATCTCTGCCCCGCTGCCATGAGTATTCGAAGAACCATCAACATATAATTTCCATTGGAAACTTCTATCCAACAATTTTTTTGCTCCCAGATTCGGTTATGTGAACTCGGCTAGGAAGTCTGCCACTGCTTGTCCTTTGAGGGAAGTTCTGGGGACATAATATACATCGAATTCACTCAACTCGATTGCCCATTTAGTAAGTCTTCCTGATATCTTTGGTTTTTGTAAGATTTGTCTTAATGGGCAATTGGTGAGAACCTGGATCGTATGAGCCTGAAAGTATGGTCTCAGCTTTTTTGCAGCTGAAACCAATGCTCGGGCCATTTTTTCTGCCTGTGAGTATCTGGTCTCGGCCGGTAGGAGTGCCTTGCTTGTATAATACACTGGTTTTTGTACTCTATATTCTGTTCTGACTAGGACTGAACTTGCTGCAAGCTCAGTTATTGATAGATACAGCTGAAGTATTTCCCCATTTTATGGTTTTGAGAGGATGGGAGCTTGCCCCAAGTATTCTTTTATCTTTAAGAATGCCTGCTCGCACTCTTTATTCCACTCCAGGCCTTTTCCTTTTTTGATCACTTTGAAGAAAGGCACGCACCTGTCTGTAGCCTTTGAGATGAATCTTCCCAAGGAGGCTAAACACCCTGTTAAGCGCTGTACCTCTTTCAATGTTTTAGGTGAAGTCATTTGCTGCAAAGCCTGGATCTTCTCTGGATTAACTTCGATTCCTCTTTGATGGACTTGAAAACCCAAAAATCTTTCTGAGTGGACTCCGAATAAACATTTTTTTGGGTTTAATTTCATCTGATACCTTCTTAATACATCAAATGTTTATCGAAGGTCGCGGGCATGGTCATCTGCTGAGACGCTGTTAGTCAACATGTCATCAATGTAGACTTCCATGTTCCTTCCTATTTGTCGAGTGAAGATCTTGTTGACCAACCTTTGGTACGTGGCTCTTGCATTTTTTAAACCGAAGGGCATCACTGTGTAGCAATATAAACCCTGATCCGTTGTGAAAGCTGTTTTTTCTTCGTCAGCTTTGTTCATCCAGATCTGATTGTATCCTGAGTAAGCATCCATGAAGCTGAGTAGTTCATGACCAGCTGTGGCATCCACCAGCTGATCTATTCTTGGGAGTGGGAAGCTGTCCTTTGGACATGCCTTGTTTAGATCCTTGAAATCTACGCACATCCTCCACTGTCCATTTTTCTTCTAGACGAGGACTACGTTAGCGACCCACTGGGGGTAGCTGACTTCTCTGATTGATCCCGTCGCTAGTAGCTTTTCCACCTCTTGTTTGATTTCTTGACTTCTTTCAGGATTAAACGATCTTCTCTTTGTACTACTGGTTTTGCATTCGGGCTTACTGCGAGGTGATGGGATATTATTCGGGCATCTATTCCGATCATATCTTCATGACTCCAGGCGAATACATCTTTGTATTCTCTGAGCAAATTGGTCAATTCTCGCTTGATTTTTTCTTCCAAGTTGGCCCCAATCTTGACTTTCCTGTCCGGTTTGTCTTCTTCGAGTAGTATTTCGGCCACTTATGTCTTGTATTCATTCTAGCCCTCCCTTGGATCTAGTTCGAATGACAAGGATTCTTCACTCTCATTTGGCTGCATTATGGTGCATACTTGTTCGGCATCATGCTTGTCTTTGTAGACCGATAGGTTTGCTCTTCGGGCCATCTCTTGGGATCCCTTGACTATCCCAACCCCTTGTTCTGTTGGGAACTTGATCATTAATGCGTAAGTGGGCGTCATGGCTCTTGTTTTATTTTAGAATGACCGACCGAATAACGCATTATACGGCCAATTATCCAAATCAACTACCACGAAGTCGAGAAGGACAGTCCTCTGGCATGGTGCCGTTCCGATCTTCACAGGTAATTTGACTGTCCCGAGTGACCTGACCTCTATTCCCCCAAATCCTCTTAATGGAGTATGGAAAGCTGTAAATCTTTTCGGTCCAATCTTAGCTGGTCATATACGGCCACGCTTAAGATGTCTGCTGAACTCCCATTGCCTATTAAAATTCTCCGGACTTCCCTATGGTCAATCAGGGCACTTATAACCAAAGCGTCATTAGGTCGAACATCGACGCCGTGGGAATCTGTCTCTGTGAAGACTATCGGGTCTCATCCTTCCTTTATCCTCTTCGGGTCTGGTTCAACCGAATTCACGTCGAAGTTATTCCTGGCTTCTACTGCTTCTCGGACTTCCTGAGTCCTTTCTCTGTTGCTCCTCCCAGTAGAAGGTCCTTCGAATATTGTATGTATTACTTCATTGGCTTCGGGGCTGGCTCTTCGGTTTTGACCAAGGCTGTGATCAGCCTTGGCTTTCTTGACTTCTGATCTTTCGTCTTTTTTTAAGATTACATCTAGTAGGTGCCCTTCCCGAATAAGTGTTTCTATGTAATCTCTGAGCTGAAAACACTTCGAAGTCTCATGCCCGGTCTCTTTATGAAACCTGCAATACTTGGTTGTATCTCTCCGTGCGAACTGTGATTGTCGCCGCGGTTCTTGCACCATATTCTTTTCTTCTAGGATGGCTAGAATTTCTTCTTGTTTCTTCCGAAGAGAGGTGTAATTGGTATATCTGCTGCGGTATTTCTCTGTGGACCGTTCGGCTTTGCGCCCATTACCCGTATCTTTATTTTTCTCCTTGCTGTTCCCTTGCTGTTTTTCTTTTTGATTCTGCCCCTTGGATTCAGTATTTCTCTGTTCAGGCTTTCCACCATGCATATAGCTTCCTTCTGTAGCTAATTCTTCTTCCTCAGCCAGAGCGTATCCTCCCGCCATATCCATCATGTCGACATACCTTGTCAGCCGTGCTCTTCTCAAATCGAAGTATAATCGTCCATTATGTAAATTATTGGTGAAGGCAGCAATAATGGCTTCATCATTAGCGCTGCCAATCTCTGATACTGCTTGGCCAAACCGGCCCAAGAATTTTTTTAATGACTCGTCCTTCCCCTGTTTTATTTGAGAGAGGTAGACCACCGACTTCTTTCTGTGAACGTTGCTCAGGAATTGCCTTGAGAAGCTCCTGCTCAACTTGTTGAAATTTTCGATGCTTGCCGGAGGTAGTCTTCCGAACCATCTTGAGCCTGTGTCCCCAGTGTTTGTGGAAAGTTGAGACACAACAGAGGATCACTGCGGGCATATTGAGCCATGGCACTTTTGTAGCGCCTAACGTGCTCCTTTGTATCTGTATCTTTTTTGAATTGTTCCACATGCAACATCCTGAATCTTTCTGGGAAAGGGGTCCGCAAAATTTCCCTGGTAAATGGACTGTCGGAGTCTTCGTCGGATAGATCGTTGTAACCGTAACGTCTGACGAGTGCCTCCATCGATCGTCTATTATTCTCTACTTCTCGGGTCAGGCTCTGGATTGTAATATCTCTGTCCTCTACCGGGCTTCCCTGACGGTTGAACCGTTGGGTGACTGTCATTCTTTCCTCAGATTCTTCACTCTGATGCCGGAACCCTCGTGTGACTCCATGATGACGTTTACGATGGTGTTGATCACTGTCTTCTGATGATGATCATCCTCTGCGCTGATCGTATTTATTGATTCAAAGAAAAAGAGATGCAGAGAGAGTAAAAAAGATAAGGTTTACGTGGTAAAACTCCGATGGTCGGAGAAACTTCCACGGGTGGTTGAAAGATCAACCATGCCAAAATTCACTAAGAGAATAAGATGTTTTTACAAGCTCTCGATCTCACTTTTTCTCTCTGTAATGCTTGTGATTACTGTATGCTATATTGCCTCTATCTTTTCGAGCCAGATTATGGGTCTATTTATATGCTTATAGAACTCTAATCTGCTTTGTACAAGTAATACAAGATATTTGTATTTAATTATGATTTGGTTACTTGTTTGAGGTTGATTTGTCTTCTTTCCGGTTTCGGAGTCTCTTTATGGAAATTGAGTGGGATTCTAGTAGCGTAGTTCAATTTGACTTGTTTCCTTATAAGAATGTAGTCTTCGAAAAGGAATCAAGTTGTTTCCTGATTGGGGGACTCTTCTAACTAAAAGGTCCATTATTTGGGATTCCTTCATGAAGAATATCTTCGCGTATTTAATGACTTAACCCGTACGATAAGTTCTTATTCGGGTTGTATTTACTCCCGAGTAAGACTGTTACCTTATGGTCCCGAGTAGTACCGTTTGAGCCTGAGTGAATGCGTTGTTTTAGCCAGTCCCGAGTAGATCTTTATTCGGTATATGCTTACTCGGGCTTGCTCCTCTTTAATGATGCCTTGTAGGATATTTCCCGGATGTCCATCTAAGCTTACACCTGGCTATTTTTTCCTTCCTGTCAATGACGCGTATGCTTGGTAAAGTTTACATACAACAGATTCCAAGAAAACAAAATTAAACACACTCATTATATAATAAAACTCTGAATTGTTTTTATATTTTGTTTCAATTTTTTTATTAAAGTTTTTTTTTTCTTAAAAAAAAAGGTGGAAGACTTGAACGTGCAAACCTATGGTGCAAGTGTGAGGTTTTAATCTTATCTATTGTTGTGTTAATTTCTTTTTAAAAGGGGTTATTATGATTTTAGTCCCTCTAGTTTGTGTTTATCTGGGTTTGATACACTGGTTTTTGAATTTACTAACTTTAGTCCCTAGTTCTCTGATAATGCAAATTCGAGTCCTTACCGTTCAATTCTGTTTGTTTTTCGTTAGCTTCCGTTAGGTCAATAGAGGCAATATGGGAAATTTGACAAAAGCTTGTAGAAGCTTTTCTAGAACAAGGGTAAAAATGGTATTTCATAATATAAAATTTTAAAAATTTAAAAATATAGTAAAATAATTAATATTAAACATTAAAAACAGAAATTTAAAAATTAAAAAGACATAAATGCCCTTGACAAATTTATATAATTACACTAGATAAATTTATATAATTATATATCTACCCAAATACTCATAGTAATTAAACAATAATCACAAAACTTTACGAACTAAGATATTGACCCGCCAAACACTCCCTTTGTTGATGTTGATTTCTCGTTGGATAAGAAAGTCAACAATGTTGGATTTGGTTATGTCCTGTCAAAAGAGAAAGAGAAAGAGGATGCAATTGAAGTTAGTAAGAAACGAGTTTACGTGGTAAAACTCCGGTGATCAGAGAAACGACCACAGGTGGTTGAATACACAACCAAGCCAAATCCACTATTTAAATGAAGAATTTACACCACTCGATCTCTTTTGTCTCTCTTTTGTAGTGATTTTTTCTGTATATTTTGTTCTATATATCTTAACAATGTGATTATGAGTCTATTTATATATGCATAGAACCCTAATCCTTATTGTACAAGTAAGGAAAAGAATTTGTATTTAATTACGATTGGTTGTTTGTTGGAATCGTCTTTATCTTCTTTCCTGTTTCGGAGATCTTTTGAGTTGAATCTGAATCTTCGTGGGACTTTAATTACACAATCTGATTTAAGATTTTATTTTTCTAATCGATGTGCAATCTTCTAAAATGATAGAGTCATTGCCTGATTTGGACTTGCTCCCTGTTTGGTGTATTATCTTTCTAGAAACTCTCTTAGATACGGATGTCTTGCGTATTGGAGCATGATTCTTGGTTCACCCACGTGTGAATCGTGTGCTGGATTTCTTTATTCGGGTTTCCTGTATTGTCCCGAGTAGAACATAATGTGCTAAGTACTCTGTCCTGAGTAGGACACAATGTGCTGAATACCCGTGTTCAGACTTACTCGGGTTTTTATTCCTTTGTGATGTCTTGAAGGGTATCTTCTAGATGCCAACTCGAATGTCCATCTGGAAATTTTTTTAAAGGGATTATCCTACATGTCAGTGACGTGTTCATTAGACAAAATATACATATAACAATACCCCCTTAAAATATTTTTGTGGAGTAGGATTTTGTTCTTGGCAAAAGTATTTTAATCGACCTTCTGACCTTTTATGCCTCATTAATACAGGAATAATCCTTAAACAACACTTCAAATGACGTGTTTTAATGGTTACCATGCATGTGCAATTTGTCCCTTCAAGTGAAATTTCAGTGATTATGATGTTTTGAAATTCTGACGGCTTGGTCCATGACACATGTCCTTCAACCGCTCAATTTCTCTAGTAACATTTATGATAAACGACTTATGGGTCACCTGATACGCCGCCTACGTCATCAAATCCTTCTTTTTGATTTTTCCCGCTGCTCGAAACCCTAGGGTTTCATATCCTCAACCATCGAATGGTTTATTTAAACTAAAAAAAAAGGCAGTTTCGTTGTTCATTTTTTCCATAAAGGAAAAAAATAACCCAGGCTTACTTACACACCAATTCATCTTATACTTCCATCGAAGCTTTTCCTAGTTTCTTCGTATCTACCTTAAAGGTTAGTTTAGATGGATCCTGTTTCACGGCATCATCTTTTTGTTATAGCTTTCGAAGCGCTTAAGCGTGGAGATTTTCAATTAATTTCTTGTGTTCGTAGGTTATTAGGGGAAATCCCTCCTGATGACCCTAGTTTTTTAGATGTTGATGTTTCCGGGCTTTATCCTGATGTTTGTTTAAGTTCTAGTTCTGAATCTTCTTCCAGTACTGAGTCTCTCATTTCTGATCACAGGGTTCCTCTTCGATCTAGGATGGGAAAGCATCAGAGTAACTGTGTAGTTCACAAACATGGTTCAAGCGGCATTCAAATCGGGAGGCAAGTAGTTGACGAGAAGGATGTTGAAAAAGAGCATCGGGGCTTCTCGGATCCCTTTTTCTCTTGATTTTTCGAGTGCGTATGACGTCGAACCGAATGTGGTAGGGAAAAAAGAAATTGAAAAGTATCGCGCTCGATTTGATATGGACGATTCGGTTTTACTGGCTCTTTCTGGTGATAGAGCCGTGTGGAACCCTCCCCGGGGCATGGTAGCAATTTATGGGTCCATGCTCTCCTGTGGTGTGACTCTTTCCTTCCAGCCTTTTATTGCTTGGTTTCTTACATAAGCAGGAATTGCTCCAGCCCAGCTTGCCCCGAACAGTTATAGGATCTTGATGTGTATGTGGCATATGTGGAGCCGGATGAACTTGTCACCGTCTTTCCCTCTCGAAATTATACACTTTTATACTCTAAGGTAATATGGTTGGACTGAGACTTACTTTCTTCTATCCAGCTTGCCAGATAGTTGGATTCCTGAGGGGACGAAGGTGAACCGCAGAGTTGATATTTCCTCGGACGCCAAGAAGAAAGGCTTTGTGTGGGGTTTTCCTACCTCGAACAAGCACTGGAAGAATGGCTGGTTCTTTACCGGAGGGAACTTAGGACTTAAGGTCGAGCTCTCAGCTGGGGAAGATTGGTAAGTCTTAAGGGTTCCCCATTTGTTTTGTTCTCCTGATAGCTGGAATAAGTCGCGGTCTGTTTTCACTAACACCGAGTTGACTAGACTTGCTCGGGCGGCCGTGCGTACTCTAGAAAAGAGGAGCAGATCCTATCTTTTTAATGAGAAGAAAATGATAGGACTTGGCTTCTTTACTCAGATTTCAGATTATCGTAGACGACGTAAGTAGAATGTTCTCGTTCTTATTTTTCTCATATTGTTCTCTTTTCTAACTCGTTTGTATTCAGTGTATGATGTAGACATCGTCTGCGATGTCCAGGCTCGCCAGGTGAAATCGATTGTTCAAGTTAGTCGTAAAGAAATTTCTTGCCAGACTAAGAAAGGAATTGCTTCACCTGATGATGTGTCGGATGAAGATTCCAATGAAGCTGATAAGCAATTTGCTGAATATATTCCTGAAGAGGTCATTCAGCCGACCACATGGGAGTTAGGTGGTCCGAGTGACCCTATTGGAGTTGATGTTATCACCAGTTACATAGCGGAACTAGGTTTTAAATTTTTTATACATATCATAATCTGTATCTGGGACCAGTGAACTTGAGATCGTAATTATTTTTCGAAACTAATACATACAATATGTAAACATAGGAAATTGAAATCGATATAATCAAGAAGAAAATTTTACCAACGTTTGGAGGCTACTTCACTTTTCGATATGCTTCTGTCTGAACCAATCTTATCAACATTTGGAAGCTCCTTCACTTTACGATGTGCTCCTGTCTAAACCACTCGATCTTCCTCGCTATCTCCCGGGACTGGTAACTGCGTGTGGGCGCGTCACGTTCTCAGGAACTTGAATGGAGGATGTAGAGAGAATTGAAGAAACGCTTTCTTCTATGTGTTTCGAAAACACACAAAACATGAAACAAGATATATATAAAATATATATCTAAAAAACATGAAACATGAAACTCTTTCTTATATATATATTCACTGCACACAAAACACCTTTTTTTTTCTTTTCGTCTTGTTTCATGCACCAAGCCAAAAAAAAAACTTCTTTTTTTTTTCTTTCAAAAATTTATATCTTCCCCACGCCTGCACTTCTGTTTACATATATATTGTTGACGTCGATTTCTGGATGTATAAGAAAAAGTCAACAAGACTGGATTTTAGCTGTGATTTCAAAGAGAGAAAGCATGAGAAAGTAATCGGGCGCAAGTTTTACGTGGTAAAACTCCGATGATTGGAGAAACGTCCACGGGTGGCTGAATAATCAACCGAGCCAAAAATCCACTATTGAAAAGATTTACAAGTCTCGATCTCTCTTTTTCTCTCTGTATTTTTCTATACGTTTTATATATCTTTTTTGTGACGAGATTGTGGGTCTCGATTTCTGGATGTAGAACATGTCATCCACTAACCCCGGGCATCATTAACTGACCCCGAGTAGTATATGATGTCAGTTGACCCCGAGTAGGTTTTGTTCAATATTTGTTTACTCGGGCTTCTCTTCATTGGTGATGTCTTATAGGATATTTTCTGAATGCTTATTCGGATGTCCACCTGACAATTTTATCCTATTTGTTAATGACGTGTACGTCTGATAAAATTTACATACGACATATATATATATATATATATATTATGTGTGTATCAAGTATTTGCATCCTATGCAAATTCTTCTTTTGACTAGTGTTTCATGTGCAGACACCAATTTGCATCTAATACAATCTCTTCTGTTATTAATTGATATATATCTTTTAATTATCCTTTTCAAATATATCTAATATATTAAAAGTGATAATAAGTATTATAAATTTAAAATTAAATTCAAATACTTAGATAAATGATTTAGAAAAAATAAAATAATCCTATTATTTTATCTTCACCTAAATCCATATATCAACCAGTTAATTCATAATTCATAATTATCAATATAATTAAATAATCTAATTATTTAATTAATTTAACTATTAACATTCATTAATTAAATAATCTCATTATTTAATTAATTCCCGAATAAACACGTGTCACTTTTGTAACACAATTAATTGGACTATCTAATTAATTAACCGTGACCCTTGTTACCTAAATCAATCGGGCTAGCAAGGGGACCTAATGGACCCACAATATTTTGAGCTCCAATAATCCTCGGAGTCATTAATTAAACTCTTTAATTAATATTCCTTGATTATTAACTTCGGTGTTATTCCACTAAAAACCCGAAACTACACTATCTCAACTACAAATGCTTTTACACAGACTGATACAGCTCGGTGTCCATCGATATAACTATTACATATGGTGTGATCCTCCACAGTAGTTCATAATTAGAGCGAGAGCTGGGTCATAATGTCTGTTATATCCCTCTAATTACATATATCCTTTAGGTACCATTGATTCTTTAATGGACAATAAATCCTATTTCTTCACGGAATTAGGAGAGCGCTCATATTGTCCAAGCCCCGAATCAACCCTTAAGGAAACTACCATATGCTTCTCACAAGAAGGAGTGGATTCCACTATTGTGTACAAACTTTCCAAGCCACAAGCGAAACCGCAATCCCAACAGACGGAGCATATTGATCGGGAACTACAACTGACCTCACCCATGGTATATCAAAGACCATGATTTAACCTGAAGGAGTCGATAAGACACTCAAGATTAAGATCACCCACATATAACCATCATTAGTTGATAAACATGAATCTCATTGGTAAACGGATCTTGTGAGAGATTCATATAGATCATGACCTAGTCCTATATGATCACAAAATACAAGGTGCCTCCATTCTCATATCTCATATGAATGATTCAGGACAGAATCATCGTACATTACGGAATGACCGCAGTTATAGATTAACCACAAATAAAGTACCTAGCTTTATTTGCTATCTATGTAATCTTTAGATTACACGTCTCTTACTGTGTCCATTTGTATATGACACTCATATACACAGTTCGAGATTACATCCAGCAATCTTGGATGTTAAATATATGTACAAGTTATAAAATAAATGTTGCATTTGTCGTTACAAATACTTTGTTGTCTTCAGAACTATAGAAGTGTCCACCTCTGGTCTCCTTGGAGTCTACAAACAGGCAGATAATAGACTTATAGTCTAGCTTTCCAGTTCTGTTCTTCAGCACGTGTGTTGGACACCCCATAAGCAAATATGTCACAAACTAGCTTTAAGACCATTCCACAACTCTAGGGGAGTCTTAGGAACAAATTTGGATGACACTACATTCAAAATGAATGTCGCTGTTTGTAACGCATATCCCCAAAAAGAATTTGGTAATTATGAGAAGCTAATCATAGATCTCACCATTTCCATCAGGGTTCTATTTCTCCTCTCCGCTACACCATTTTATTGAGGTGTACCCGGAGCTGTGAGTTGGGAAATTATCCCATGCTCGACCATAAAGTCTTCAAACTCTTAGTTAAGGTACTCATCTCTATGATCTGATCGTAGTGACTTGATAGTCCTACCTAATTGATTCTCAACTTCAGCTCGAAATTCTTTGAACATTTCAAATGTTTCTGACTTCTGTTGCATTAGGTAGACGTATCTGTATCTTAAGTAGTCATCTATAAAGGTGAAATAATACTCATAACCACCCCTAGCTTTAACATTCATCGGTCCGCAGACGTCTGTATGTATAAGCTCTATCGGTTCTTTAGCTCTAAGCCCTTTTCTAGTAAAAGGTCTCTTAGTCATCTTACCTTACAGACAAGATTCGTAGACAGGTAAGGTGCCAACCTTTAACTCACTTAAAAGTCTGCTTTTTACTAGTCTGTCAATCCGGTCAAGGTTGATATGACTAAGCCTTAGATGCAGGAGATACATGTCTTTATCTGGAGAAATCTTATGTCATTTAGTTTTTGGTTTTTCAACCTTAAACATTTCGGTGTTGAGCAGTGTAGTATGTATTAACGATCTTAACACATAAAAATTGTTTTCATTAATTCCTGAACAAATATTCAGACCATTCTTTTCAATAATAACCGACTTATTATTAAAAGAAACAGAATACGATTGTTCTAACAATTTAGAAATGGAAATCACATTCCATGTAAATCCAGGAATATAAAAAATCATTGTTCAATAATAAAAAACTATTATTATTATAAAATTGCAATCTTATCGCTCCCACTGCTTTTACCGATACGACATCCCCCGACCCTACACGCATTGAGAAGGCTCCCTCTTCTAACTGTGTCCAAGAATCAGTCCACTGCAAAGAAGAACAAACAAGGTTAGTGGCCCCCGAATCAATTATCCTGGATGAAGAATCATCTTCCACTAAACAAGATTCAAGAACAAGTAAATCATATTTACCTTTCGTCTTTTTCTTCTTGGCTACCTTCTCCAGGTATTGAGGACAGTTCCTCTTCCAGTGCCCGACCTTGTCACAATGGAAACATTTTCCATTGCCTTAGTCGTGGAGGCGCCTTTCTTTTTTCTTTGTGATTTCTTCTTACCCTTCGCTTTCCCAACATACCTCTTCCTCTTTTTATTATTTGAGGAGGAATATGGTTCGACAACATTTGTCTCACCGGTCTTACCCTTTTTGTTCTTAATTAAAGACTAAAAGGTAGCAAGCTCATTGAGCAACTATGTAAGACTAAACTTTAACTTGTTCATCCCGTAGTTGCTCTTAAGCTGATTGAAACTCTTCAAAAGAGTCGTCAGTATGATGCTTACTTGACTGGGTTCGTCAATGGCCCCTCCATTGACTTCTACCGTGTTGAAGTAGGACATCATGCTCAGAACATGTTCCCAAACTGACGTACCTTCCTTCATCTGAGCGAGCATAGTAGAACGAACACTTCATGTAGATTTTGCTCGGAGGGCTGCCCGAACATAGCTAGCAATGACTCCATGATTTCGAATGTTGAATTCATTGCTTCATGCATTGTGACAAGCACGTTTGTCATAGAAGCCAACAGATATGTTCGGGCCTTCTCATCGGATGAGACCCATCGCTCGTATGCCTCATAAACAGTTCATGTGGCATTGGCAGCAGGCGCTGGAGGAAATTCTCTGTAAGCACAAATTTGAGGTCTTTGGTGACCAATAATGCATTAATGTTAAGTTTCCACTTAGTGTAGTTATCACCAGTCAATTTGTCATTTGTGAGAATTTGAAGTAATGCAGCAGACATAATTGCTGAAATAAATAACCCACCATTTCAGATCTCACGAGCTTAACTCGAGAATTGCCGTCTTAGGGTCGGTCAATCCCGAAATACCCTCAGAAATCCTATCCGTTAGGAAGTCAACCTTGGTATTGACCTTTGTGGAATCCCTCTTTAGAAGAGACGAAAGCAAAGCTATCACGAGGCTCCACTCGGATCTCACGGTGTTGAACTAATGATTGAGACCGCGAGATATATATGTCATATATCTCTCTCCCACTCACTATTTTCAAATTAGGGTTTTCTATTAACCGTTAATGCACCTAGACTATACAGGATAAAACAACTAACTTTAATCAAGTTATCTAGCGCATTAACTAATTAGAAACAAATTCTAATTAACTAATAAATTATTAATGATTTTTAACAATTAAAAATCTAATCTATTAGTGAATAATATAAGCATTGGTAATCTATTTACTAATGTCAGATTATTATGTTAGTGTTTACCAAGTTTTAACTATTAAAACCCTAACACTTTATTCGGATCATTTATTATTAGGTTATTAATCAAATTAATCCTAATAAATGACCCTATTAATCTAATTTTTTAAACACTTTAAAAACTAAATTAATATTAATGAGAATTACCAAGTTTTCTAACCATTAAAAAACTAATCTTATTATTCATAGCCATTTATGTGTATTTCCCATTTTAATCACATTAAAAAAAATACATAAAATATCAGGCTATGATGCATGTATGACATATCACATATATTTGTGTAGGCACATCTAATCTAAATGACATACGTATGCATGACAATGCTTTTATCATCATATAATATAAAGCATACATGAATTGACCGAGTACTGTGGATTGTTTAACCTTAAAAAAATTGGAATCTAAAATTACAAAAATTCCCCCAAGGCATTCCTTGGTCTTCTTGTAATTTTCAAGTCTTCCAGTCTCTTCAAGTCACTCCGATTCACCTCATGAATCCTTCTTCACGATTTTTTCAGGTCTTCAATATAGGTTATATATTTTTTTACAATACAATAACAGTAAAAAAAAAAACAAAATAATTAAATAATAATAATACAACCCATAAACCCTAAATCAACAGTACCATATGATTAATGATCAATCATGTTTTTGTAAATTAAAAAATTTAATGTACTTATAAAAACATCATACAGTCAATTTAAATCGTGCCTACACAATCATACATACAGGAGCATCGAAAACAATTTCTCGTTCCGAAAATAAAACCAGGCTTTGATACCAATTTTTATCACCAGTTACGCAACAGAACTAGGTTTTAAAATTTTTATACATATCATAATCTGTATCTGGGATCAGTGAACTTGGGATCGAAATTATTTTTCGAAACTAATACATACAATATGTAAACACAGGAAATTGAAATCGATATAATCAAGAAGAAAATCTTACCAACGTTTGGAGGCTCCTTCACTTTTCGATATGCTTCTGTCCGAACCAATCTTACCAACGTTTGAAAGCTCCTTCACTTTACGATGTGCTCCTGTCTGAACCACTCGATCTTCCTTGCTATCTCTCGGGACTGGTAACTGCGTGTGGGCGTGTCACGGTCTCAGGAACTTGAATGGAGGATGTAGAGAGAATTAAAGAAACTCTTTCTTCTATGTATTTAAAAAACAAACAAAACATGAAACAAGATATATATAAAATATATATATAAAAAACATGAAACATGAAACTCTTTCTTATATATATATTCACTGCACACAAAACACCTTTTTTTTCGTCTTGTTTCATGCACCAAGCCAAAGAAAAACTTCTTTTTTTTTCTTTCACAAATTTATATCTTCTCCACGCCTGCACATTCGTTATATATATATATATTATTTGTGTATCAAGTATTTGCATCCTATGCAAATTCTTCTTTTGACTAATGTTTCATGTGCACACACCAATTTGCATTAATGCAATCTCTTGTGTTATTAATTCATATATATATATATATATATTTTTTAATTATCCTTTTCAAAAATATCTAATATATTAAAAGTGATAATAAGTATTACAAATTTAAACTTATTTTCAAATACGTACATAAATGATTTAGTAAAAATAAAATAATCCTATTATTTTATCTTCACCTTAATCCATATATCAACTAACTCCCTCCAATTAATAGTTAATTAATAATTCATAATTATCAATATAATTAAATAATCTAATTATTTAATTAATTTAACTATTAACATTAATTAATTAAATAATCTCAGTATTCAATTAATTCTCGAATAAACACGTGTCACTTTTGTAACACAATTAATTGGACAATCCAATTAATTAACCGTGACCCTTGTTACCTAAATCGATCGGGCTAGCAAGGGGATCTAATGAACCCACAGTATTTTGAGCTCCAATAGTCCTCAAAATCATTAGTTAAACTCTTTAATTAATATTCCTTGATTATTAACTTCAGTGTTTTTATACTAAAAACCCAAAGCTGCAATCGTTTTTTCACAGACTGATACAACTCGGTGTCCGTCGATATAGCTCTTACATATGGTGTGATCCTCCACAGTAGTTCATAATTAGAGCTGGGTCATAATGTCTGTTATACCCCTCTAATTACATTTATCCTTTAGGTACCATTGATTTTCTAATGGACAATAAATCATATTTCCTCACGGAATTAGGAAAGCGCTCATATTGTCAAAGCCCCGAATAACTACCATCTACTTCTCACAAGAAGGAGTGGATTCTACTATTTTATACAAACCTTCCCAGCCACAAGCCAAACCGCAATCCTAACATACGGAGCATATTGATCGGGAACTACAACCCACCTCACCCATGGTATATCAAAGACCACGATCTAACCTGAATGAGTCGATAAGACACTCAGAATTAAGATCACCCACATATAGCCATCATTAGTTGATATATATGAATCTCATCGGCAAAAGGATCTTGGTGAGAGATTCATATAGATCATGGGCCAGTCCTATATGATGACATCATACAAGGTGCCTACATTCCCATATCTCATATGAACGATTCAGGATAGAATCATCGTACATTACGGAATGGATCGCAGCTATAGATTAATCACAAATAAAGTACCTAGATTTATTAGCTATCTATGGACTCTTTAGATTACATGTCTCTTACTGTATCCATCTGTATATGACACTCATATACACAATTCGAGATTACATCCAACAATCTTGGATGTTAAATATATGTATAAGTTATAATATAAACAACACAATGTGAATGAATTGAACTTTTCCTTTTTATTTATTCCGTCATTTACAAATTACCACTTTAGGGCATAAACCCCAATAGTTGATAATGCTTAGAAGTTGTATGGAGATGAAGGCAGTCAGAGAGGGCACCCTAGTATAGAGTCTGGTAAGCCAAGTTCCCTGGTCGATGAAATGTCTGCTGAGCATTTTGCTGTTGAGGATGAGGGAATAGTCAGAGTACCCCCTAGTGAACATATTAACCTTTATCTTGATCTTTTTGGATCCTTTCAAGATATTACTGAAGATCGGGAAGATCCTACGGCTGACCTCAACATCCACCGTACTCGGGTTGAGAAAAGGAATACAGTTGGCTCTCTTGCTCATCCTAAATAAGTTCTTCAGGTAGTGTCATTTGTTGAATCCAGTGACGATGACACTGATGTTAGAGTTTCCCCTAGTGCCCAGATTGAGGCACCTTTAGGGGGAGTAAAAACTTCGGATAATCTGAACAAGGATTCTTTCCTCCCTGAAGTTGAGGATATAGGGATAAGCTCCTCGGGTGATCCTACATGTCCCACTCCCTAGGATATGTTGAGGACGATATCATCTGGTCGGGCGTTTATTGGGGATGACCATTGAAGCCGTTTCAGGAATGATTCTCCGATAGATCGTCATCAGAAAATTCTTAACTGTGTGAGCTACATAAGTCTTTGTTCCTAAACTTCGTCTTGGGGCTCTTTCGACTTAGATTTTTAACTTACTCTTCCCTGTAAGTGGTTGCTGAGTTCGCTGAGTTTGCTAAGTTTGTTTAGACGTAATAATATCAAGCTGATTGGATAAGACATCTTGAAGCTCAGTTGAAAGAGAGTGAAGACAGCCGTGCTCAGATTAAGGTGATCTATCGAAGGGAGGTGAGCTCTGCCTAAGTGTTTACCGACCACTGTTTTACTAAGCAAATGAAGGCTAAGGAGAAGGCTTTCGCAGTGGAAGAGAATGTTGTATGCTTCCAAAATTTACTATCTGCCGCCCAAGAGTCGATGCTCAAAGCTGAACAAGAGGCTGAGCAAGCAAAATCGTCTTACGAGTAGAAAATTGAAGATCTTAAGTGCCATGCCTTGACTGTCGAATCTCTTTTGAATGAAGCCCCACTGGAACTTGAAGTCAGAGGGGTTGACCACTTCAAAATTTCCCCAGCCTATGATGCCTTACTCCTCAAGGAGTTCCAACGGGGGCTGGTCTAGGCTGGAGAATTCTTTAAGGTCAAGAATCGGGAAACTGATAGAGTTCGGGCCAACTGGGAGCTATCAATTAAAAACCATGTAGATCGGTCCTTAGAGTCTCTTCAAACTCAAATGAAGGAATGAAGAGCTTACTGTCGAAGTCAATGCAAAGAGCCCCATCTTATGCATTTGGAGGTTCCATTGGAGCATTCCCTCTCTACATTTTATGCTAGTCAAGAAGCTGGTGTGGATTGGTCAAAGCCTAACGTTGGACTAGTCCTAGGAACGGATTACAGTGAATGGATGGATGACTTGATTGACTCAATTGCCTGACCTTTTAATGAAAGTCTTCTCCATGAATATGAAATTGTACCCGACCCGAGCATTGGCAAGAGCTTCAAATCCTCATCTCTGCTTTAGGCATATTCAAAAAAGTTTGCATTTGTAAAAAAGAATTATGATCAATGAAGTTCCATATTTTGCCAAGCTTTGTCGTGAATTTGAAATGCCAAATATCTCAACTGGCTATTGTTATTAACTCCTTTAATCGCCAAGTATCTTCTCTTAGCTGGCCAACTCCGTTGCCCAAGTAACTTCACCGAGTTTCTTATTTAACTGATTAGTTTCGTTACCCGAGCAATTTCTAACGCCAAGTATCTTATTAAACTGGCTAACACGATTTCATATGCCAGTAGCTTATTAAACTGACTAAAGTGATTTCATATGCCAAGTATCTTATTAAACTGGCTAACGCGATTTCATATGCCAAATATCTTATTAAACTGGCTAATATTATTAACCGAGTCATCTTGAGACAAACAGGTAGGTTTATACTCATGCCTCATACTCGGTTGCTACCCGAACGTTACATCGAAGCTCACCACGATCATACGTTCAAGTCTTTACGCAAGTCATTGAGGACGTCTCCTAGTTTTATCTGCGCAAGGGTTTGCCGAATCGTTAGGCTTTTAAATTGCTTAACACAGATACGTATCTCACCGGGATTTTTCCCGATGGTGCCCCTAGCCATTTTCTAGAATCTAGTGTACCGGGTTTGCCTTTTGGCAAAGGTCGACTGACCTTGCTTGGCTGGCATGCTCCTTCGAGCTTCTCCGCCCATTCGGGAATTTTGCCAAATTAATGGTCTCGAGCATTTTATGTTGTTTGTATGTGCTTATGATATGCTTTTTTTGTTTGCATGTTCTTATTATCCTGCTTATTTTTCGCATGTTCTTATTATCATGCTTCTTTTTCACATGTTCTTATTATCAAGCTCGTCTTTCATATGTTCTCATTATCATATGCTTAGATTTCCGGAATCCCATGTTGGGTTTTTATTCATAACTACAAAACTGACAAATGTAAATCTAAGAATTGCTAAAAATTAAAAATATCCTGGCTAAAAAAAATTGAAAACAAATTTCAAGGATAGAAATCTTCAAATAGTGGGCATTGCATGGCCGGGGTAAAACCCATCCATCTGGTCGGGCAATCCAATATGCTCCATGACCGGCTATTCCTTTAATCTTGTATGGGCTTTCCCATTTGTCGACCAACGAACCTGCAATTTTGTTCTTTGTGTTCAGCGATACTCTTTTGAGCACCATGTCTCTTAACCGGAACTTTCGAATCCGAACATGAGAATTATAGTGTCGGGCTATTCTTTGTTGATATGCTGCATTTTGTAGTCGAGATTTCTCCCCTTTCTTTTCCAACTCATCTATACTTTGTAACAGCATATCATCATTATGATCTTCATCATATAGCCTGACCCTAGGTGACATGTACGATGTTTCTACTGGGATAACAGCTTCAGCTCCAAACGCTAAAAACAATGAAGTCTCTCATGTAGAAGTTCTTGTTGTTGTCCGATACGCTCATAATACTTCAGGAAGTTTCTCAACCCAACTGCCTTTCTTGGCATCTAACTTTGCTTTGAGTGTGTGCTTGATGATTTTGTTTACTGCTTCAACTTATCCATTTGTTTGAGGTTGGGTAGATGTGACATAATAATTTGTAATTTTGTACTCATTGCACATTGGCCTGAATTTTTTATTATTGAACCGGGTGCCTTTGTCAGTGATAATAGTATTTGGGACTCCAAATCTGTAGAGTATATTTTTCTTCACAAAGTTTGTGGTATTTGCTTTCGTGATATGTACTAACGCTTCAGCTTCTACCCATTTTGTGAAATAATCAACGGCCACAATTGCATGCTTAGCTCCACCCCCTGTTCCTGCTTGCATTGGACCAATTAAGTCTAGTCCCCACATGGATAATTGCCATAGGGATTTGAGGCTTCTAAGTTATTTGGGAGGCTACCGAATATCATTGGCGATCCTTTGGCAAGCATTACAGCTTTCTGAGCATCGGTTTGCATCCAAGAACAAATAGAGCCAATAATAACCTTGCCTGAGTACCTTGTGTGTTAAACTTCTACCCCTAGTATGGTTTCTGCATATTCCGCCGTGGATTTCCTGTAGTAATGCTTGGTTGGAAACCGTGAATATTATCGGGTCCCATCCTTCCTTTATTCTTTTTGGATCTAGCTCGACGGAGTTGACATCAAAATTTTTCCTTGCTTCCACTGCTTCTCTGACTTCCTGAGTGCGCTCCCGGTTACTTCTCCCAGTTTATGGTACTCCGAAAATAGTTTGTATTACTTCATTTGCCTCGGGACTGGCCCTTTTGTTCTGACCAGAATTATGATCTGCCTGATGGAACCCTGTTCACCGGCCACGCAACAGAAGAAAGGTTTTGATTTTTTTTAATACGGACCATAATATGTATCTGGGACTAGTGAACTTGAGATCGTTATTATTTTTCGGAACTAATACATATAATATGTAAACACAGGAAATTGATATAATCAGAAGATGAAAATCTTACCAATGTTTGGAGGCTCCTTCACTTTATGATATGCTACTGTCTGAACCACTCTTACCAACGTTTGGAGACTCTTTCACTTTACGATGTGCTCCTGTCTGAACCACTTGATCTTCCTCGCTATCTCCCGGAACTGGTAACTACGTGTGGGAGCGTCACGGTCTTAGGAACTTGAATGGAGGATGTAGAGAAATATTTGAAGAAACTCTTTCTTCTCAATTTGGTGTATTGATTTCACGCACACATAAATTGCATATCATGCAAAACTTATGCTTTGTTTTTTACGTGTGTATCAGGTACACACCAAAAAAGACAAAATCAATTTTTTTTCTCTAATCTATGCCACACGCCTGTTCTTGCATATATATATCCCTGTTTGTATCCTATACAAACACTTATATATGTACGCACACCAATTTACATCCAATGCAATCTCTTGTGTTATAATTGATATATATTTTTTAATTATCCTTTTCAAATATATCTAATATATTAAAAGTGATAATACGTATTTTAAATTTAGATTTAAATTCAAATACTTAGATTAATGATTTAGTAAAATAAAATAATCCTATTATTTTATCTTAATCTAAATCCATATATCAACTAACACCTTCCAATTAATTTTTAATTAATAAATCATAATTATCAATATAATTTAATAATCTAATTATTTAATTAATTTAACTATTAACATTCTTTAATTAAATAATCTTATTATTAATTAATTTCCGAATATATACGTGTCACTTTTGTAACACAATTAATTGGACAATCCAATTAATTAACTGTAACCCTTGTTGCCTAAATCGACCGGGCTAGCAAGGGGACGTAATGGACCCACGGTATTTTGAGCTCCAATAATCTTCAGAATAATTAATTAAACTCTTTAATTCATATTCGTTGATTATTAACTCCAGTGCTACTTCACTAAAAACCCGAAGCTGCACTCTCTCAACTGCAGACGATTTTACACAGACCGATACAACTCGGTGTCCATCGATATAGCTATTACATATGGTGTGATCCTACATAGTAGTTCATAATTAGAGCTGGGTCATAATGTCTGTTTTATCCCTCTAATTACATATATCCTTTAACTACCGTTGATTCTCTAATGGACAATAAATCCTATTTCCTTACGGAATTAGGAGAGCGCTTATATTGTCAAAGGCCCTAATCAACCCTTAAGGGAACTACCGTCTACTTCTCACAAGAATGAGTGGATTCCACTATTGTGTACAAACCTTCCTAGCCACAAGCCAAACCGCAATCCCAATATATAGAGCATATTGATCGGGAACTGCATTCGAACTCACCCAGGTATATCAAAGACCACAATCTAACCTGAATAAGTCGATAAAACACTCAGGATTAAGATCACCCATATATAACCATCATTAATTGATATATATGAATCTCATCGGTAAACAGATATTGGTGAGAGATTCATATAGATCATGGCCCTGTTCTATATGATCACATTATATAAGGTGCCTCCATTCCCATATCTCATATGAATGATTC
The DNA here is from genome assembly GCA_032871835.1 of Dipteronia dyeriana. Classification (NCBI taxonomy): domain Eukaryota; kingdom Viridiplantae; phylum Streptophyta; class Magnoliopsida; order Sapindales; family Sapindaceae; genus Dipteronia; species Dipteronia dyeriana. The sequence continues at coordinate 71,898,797 of CM065297.1, read as the reverse complement.
AGGATAGAATCATCTTACATTACGGAATAGACCGTAGCTATAGAATAACCATAAATAAAGTACCCAGCTTTATTTGCTATCTATGGACTCTTTAGATTGCACGTCTCTTACTATATCCATCTGTATATGACACTCATATACATAGTTTGAGATTACATCTGGCAATCTTGGATGTTAAATATATATGCATAAGTTATAAAATAAACAACACACCAAGAATGAATTGAACTTTTCCTTTTATTTATTTCATAAATCCATTTACAAATTACATCTTTAGGGTATAAACCCCAACAATTGACTTCTGCCTTATTGAAATAGGACATCATGCTCATGACATGTTCCCGAACTGACATACCTTCTTTCATGCGAGCGAGCATAGTGGAACAAACAACTTCATGTCATTTTTGCTCGGAGGGCTGCCCAAACATAGTTTGCAATGACTCCATGATTTTGAATGCTGAAGTCATTGCTTCATGTTTTGTGATAAGCACGTCTGTCATTGAAGCCAACAGATATGTTCGGGCCTTCTCATTAGATGAGACCCATTACTGGTATGCCTCACGAATAGTTAGTGTGGCATTGGCAACAGACGCTGGAGGACATTCCTCCGTAAGCACAAACTTGAGGTCTTTGGTAACCAATATTGCATTAATGTTAAGTTTCCACTTAGTGTAGTTATCACCATTTAATTTGTCGCTTAAGAGAATTTGAAGTAATGCAGAAGACATTATTGCTGAAATAAATAAAACATTCATTCATTCATTTATTTAAAACAAGTGCAAGTGCTTTGGAATAAATTTAAACATGATGCATGAACATGTTTAACGAACTAGAACTACCCTAAAACTAGTTACTATACCACGACAATCAAACATACCACAAAGAAGTGCCGCCTTAGGGTCGGTCAAGTCTTTGTATGTTGGACCGAGATATTCTCAATCAAATGATATTCTAGAATAACTCTTATTCAATATCATTCAATCATCGTTTATTCAGTCAGGTTTTTAATTAACAAACTTAATCAAAACCTTCGTGAGTGTAACCCACCATTTCAGACCTCACGAGCTTACCTCGAGAATTGCCGCCTTAGAGTCGGTCAATCCTGAAATACCCTCAGAAATCCTATCCGTTAGGAAGTCAACCTTGGTATTGACCTTTCTGGAAACCCTCCTTAGAGAGGACGAAAGCAAAGCCGTCACGAGGCCCCACTCGGCTCTCACGGTGTTGAACTAATGATGAAGACCACGGGATATATATGTCATATATCCCTCTCCCACTCACTGTTTTAAAATTGGGGTTTTCTATTAACCGTTAATGCACATAGACTCTACAAGAATAAACAACTAACTTTAATCAAGTTATCTAGTGCATTAACTAATTAGAAACAAATTATAATTAACTAATAAATTATTAATGATTTTTAACAATTAAAAATCTAATCTATTAGTGAACAATCTAAGATTCAGTAAACTATTTACTAAGGTCAGATTATTATGATCGTTTTTACCAAGTTTTGACAATTAAAACTCTAACAATTTATTCGGTTCATTTACTATTAAGTAATTAATCATTTTAATCCTAATCAAAATAAATGAACCTATTAATCTAATTTATTAAACTCTTTAATAACTAGATTAATATTAATGAGAATTACCAAGTTTTCTAACAATTAAAAAACTAATCTCATTTTCATTGCCAATTTATGTATTTACCCATTTTAATCACATTAAAAAAACATAAAATATCAGGCTATGATGCATGTATGACATATCAAATATATTTGTGTGGGCACATCTAATCTAAATGACATACGTATGCATGAAAATACTTTTATCATCACATAATATAAAGCATACATGAATTGACCGAGTACTATGGATTATTTATCCAAAAAAAAAAATTGGAATCTAAAATTATAAAAATACCTCCAAGGCATTCCTTGGTCTTCTTGTAATTTCCGAGTCTTCCAGTCTCTTTAGGTCACTCTGATTCATCTCATGAATCCTTCTTCGCAATTTTTCCAAGGTTACATTTTTTTTAAAAAAATACAATAACAGTAAAAAAAATATAAACAAAAAAAAAATAATACAACCCATAAACCCTAAATCCACAATACCATATAATTAACGATCAATCATGTTTTTGTAAATTTAAAAAAATTAATATACATACAAAAACAATATACAGTCAATTTAAATCGTGCCTACACAATCATACATACTGGAGCATCGAAAATAATTTCCTGTTTCGAAAATAAAATTGGCTCAGATACTAATTGATGAAGCCATGTTCACCGGTCACGCGGTGTAAGTAAGGTTTTATTTTTTTTAATACAGATCATAATCTGTATCTTGGACCAGTGAACTTGAGATCGTTATTATTTTTCAGAACTAATAAATACAATATGTAAACACAAGAAATTAAAATCGATATAATCAGAAGAAGAAAATCTTACCAACGTTTGGAGGCTCATTTACTTTATGATATGCTCCTGTCTGAACCACTCTTACCAACGTTTGGAGACTCCTTCACTTTACGATGTGCTTCTGTCTGAACCACTTGATCTTCCTCGCTATCTCTCGGAACTGGTAACTGCGTGTGGGCGCGTCACGGTCCCAGGAACTTGAATGGAGGATGTAGAGTAATATTTGAAGAAACTATTTCTTCTCAATTTGGTGTATTGATTTCACGCACACATAAATTGCATCTCATGTAAAACTTATGCCTTTTTTTTTCTTTTTACGTGTGTATCAGTTACACACCAAAAAAGACAAAATCAATTTTTTTTTCTCTAATCTATGCCACACGCCTGTTCTTGCATTTATATATATATATATATATATATATATATATATATATATATATATATATATATATATCTATATATCCTTGTTTGTATCCTATACAAACACTTAAATATGTGCACACACCAATTTGTATCCAATGCAATCTCTTGTGTTATAATTGATATATATCTTTTAATTATCCTTTTCAAATATATTTAATATATTAAAAGTGATAATAAGTATTTTAAATTTAAACTTAAATTCAAATACTTAGATAAATGATTTAGTAAAATAAAATAATCCTATTATTTTATCTTAATCTAAATCCATATATCAACTAATACCCTCCAATTAATAGTTAATCATTAATTAAATAATCTTATTATTCAATTAATTCCCGAATATATACGTGTCACTTTTGTAACACAATTAATTGGACAATCCAATTAATTAACTGTGACTCTTGTTACCTAAATCGATCGGGCTAGCAAGGGGACCTAATAGACCCACAGTATTTTGAGCTCCAATAATCCTCAGAATCATTAATTAAACTCTTTAATTAATATTCCTTGATTATTATCTCCAGTGTTATTTCACTAAAAACCCGAAGCTACACTCTCTCAACTGCAGACGCTTTTACACAGACCGATACAACTCGGTGTCCATCGATATAGTTATTACACATGGTGTGATCCTCCACAGTTGTTCATAATTAGAGCTGGGTCATAATATCCGTTATACCCCTCTAATTACATATATCCTTTAAGTACCGTTGATTCTCGAATGGACAATAAATCATATTTCTTTACGGAATTAGGAGAGCGCTCATATTGTCCAAGCCCCGAATCAAACCTTAAGGGAACTACTGTCTACTTCTCACAAGAAAGAGTGGATTCCACTATTGTGTACAAACCTTCCCAGCCACAAGCCAAACCGCAATCCCACTACACGGAGCATATTGATCGAGAACTGCATCCGACCCCACCCATGGTATATCAAAGACCACGATCTAACCTAAAGGAGTCGATAAGACACTCAGGATTAAGATCACCCACATATAGCCATCATTAGTTGATATATATGAATCTCATAGGTAAACGGATCTTGGTGAGAGATTTATATAGATCATGGCCCAGTCTTATATGATCACATACAAGGTACCTCCATTCCCATATCTCATATGAATGATTCAGGATAGAATCATCGTACATTACGGAATGAACCACAGCTATAGATTAACCACAAATAAAGTACCCAGCTTTATTTGCTATCTATGGACTCTTTAGATTGAACGTCTTTTATTATATCCATCTTTATATGACACTCATATACATAGTTCGAGATTACATCTGACAATCTTGGATGTTAAATATATTTGCATAAGTTATAAAATAAACAACACAACAAGAATGAATTGAACTTTTCTTTTTATTTATTTCATAAATCCATTTACAAATTACATCTTTAGGGCATAAACCCCAACACTGCCTTGGTCTCTTTCTTAATTTTTGACTTCTTATCTTTCTTCAGGATTATATCTTGCAGGTGTACTTCTTGAATGAGGGTCTCTATATAGTCTCTAAGCTGGTAACATTTGGAGGTCTCATGACCAGTTTCCTTATGGAATCTGTAATATTTCATCATGTCTCAACGAGCAAAATGAGATTGCTGACGTTGCTTCTTCACTAGATTCTTTTAATCTAATATTGCAGTTTGTGTATTTTTCTCAAAACTTTTCTATGGTTTGGTCAGCATTTCGCCCACTTCCCCCGTCCTTATTCCTCTCTTTGCTATTTCCTTTTTATTTCCCTTTATGGTTTTATGGTGTGACTTGACATCCTTTTATTCGGGTCTCCCCCTATGCATCTAACTACCTCTTGTTGCCAACTCTTCCTCTTCCGCCAGAGCGTATTCGCCTGCCATATCCATCATATCTACATATTTGGTTAGATGAGCCCTTCTTAAGTCAAAAATCAGCCTTCCATTCTGCAGGTTGTTTATGAATGCAGCGATTATTGCTTCGTCATTCGCGCTGCCAATTTCTGAGACCGCCTGGCCAAACATTCCTAGATACTTCTTCAACGACTCATCTTTCCCTTATTTCAGCTGAGACAGGTAAGCCACTGACTTTTCCTATGCACATTGCCTAGAAATTATCTCAAGAAGTTTCTGCTCAACTCACTGAAACTCCCGATTCTTGTCGGGGGCAATCTTCTGAACCATCTTGAACCCGTATCTCTCAGTGTTTGTGGGAAATTAAGGCACAACAATGGATCGTTGTATGCATATTGAGCCATGTCGCTTTTATTTTGTCTAACATGCTCTTTAGGATCTGTATCCTTTTTAACTTGTTCTGCACGTGGCATACTGAATCTTTCCGGGAATGGTGTTCACATGATTTTTCTGGTAAAAGGACTGTCAGAATTATTATCAGACAACTCATTATATCCATATAGCCTAATCAACGCGTCCATTTGACGCCTATTGTTTTTAACTTCTCGGGGTTAGGCTCTGAATCGTGACATCTCTGTCCCACACCGGTTCTTCATGATGGTTAAGCTATCGGGTGATTGTCATACCTATTTTTAGCTCCTCTTCATTCTGTTCCTGAGTCTCATAGGCTAATCCTTACAGGTGTATGGTTCTATGACGATGTTTGCGATGGTGCCGATTGCTATCCTCCGATGAAAATGATCGATCTCTACGCCGATCATATTTACAGTGTCTATCATGGCCCGCCTAACCGTGACTCTGCCTTTGGCGTGGCCATCTTCTGTGGGTGTTTCACGGTTCTTATCCTGGTTGCGTGTTTTACCCCTAACTTGATTGATTTGATCTAAGTTCCTAACAGCTACTGGTGCATCTGGTTCCGGCCCAACTACAACCGATCAGAGCCTTGCAGGTGAAGGGTTTGGCGGATGCGCCTCTCCCGTAGCCAAAAGATCTATTCCTTCTTGTGTTGCATATGTCAATAATTGTTGCAGTGCATCACGAAAATGACATGCTATATCCTCGCTGGTAGGAGGGATTTGTTGGATACCAGCCAAGGATATCGGTTGATTCCTGGTGGTTGTATTGGGATCCTGAGTGACCCCGCCCTTATATGTATTATCTGGAGATTTTTTGATATCCCTAGAACTGTCTCTTCTTCCAGTACTAGCCATTACTTAATCAGGTTCAGCACATCCCTCCGTCTAGCGCCAGTTGTTGACGTTGATTTCTCGATAGATCAAAAAGTCAACAATGTTGGATTTGGTTATGTCCTGTCAAAAGAGAAAGAGAAAGAGAAAGAGAAAGAGAAAGAGAATGAGGATGCAATTGAAGTTATTAAGATATGAGTTTACGTGGTAAAAATCCGGTGATCAGAGAAATGTCCACGGGTGGCTGAATACACAACCAAGCCAAATCCACTATTTAAATGAAGAATTACACCACTCGGTCTCTTTTGTCTCTCTCTTGTAGTGATTTTTTATTTATATTTTGTTATATATATCTTAACAATGAGATTATGGGTTTATTTATACATGTATATGTAGGGAAAAAAAGTTCAAAACGCAACGGAAGCGTGATAAAAACAAAATTAGGGTTTGCGTATAAATATTTTTTTTCCCTTTTATGTAACGAGAACCTTAACCCTAGATTAATTGATGTATATAAAAAGTATCGTACCTTTTTTTTTGTGACGATTGAACTAGCGTCGAATTGAATCCGCAAGATCTTTCAATCCAATCACGAACGTGAATCACCTTTGGAGTGTGGGCTCCCTTTCTTTAAATTGTATACCTGAGGATGGAAACAAACAAAATCTTCTTCTTTGTTAGTTACAAATATCCTCCAAGAGAAAAATCAAGAATGTCCGGCCACTTGTGAATTATCAATCAATTTGATTGAAACTCGCGTGAAACTTGATTCGATGTAGTATACAAAACCCTTTTGATGTAAAGGATACTACTGTACTATCGAAGACAAAAACGTTCTCTTTTTCTCTTTTCTCATTGGCCGAATTCCACACCCTATGTCTTAGAGTTGATTGAATTTTTTCTAGAGTAAATTATCAAATTTCCTCTCTCAAAATTCTCTCTTGCCAAACAAAATTCTCTCGTAGAAAACTTTTAGTTTGGCCAAAATTTTCACTCTAAAAATCATATGGCTGGCTAAAATTCACAAGGATATATATGGGATCACAAATTCTTTCCTAAGAAGGATTTACTTGGTTGACAAGAATCCTTTCTTTAGGTGAATTTATTTGGTAGTTAAGAATCCTTTTCTAAAATGAATTCTACCCTGTTATATATATTTATGAGCTGGCTGAAATTCACAAGAATATATTTAGGAGTTTTAATTCTTTTCCTAAGAATGATTACTTGGTAGTTAAGAATCCTTTCCTTAGGTAGATTTACTTGGTGGTTAAGAATCCTTTTCAAAAAGGAATTCTATCCTAACACAAAGACTCCTAATCCAACTCAATAATGTATTTGTAACCATATTAAGGACTTCCTAATTTGATTAGATAAATAACTCATTTTATTTATCTACTTATCAAATATAGTCTTTAATATTAATTATACTACTAACAATAGTATAATTTTAGGAGACCATCCCCTATTAGGAAAAAGATTTTGACTTATAATTAAATAATTAATTAATCACCAAATTAATTAATTTTCATTTAATTAAATAATAAAATAATATAATATGATTAAGCTATTCTAAATAGCCTTGCCGCCCATACCAATATATACGGGCCAATATATTATTTTCTTATTTTATTAAATCCATTTGACCTTTATAAAAAGTCCACATGTGAACTAGACCCATTCTTACAAAAAGAAACAAGTCCACATGCCTCAATACAATTCTAGATTGACCTCTAAATTGGTCCGGTAGAATATATCAAGTAATCCATGCAAGTTCGTGTGGATTGAGGATCTTGGCGGGCTATCTAAATTTAAGCTCCAATAGACACAACCCAATCACAATCAACAAATGATTCACTTAGGTCCGATCTATTTAATTTTAGTTCATTCCACTAAAGAACTAATATTGAACTCTTAAATAAAGATAGAATAAGTTGATGTTACTCATTCATACCATAGACAACCTTATTGGAGAAAGTGTATCCTCGTGAAGAATACCAGTAATCGCCAAGAGCTCATAGACTGCCTACAGCTCTCAAAGTTACCATATTTACTCATATTACCACATTTTGAACTTGGATAGTTTGAATTGTGCAGAAGCCATGTTTCAATAGACACTATTGAAAAATTAACGTTAAGATTTAATATCCAATACCTCAAAACATCCATATGATGGTATTCTACTCTCATTTAATATATGAAGCCACGATGTCCATATCTTTAAATGAAGTCCTCTATCGATTAACAAATGAACACCACCAAACTATCGAGGATAGACTATGCTATATAATCGTACTCATTGATAGATCAAATGATAACACTTGCAACCATAAGTCCATCATTTATCTCAAGATTGAGATAGACTCTCCGATTGTCTTCAAATGAAAACTTTTATTCATTGACGGTTCTAGATAAAGTATTTCATTTTGATCCTATTCAATACACCCAGTGCACTAGATTCTTTTGCCCAAAGACACCATACTTTGATGATTTTAGACTCATCATAAAACATTTGATCCCACTCAAATGGTAGCAAAAGAATCTACAACTTTGACAAGATAAAAGCGTCCAACCTTTTATCTTAAGTTGTGAATATTATTCAAGACTAACTAAAGAATTGTGTCTGCCTCATACATACCTAGATGTATGAACAATTCTTATTTTTTCATAGTCTTTTGACCTTATGATTATTTACTTTTGACAATTATAATAATTAAACTATAAATGCTATAAGATTTGTTAAACTTGAAATCACTTTATTAATATGAAAAGACTGTTAAATACATTATTATACTCTTGCTATCGAGCATAATCCTAACTACATAGAACCCTAATCCTTGTTGTACAAGTAAGGAAAAGAATTTGTATTTAATTACGATTGGTTGTTTGTTGGAATCGTCTTTATCTTTTTTCTTGTTTCAGAGATCTTTTGAGTTGAATCTGAATCTTCATGGTACACTAATTACACAATCTGATTTAGGATTTTATTTTCCTAATCGATGTGTAATCTTCTAGAATGATAGAGTCGTTGCCTGATTTGGACTTGCTCCCTGTTTGGTGTATTATCTTTTTAGAAACTCTCTTTGATATGGATGTCTTGCGTATTGGATCATGATTCTTAGTTCACCCACGTGTGAATCGTGTGCTGGATTTTTTTTTTCGGGTTTCCCGTATTGTCCATAGTATAACATAATGTGATAAGTACTCTTTCTAGAGTAGGACACAACGTGCCGAATACCCGTGTTCAGACTTACTCGGGTTCTTATTTCTTTGTGATGTCTTGAAGGGTATCTTCTAGATGCTTTAAGGGAGTGTCTTACTTGTCAGTGACATGTTCATTCGATAAAATATGTATAACACCCTTCATTACATTTCTACAGACTCTTCATCTCTCTAAGTCTCTCTCACCCGTTCAACTCCACCACCACCACCAGAAACCAAACTTGCTGACGATGATTTTAAGAATAATCACTCATCAAACATATAATATGAATGAAAATGAAACTGCAAATCAAAATAAATGAAAAGCAAGAAGCAACACAAGATTTTACGTGGTAAAACCTTAAGATAAGGAAACATCCACGGCTGGCGATAACGGCAAGAGAAAAAGAATTAACTAAATTGGCAAAAGAATACACACACAATACCGCTTGCTCTCTCTTATGCTTAATTGACGTTCACCCCTTTGTGGGAGTATTTATGTTTATTTATACATGCATAGAACCCTAATTATTGATGTACAAATAATAGAAGTTCTCGTAATTAAATAAAGCTCTAACTTATTGGAGTCGTGTTTCCCTTTTTCCTTATCTTTCGTTGATTGTGTTTCGACTGTATTATATCTCTTGCCTAATCTAGACTTTAATATCTACAAGGAAATTTACTTCCTCATCAAATTATACTTCTAGTCACCTTATTTAAGTAGGATTCATTCTCTACGTGCTTTGGGCGGTGACTTCGTTAAATCTAAATATTGTCCACGTGTCACACAACCGACCATCTGCTGAACCCGACCAGACCCGTTTTTCTCTGATCGGTGATTTTACACGATCACGACCTTTACGCCGACCAGCTTAACAACCCTGATCGAGTCTTCCTGCCCGATCGTTTATGTCATCTTGGTCGGGGGGTTTGACGAGTGTTCTTTGGTCAACTTGGGGTCATTCGATCGGGTTATCTTTTGGTGATGTGGCATCATCGACCCCTATCTTTTAGTATCCTACCACATCGTCCAAATTTTACCAGTAACAATACCCCCTTAAACATACGAGACCGAGTATCTCGTTCCAAATGGACTTCACTCAGCGAAGTGTGTTTAATGTGTTCTTTTTTCTTGTCTCGTAGCTCATTAATGTGCATTTATTGTTTTACAACTAAGCGTCAGTGTCAATCATGCCTATTTCGGCTGACGTATTCATTTAGCTGTCTTTTTGAATTTTGAACGACACAAGATTTTTGATTTGCATGCACCTACTGCTACTCTCGTCTAGTGATGTGTGTATACTCTAATGATGTCATATACTTCTATATATAATTTGAAACTCTTTATTTCACTCCCACGACTTTACAGATCTTTTTCACATAGAAAACCCTAGTTTCTTTTTTTCTTCAACCTCTCACTCTCCTTACCTTCCTTCCTTTCTTTACAGACCGTTTTTGTTTTCTCCGCATTCATTTATATCCTAGGTATGGATTCGATTCTCCGCTATCAGTATTTTGAACTTCTCATGCATGCTATTGAGTTTGGTGATAATGAGAATATCACTATACTTGAATCCATACTTTGGGGTCACTTTCACGCATATACTCCTTCATTTTAACCCATTGCTTTAAATAGGGGTGGACATAAAAATCGAAACCGAAACCGAAACCGAAACCGAAACCGAAACCGAAACCGAATTGAACCGAACCAAATCGAACCGAACCGAACCGAACCGAACCGAAAAAGGTCGTTCGGTTCGGTTCATAACTTCTATTCGGTTCAAACCGATTTGAAATTTAAAAGCCGAATTGAATTCGGTTTGGTTTCGGTTTCGGTTTCAGTTTCGGACATACAAAACCGAACCGAACCGAATAAACTGAATTGTTTTAATTAATTATTTTGTAAGGTTCAATTTTATTATGGATTGTTTATTGATGATGTTTTATTTTTGGACTACATTATATAATGTATTTTTTTACATCTATTTATAGAATTTATGATGATTTTATTGTGATTGAGTTTGTAGACCGAATATGATTGAAATTTTAGATTTGGATTCAAAATTCGGTTGTATTTTGTTTAAATTACTATTTACTAATTATGTTCTCTTAAAAAGGTTTAAGCCTAAATGTCAAAAATGCAAAAGGTCTAAAAAATTAAAAAATAAATTAAAAAACCTTTAAAGCTTAATAGGTCCAAAACCGAATTGAATCGAACCAAACCGAACCGAGATAAAGGTGTTCGGTTCAATTCGGTTTTCAGGTTCAAAACGGTTCAAACTGATTCACATTTTTAAAAACCGAATATATGTCGGTTCAATACGGTTTTGGTCAGAACCGAACCGAACCGAACCGAACCAAAACCGAACCGAACCGAACCGAACCATGCCCACCCCTAGCTTTAAATGTAGATTATTATGTGGCTTGTCATGAGTTTATCCTTTCATCTGCTAACTCTTCTGATTTTGTTTATATTGATGATTGTCCAGATATGTCAAAGACAAGTAGCACAAGACAAACTACTAGAGGTTTGCTCAAAGAAACCGCCCGTCTAGCGAACGACTTGAAGATAGTTTTACAGACGTTAAAGATGCAGGAGGTCCCGAGAAAATGATGGGCACACATGCTAAGATTTACAGCAGATCACCCTTGTGCCTTCGATTTCAAGATTAACGTGGTCACAGATGATGAGCTTTAGAAGTTTAAGGATTGGTTCGACCTTTCACGTTCGGTGCAAATGTCTTGTAGTAACGATCGTGCTGTATGAAATCCCTCTTTTAATGCAATTGTTGTTTATGGGGCTATGTTGTCCTCTAGGGTCACTCTTTTTATTTAACCCTTCATTGCTCGATTCTTGGCAGATGCAGGGATTGCCCCTGCTCAGCTGACCCCCTACTCATATTGGGTACTGATCAACTTGTGGCACTTGTGGAAGAAGATCGGGGCCTAGCATCCCTTGACCCCTCAGGAACATAATTTGTATATCCTAGGGCAATCAGATACTGGAGGTACTTTTTATCTTTAGTGTATCTCCCCGAGCAACTGGATTCTTCATGGCTACAATGAAAAGCCTACCCTTCATACACATAAGGACTACAAGGTCTTTGTTTGAGCGTTCTCTTTGTCAAACAAATATTGTAAAAATAGCTGGATTTTTGCTAGGGCGACTGGGGCGAAACAGTGGATGCTGATGCTACCTATCGATTGGCTCTAAGGAGTGTCCCTGAGGCACTTTTGTAACCCTAAGTTATGGAATAAAATTGCACATGTGATGACTAGGGAGCAGACCGATACTGTTGTGAGAGCGGCTCAAACTTTTTGAAAGGTTAGGGATCGCCGCAATTTATACTCAGAGAAGAAGTTGATCGAGCTGGGACTTTTTCCAAAGATTTTCACCTGACGCAAGCGCTGTAGGTTCTTGTTTCTATATTCCTTAGTTCTCATGTTATATATATATATTCTTACCGTTTTTCTTTGTGTTTTTCTTTCCAGTATATGAGGTGGACATCGTCATTGGTGAGCATTCTAAAAAGGCTAAGAACCTTGATCAGATGAGTAAGAAAGTTGTTGCCAATCAATTGGCTCAGGGAATTGCTCACCATGATCATGACTTGATGGAGCATGTATATGAGTTTGATTGTGACTCTCTGGCGATTCCTGTTGGACTGGTCGAAACAAGCGGTTGTGATACCGCTTCACCCTGAGGTGGTCGGAGAGGATCATATAGAGATAGGTTTGCCCGTGTGCAATCTATCTCTGAGGAATCTGATCGAGAGAGATCGAACTGAGATAGACCCACTAGGGATAGGCCAAGCAAAGATGAACCGAGTAAGGGTCGGTTCTGTAAGGTGGAGTATAGTAAAAAGATCCCTGGTAACAAAGTTGCTAAGACTGCGGAGGGATCTTTTGCCTTTAAGGCCATTCGCAAAAACGCGATAGTTTCACGTGATACAGACCCGTTACCACCCCGACCAGAGGTTGGTCCTATCATTCTTGATGAAGAAGAGGATGATCAGGAGACCCTGACAGACCTAATTTTACGAGAGCAGCTGTGGAAAAAATAGGCGATAGGGTTGCCACAATATCTTCTTACCTCTCATCTGATGAGGTCAAAGCCGCTGATCCAGTTATGCTTTCTACTTATCACCCAGGAAAGCCGCTGATCCAACTGTCGAAAAGCCTTCTCACATTCAAACTGATCGTCCTTCCTCAGGTCTGCCCACATATCACCTAGGGAAGGTCCCCTATGCAATTCTCTGTTAAACGTTAGATAGGCTTTACTGATTTTGACTCTAATGAAAGTGGGTTCAACTTAGAGGAGCAATTTATTGATGATGATTTGCTCAATGTCACTAAGGAGCAAGCACTCTTTCTAGTGTTCAAGTCGATGACCGATCCTAGCTGAAGATGTGGGGGTGATGCAATCTAAGAATATCCATTCCATTGCACCTCCTGGGCCTTTTCCTTAGAACAGTGTAAGTGAAGATCAAGCCCTTGAAGGGAAAGATTTAGAAGCCTCTACAATTGTCTCTCAGACTGGAGAGGGTACTGTAATTTCACAGGTGCAAACTGTCACATACCCGACCCTTTCAGTGGTGCCCCCAACCACTTCCGCTTCTAGTCATGATTTACCTACTCCGCCGGCTCTCTCGATTCCTATTTTCAAATTATCCCACCATCCTTATTCAAGTAACTCTCTTGTTGATCCCCTCTCTATGCTTCAATAAATGTTAGCTAGCGATGGGTACATTGGTGACGGGTACTAGAGGGAAGCCAAAGCTGCCAGTGCCTCTAAGTGGATCCACATGATTTTCAACAATGGAGTTTTTGTAAATGCTTTCTAAATTGCCCTTTGACTACGTTTTCACCAATTTTCTTAATTCTTCCTTCATCTTTCAGGCCGTGGAAGAGCTAACTCGAGCCTTGGCTGACCAGAAGAAATAGAACACTGGGATATCTCAGCTAAATAAGGCTCTTGCTAAGAAGGACGAGGCTCTTAAGTCTTCTTTTGCCAGTGCCTTCAAAGTTAAATAGTTCGAGGAGAAGCTGAAGGCCTATGCTACGACTGAGGTTGCCTTGAGGAAAACCATAGCCAATGTTCAGGGTAAGGCTTCTGCAGCCGAGGCAACTCTTAGAGAACTCACCATGAGGAATGCTGAGTTAGAGAAGGGGGTTGCCAAGACAGAGTTACTAAGAACTGAACTCGAGTCGAGGGCTATCCTGGTTGAAACAACAGTAAAGAAATTTGAAGAGGAGACCCGGATTGCCCAAAGCACCCTTACCCCTGCTTAGCATATTATGCTTGAGCCACATCAGACATTTGAGGAAGCTCGGATCCACTATGAGAACCTGGTAAAGAACCTTGAGCAACAACAAGTCAGCATGGAGGTTTTTTCATATGAAGCCAGGTCAGCCATCGAAGTCCAGAATATGGACCGCTATAAAAGTTCTCCAGTCTTTGATGCTGTCATGTTTAGGGAATTCGAGAGAGGGTTGACCACCACTCGAGTATTATTTGGAGGCAAAGAGAGGTCCTTAAAGAAGGCTCACTGAAAATGGGACATGACTGTTAAGAATCAGAAGGACGAGTCCTTTGAAGCCATCAGGAATCAGAGGATCACGTGGAAGGCCTACTGTAGATCCATCGAGAATAATCCCCATCCTATGCACCTAGAGTTTCCTTTGAAATATTCCCTGGTGGTTTTCCATTCCGGTGTAGAGAGCGACGCCTTGACCAATGGGGGTTGATGTTGGTCCCTTGCCAAGCACATACTATTCTCCATTCATGGCCAACGACCTAGAAGACCACATCACCTGGCCGTTTCAATGTAAATAGCATAATTTTATTATATTTGTATATATACAATTTTGTTGTTGTTTTATTCTTAAGCAAATGACTTGGCGTGAATTGATCATTCTGTAGTATAATCAGGATAACCCAGGATCTTAGCTGGAATAAGTAACTAACTAAAATCTGGGTAATTTATGAATAATTATAGCCAATTGTTATCTCCAACTATGCATGTCCAGCCATGCAAAGTTAATTATGTCGGTTACGACCATACCCTTTCATCTGGCGTAAATCACCCCGTAATTTAATCATTGTTATGCTGAACCGAATGATCCATCTTTGATTAAGTTTTTTTACATTGGTCGTCGCTTTAAGTTAGCTCTATCTGTGCGTACTACCTTACACCGGGCTAACTAACTCGGCTGAGACCATATTAATGCAATTGGTTGTGACCACTTCTTAGTTAAATATCTATTTTTTTAGTCGCGCCTGGTTTTGATGCATCACTGCAAACCTGATATATCTAGCTTGACCAAGACTGTTTATTAACTCAAATTGTATTAAGTCTATCGTCTCTACTTCGGCCAAGCAACTTCGTATGGCGGGGTCTATCGTAACCTCTTGTTTGGGCAGCGTCGGGGAGAACACTCATGTTAGCCGATCGATTACTCAAACCCCTGATCAATTCACAGCACCTATTTTTGAGTCAAGAAGTGCTCTTTTATAACCCATTTGCATGGTATCTAGTTTATAGACTCTTGTATTTTATTTGCCAACTAATTCATTGGGACGTCTTCCAATAATATATTGATTAATACTCGTTGTAATGGGGCATCTTATATTCTACTGGCTTCACATGCGCTTAGTACTTTATTTATGCCTGTTTCTGAGTAGAAATACTTATCCCTCACTCAACTCTTGGCGTATCCCATCAAGCGTTTACAACATGAAGGCGCTCTAATAGTGCTTTATTGCACCCAGTTAGTTTCGATGAGTTTACACTACCTTTGCGACATGTGTTTTTGGCTCCTACATTTGGCCTTTCGGGCTCTTATAATGGCATTGAGCAATTTCTAGGTGCCCCGAGGTTGCTTTTGTATACGAAAGCAAATTTAAAGTGTTATTCTTGACATTTGAAATTGTTCCCTCATAGGGGTTTTTATTAAATACTAAAATGAAACATCAAATAATTAGCTAACAAAGCAAATTCATCTCTGAACTAAAAAGAAATACATAAAAATAGGAAACTCCTATGGGTAGAAAATTTTTAAATCTTGAGCATTGCATGGTCTGGGTAGCTCGCTCCCTTCTAGTTGGGCAAGGCGATATGGACCATGACCGGCCGACCCGACCACTTGATATGGCCTTTCCATCTATCCACCGACGCCCGAACTGATTTATCTCTCGTATTGGGTGATACTCTCCTCAGAACTAGATCTTTGAGCTAGAATCTCCCTACCTAGACGTGTGAGTTGTAATATCTGGCCACCCATTGTTGATAAGCGGCGTTTCTTACTCTCGACATGTCCCTTTTTTCCTTCAGCTCATCTAAGTTATGTTCTAGCATTTCCACATTTGCTTCGGGATGGAAAAGTTACACCCTTGGCGAGTTATGATCTATTTCAACTAGAATCACTACATCCGTTCCGAATGCCAGTGAATATGGGGTCTCTCCTATCGAAGTCCTTTCTGTGGTTCGATATGCCCATAGAACTTCATGTAGCTTGTCCCTACCCAACTTCCTTTATTTGCATCCAGTTTTACCTTTAAGGTATGATTGATTATCTTGTTTATTGCTTCTGTTTGGCTATTGGTCTGAGGATGAGCTGGCGTAGCATAATAATTTCTATACGAAAATCCTGATACGTGTTCTTGAAATTGTCACTATCGAGCTTGGTCTCGTTGTCTGTGATTAGTGTATATGGGATTCCAAACCGATAGATGATATTTTTCTTCACGAAACTGGTTATGTTAGCTTTGGTTATATGCACCAACGCTTCTTTCTCGACCCACTTTGTAAAATAGTTCATGGCTACAATGGTGTGTTTCGCTCCTCCATTGGTTACTGTTGGCATCGGGCTAATCAAATCCAACCCCTACATGGCAAATGGCTAAGGTGACAATAGATTCTTCAACAATTCGAGGGGCCTCTTGATGTCATTAGCTATCCTCCGGCAGCCACCACATTGATCCACGATTGCCTGAGCATCTTGGAACAAAGCTGACAAGTAGATTGTTTAATAGTCTTGTGCACTAGGTTTTTTCCTTCGAAATGGTTCCCACACCCTCCCCCATTGTTGATTTCTAATATCTGCCTAACTTTTCCTGGGAAAACACACCTCTGTAAGGCCTTTGAAAATTCTCTCCTATATAATTCTCCTCTAACTTTTGAGTATCTAATTGCTTTATACCTGTTTACCTCGGTTACTTCCATCGGGAGCATCCCATTCTCTAGGTACTCCCTGATCAGGGTCAACCAGATGACCTGTTCACCTTAAACTACTCATACCTTTAATTTTTCCTCTTGATCCTCAATGCTCGGTCTCTTAAGGTGAGCAACTGGGATAGTCTTCGACCGTATACTGATAGTAGCTGACACCAACTTTGACAGAGCGTCCGCCTTCTTATTCTTCTCCCTCGGGATCTGAGTAATCTTACATGCCTTGAACCTTCAAAGCAACATCCTAGATATTCCCAGATATGCATCCATGTTGTTGTCCTTAGCCTGATATTCATCCAGGATTTGATTTACCATCACCTGTTAATCATTGAATATTTCCAACTCATCTGCCCCTACGGACGTGCGAACCCTAAGTCCTGCCAAAAATGCTTCATACTCTGCCATACTGTTGGTGGCTTTGAAATCAAACCACAAGGCACATTCTACCTTCTAGGATGGATATGAATTTCCCGGCTTGGCTGCCGCACGTGTTTGGTGATCCATCCATATGTAGTTTCCAGATGAATTCTTCATTTTCTTTCAACATCATGACCACCTTGCTATTTGGTGCAGCGATCTCAGTAATCAGGTCAGCTACAACCTGTCCCTTTATCACGGCTATAGGTAGATATGCTATGTCAAATTCACTCAGCTCCAATGTCCATTTGGTCTGCATTTCATATACTCCAGGCTTTGATAAAATTTTCTTTAGTAGGCAGTCTGTGTAGACCTCGATCATTTGGGCTTGAAAATATGGTCTCAGCTTCCTCACCGCAGTCACAAGTTCTAGTACCATTTGTTCGGTTGGCGAGTACCTTGTCTTAGCTAGTAGCAAAACCTTACTTATGTAATATACTGGCTTTTAGAAGGCCTCATCTAACCTGACCAGCACCAATCTTGTTGCCACAATTGTTACTGAAAGGTATAGGTAAAGTACTTCTCCTTCAAGGGGTTTATATAGAATTGATGCTCTACCTATATACTCCTTGATCTTTCTAAAAGCCTATTCGCACTCATCATTCCATTCTACCCCTTTGCCTTATTGATTGCCCTAAAAAAAGGTAAGGCACTTGTCTGTTGATTTGCTTATGAATCGGTTCAGAGATGCTAAACAGCCTATCAACTTCTGAATTTCCTCCAATATCTTTGGGGACCTCATCTCCTCTAATGCCTTTTATTTTTTTTTGGGTTTACTTCAATTCCTCTATGATAAACATGAAATCCTATGAATCGTTTTAAGGGTACCCCGAACACACACTTCTTTAGATTGAGCTTATTGCCGAATCTCTGTAACAATTCAAATGTTTCATTGAGATCTTCTGCATGTTTTTTGGACGTTGTGATCCTTGTCACTATGTCATGCATATAGACCTTCATATTTCTACCGATCTGTCTGGCAAACATCTTATTTACCAGTCTCTGGTAGGTCGCCCCAGCATTCTTGAGACCAAAGGGCATAACTTTGTAACAATATAACCTCTGATCAGTTGTAAGGGATGTTTTGTCTTCATCAGGTTCAAACATTCGGATCTGGTTGTATCCCGAGTAGGCATCCATGAAGCTTAATAATCTGTGGCCAGCTGTTGCATCAACCAGCTAGTCGATCCAAGGCAAGAGGAAGCTATCCTTTGGACACGTTTTATTAAGGTCAATGAAATAAACACACATCCCCTACTGGCTATTCTTCTTTTTCCTTAGCACTACGTTGGCAACCCATTCGGGGTACTTTACTTCCCTTATGGATCCTGCTGCCACTAACTTCCCCACATCTTCTTTGATTGCATTGCTTCTTTTAGGGTTAAACCGTCTTCTCTTTTGAACGACTGGTTTTCGATTGAGGTCGACTGCTAAGTAATGGGAAATTATTTTAAGGTTGATCCTAGGCATATTTTCGTGTTTCCATACGAACACATTTTTGTATTCCTTCAGTAAGTTGATCATTTTGCCCTGAACTTGCCCTGTCAATCGAGCCCTGAGCTTTACAGTCTTTTCTGGATTATTATCATCAACTGCAACCTCTATAATTGGTTCATCTTCCTGGATTTTCCCATCTTCTGGAGATGTCTCCCTCTGGTCCAGGTCGAACTGGTTTGAATTTTCCACTCAGCTTCTAATTCATCCAATTTCAGGTCTCCATCTTTCCTAAGGGTATCTATTTGCATTACCCTTGGCTATACTTTTTCCTTATACACGGCCAAATTAGCCTTTATTGCCCATTCGTGTGAGCTTTTTATGACACCTACTCCAGCTTCCATTGGAAATTTCACAATTAGCGCGTAGGTGACAGTTACATCCTTTGTCTTGTTCAGGAAAGGTCTGCCCAGCAAGGCTTTATATAACCAATTCTCTATATTCACAACCATAAAATCTAATGGTACTATTTTGGTGCAGAGGAACTCACGATCTCCATTGGTAGTTTCACTGTTCCCAGCTATCTTACTTATGCTCCTCCAAAGCCTCTCAATGGAACTTTGAGGGGATGAAGGTCTTTTCTTTGCAACCCAAGGTGATCAAACACTTCCACACTCAAGATGTCTACTGAGCTCCCATTATTAATCCGTACTCTTCTTATTTCCTTGTGCCCCACATGAACGGACACGACAATAGCATTATTCAGCCTCACCTCTGATCCATGCGTGTTTGCGTTAGTGAAAACTATAGGTTCCCATCCTTGTCTCAACCTTTTCTGGTCTGGGCCCAACCAATTGACTTCCAAATTCCTCTACCCATTTATGACTTCTCTGACCTCGGTCGTTCTTTCTCAACTACTAGCCCAGTGTGCGATTCGCCAAAAATGGTGTTAATTGCAATACTATCGAGATTTTTTCTAGGGCTTATCTGGTTTTTGTTGTGCTCTTTCATCAAAGTGTTCTTGTACTGATCATCCCCACATTTAAGGACCATATCTTTGAGGTGTCATTCTCTGATTAGCTTTTCGATATAGTCCCTCAGTTGGTAGCACTTAGAGGTTTCGTGGCTATTGTCTTGATGAAACCTGCAATATTTGATGGTGTCTCTCCTAGCAAAGCTTGATTGTTTTGGGGGGTTCCTGTACAAATTTTTATTCTCTATCACATTTAAAATCTCCTCTTGCTTCCTAGTCAATGAGGTATAATTGGTGTATTGCCACTTGTATTGCTTACCACCTTTGTTGTCGTCTTTACTCCCATCCTTGCTCTTTCCCCCGTTACCTTTCAGGTCCCTTTTGCTACTATTATTTGAACTGCCATTCTTATATTTTTGGCTACTCTCGGGCCGACCCCCAAGTATAAGTTCTCCACTGTGGGCTATCTGTTCCTCCCTAGCCATGGCGTATCCTCCCATATAGTCTACCATGTTCGCGTATGTGGTCGATCCCTTTTGCCTCAAACTTAAGGTTAAATGGATGTGTTGTAAGCTGTTGATAAATGTTGACACCACCGCATCATCATTGGGATCCTGCACTTCAGGCAATTCTTATGAGAATCTAGTTAGGCAATCCTTCAGTTTCTCATCCTTCATTTGCCTTAAGGTCGACAAAGCTGAGATGGACTTCCTTCGCTGGATATTTCTCATAAATTGCTGGGTGAAAGCTTGTATCAATTCCTCAAAGTTCTGGATGGAGCCTGCTGTCAGTCATCTAAACCACCTGGATCCTTAATCTCCCAAATTTAGCGGGAACGTATAACCCATGAGGGCATCATCATAGTCGTACTATGACATTGCGATCTAGTATCTCCTTACATGCTGATGCAGGTCAGTACTGGCCTTGAATTGTTCCACTTATGGTATTATGATTTTTTTCAACAAATTGGCTTACCGTATAGAATCAACAAACGGACTTTTAGAATTTCCAACCAATAGATTTCCTAAGTTTTGTCTTTGCTCAAGGGCCTCTATTCTTCTAAGGAGGACCTCTCTCTCCCGTTTCGACTCTCCATACTCATCGAACTTCTGGGAGATAGTGAGCCCAAACGAGTCCCTGGGAATTCAACCGCTGATCTAAGCACCGAAGGAATTGCGTCTGGCCGTAGGGGCTGGATCTCTGTGCCTTCTGGTGGCAGTTTTATTGTCACTTGAATTTGAACGAGACCTTTACCTCTGGCCATCGTACCTATCTACTCATTTTGGGTGAGCTTCCATTCCATCATACCTCTCCACGTCTTCCCATGAACTAGACTCTCTACGTTCCCTAACTTCTCGGTCTTCTTAGCAGTCGCTTCTTCTGTGAGAAGGTTCCTTTTTTTCATAGCGCTACGCTCTATCTCTCCTAGATTTCTCGGGTGATCCCAGAGTGGTTACCACTATTTCGGATCGTGCCTTGGGATCCTAAACTACCGACGTAGACAGTTAATATGGTGAGCTTAAATTAGCAGTAGCCGTTATGCTGATTCCCTATCTACCGGTGTCGTCAATGACTTTCCATAGGGATTTTTAGATTTGCCAGAACATGTCTAGGGAAATACCTACGGTTACACCTGTAGATGTAATGGCATCAGGTCTGGTTGATGGTGGGGTCCTTGAGGATGGATCTTCTCCTACAACGTTTACATCAACAAGATTGGTGACATTAGCATTGCGCGGAGATAAACTCTTGTCTGTGCCAGTGGCCATGATATCGCTTCTCACAAACCTTTCCCGGAATTAACTATCCAAACTCAATGCTAATGGAGGTTCGACGGCCTCAATCTAGCGCCAGTTGTTAATGGTGATATTTAGATTAACCACTCGTCAAATAGATAATATGAATGAAAATTAAATTACAAATCAAAATAAATGAAAAGCAAGAAGCAACACAAGATTTTACGTGGTAAAACTCCAAGACGAGAAAACATCCACGGTTACCGATAATGGCAAGAGAAAAAGAATCCACTTAATTAGCAAAAGAATACACACACAATCTTGCCTGTTCTCTCTTATGCTTAATTAACGTTCACCCCTTTGTGGGTGTTATTTAGGTCTATTTATACATACACAAAACCCTAATTCTTAATGCACAAGTAAAGGAAGTTCTCTAATTAAATGAAACTCTAACTTATTGGGTCGTGTTTCTCTTCTTCCTTATCTTTTGTTGATTGTGTTTCGATTGTATTAGATCTCTGGCCTAATTTGGACTTTAATATCTACAAGAATATTTACTTCATCATCAAAGTATACTTCTTGACACCTTATTTAAATGGGATTCATTCTCTACATGTTTTAGGCTGTGACTACGTTAAATCTAAACGCTGTGCCGACCATCTATTGAACTTGACTAGACCGGCTTTTTCCTGATCATTGATTTTATCCGATCACGACCTTTACCCCGACGGTTTGACAAGTGCTCTTTGGTCAACTTGGGGTTATTCCATCGGGTTATCTTTTGGTGACGTCGCATCTTGGACCCTTATCTTTTGCTATCATGTCGCATCGTCCAAATTTTACCAATAACAAAACCAATTACCTTCTTCTTCTTGTTCACCTTCCACCACTCATCTATTTCAGTATTTCAAAATTAAATAAAAAAACAAAACCTATAAATCAAACCCATCACCATTTTCAAAGCAACACAAACTCTCTCTCTCTCTCTCTCTCTTGGATTCTCTTCATCTCTTTCTATCCCTGATTCTCTTCTTCTCTTTCTATCCCTGATTCTCTTCTTCTCTTTCTCTATAACTGCCGCTCTCTTCTTCATTTTCTCAAACTACTGGTGGTTTTAATTGATGAGTTTGGATATTTGGTTTATGGATGGTTTTGATAAGGGATTTTGGGTGAGGTTTAGAGTCGGTTTATAAGGGGTTTAGTGGAGATTTATGGGTGGGATTGATGGGTGGTTTCGTTGGCGGTTTCTAGGAGGTTTTTGAGTGGGTTTGTTAGTGAATACATGGCATTTTCTAGGTGGAACGATTGGTGATGGTTTGGGTCGGTTTATCGGTGGATGTGTTTTGTGGTTGTAGTGATTATGTATCATGGGTGGGGATTGGTGGTAGGGGCTTGGTTTAAATGTTTTGTTTATATTCCAGGATTTTGATTTATGACTGCAATGGTGATGATGGTCTGTTGAAATTGATTTGAGGATTTTAATTTGATTTTGGTTTTACCTGTTGGGTTAATTTTGATTTCGATTTCAGCTTGATTTTGGTGGTCGATTGGTGGTGGCTGTGGAATTGATGATGGATGGTTCACGGTTGGATCTGGATTTGGGGGTTTTGTGGTGGCTAATGGTTGAAATTTTGTTGTGTTTGATGAAGATGAACTGATAAAGATGAAATGAACTAATGAAGATAAAGATGAACTATTCACGGTTTCGTGGTGGCTGAAGAAGACGATATCGTCGCGCTGATGTAATGAGGTGTGCTCAGCAATGCCTGGGCTACGCTCAGTGGCCCAAGTTGGCTTGTCTCAGGATGGAATTGGATCTGGGCAAATGTGTGCTCAGCTGGCCTAACAGTCCACTTCATGAAGGGTATAAGGGTCATTTCATAGGTACCATGGAAAGCAGGGTCATTTTACCCTCTGACATTGTCATTTAACGGAAGCCGTTACATAAGGACTAAAATTAGTAATTCCAAAAACTAGTGAACCAAACCCAGATTAACACTAACTTAAGGGACTAAAATCTTAATATCCCTATAAAAAAATTAGCATAATTGCATAGCAGGTCAATTACACAAGGCCAACATTTTTTAATTTATTCTCTGTTCTGATTTTTGGTTGTCTTTATTTCAGGTATGCAAATATATACTAATCTTTGTGATTTTTAATATTTTATCTTCAAAAAAATATCATTATCATTTTTTACCAACACAACCGTATTACTTTTCTATCTCGATCCGGTTACATCAGAAGACTCAGAACCTACTAATATATCCGCTTTCAAACAATAATAATTTTATTTTTCTTATACACCTGTGATCTAAGATATTTTTTTTTATCAGAACTAATTGTCAAAATTTAACAAGATCAAACATTCCTAGTTATTTTATAATTATAGTATTTCTTTTCTAAAAAAATACTAGGGGTAAACCTGTGTGAAGTGGTGTACATTGGAGAAAAGTATCTGTAGGGAAAAATCGGTTCAAAATGCGGTGGAAGCGTAGAATGAGGGTTTGGTATATTTTAATTTTTTTCCCTTTAATAGAAAGAACCTTAACCCTAAATTAATTAACATATATTAAAAGTATTGTACATTTTTTCTCGTGACGATTGAACTAGCGCCGAATTGATTTCGTAAGATCTTCCAATCCAATCACGAATGTGAATTACCTAGGAGTGTGGTCTCCCTTTCTTTAAATTGTATACATGATGATGGAAACTAACAAAATCTCTTCCTTTACTAGTCACAATAATCCACCAAGAATAAAAACAAAGAACGTTAGATCACTTGTGAATTATCAATCAATTTTATTGATACTCATGTGAACCTAGATTCTATGTTGTACACAAAACCTTTTAATGTAAAGGCTACCAGTGCACTATCGAATACAAAATATTCTTTCTTTTTTTTCCTCTTTGCCGAATTTCCACACACCAATCTTTAGAGTTTGAAGAATTTATCTAGAGCAAGATCCGAATTCTCTACACTCAAAATTCTCTCTTAACATAAATTTCTCTCCTGTAGATTAGGTTTTGGCCGAAATTTCTCTCCAAGAAAAGGAAATGATCGAAATTTTTCTCTCTCTAAAATTAGGCTTGGCCGTATTCTACATCTCATATATGTAGTGGCTGAATTCCTTGCTTAAATTTATTTAGGGTTGGCCGAATTTTTCTTGTCTTTAGTTTAGGAGACTTAATCCTCTCCTAAGAACTAGGTAAACCAACTTGTCACCTTTAATCCTTTTGTATACACAGGGTTCATCAAGGTTTTGAATAAATCCAAAACTTTTTACAGATTGATTGAACCTTATGTTTCAGGATCTGGATGCTTGCTTCAATCCATATATGGATCTTTCCAACTTGCATACCCTTTCTTCTTGGCCTTTGTCAATGGATCCTTCTGGTTGCATCATATAGATGCTTTCGTCAAGACTTCAATTAAAGAAAGTTGTCTTGACGTCCATTTTCCAAATCTCTAGGTCTAGAGATGTCGTAAAGGATAAGAGTATCCTAATGGATTTAAGCATGGCTATAGGAGAGAAGGTTTCCTCATAATTGATACCTTCCTTCTGTGTGTAACCTTTAGCTACCAATCAAGCTTTAAAGGTTTTCACCTTTCCATTCTTTCCTCTTTTCCTCTTGTATACCCACTTGCACCCGATGGGTTTTATCCCTTTAGGCAAGTCTTACAAGAGACCAGACTTTGTTTTTGAACATAGATTCAATTTCAGATTGCATTGCCTTTTGCCAATGGCGACAATCAACATCTTCCATTGCTTCCATGTACGTATAAGGATCATTGTTGTCTGGGAGATTCTCTACAGATTCTCCTAGATCGATGAATATCTCGGGTTGTCTACTAACCCTCCCACTATGACAAGGTATGGTAGATTGTTGATCTTTTGTTGGTACGGAGCTTGCGATTGGGCTAGGTTGTGAAATCTCTTATGGAATTGTATCTCCTGAAAGCTCATTCAGGACAATTCAACTTTTAGGCACAAAAAGAAATTTAGCATTTGTCGAAACAAATACTTTAAGATCTGAAGAACTATAAAAATAATATCCTTTGGTTCCTTTTGGATACCCTAGAAATATGCATGTTTCTGAACGGGATTCCATCTTTTGTCTTTCCTTTTAACACGTGCGCAGGACATCCAAACATCCTTAAGTGTTGTAAACTAGGCTTTCGCCCAGTCCATAACTCATGCGGTGTTTTAGGAACCGACTTTGATGGTACATCGTTAAGAATGTACATAGCGTTTTGTAAAGCGTATCCCCAAAAAGAATTAGGGAGCGTTGAATAACTCAACATAGACCTAATCTTGTCCAAAAGAGTTCTATTTCTTCTTTCTACCACCCCATTTTGTTGAGGTGTACCTGGCATAGAAAACTGAGAAATTATCCCATTATCGATAAGATATTGCTAAAACTCACCAGATAGATATTCTCCACCACGATTAGAACTCAAGATTTTTATGCGTTTCTCAAGCTAATTTTCTTTTTCAGCCTTAAATGCTTTGAACATGTCAAAAGCATCCAACTTATGTCTCATGAGATACACATAGCCAAATCTTGAGTAATCATCCATGAAAGTGATGAAGTCCTCATATCCACCTCTAGCTTGAATGCTCATTAGATAACATAAATTAGTGTGTACTAAACCTAAACATTCAGTGGCTCTTGTGCCTTTGGTCGTGAATGACCTTTTGATCATTTTACCTTCCAAACAAGATTCACAAGTTGTTAGATCATTAACCTTTAAGTCACTTAGAGGTCCGTCACTAACCAATCTTTTAATCCTATCAAGGTTAATATGACCTAAGCGCAAATGCCATTGACAGGTTTCATCGTTTGATAATTTTATTCTTTTATGATATGGTTCCATTGATTCTGTGTCTAACAAATGAGAGATATTGCTATAAAAATAGAATCAACCATTTTCCAATGTACCTTTGCAAACAAATTTGTTATTCCTACTAATAATAAAAGCTTTATTAAAAGTAACAAAATATCCAATTTGTTTAAACAAGAAACTGAAATTAAATTCCTTTTGAATTGAGGTACATAATAAATGTCTATTAAATCTAAATGCCTATACGAATCTAAACTAATTCTAATATTTCCCACTAAACTAGCAGACACCAACGCTTCATTGCCTAAACGCAAGTTGAATTCATTCGCATTAAGCCTTCTCATTTCCTTGAAACCCTGTAAGGAAAAACTAACATGATTAGTGGCTCTAGAATCTATGATCCAAGAATCCATATAATCTGTCAAAAAACATGTTTCAAGATAATTAATATTACCTTTTTCCTTCTTGTTCTGAGAATTTGGACAATTTCTTTTCCATTTTCCCTTTTCACCACAAAGGAAACACTTTCTTTTGATCTTGGTTACTTTCTTTGTCTCATTCTTAGTAGGTCCTAGTTGCTTTTTCTTCTGTTGTTTTTTGACCTTCTTACGGGTCTTAACAGTAGCAACTTTACCTACGACATAAATCTCTTGACCTCACAAGCATTTTCTCGGTGCTTTGAACATCTTTCATCAGGCCTTGCAAGGTGTATTCCTCATTGTTCAAGGTGTATTCCAACTTGAACTGATCAAAGGAATCTGATAGTGAGTTGACAATCATGTCAATTTTCGTCTCACTATCTATCTCAGCACCATTCAGTTCAGTAATGTTGAGATGTGCTATGACTTTCATCGTATGATCTTTCACAGCCTGTCCAGGTTTCATCCTAAGATTCATGAAAATAGTCACTGCCTCTCTCTTAGTCGTCATGGACTTCATAGTAAACATCTCTTCTAGAGACATCATTATATCAGTAGCAATCTCCATTCCTTTATGTTGTTATTGCAACACATCGAAGATTATGTCCATAATGTAACATTTAGCCATCTCATCTGAAGATTTCCAATGCTGATAATCATCTCTTTGCTCTTAAGTAGATTCATTAGTAGGAGTAGGTGGTTTAAGAGTGCACAGAACGAACTTATGCTTTTCGGATTGCAATAAAAGCCCAATTTTCCTTTTCCATGTGACATAATTATCACAAGTTAAAGTATTATCTTTTAGGACGTTGATTAAGGATGAGGTCATGATTTCTGAAAAATAACAAAAATTATATAAGTAAATAATCATGATAAAGCACTTTCGAATATTTATCTTGAATTATATAAAACAATTCAATCGTAAAATTCAATGGTGATCCAACACCCATAAATGTCACACCTTCTTTGGGAGTTCGCACCATTTACTAGTTGGACTCGGTCCAACCTAATTGTTAACATAACAACCAACATTTTCAGTTTTAGCCTTGCAATTTTATTAACAAGAACTCTTGGGAGGATATTAATAAAATCACATTGAGTGTGTGACCAAGTTATCGACCTTTAATATATTCCCTCACGAATATCCCTTATTTGGGGTTAATTGTCTAGTCTATCCGTGTAAGGAAGTATCTTGCTAAGTTCCATTCATGAATACCCCTTGGATGGATATTAATGAAACCTAAAGCTCAACTAAACTTGGAGGTCGTAGGTGTTCCAAAACACATTCTCCCACTCAATTGTTTAAGGCGTGTGATCGAATTCCATAGAAGAATTTACCTAGTTACCTAGATGCCAATTAGATACCTAAACCATTCAATGCATATTTATACCAAAAGAGATATACGAGTGACACTCCTATTCTATATGATATGTTATCAAACAATGACAAACACTGCAATATTTTAAAAAAATATAAATTGCTACAATTTTGGTCCGTCCTAGAAAAGCAAGTAAATTACGTATGTCTTGGAATACAAAAACTCCTTTCTTGGCGAACAAGTCTTCGTGCGACAATCATCCGTTTAGACCCCTTGGAAACCTCCCATGGGTGTGTGCACCCCACAACCCTAGAAAGAGCTGTCATGCGCGGCCCATGGCTTCCATAGGGCAGCCGTGAGCAGCCCGTGCCACAACAATCGTGGCCCCGTGCTCATTCGCACGCACGTTTGTTGCTATGGCTCGCACGGTCCCAAACTTGTTCCGGTTGCTTCTAATTCTTCAAACCTTCGAGTCTTCGATGCTTGAATGTATTACAAAAGAGTTTTAAATAATAAAGTACTGCAGTATTTTAATAAAATATAGTGCAGTTTTTATATAATTTTTTTGTGCAGTATTTTTATTACAATAGCAAAAGAAATAAAAAACTTAGCAATTACCTGAAAGAAAATTATGGCAATGATAGACCACCCTTCTTATTACAATTCCAAAACAAAAATACATTGAAATTCTAGGACCAAAATTGAGCAATAACAAACCACATTAAAACATATATATATATATATATATATATATATATATATATATATATATATCTATACATTCCAATGTAAATATATATGCGAATACCTAGAATGCTATCACTTTCTAAAACATGCATATATACAATAAAAAGAAAAAGATTCACATATATATATACATCAATTAATCAAGGGTACAACCAGCCTATGATTCAAATTGTAGGGAAAAATCGGTTCAAAACACGATGGAAGCGTAGAATGAGGGTTTGGTATATTTTAAATTGTTTTCCCTTTAATAAAAAGAACCTTAACCCTAGATTAATTAACATATATTAAAAGTATTGTATCTTTTTTCTCGTGACGATTGAACTAGCACCAAATTGAATCCGTAAGATCTTTCAATCCAATCACGAACGTGAATCACCTAGGAGTGTTGGCTCCCTTTCTTTAAATTGTATACATGAGGATGAAAACTAACAAAATCTCTCTCTTTCCTAGTCACAATAATCCACCAAGAAGAAAAATAAAGAACGTTAGATCACTTATGAATTATCAATCAATTTTATTGAAACTCCCGTGAACCTAGATTCTATGCTGTACACAAAACCTTTTAATGTAAAGGCTACTAGTGCACTATCGAATACAAAACGTTCTTTTTTTTTTCCTCTTTGCAGAATTTCCACACACCAATCTTTAGAGTTTGAAGAATTTATCTAGAGCAACATCCAAATTCTCTACACTTAAAATTCTCTCTTGGCAGAAATTTCTCTCCCTTAGATTAGGGTTTGGCCGAAATTTCTCTCCAAGAAAAGGAAGTGGCCGAAATTTTTCTCTCTCTAAAATTAGGCTTGGCCGAATTCTACATCTCATATATGTAGTGGCCGAATTCCTTGCCCTAATTTATTTAGGGTTGGCCGAATTCCTCTTGTCTTTAGTTTAGGAGACCTAATCCTCTCATAAGAAGGATTTACTTGGTGGGCAAGAATCCTTTCCTTAGGTGGATTTGCTTGGTGACCAAAAATCCTTCTCAAAAAGGAATTCTTTTCTACATCAAGACTCCTAATCCAACTCAAATAGTGTATTTATTCAATAACCAAATATTGAATATAATTAAATTGTGACTAAATTGAAACTTCCTAATTTGACTAATTGTCAACTAGAGTTTTAATATAAATCAAATACTTCATAATTTGACTAGATAAATAATATCCTTTTATTTATCTACTTATCAAATATAGTATTTGATACTTATCATATTACAAACAATAATATGACAATTGGAGACATACTCTTACTAGGAAAAATATTTTGACTTTTAATTAAATAAATAATTAATTAACGAATTTAATTTCCATTAAATTAAATAATAAAATAAAAAATAATATAATAAGCTATTATATATAGCCTTAGCCACCCAAGCCAATATATATATGGGTCAAATATTGTTTTTCCTATTTTATTAAATCCATTGGACTTAAATATAAAGTCCACATGTGAACTAGACTTATTCTTACTAAAAGAAACAAGTACACATGCCTTAATACAATTCTAGATGGACCCATAAATTGATCCGGTAGAATATATCAAGTGATCCATGCAAGTTTGTGTGGATTGGGGTTCTTTACAAGCTATCTTAATTTAAGCTCCAATAGACATAACCTAATCACAATCACCAAATGATTCATTTAGGTCCGATCTATTAATTTTAGTTCATTCCACTAAAGAACTAAAATTGAACTCTTAAATAAAGATAGAATAAGTTAATATTGCTCATTCATACCCTATAAAATCTTAATGGAGATAGTGCATCCTTATGAAGAATATATTGTTAGGATTATGCTCGATAGCAAAAGTATAATATTTTATTTGACAATCTTTTCATATTAATAAAGTGATTACTAGTTTAACAAATCTTATAGCATTTATAATTTAATTATTATAATTGTCAAAAGTAAATAATCATAACGTCAAAAGACTATGAGAAAAGAAGAATTGTTCATACATCTAGATATGTATGAGGTAGACACAATTCTTTAGTTAGTCTTGAATAATATTCACAACTTAAGATAAAAGGTTGAGCGCATTTATCTTGTCAAAGTTGTAGATTCTTTTGCTAGTATTTGAATGGGATCAAATGTGTTATGATGAGTCTAAAATGATCAAAGTGTGGTGTCTTTGGGCAAAAGAATCTAGTGCACTAGGTGCATTGAATAGGATCAAAATGAAAAACTTTATCTAGAACCGTCAATGGATACTTTTTATATACATCAATTAATCTAGGGTTAAGGTTCTTGTTATTAAAATGGAATTTGTTTTTATATACGCAAACCCTAATTTTCTAATTTTCTTATTTTCTTACGCTTCCGTTGCATTTTGAACCGTTTTTTCCCTACAATTGGTATCAGAGCCTGGTTGTACCCTTGATTAATTGATGTATGTGTAGGTGAATCTTTTTATTTTTATTGTATATATACATGTTTTAGAAAGAGATGGCACTCTAGGTATTCACATATATATTTATATTGGAATGTATGGATATATATATGTTTTATATGTGGTTTGTTAGTGCTCAATTTTGGTCATAGAATTTCAATGTATTTTGTTTTGGGATTGTAATAAGAAGGGTGATCTATCATCGCTATAATTTCCTTCTTGGTAGTTGCTAAGTTTTTTTTATTTTTGTTGTTGTAATAATAATAATAATAAAACTGAAGTATTTTATTATTTAAATTCTTCTGTAATACATTCAAGTATCGAATACTCGAAGGTTTGAAGAATTAGGAGCAACCGGAACAAGTTTGGGACCGTGCGAGCCTTAACAATGAACATTCGTGCAAAGAGCACGCAACCACGTTTGTTGTGGCATGGGCTGTGCACGGCAGCCCTTTTGGTAGCCATGGGCTGTGCATGGCAGCCCTTTATGGGTTTGTGGCATGCACACGCCCATGGGTAAGGGCGAAGGGTGCGCACGCCCATGGGAGGTAGCTGAGGGAGTCCGAACGACAAAGGTCGCGTGAAGACTTGTTCGCCAAGAAAGAAGTTCTTGTATTCTAAGATATATGTAATTTACTTGTTTTTCTAGGATGGTCCAAAATTGTAGCTATTTATATTTTTCTAAATATTGCAATGTTTGTCATTGTTTGATAACATGTCATAAAGAATATGAGTGCCACTCATATATCTCTTTTAGTATGAACATGCATAGAATGATTTAGGTATGTAAATTGGCATCTAGATAACTTGGTAAATCATTCTTCGAAATTCGATCACACGCCTTAAACAATTGCGTGGGAGAAGGTCTTTTGGAACACCTACGGCCTCCAAGTTTAGTTGAGCTTTATGTTTCGTGAATAACCTCCCAAGAGGTATTCATGAATGGAATTTAGCAAGATACTTTCTTACAAGGATAGAATAGTCAATTAGCGATATCTACTCCCAAAGGAGGGATATTAGTGAGGGATTATATTGAAGGTCGATAACTTGGTAACACACTCGATGTGGTGTTATTAATATCCTCCCAAGAGTTCTTGTTAATAAAATCACAAGGTTAAAATTGAAAATGTTGGTTGTTATGTTAACAATTAGGTGGGACCTAGTCCAACTAGTAAATGGTGCGTACTCCCAAAGGAGGTGTGACATTTATGAGTGTTGGATCACCGTTGAATTTTTACGATTGAATTATTTTATTTAATTCAAGATAAATATTCAAAAGTGCTATACCATGATTGTTTACTCATATAATTTTTGTTATTAAAAAGAAATCATGACCCTATCCCTAATCAATATCCTAAAAGATAATACTTTAACTGATGATAATTATGTCACATGGAAAAGGAATATTGGGTTGTTGTTGCAAGTTGAAAAGTATAATTTCATTCTGTATATTCCTTAACCACCAAACAAATGAATCTACTCAGGAGCAAAGAGATGAGTATCAATAGTGGAAGTCTTTAGATGAGATGGCTAAATGTACATTACATTATGGCCATCATCTCCTTCGTGTTGCAGCAACAATATAAAGGAATAGAGACTGCTGCTGATATTATGATGTCTCTAGACGGGGATTCATATGATTGGTAAAATTGCTACTGTTAAGACCCGTTAGAAGGTCAAGAAACAATAGAAGAAAAAACAACTTGGGCCTTCTTAGAAGGAGACCAAGAAAGTAACCAAGATCAAAGGGAAGTGTTTCTTTTGTGTTGAAAAGGGTTAAAGGAATATACTGAATAAGAATGAATTCAACTTGCATTTTGGAAATGAAGCGTTGGTGTCTACTAGTGTAGTGGGAGATATTAGAATCAATTTAGATTCTAGTAGGCATTTAGATTTAATAAACGTTTATTACGTACCTCAATTCAAGAGGAATTTAATTTCAGTTTCTTGTTTAAATAAATTTGGTTATTCGGTTACTTTTAATAAAGCTTTTATTATTAGTGAGAATGACAAAATTATTTGCAAAGGTACATTGGAAAACGGTTTATTCTATTTACATGGAAATATCTCTCACTTGTTAGACACAGAATCAACAGAACCTAATCATAAAAGAGTAAAATTATCAAAAGAGTAAAATTATCAAAAGATAAAACCTACCTATGGCATTTGCGCTTAGGTCATATTAACCTTAATAGGATTAAAAGATTGGTAAGTGACAGACCTCTAAGTATCTTAAAGGTTGATGATCTACCAACTTGTGAATCCTGTTTGGAAGGTAAAATGACCAAAAGGTCGTTTACGACCAAAGGCGCAAGAGCCATCTAATGTTTAGATTGATACACACTGATGTGTGTTGACCTATGAGCATTCAAGCTAGAGGTGGATATGAGTACTTTATCACTTTCATGAATGATCACTCAAGATTTGACTATGTGTATCTCATGAGACATAAGTCGGATGCTTTTGATATGTTCAAAGCATTTAAAGCTGAAGTAGAAAACCATATTAAAAAAATGCATAAAAATCTTGAGGTCTGATCGTGGTGGAGAATATCTGTCTGGTGCGTTTCAGCAATATCGTAATGATAATGGGATAATTTCTCAATTTTTTGCATCAGGCACACCTTAACAAAATGGGGTGGCAGAAAGGAGAAAAAGAACTCTTTTGGATATGGTTAGGTCTATGTTGAGTTATTCAACGCTCCCTAA
Source organism: Dipteronia dyeriana (assembly GCA_032871835.1). Classification (NCBI taxonomy): domain Eukaryota; kingdom Viridiplantae; phylum Streptophyta; class Magnoliopsida; order Sapindales; family Sapindaceae; genus Dipteronia; species Dipteronia dyeriana. The sequence continues at coordinate 71,864,458 of CM065297.1, read as the reverse complement.
TTCTTTTTGGGGATATGTTTTACAAACCGCAATGTACATTCTAAATGATGTACCATCTAAGTCGGTTCCTAAAACACCGCATGAGTTGTAGACCGGGCAAAAGCGTAGTTTACAACACTTAAGGATATTTGGATGTCCTACGCACGTGTTAAAAGGAAAGACGGAAAAGATGGAGTCCCGTTCAGAAACATGCATATTTGTAGGGTATCCAAAAGGAACAAAAGGATATTATTTTTATAGTCCTTAAGATCTTAAAGTATTTGTTTCGACAAATGCTAAATTTCTAGAAAAGGACTATATGAATAATTTTGTGCCTAAAAGTAGAATTGTCCTGAATGAGCTTTTAGGAGATACAATTCCACAAGAGGTTTCGTAACCAAGCCCAATTGTAGGTTCCGTACCAACACAAGATCAACAATCTACCATACCTCGTCGTAGTGGAAGGGTTGTTAAACAACCCCAAGAGATACATCGATCTAGGAGAATCTGTAGAGAATCTTCTGGAAGACGATGATCCCTATACGTACAAGGAAGAAATGGAAGATGTTGATTGTCGCCATTGGCAAAAGGCAATGCAATCCGAAATTGAATCTATGTTCAAAAATAAAGTTTGGCCTTTTGTAGACTTGCCTAAAGGGATAAAACCCATTGGGTGCAAGTGGGTATACAAGAGGAAAAGAGGAATGGATGGAAATGTGGAAAACTTTAAAGCTAGATTGGTAGCTAAAGCTTATACATAGAAAGAATGTATCGATTATGAAGAAACCTTCTCACCTGTGGCCATGCTTAAATCTGTTAAGATACTCTTATCCATTGTGGCATCTCTAGACCTATAGATTTGGTAAATGGACATCAAGACAACTTTTCTTAATGGAAGTCATGACGAAAACATCTATATGATGCAACCAGAGGGATTCATTGAAAAGGGCCAAGAGGAAAGGTTATGCAAGTTGCAAGATCCATATATAGATTGAAGCAAGCATCCAGATCCTAGAACATAAGGTTCGATCAAGCCGTAAAAAGTTTTGGATTTATTCAAAGTCTTGATGAACCTTGTGTATACAAAATGATTAAAGGTGACAAGTTGTTTTTCCGAGTTCTTTACGTTGATGATATACTACTCATAGGAAATGATGTAGGTGTATTGACATCAATAAAAGAACGGTTAGCAAAACAAAATGATATGAAGGACTTAGAAGAAGCAAGTTATATTCTTGGTATCAAAGTCATAAGGAATAGAAAGAATAGAATGATTGCATTATCCGAAGCTTCATACATAGATAAAATCTTGTCTAGGTTTTCCATGCAAGATTCCAAGAAAGGTATGTTACCTTTCAGACATTGAATCAAACTTTCTAAGGAACAAGTTCCTAAAAATGAGCATGAAGTGCAATTCATGAGTAGGGTTCCATATGCATGCTTTGTACTAGACCAGATATTTGTTTTGTTGTCGGCATAGTTAGCAGGTTTCAATCGAATCCTGGTCCTGATCAATGGCCATATTTCTAAGTATCTTAGGAGAATGAGAGATTATATGCTTGTATACTCTGGAGGGGATTTAATTCCCGTTGGGTATACTGATTCTGATTTTCAGTCAGATTCAGACTTCAGGAGATCAATATCTGGATTTGTGTTTACTAATGGAGGATGGGCAGTCATATGGAGGAGTATCAAGCAATCTTGTATTGCATATTCCACCGTGAAAGCTGAGTATGTAGCCGTATGAGAGGCTGCTAAAGAGGTTATCTGGCTCCGCCAATTCTTGATTGACTTGGAAGTGGTTCCTCATGCGAATAAGTAGATCACTATATATTGTGATAACAGTGGAGTAGTGGCTAATTCGAGAGAACCAAGAAGTCATAAAAGAGGGAAACACATTGAAAGATAGTATCACCTTCTAAGGGAAATTGTGCATATGGGTGACGCGATGATTACCAAGATTGCGTCACCAGAAAATATAGAGGATCCTCTTACAAAGGCTCTTCCATAAAAGAGTTTTGATGGGCATCTAGAGAACATGGGGGTGAGAGATATGACACATTTGCTATAGAGCAAGTGGGAGATTGTTAGGATTATGCTCGATAGCAAGAGTATAATATTGTATTTGACAATCTTTTCATATTAATAAAGTAATTTCTAGTTTAACAAACTTATAGCATTTATAGTTTAATTATTATAATTGTCAAAAGTAAATAATCATAAGGTCAAAAGACTATGAGAAAAGAAGAATTGTTTATACATCTAGATATGTATGAGGTAGACACAATTCTTTAGTTAGTCTTGAATAATATTCACAACTTAAGATAAAAGGTTGGGCGCCTTTATCTTGTCAAAGTTGTAGATTATTTTGCTAGCATTTGAGTGGGATCAAATGTGTTATGATGAGTCTAAAATCATCAAAGTGTGGTGTCTTTAGGCAAAAGAATCTAGTGCACTGGGTGCATTGAATACGATCACAATGAAATACTTTATCTAGAACCGTCAATAGATAAAATTTTTTCATTTGAAGACAATCAGAGAGTCTATCTCAATCCTGAGATAAATGATGGACTTATGGTTGCAAGTGTTATCATTTGAGCTATCAATGAGTACGATTATATAGCATAGTCTATCCTCAATAGTTTGGTGGTATTCATTTGTTAATCGATAGAGGACTTCATTTATAGATATGGACATCGTGGCTCCATTTATTAAATGAAAGTATAATATCATCGTATGGATGTTTTGAGGTATTGGATATTAATTCTTAACGTTAAGTTTTCAATAGTGTCTATTGAAACATGGCTTATGGACAAGTCAAAATATCCAAGTTCAAAATGTGGTCATATGAGTAAATATGGTGACTTGTAGAGCTATAGACGGTCTATGAGCTCTTGGCGATTACCAGTATTCTTCTCGAGGATACACTTTCTCCAATATGGTTGTCTAGGGTATGAATGAGTAACATCAACTTATTCTATCTTTATTTAAGAGTTCAATTTTAGTTATTTAGTGGAATGAACTAAAATTAAATAGATCGAACCTAAGTGAATCATTTTTTGATTGTGATTGGGTTGTGTCTATTGGAGCTTAAATTTAGATAGCCCGCCAAGATCCCCAATCCACACGAACTTGTATGGATCACTTGATATATTCTACCGGACCAATTTAGGGGTCCATCTAGAATTGTATTGAGGTATGTTGACTTGTTTCTTTTTGTAAGAATGGGTCTAGTTCACATGTGGACTTTTTATAAATGTCAAATGGATTTAATAAAATAAGAAAATAATATATTGGACCATATATATGTGTTGGGCAGCAAGGCTATTTAGAATAGCTTAATTATATTATATTATTTTATTATTTAATTAAATAGAAATTAATTAATTTGGTGATTAATTAATTATTTAATTAAAAGTCAAAATCTTTTTCTATTAGGGGATGGTCTCCTAATATTTTACTATTGTTGGTAGTATAATTAATATTAAAGACTATATTTGATAAGAAGATAAATAAAAAGAATTATTTATCTAATCAAATTAGGAAGTTTTTAATATGGTTACAAAAACACTATTGAGTTGGATTAGGAGTCTTGGTGTAGGATATAATTCTTTTTAGGAAAGGATTCTTAACCACCAAGTAAATCTACCTAAGGAAAGGATTCTTAACCACCAAGTAAATCCTTCTTAGGAGACGATTTGGTCTCCTATATATACTAATTGTAAATTTCGAACAAGCCTTAGTTTTTGGTGTGAGAAGTTGTTTTTTATTTGTTTTTTAATTGTTATAAAAAAAAACATCGTCCAACTCATTGTATGAATAATTCGGCCAAGCATAGAGAAAAGAGGGAACATTTTTGTTTTCGATAATACACTAGTATCCTTTGCATCGAAAGGGTTTTGTGTACAACATCGAATCAAGGTTCACACGAGTTTCAATCAAATTGATTGATAATTCAAAAGTGACCGAACATTCTTGGTTTTTCTCTTGGAGGATTATTGTGACTAACAAAGAAGAAGATTTTGTTTGTTTCCATCCTCAGGTATACAATTTAAAGAAAGGAAGCCCACACTCCTAGGTGATTCACGTTCATGATTGGATTGGAAGATCTTGCAGATTCAATTCGATGCTAGTTCAATCGTCGCGAAAAAAAAGGTACGATACTTTTTATATCCATCAATTAATCTAGGGTTAAGGTTCTTGTTATTAAAAGGGATTATATATATATATATATATATATATGCAAACCCTAATTTTCTAATTTTCTCACGCTTCCGTTGCGTTTTGAACCGTTTTTTTCCTACATACATGTAATCGCTAAGAGCTCATGGACCGCCCATAGCTCTCATAGTTGCTATATTTACTCATATAACCACATTTTGAACTTGCAGGAGTCAATAAGACACTCAGGATTAAGATCACCCACATATAGCCATCATTAGTTGATATATATGAATCTCATCGGTAAACTGGTCCTATATGATCACATCATACAAGGTGCCTCAATTCCCATATCTCATATGAATGATTCAGGATAGAATCATCGTACATTACAGAATGGACAGCAGCTATAGATTAACCACAAATAAAGAACCTAACTTTATTTGCTATCTATGGACTCTTTAGATTGCACGTCTTTTACTGTATCCATCCATATATGACACTTATATACATAGTTCGATATTACATTTGGCAATCTTGGATGTTAAATATATGCACAAGTTTAAAAATAAACAACACAACAAGAATGAATTGAACTTTTCCTTTTATTTATTTCATAAATCCATTTACAAATTACATCTTTAGGGCATAAACCCCAACAATGACATCCCCCAACCCAACACACATAGAGAAGGCTCCCTCCTTAAGCTATATCCAATAATCAATTTACTGCATAGAAGAACAAACATAGTTAGTGGACCCCGAATCAACTATCAAGGGTAAAGAATCATCTTCCACTAAACACGATTCAAGAACAAGTAAATCATATTTACCTTTTGTTTTCTTTTTCTTGCAACCTCCTCTAGATAATGAGGACATTTGCTCTTCCAGTGACCAAACTTGTTACAATGGAAACACTTTCCATTGTCTTGGTCGGTGGAGGTGCCCTTCTTCTTGCCTTGGGCTTTCTTGGGTTTGGGCTTACCCTTTGTCTTCCCAGCAGACCTCTTCCTCTTCTCATTACCAGATGAGGATGGTTTGGAAACATTTGCCTCACCAATCTTACTTTTGTTATCCTTAGTCAAGGATTCAAAAGTAAGGAGCTCATTAAGCAACTAAGTGAGACTGAACCTTAACTTGTTCATCCCTTAGTTACTCTTGAACTAATCGAAACTCTTCAGGAGAGTTTTCAGTACGATGCTCACTTGACTGGTTTATCAATGGCCCCACTATTGATCTCTTCCATGTTGAAATATGACATCATGTTCATGACATGTTCTCGAACAGGTGAGCCCTCTTTCATCCAAGCAAGCATTGTCGAGCGAACAACTTCGTGCCACTTTTGCTCAGAGGGCTGGCCAAACATAGCCTGCAATGACTATATTATTTCAAACGCAGTACCCATTGCTTCATTCTTAGTGACAAGCCCGTCTGTCATATTGGCTAAGAGATATGTTCAGGCTTTCTTATTTGATAAGACCCATTTTTCATATGCCGTACGAACAGTTCGTGCGGGCATAGGCTGCGGGAGCGGAGGACATTCCTCTGTAAGCACAAACTTTAGGTTCTTGTTGACCAAGATTTCATTTATATTATGTTTCATTTAGTGTTGTTATCACTACTTAATTTGTAATTGGCAAGGATTTGTAACAATGCAGATGACATGGCTGGAAAAACATAAATTACGAATTCATTCAGTCATACATTCAAAACATGTGCAAATGTTCGACATAAAATTAAACATGTTGCACGAAAATGTTTAATGAACAAGAATAACCATAAGACAACAATGTTTCTATGCCACGACAATCCAACATACCACAAGCAAGTGTCAGCTTAGGGTTGGTCAAATTCTTGCATATTGGATCAAGACCTATTCAATCAAATGATATACCTGAATAACTCTTATTCCGATATCATTCAACCATCGTTTATTTAGTCATGTTTTTAATTAACCAATTCATTTAAAACCATGTGAGTGTAACCCATCATTTCAAATCTCATGAGCTTAACTCGAGAATTGCCGTCTTAGGGTCGGTCATTCTCAAAATCCCCTCAGAAATCCTATCCGTTAGGAAGTCAACGTTGGTATTGATTCTTATGGAAACCCTCCTTAGGGAGTATGAAAGCAAAGCAATCACGAGGCCCCACTCGAATATCACGGTATTGAACTAGTGATGGAGACCGTGGGATATAATGTCATATTTCCCTATCCCACTAACTATCTTATAATTAGGGTTTCATTAATAATGCACCTAAATTAAACTAGATTAAATGGCTAATTTCAATCTAAGAGTCTAGTGCATTAATTAAAAAGTATTAGAATCCTATTCCAATAACTATTTAGCTAATTCAATTTTTAACTCTTAAAAATATGGTTTATTAGTGATAATTCTAATCTATATAAACTATTTACTAAGACTAGAATTATTAAATGTGTATTTACCAAATTTTAACTATTAAAACTAAACACATTATTAGGTCCAATTATTATTAGGGACTTAATCAAATTAATCCTAATATTTATAAAGGACCCGACTAATCTATCTAATTAAACTCTTTAATTAATAGATTAGTTATTAATGAGAATGACCAAGTTTTTACTCTTAAAAACTAATCCCATTAATTTATAGCCAATTATGTAAATTTCCCATTTTAATCAAATTAAAAATAAACACATAATATAGATGGCTATAATGCATGTATGACATATCAACATATATATATATATATATATATATATATATATGCACTACCAATCTATATGGCATGTGTATGCATGACAATGCTTTAATTATCACATAATATAAGAATGCATGAATTGACCAAGTACGATAGGTTTATGTAACTTTAAAAAAAATGTAATTATAAAAAATATCCAAGGCATTCCTTGGTCTTCTTGTAATTCCAAAAATCTTCATGTCCATTTGTAATATCTTCCGGGCCCAAAATCAAGTCGAACTTGATATGATTTATTTTAATGGATCTATCTCGTGGATTAAATCCCTAAATCCCAAATATTACTCTAACATGCTAGCGTACACGCAGCCATAGCGCTTGCGAATGTGCAGCCTTAGCGCATCATGCACATGGCCGTATTCTTAGCATTGCTTGCTTCTCAGCGCTGCCACATGCGCAATGGAATGCACACAGCAATTGCATGTAAATCACATAACAATTGCATGTATGCTACGTATTAATCAAAATGTTAAGCATCACTAGCGCATGCGCACATACCAATACATGCACAATTAACACTGCACATGCAATTTTATCACATCTGTGCAACACTTGCACACGTAAAGTTAATCAAATCTGTGAAACACTTACGCACGCAAAGTTTAAACAAAATTGCTATTTTGTGCCTTGTGCACATGCACTGCTGCTTATGTGTCCAACACAAATCCAATTTCTTCGTCTTCTCAAATCGATCTCTCGAACAATATTACAAAATATGATTTACAAAGAACGATTACAGTTGAAAATAAATAATAAAAATATTACAACCCGGAATTAATATTACATGAAAAACAAATTACATATAATATCCAAAACCTTAAAACCCACCATACAATACAATTAACGATCAATCTTACTTTAATATTTTTTTTAAAACATCATACATTCAAGAGATTGTGTCTACACATTCAAACCTGCAATTAGGAGCAATCGAATTAGATTATATTGTATAAAATTGGCTATGATACCAATTTGTTAGTGCCCAGGGTTACAGGTTGCGTAGCGAAAGAGTTTTTTTTTTTAAAAAAAATATATACAATCATAAACTAACCCATTTGTACATTATAAATGAAAACAATAAGAAGGAGATGGAACTATTTCATACCAGCGTTTGAAGGCTCATTCTTTCTTTTTCGATCAGCTTCCTGATTCGAATCACAAGATCTTCCTTACTATGTCCCGGGATTGACAACAATGTGTGGGCATGTCATGGTACTCAGGAACATGGAGGATGAAGAGAAGAAGAAAAAAAAATTCTTTAAAAAAAAAAACCCCATAGAACCATTTAGGTTTTTTTTTTCTCTTTTTGTTCTACGCTAAAAAAATTAACTCTCAATTATAAACGTATGTTGTGTTGTTAGTTTCCAAAAACATATATCATATATATATATATATATATTTAATTAAACTAATTAATCAATTTTTTTTAAGAAATTTGATATCTTTAAATATATTAATTAATTTATTTATAAATTGAATTCAAATTATTTAAATTCAAATTTAAATATTTAATTTAATAAAAATTTAAATAACCAAATTATCTTATCTTTATTTAAAATTAAATATCAATAAACACCCTCCATCTAATGATTACTTACACAATTAAATAATAATAATATTTAATTAATATAATCATTAATATTCATTAATTAAATAATCTCATTATTCAATTAATTCCCGAATAGACACGTGTCACTTTCGTTACACAATTAATTGGACAATCCAATTAATTAACCATGACTCTTGTTACCTTAATCAATTGGGCTAGCAAGGGGATCCAATGGACCCACAGTATTTGGAGCTCCAATAATCTTTAGAAATAATTAATTAAACTCTTTAATTAATATTTCATGACTATTAACTTCGGTGTTATTCGACTAAAAACCAAAACCTGCACTCTCTTAACTGTAGATGTTTTTACACAAACCAATAACTTTCGGTGTACATCGATATAGCTATTACATATGGTATGATCTTTCACAAGCAGTTCATAATTAGAGTTGGGTCATAACGTTCGTTATACCCCTATAATTATATCTTTCCGTTAAGTACCATTGATTCTCTAATAAACAATAAATCCTACATTCCTTAAGAAATCAGGAAAGCGCTCATATTATTCAATCCCCGAACCAACCCTTAAGGGAACTACCATCTACATCTGGCAAGAAGGAGTGGATTCTACTATTGTGTACAAACCTTCCCAGCCGCTAGCCAAACCGTGATCCCAACATACAGAGCATATTGATCGGGAATGTAACTCTGACCTCATTCATGGTATATCAAAGACCACGATCTAACCAGAAAGAATCGATAAGACACTCAGGATTAAGATCACCCACATATAGCCATTATTAGTCAATATATATGAATATCATCGTGAAACAGATCTTAGTGAGAGATTCATACATATCGTTGCCCAGCCATATATGATCACATCATACAACGTGCCTCCATTATCATATCACCATATGAATAATCCAGGATAAGATAACCGTACATTACGGAATGGACCACAGCTGTAGATTAACCTCAAATAAAGTAGCCCGCTTTATTTGTTATCTAAGGACTCTTTAGATTGCTTATTTTAAACTGAATATGTCTATATATGACATTCATATACTCAGTTCGAAATTACATCCGGCAATCTTGGATGTTAAGTACACATGTTATATAAATGTATGAGACAATTTGAATGAATAAACTACTTTTTTATTTATGTTCAATTCACATTTATGAATTACAAGCTTTAGAGCAAAAACCCCAACAGAAACACTTAGAATTATGGCACTCCAATCATAGGGTTATCATGATGGAATTCTTAAAAGTAGGGGCATCTTTTGGAGATAGGCGTGGTAGATGATTTCATTTTAAGGAATGTTGGGTGGATAAGCAAGAGTGTCATGACCGTTACCAGTGTCTGGGAAGGCTCAAACAATTTGGATTTAGTCTTAGACGTGCTACACAGAGTGGGAGTTAGTACGGCTCGGTTAAATATGTGGAGTAGAAAATGTCAACAATAGCTTCAAGCAGATATAGAGAAAAAAAATAAAAAGAGTTAGCTGCAGTCTCAAACGATTTTGGGTAGGGGTCATGAGAGAGAATTGATCTTAGGCAGGGGTCATGAAAGAGAATTGATCGAACCAAAATTGTTTTATATTTTGGCCCTTATATTGGGAATCTGAGAATGGAATCGAAAAGGGCAAATTGGGTAGAAAAAAAGAGAAGACAAGGCATAGTGCACCGATCCCTAACCCGTGCACAAACTGTGCAATGGAGCTTGAACGATTGAAGAATCCCTCAGTGCACAGGTCAAGCATGGGTTGGGCAAACCAGGGAGCAGTCCATAAGTAATGCCCTCAGTGTATAGGTTATGCATGGGTCCTTACCCGTAGACAACCCAAGTACTACAACCAAACCAGGGAGCATGAATAAGACTGCACAGGTCTAGCATAGGTCCTTTACCCAAGCACAACCCGTTCACTACACACATCAAGTGTCATCATATCAGCAAATCAAACCCATTTCCAGACATATATATAGGGTGGATTCTAATTTTTTAAACACATTCACAAGACATATTTTCTCTCTCTAGATTTAGGAATCTTCCTCACCCTCTAATCCAAAAACCCATTCATTCATTCTTTGATTTTCTACTCAACAAGGCATTATGAGATGTGGAAATCATGCTTTCAAGAAAAGAGAACAATCAATGGGTTTACTCTCACTCTCTTTTTCTATGTATTTCATTTTATTTAGCATGAGTAGCTAATCATCCCACTAGGGGATTGATGTGATTCTTTTTTGAACTTTGGACATTGTAATGAACTCTATATTTTCTATCAATCTATCAAATATGTTTCATTCATTATTCTAATTGACTTCAGTGATAATTTGTCTTTGACTGTACACTATTTTCTTAGCAAATTGTTTGAGAAATTATTTGATTTGTTGATTAGGTATACATCTACTTGGTCTTCTCACAAGCAACAAGAGTATATCCCTCAAGAGAGACCCAGATTTTATAATCTCATTTTTTTTATCTAATCTCAAATGGGTAATAAATTCTATACATCTAGGTTAGTTGCTTGTGAGAGGTTAAACATCAATTCTATACATCTAGGTTGATGACTTTATAAAGATATTAATCCCTTATTTTGATAGATGTTAATTCAAGGACAGTCACTTGTGAGTGGCCAATACCATACATCTAGATCGGAAACTCATGAGCGATATACAACCAATAATATACATCTAGATTGGTTACATTTGACTTATGTTCATAATTATGAGTTTAAACTTTGCCCATTGTTTGCTTATTGGATCCATCAACCTCTTAGTCCATTTATCATACAATTTCATCCACTAACTTAGTTGCATTTTTATTACTTTAGACTTAGTTTGCATCTTAGTTTATTTCAATAGAACAACCATCGCAATTTACTTTTTATTGCATTTAGTTCTAAAGTAACATTTTGATCACATAGCTATATCTCGATCTCTGTGGATGATACTCTACTTGCCACTATATTGTGTATCAATTTTGAGTGCAATTTAAGTTTATAATCTTTTTTGACAAATACTTTTACATAGCAAACAACGGTTTTGTCAAAATGGCGCTGCTGCCGAGGATCGACATATATAGTTGTGATTAGATTAAACTTTAGTTAGTTTTTTACTGTTTTAGTTTTCTTTTACGTTGTGTTTCTTTTATTTGTGTAGTTTCAGGTGTTTAGGTTTGCGCACGGGAGGCATTCGCTTTGAAGACCAGTTTTGCCAACCTAAGATAACATCAATCGGATTGGAATGATAATTAGGCAATTTTAGAATAATAGGTTGGAAGAGGAAATGGTTGAAGCAAATCCATCAGACATGCCAGTTGAAGAGTAAGAAACACATGAGGAGGATTTAGGATTAACAATTGTGGATTACACTCTCCCATAAATAGGAGATGAGTAACCTACTGCTATTGTCCTAGATGACATCACTACGCAATACAGAGGATCGTCTACAATTTATAAAGCAGTATAGCGTCGTGTGAGAGATATTTTCGATCATAGTCTGAAGCACAGTGTTGACTAGGGGACAATTATAGATGAGATGTTTCCAGTACTGCTTGAAGGAACGTGCCATGCAATGGTATATGGCATTGAGGCTAGGGACTCTCACCACATGTCCCTAGGTGTACAAAGCCTTTTAAAACAAATTCTTCCCAACTTCTAAAGCTAGAGAGTTGAAGATAAAGATTGCCACATTCAATGAGGAGGATGGTGAGCCCTTTCGTGAAGTATGGGAGAGATTTCACCTTCTGTTAGCACAAGTACCACCACACACATCCGAACGAATTAAAGGTCATTTCTTTTTACTAGGGACTCTCCAGTATCACTGAGATGATGGTGAAAAATGCTTGTGGGGTTATAATTGCCGACAAGAGGACCCCGGAGGCTTATGAGATTATGGAGAAGTTGGCCTAAAATTCACAGCAGAGATCCTCCGACACAAGGAGAGTTGGTAAGATAGAAATTGATAGAGGCACATGTGTTACAATTGAAATATCTAGGATGAAAAAGGAAATGCAATCCGTGAAGGATTAAGTGAAGACTTTGTACAAGTCCGGTGCCCAAGTGAACCAAGTTAAGAGTGTTTCAATGATTGGGGAAGGTCAATGTGAGCAAAAGGAGGCTCAACTATTGGAAGGCTTCCAAAGACAAAGAAATGACTCTTACTCCAATACATATAATCCAGGTTGGAGAAGTCATCTGAATTTCTCATGGAGCAATAACAAAGCCTCCAACCAGAACCAAGGATTTCAGAACCAAGGTTATAATAGATACGACAATTAGGGTGGTCCAAGCAACCAGTGGCAGAATACAGAGAGTCACCCTAAAACAAATTTCAACAACCAATCAGGACAATATCAAACCAAGATCATGACACTTGAAGAAATGATGAAGGAGTTGGTACAGAGCCACCAGAAATTAAACCAAGACTTCAACAACACTCAAAATGTAACTCAACAAAAACAGTAGAATTATATTGAATTTAATGACTAGAGGAACCATGACATTGATGCCTCACTCATGAGAATGGAGAATTTGTTGATTCAGATAGCAAAGTCCATAATCAAACAGGAAAAATGATAATCAGTGAGTGGGAATGAACATGCAAAGGTTATAGAAGTGGTACAAGGTGAGAATGATGAGTTAGATGAGGAAGGAGTTGAGTAAGAGTCATGAAAGTTGGGTGAAAATATTAAGAATGAAGAGCTAGGTGAATGGGTGATGACTATAAGGGATGATGAATAGTTAGCATGGGAGATCATACCATAAAAAATGAAAGACCCTATGAGTTTCATTATTCCAGTTAGCATATGAGATTTAAGTATCATGAAGGCAGTGCTTGATATGGGGGGCCAACATCAACATGATTCCCCTCCAAGTTTGTTGGCAATTAAAGATTGATTCTATTAAGACTACCTCCATCACTTTAAAAATGAATGACAATTTTACTCAGGCTCCAGTTGGCATAATTAAATGTGTGCAGTTAGATGTACATGGGCTTAAGGTACCGGTCGACTTTGTGATTTTGGAAGTAAGAGAGGAAGGAGTTGAGGATCGTGATTGGAAATTGCTTTTAGGTTGGTCATTCATGGCCAGAGCAGGAATGGTGGTAAATGTGGTTTCTAGGCATTTATCTCTCAACTGTGGGGGTAAGAGAGTCGAACTTATTGTGAATGGACAGGAGGAAAATGAGTGTGAAAAAGGTTACTTAGACATGGAAGTACCCAAAATTCATAATAAGAAGAGCAAGGTTTGTGAGCTGGTTAAGGCGTTTGAGTTGTACTCGAAAATGAAAGAAGTCCATCAAGATTGCATAAAAAAAAAAGAGGCAATGCAAACAGATGAAGCAAATTTTGATGAAAGAAAGCTTGAGGAGATGGCTAAAGACTTCAAGATAGACAAAGAGAGTAAGAAGCTAAGGCTTGAGGTGAAGCTCCCAAAAGGTGAAAATGATTTTTTAAGGGAGAAAGTTCAGAAATTGTTTTCAATCAACAAAGAATTGGAAAACCTATTAGGATGCCTTGAAGAAGAGAAGATGTCAAAAGCCAAAGATCTAGTAGAACTTGCTACACTTTCGGAAGAATTTGAAGAAGAATATGCAAGGAAAAATAGAAGATTGATGATAGAAGTGGACAAAAGGCAAATGCCTTGAAGATAGTTAATGAGCAATTGAAAAAGAAAGAAGAGCAATTGAAAATTGCCAAAGTCAAGGAATGCGACTACTTAGTCCAACTAGACAAAGTGGAGAGGGAAGTGGAGACCCTTTATTGGAGGCAATATCAATGGCCTCACGACAATAAATATAGAGGTAGTTCTTCTCGTCACCTATTTACTTGTGTCTTTTGCTCTAAGAAAGGGCACATTAAGTCCCATTGCCCTAAGTTCCAATAATTTAAGAAAAACCAACATAGGTCTAGAAAGAACCGATCAAAAGTTAAAAAAAAAATTGGGTTGGGAAAGACTTATTAGATAAATATAGGACTAAGGGGAAGGGAATTTTAGATGGGACCTTGGCACCCATTGGAGTGGTCAAGCGGAATGGACCCCCCCCCATGCACACACACACGGCCAAACCATCTTTGGTTAACCCATGTCCTATCTTGAGTGCATTACATTGAACATCTTTATGTTTTAAGTTATACAATTAATTTTCTCCTTGACTTCATGTTGCTTTTCATATTGATTACTTGAGCTTGTTTGTTTGTGGGTAGATTTGAGTCAGAAGAAAATCTATTGTGTAACATTTTTTGAAAAAAAATTTGACATTTATTTTTTATGTTTGTCTTATGATGAATGAAATTAGTGCAAGAATTTTTTTTATGGAGATCTTTTTCCTGTGTATGGAATCAAGTCAACAAATAGAGAATCCGGGAAAGCAAGATGAAAGTGCAAGTGCAAATGGGTAGAAACAGGCATAGGGCATAGGTAGCTGACCCGTGCATAACCCATGCTCTAGCCGTGCACTGGGAGAAAGGATTCAGGAATTTGGGTGTGCACGGGTAACTGCACAGGTCCCCACCCGTGCTAGACCCATGCACCATGAACATATATATATATATATATATATATATATATATATATATATATATATATACATAGGATTCCAAATCCCACACAACCTTAGTTCATTAAGACTTGAACACTTGACCTAGTTAAGAAATAAAATAATCTTATTATTTTATCCTTTGTATCAGTCATGGTTTGAACCTATAACCTCCAATTAATAATTAATTTACAATTCTCAATTAATAATTTATTAATTAAATAATATAATTATTTAATTAATTCAATTATTAATATATTAATTAAATAATTTCATCATTTAATTAATTCATGCAATAAATTTCTTATTACATTCGTAACGTAATTAATCAACCCTGACCCTTGTTACCATCTACGTAGCAAAGAGACTTAATGGACCTACTGTCTTGAGCTTCAATAATCCTTAGAAAAAAATTAATCAAATTCTTTAATTAATATTTCATTATTATTAACCTCAGAGTTACTCCACTAAAAACTCGAGGCTGCACTCTCATAACTGTAGATGTTTTTACACAAACCAAATAACTAAGTGTCCATCGATATAGCTATTACATATGGTATGATCCTCCACAAGTAGTTCATAATTAGAGTTGGGTCATAAAATCCGTTATACCCCTCTAATTATATATTTCCATTAAGTACCATTAATTCTCTAATGAACAATGAATTTTAATTTCCTTTACGGAAGAAAGAGAGTGCTTATATTGTTCAAGCCCCGAATCAACCCATTAAGGAACCACTATCTACTTCTCGTAAGAAGGAGTGGATTCCAGTATTGTGTACAGACCTTCCTAGCCACAAGCCAAACCGTGATTCCAATATATGAAGTTGTTAATCGGGAATGCAACTCTTATCTCACCCATGGTATATCAAAAACCACCATCTAATCTAAAGAAGTCGATAAGACACTCAGATTAAGATCACCCACATATATCCATCATTTGTTGATGTATATATATATATATATGAATCTCATCATGTAATGGATCTTGGTGAGAGATTCAAATAGATCGTGGCCCAGTCATATATGAGCACATCATATAAGGTGCCTCCATTCTCATATCACCATATGAATAGTCCAGAATATGACCACCGTACATTACGGAATGGACCGCATCTATAGATTAACCATAAATAATGTATCCATCTCTATTTGCTATCTACGGACTCTTTAGATTGCTCATCTCAAACTGAATACCTCTGTAAATGACAATAATATACTTAATTAGAGATTACATATTAGAGATTACATTCCACAATCTTGGATATCAAGTACACATGATATAAACGTATGAGACATATTTATAGAATGAAAATACTACTTATTTTATTTATAATTTATCATCACTTAAATATTACAAGCTTTAGGGCAAAAACACCAACAGGGCTCACACCCCTAAAACAAATATTTTGCCATTTTCTCCCTTGAAAGAACCTTAAAGTTATTTCGTGAGACTCAAGTTCCGACTTTTCAAGATCAAAGATATGATTCTTTCTCTAATATCTTGTTCCCAATTGTTCAAATACGAATTGCACACTCTTCTTCTTTTAGTCTCTCAAAAATTGGAATGAACCCTAAGTTATAAGTGATCCACAAACTTTTCATTCTTTAATGAATATTCTTCGATATTTATGTTTGTTTTATGTTTCTATTGCATGTAAGAGTGAGTTTGATTGATTTTGAGTGATTATTGATCACTTTTGAATATACATTGGAAATTTTAGGGTTTATGTGAATTTGTGTGAGTTGCTATGAATTGAAGATAATTGGCCATGAATTTGTTGCTTGCATGAACTTAATTGATGTTGAATATGTTCTATGTGCAAATTTTTTGTTATTTGTGTTGATTATGCATCTTGCCACAGAAAATTCAAAAAGAATTCGAAATTTCGGGCAAGTGCACGGGTCAGTCATCTGTGAACAACTCGTGCACCAGGCAATGAGGCTCATTGTTACCCACTTGAATTTTTCTGCTTGAATTTTTCTGCTTGAATTATATATCCAATTATTTGTTTTGTTGTGATGTTTTCTTAATTGAGTGTTTTCTTTTATAGATGACAAGCAAAACTGAGGCCAAGCTATGAAACTCGATGTTAGTGGAAGTAAGAAGAAGAAGAAGAAGCCCACTCGTACTCCATTCCCACCATTCACATTAAATCCTAAATATGAAGAACGCTCGGAGTACTTTTGGCGGCGGGACATGGTAGTAGAAAGAGAAATTGATCTATCTAAGCTAGCACATACCCCAATCCTAGAGATGGTAAACCAAAAGGGTGGCAAACTTATGTTCACACTCCTCCTAATTTTTACAGAAAAATTGTACAGATGTCTTATCTAGAATGATACGCTATGACTTCATCCGTGGTTTTCCAATCATGGTGAGAGGGTTGAGGTTCGGATGACAGTGTCAGAGATTCAGAGCTATTTCAAAAATGAGCTGCCAGATGTTCAAAGAGTGATTAGAGGATTAAAGATAGAGTCACTTGGAATGAGAGTTTTGTGAAGCAGAATGTGGAGCTAGCAAATGAACTCATCACCGTGCCTATAGATTTTTGGGTAACCCCGGCATACCCAATCAATCACTCTAACCATAAGATTGACTTGGGTTTTTGGAATGTGTTTATTTCCCACTCCCTTAGACCTCGCACATATAGGATCAATGTAGCCTTCGAGATGGCCACAATCCTACATTGCCTCATGCATAGCTAGCCGATAAACGTTATATGGATAGTGAAGACAAAGATCTTCATGGATAATGAAGACTGAGATCATAACGGTTAGGAATAGAAGGTCGGAAAAGCATAATTTGATTTTCCCGTGCTTGATTACCGAGTTCTGTAGGCAGGCTAAGGTAGATTTTGGGTATGTTGATCTTGAGTGGCCTCAAGGTGACTTAGATGTGCAAAATTGGAAGAGTTTGGAGTTGGAGAGGGATTCGTACCTCACCAGAAGAAGAATAGGGAAGAAGAAAACACGAGCAGAAGCAGGGCCTAGCTCACATCAACAACAGTAATAAGTAAAAGAAATGGAATATGGGTAGATACCTTTAGTCCCTGAGTTTGTTGGAGACGATCAGGTGCCTTGGCAGACGTTCATTTCAAGAATGGCATGCCTTCAAACTTTAGTTAACCAGACGGGTACAAATTTCACCAATGTCATCAGGGACAACAGCGAGAGGGTTGAACAACTTCACAAAGATGTGATGGAAAACATTGAAGATTTATGGACAAATATCACTAGAATGAGGCACGATCTAAACCTAATGACATATTCAAGAAAGAAGAAGAAGATCGCTCCGCATGCAGCCCCTTTGGGAGGACCATTGATCATGTTTATGGAATGGAGTACCAAATGACATTAGTGAAATCAAAGAGAGAGTTTGAAGAGAAAACGAGAGCTGAGCTGGATACGAAGGGCATGGGGCAACAGATGGACGACATGACTGATACATCGGATAACGATTTACCCTTTTCTATCATTATCATGATTATTCTTGCATTGATTTTTGAACTGTTTAATTCATTAAGTACTTTTAGTATTTAGTTGAACTTGTTAAATTTGGTGCTTTTAGTATTTTCCTTTAGGTTTTACTTTTTATTTATCTTAGTTAATGGTAGATGATATTTAAATGATTGTTGATATTATTTGATGAGATTGTTGTTTGATTTTGAGATATATCTTATGGTTGTTAACATTTGTGATTAAGATTGTGCTTTAAGGTTAGGTTCTTCATCTCTTGGATTACACACACCGACAACTTGCAAGTCTTTGAGGGACGAGCAAGCCAACAGTGCTCATAAAATTGGCTGGAACCTACTCAAGTTTTAGACCATGAGCAATAATCTCATGCACTTTATCTCTATATCTTTGTTTATAGACATGTGTGAATAATTGGTGAATGTGAATATCTTATTGAATATCATTTTAGGGTTGAATGTATCGATAGTAATGAATGGAAACGCGTGTAAATGGTGATATAATTTTGGTTTCCACAATTTTGCATTTATTGATTATTTCATTTTTGATTGATTAAGCCGAAGGAGCTTGTGGATATGCATATGATTTATAGGTTTTCTTTTGATATTGCCCGATTCAGTTTGGAGGTTTTTGAAATCATGCATAAATCTTGTATAGATTTTGAGCATATAGTACAAAATGGTTTGGAGATTGTTATGTCCCCATTCCAACAATTTTGAGCGTGAATGTTTGATGTGATTACAACTTTGTACTTAATTGCCATATTCATCTATAATGCACTATTTTATGTATGAGCTTAGTTTTTGGTCTTTTTATTTTGTTGGGCATTGATTGTGCATGAGTAGTGCCTATGTTTGTTTTGAGTCGGTTAGGAGCGTGTCGTTAGGCCGGACTCTCTTGTCTTCAATATCGAGGACAATGTTGGGTTTTGGTTTGGGGGTGTAGATGTCTTTTTGAGTCGTCATTTTATTTGTTTCAAGTCTATTTTATTTATTTTGGTCCAATTTTTTTGATTTATCGCAATGGCCAAATTTTCGAGCTTTAGCTAGCTTGGATGTGATGCCTTGAGCATGTGCTTTTGGCGAGTTTATAGATGCATTTTGAGCTTGTGTAACAAATTGTTGTCATGCGTGGGTTATACTTGCATTGTCATGGGCTAGTCTAATCCTTTGTGTGCTATATTTGAGGGGACTCGATACTCTTTTTCCTTATTCTAATAGTAGAGACTACTCGTGAGTTCACAAACACTAGCCTATTTAAAAAGCACATTGAGTATTCAATTCTTTAAACACCTTTCTCATCATGTGCATCACATGGAATAGGAATTACATTTCATACATATTGTGGAATGCTTGATGGATGCATACGTTCCTATGATAGACTAATTGTGGATATGATTTTAGGTGATGTGTGTGAAATTAACTACTTAAATTAGCCTAAACATATTCTTAATCCCTAGTTGTGTGCTCCAATGCCAATCTTGCAGCCAAACACTTATATTTCATTTGGAACCAAAATGAACCATATAGCCATAGCCAAACACAAGCCTACTTTTATTGCCAATTATGTGGGGAGTGTTTGTGTGCTATGTGTGTGGTTGAAAAATAAGAGCTCTAATGTAAAATAGCATCCATGTAGGTAATTATGTAAATTGTGCATGAAATGGATCAACATGTAAAAGTGCTCATTTGCACTTAAGAGCAAAATTGTAAAAATGATATGTAATGTTGTGCAAAAGAAAAGAAAAATCAAGCAAAAAGAAAGAGAAAGGCATACAAAAAAAAGACCTTATGATCTAGATGTTAAGTACTCACAAAGTATAGTACAATTGTGAAACACAAATGTGCATGTAAGGAAATGCCTAGTTGCTAAAGTTAATTAATGTGTAATAGAGCTATGTATAGGGTGTGTGAGTATGATCAAACATGATTGGTGATCTTTGAACTCAAATTTTTCTATTTCTTTTTTCACCATATCTAACCCTATGCCCCGTTACAACTTAAGGGAAAAGTCCTATTTGATCTATAATATGTCTTGATTGAGAATGTTTGTTGATGCTTGATCTTCCATGTTCATTGCATAGTGAATCGTTCCTAGGCTAGTTTATAGACTTATTGATTTTTAAATGAACATTGTACGCAATGCATTAGAATTCAATGCATAAATTTCATCTTTGCATACCTTGAATTAGTGTGAACTTAGGACTCTAGACGGTAAAAAGAGAGTGAAGCCGGGTGAGGAGTAGAGTCAAAGCGAATTATGCTCAAGTTGTGGGAGCAAGTAGTTCCCCGACATGAGAGCACTCTTAGTTGTGGGATTCGTGATAGTGCAAGTTCTCTCAAGTGCCTTCGATTTGTTTTAGATTATTTTACATATGTTTACTTCTTTCTATCACACATCCTTGCATCTTATCACCGGTTGGACATACAACATGTTGAATTATTTGTGTTGAGCCAAGAAAATTTTAGATAGAGTCATTATTTTATTTGTGTCTTATTTGTTTTGTTTTAAGTTTGCTCGAGGACGAGCAAAGGTTTAGTTTGGGGATATTTGATCAGACCAAAATTATTATATATTTGCCCCTATAGCCATACTCTTTGTCTCATTTTCGGGTAGTTTTGAGTGTGTTATATGTATATTTTATCAAATGAACACATCACTGACATGTAGGACAATCCTTTAAAAAAAATTGCCAGATGGACATCCGAGTTGGCATCTAGAAGATACCCTTCAAGACATCACAAAGGAATAAGAGCCCGAGTAAGTCTGAACACAGGTATTCGGCAAGTTGTGTCCTACTTAGGACAGAGTACTTAGCACATTATGTTATACTCTGGATAATATGGGAAACCCGAATAAAGAAATCCAGCACACGATTCACACGTAGGTGAACCAAGAATCATGCTCCAATACGCAAGACATCCGTATCAAAGAGAGTTTCTAGAAAGTTAATACACCAAATAGGGAGCAAGTCCAAATCAGGCAACAACTCTATCATTCTAGAAGATTGCACATCGATTAGGAAAATAAAATCCTAAATCAGATTGTGTAATTAGAGTCCCACGAAGATTCAGATTCAACTCAAAAGATCTCCAAAATAGAAAAGAAGATAAAGACGATTCCAACAAGTAACCAATCGTAATAAATTACAAATTCTTTTCCTTACTTGAACAATAAGGATTAGGGTTCTATGCATGTATAAATAGACCGATAATCTCATTGTTAAGAGATATAGAATAAAAAATACAAAAAAATCACTACAAGAGAGAGACAAAAGAGATCGAGTGGTGTAATTCTTCATTTAAATAGTGGATTTTGCTTGGTTGTGTATTTATCCACCCGTGGACATTTTTACGATCACTGGAGTTTTACCACATAAACTCGTGTCTTAATAACTTCAATTGCATCCTCTTTCTCTTTCTCTTTCTCTTTCCCTTTTGACATGACATAACCAAATCCAACATTGTTGACTTTCTTATCCATCGAGAAATCAACGTCAACAACTGGCATTAGATGAAGAGGGTGCTGAACCTGTTTGAGTAATGGTTGGTAGTGGAAGTAGAGACAGTTCCAGGGATATCCAAAAATCTCCAGATAATACACATATGGGCGGGTTCACTCAGAAACCCACAACAACCACCGGGAATCAATCGATATCCCTGGCTGGTATTCAACAAATCCTTCATACCAGCGAGGATATAACACGCTGTTTTCATGATGCACTGCAACAGTTATTGATAGTTGCGGCGTGAGAAGGTATAGATCTTTTGGCTGGGGAAGAGGCGCATCCGCCAAATCCTCCACCTGCAAGGCTCCAATCAGTTGTAGTTGGGCCGAAACCAGATGCACCAGTAGCTGTTAGGAACTCAGATCAAATCAATCAAGTTGGGGGTATAACACGCAACCAGAACAAGGACTGTGAAACGCCCGTAGAAGAACGGCCATGCCAAAGGAGGAATCACGGTCAGACGGCTATGATAGACATCGTAAATATGACCGGCGTAGAGATCGGTCATCATCATCAGAGGATAGCGCTCGGCATCATCGCAAACGTCATCATGAAACCATACGCCTGCAAGGATTAGCCCATGAGACTCAGGAACAGAATGAAGAGGAACTGGAAACAGGTATGACGATCACCCGACAGCTTAACCATCACAGAGAACTGCTGGGGGACAGAGATGTCATGATTCAAAGCCTAACCTGAGAAGTCAAAAACAACAAGCATCAAATGGACGCATTGACTAGGCGATATGGATATAATGAGTTGTCTGATGATGATTCTGACAGTCTTTTTACTAGAAAAATCCTGTGATCTCCATTCCCGAAAAGATTCAGGATGCCACATGTAGAAAAGTTTAAAAAGGATACAGATCCTAAAGAGCATGTTAAATGATATAAAATCGCCATGGCTCAATATGCACACAGCGATCCGCTGTTGTGCCTTAATTTCCCACAAACTCTGGGAGTTACGGGTTCAAGGTGGTTCAGAAGATTGCCCCTAGTAAGCATCAGGAGTTTCAGTGAGTTGAGCAGAAGCTTCTCGAGACAATTTCTAGGCAATGTGCATAGAAAAAGTCAGTGGCTTACCTTTCTCAGCTGAAACAAGGGAAATATGAGTTATTGAAGAAGTATCTAGAAAGTTTTGGCTAGGCTGTCTCAGAAATTGGTAGTGCGAATGACGAAGCAATAATCGCTGCATTCATAAACAACCTGTAAAATGGACGGCTTTCTTTTGATCGAAGAAGAGCTTGCCTAACCAGATATACAGATATGATAGATATAGCAGGCGGATACGCTCTGGCGGAAGAAGAAAAGCTTGCAACAGGAGGTAGTTACATGCATGGGGGAAGACCCGAACAAAAGGATGCTGAGTCAAAATCACAAAACCATAAAGGGAAACAAAAAGGAAATAGCAAAGAGAGGAACAAGGACAGGGGAAGTGGGTGAAATGCTGACTAGACAACAGAAAAGTTCCACGGAAAATACACGAACTACACCCCACTCTGGAAAAAATAGGAAGAAATCCTGGCAATACTAGAAGAAAAGAACCACGTCGACAATCTCAATTTGTTCGGTGAGACACGATGAAATATTACAGATTCCATAAGGAAACCGGTCATGAGACCTCCAAATGTTACCAACTTAGAGACTATATAAAGACTCTCATTCGGGAAGGACACCTGCAAGATATAATCCTGAAGAAAGATGAGAAGTCAGAAATTAAGAAAGAGACCAGGGCAGATCATAATTCTGGTCAGAACAAAAGAGCCAGTCCCAAGGCGAATGAAGTAAAACAAACTATTTTTGGAGGACCATCAACTGAGAGAAGTAACCGGGAGCATACTCAGGAAGTCAGAGAAGCAGTGGAAGCAAGACAAAATTTTGATGTCAACTCCATCGAGCCAGATCCGAAAAGAATAAAGGAAGGATGGGACCCGATAATATTCACGTAAGCCGATTCATATGGGGTCGACGTCCAACCAAGTGATGCTCTCATCATAATTACCTGAATTGGTCACAGAGAAGTCGGGAAAATTTAAGTAGACAATGGCAGTTCGACCGACATTCTCAATGTGGCTGTTTATGATCAGCTTAGGTTGGATCGAAAGGATTTGCAACCTTTCCATACCCCACTCAGAGGATTCAAGGGAGTCGAGGTCAAGTCTCTCGGGACAGCGAAGCTGTCCGTAAAGATCGGAGTTGCTTCTTGTTAGAAAATAGTGTTACTCGATTTTGTAGTGGTAGACCTGGACAACTGGCTTTATAATGCGCTATTAGGTCGACCATTCCTGAGCAAAACCAAGGCAGTAACAGTTACCTACGCTTTAATGATCAAATTCCCGATCGAATAGGGGGTAGGAATAATCAAGGGGTCCCAAAAGATGGCCAAAAGAGCTAATCTTTCGGTTTACGAAGACAGAGACAATAGTGAGCATCTATGCACCATAACACAACCAGATCAAATTGAGTAGGAATCACTATTGTTTGAGTTTGATCCAAGGGAAGAACCAGAGGTATCTGAAAGTGAAATGATAGAAGAGGTAGTCTTAAAGGAAGATGAACCAGAAAATAAGATCAAAATTGGAGCCAATTTATAAGGAAAGGTTAAGCAGGACCTTATTAATTTGCTTAGAGAATATAAAGATGTGTTCGCTTGGAGTCATGAAGACATGGTAGGAATAGATGCCCGAATAATATCAAATCATTTGGCGGTGGATCCAAATGTGAAACCAGTAATACAAAAGAGAAGGTCATTCAACCTTGAAAGAAGTTGGGCAATTAAGAAGGAAGTGGAGAAGTTACTCGTTGTAGGGTCGATCAGAGAAATCAGCTACCTTCAATGGGTAGCAAATGTGGTCTTGGTCCAGAAGAAAAATGGCCAGTGAAGAATGTGCGTGGACTTCACAGACCTGAACAAGGCCTGCCCAAAGGACAGTTTTCCACTTTTGAGAATAGAAAAACTGGTCGAT
The DNA here is from genome assembly GCA_032871835.1 of Dipteronia dyeriana. Classification (NCBI taxonomy): domain Eukaryota; kingdom Viridiplantae; phylum Streptophyta; class Magnoliopsida; order Sapindales; family Sapindaceae; genus Dipteronia; species Dipteronia dyeriana. Next base: position 71,839,529 of record CM065297.1, on the reverse strand, counting down.
GCTACATCAGGCCACAAATTACTCAGTTTCACGAACGCTTACTCAGGATACAATCAAATCCGAATGAATAAGGCTGATAAAGAAAAAACAGCATTCACGATCGATCAAGGCTTATACTGTTATACAGTAATGCCTTTTGGGTTAAAAAATGCTGGAGCAACATACCAAAGATTAGTCAATAGGATCTTTGTTCGTCAAATAGGAAGAAACATGGAAGTTTACATAGACGACATGTTAACCAAAAGTGTCTCGACAGACGAACATGCTTCGGACTTACGGGAAACATTCAATGTCTCGAGGAGATATCATATGAAGTTAAATCAGAACAAATGCCTATTTGGGGTTCCTTCAGGAAGGTTCCTTGGTTTCCAAGTTCACCAGAGGGGAATCAAAGTGAACCCTGAGAAGATCAAGGCCCTTTAAAAAATGACTTCGCCAAGCACACTAAAACGAGTGCAACGCTTAACATGATGCTTAACTTCCTTAGGCAGATTTATTTCAAAGGCCACAGATAGATGTACTCCTTTTTTTTAAAGTGATCAAAAAGGGGAAAGGACTCGAATGGAATGAAGAGTGCGAGCAGGCATTCCTGAAAATTAAATAGTACTTAGGGCAGGCTTCCATCCTTTCAAAGGCTAAAATGGGAGAAATACTCCACTTGTACTTATCCATTACAGAATTAGTAGCAAGCTCGGTTCTAGTCAGGATAGAAGATGGAGTACAGAGGCCAGTGTACTACACTAGTAAGGCTCTTCTTCCAGCTGAAACCAGGTATTCACATGCAGAAAAAATGGCTATAGTATTGGTTTCGGTAGTAAGGAAGCTGAGGCCATACTTTTAGGCTCATACGATCCAAGTTATCATCGACTGTCTGCTTAAGCAAATCCTACAGAAGCTAGAAATTTCGGGGAGATTATCTAAATGGGCAATCAAGCTGAGTGAATTCGATATTCAATACATCCCTAGGACATCACTTAGAGGCCAAACAGTGGCAGATTTCGTAGCAGAATTCACAGAACCAAACCTGAAAGCAAAAGGATGTTGGGCAAGAGTTTCTCATGGAGGTTATATGTTGATCGTTCCTCGAACACTCATGGCATCGGGGCAAAGATCATGGTATGCACTCCGGAAGGAGATGATGTTGAATGTACCATGAGATTTGACTTCAAAGCAATAAATAACAACGCCGAATATGAGGCATTGCTAGCAGGACTAAAAGTTTGCATAGCTCTCGGAGCAGATGGGGTTGAGATATTCAATGACTCACAGATAGTCGTCAACCAAGTTTTAAACGAGTATCAGACCAGAGATGAAGGTATGATGGCTTATTTGGGCATAACAAAACAACTCCAAAAATTCAAGGAATACAGGATTGTCCAGATCCCTAGAGAAGAAAATGAGAAGGCAGACGCTTTGTCCAAATTAACATCAACAACAACCACAATCAGGCTAAAAAATATTTCGGTTGTACATCTTCTCAGACCGAGTATAGTTGAGCCGAAAAAATTTGAAGTCTCAAAAATCTGAACACAGTTAGACGGTTGGACGACTCAGTTAAAAAGATACCTGGAAGAAGGTGTACTCCCGTAAGATCCCTTAGAAGCCAAACGCATCAGGTACCGGTTAGCAAGATACACATAGATTGGAGGAGAACTGTACAAAAGAGGGTTTTCCCCGAACACTTCAAAGATGTGTATAAGAGAAAGATGTGCATCGGATACTACAGAAAATCCATGGCGGAGTATGCGAAACCATACCGGGGCAGAAGTTTATCACACAAGGTACTCAACCAAGTTTATTATTGGCCCTCTTTGTTCTCTGATGCACAACGATGCTTAGAAAGCTGTAATGCTTGCCAAAGGATCGCCAATGATATTCGGTAGCCTCCCGAACAACTTAGAAGCCTCAGATCCCTATGGTCATTCGCAATATGGGAACTAGACTTAATTGGTCCAATGCCAGCAGGAACAGGGGGTGAAGCTAAACACGCAATAGTGATCATTGATTACTTCACAAAGTGGGCAGAAGTTAAAGCGTTAGTACATATCACAGAAAAAAATACCACAAACTTTGTGAAGAAAAATATACTCTATAGATTTGGAGTCCTAAATACTATTATCACTGACAACGGTATCCAGTTCGATAATCAAAAATTCAGGCAACTGTGCAACGAGTAAAAAATTACAAATTATTATGCCACACCTGCCCACCCTCAAACAAATGGACATGTTGAAGCAGTAAACAAAATCATCAAGCACACAATCAAAGCAAAGTTAGATGCGAAGAAAGGCAGTTGGGTTAAGAAACTTCCTGAAGTATTATGGGCGTATCGGACGACAGCAAGAACTTCTACAGGAGAGACTCATTTCTCTTTGGCATTTGGAACAGAAGTTGTTATCCCGGTAGAAACATCGTAGATGTCATTTAGGGTCAGGCTATATGATAAAGATAAGAATGTTGATATGCTGTTACAAAGCTTAGATGAGTTGGAAGGGAAAAGGGAGAAATCCCGACTATGAAACGCGGCATATCAACAAAGAATAGCCCGACACTATAACTCTTATGTTCATATTTGGAAGTTCCGGTTAGGAGACCTGGTACTTAAAAGAGTATCGTTGAACACAAAGAACAAAGCTGCAGGCTCATTGGCCGACAAATAGGAAGGCCCATACAAGATTAAAGGAATAGCTAGTCATGGAACATATTGGATTGCCCGACCAGATAGAGGGGTTTTACCCTGACCATGCAATGCCCAATATTTGAAGATTTTCTATCCTTGAAATTTGTTTTCAATTTTTTTTAGGCAGGATATTTTTAATTTTTACAATTCTTAGATTTACATTGTTAGTTTTGCAGTTATGAATAAAAACCCGATATAAGATTCCAGAATTCTAAGCATATGATAATAAGAACATATGAAAGACGAGTATGATAATAAGAACATGCGAAAAAGAAGCATGATAATAAGAACATGCAAAAAAGATGCATGATAATAAGAATATGCATAAAAAAAAACACAAAAAAAGAGAAGTATATCATAAGCACATACAAAAAAGATAAAATGCTCGGAACAATTAATTTGGAAAAATTCCCGAATAGGCGGAGAAGCTCGAAGGAGCATGCCAGCCGAGCAAGGTCATTCAACCTTTGCCAAAAGGCAAACCCGATGTATCAGATTCTGGAAAATGGCTCGGGGCACACCGTCTGGAAAAATCCCGGTGAGATGCGCAGCTGTGTTAAGCAATTTAAAAGCTTAACAATTCGGCAAACCCTTGCGCAGATAAAACTAGGAAACGTCATCAGTGACTTGTGTAAGGACTCGAACGTATGATCGTGGTGAGCTTTGATATAACGTTCGGGTAGCAACTGAGTATGAGGCATGAGTATAAACCTACTCACTTATCTCAAGATGACTTAGTTAATAATATTAGCCAGTTTAATAAGATACTTGGCACATGAAATCGCGTTAGCCAGTTTAATAAGATACTTGGCACATGAAATCGCATTAGCCAGTTTAATAAGATACTTGGCATATGAAATCGCGTTAGCCAGTTTAATAAGATACTGGGCACATGAAATCGCGTTAGCTACTTTAATAAGATACTTGGCGTTAGAAATTGACCGGGTAATGAAACTACTCAGCTAAATAAGATACTCGGTGAAGTTATTCGGGCAACAGAGTTAGCTAGCTAAGAGAAGATACTTGGCGATTAAAGGAGTTAATAAAAACAGCCAGTTGAGATATTTGGCATTTCAAATTCACGACAAAGCTTGGAAAAATATGGAACTTCATTGATCATAATTCTTTTTTACAAATGCAAGATTTTTCGAATACGCCTAAAGCTGAGATGAGGATTTGAAGCTCTTGCTAATGCTCGGGTCGGGTACCACTTCGTATTCATGGAGAAGACTTTCATTATAGGGCCAAGCATTTGAGTCAATCGAGTCATCCATCCATTCTCTGTAATCCATTCCAGGGATCTAACCAACATCAGGCTTTGACCCATCCACACCAGCTTCCTGACTAGTCTAAAAAGTCGAGAGGGAATGCTTTGATGGGACCTCCAAATGCATAGGATGGGGCTCTTTACCTTGGCTTCGACAGTAATTTGAGTTCGAAGAGATTCCAAGGACTGGTCTGCATGGTTTTTAATTGATAGCTCCCAGTTGGCACGGGCTCTATCAGTTGCCCGATTCTTGACCTAAAAGAATTCACCAACCTAGACCAGCTCCCGTTGGAACTCCCTAAGAAGTAATGCATCATAGGTTGGGGACCTTTTAAAGCGATCAACCCCTCAAACTTCAAGTTCCAGTCGGGCTTCATTCGCAAGAGATTCGACAGTCAAGGCATGACGCTAAAGATCTTTAATTTTCTGCTCGTAAGACGATTTGGCTTGCTCAGCCTCTTGTTCAGCTTTGAGCATCGACTCCTGGGTGAAAAATAGTAATTTTTGGAAGGATACAACCTTTTCTTCCGCTGCGGAAGCTTTCTCCTCAGCTTCCATTTGCTTAGCCAAATAGTGGTCGACAAAATCTTGGGCAGAGCTCACCTTCCTTCGATGGATCACCTCAATCCGATCACGGCTGCCTTCACATTCTTTCAACTGAGCTTCAAAATGCCTAATCTGATCAGCTTGATATTGTTACATCTGAATAAACTCTTCGAACTCGGCAACCACCTATAGGGAAGCGTAAGTTAAAAATCTAAACCAAAAGAGCACTAAGATGAAGTTGAAGACGATCTTTCGGGGAACCATTCCTGAAGCGACTCAAATGGTGATCCACAATAAACAACCAACCAGATGATATTGTCCTCAACATATCTTGGGGAGTGGGACATGTAGGATCACTAAAGGAGCCTATCCTTTTATCCTCAACTTTAGGGGGGGGGGGGGGGGAGGGGGTGAAATCCTTGTTCAGATTATCTGAAGTTTTTACTCCCCCTAAAGGTGCCTCAGCCTGGGCACTCGGGGAAACTCCAACATCAGTGTCATCGTCACTTGATTCAATAAATGACACCACCCAAGGAACTTTTTTAGGATGAACATGAGAGCCAGTTGCCTTCATTTTCCCAATTTGAGTACGGTAGAAGCCGAGGTCAGCCGTAGAGGATAGACAAAAAAACAAAGAAGGAAAAGAGAGAAGGAACGACAAAGAGAAGAGAAGAAATGAGGAGAGGAGGGCCTAAATTCTGTATTCAGAACAAGGCAACCGTTGTTTCCATTATTCGACAAGCATAGATTTACAACCTTCATAGGTCCTAGAGAGATTGTGAGCATATGAGAGGGAATCCTGTATACCAATCAATAATAAAAGCTCCCATTTGTTGTTATTACAATCCAGACTCTCGTTTGCCTCTTAACAAGTTAGGTATCAAAGGTACCGGCCCCGACCACCACTTTCGTGGTAGTGGTCACGAGGGTGTTAATAGGAATTTCTCATCCTGAACGAATTTCCCGTCAACACTTTCTGGCGTCGTATATGGGAAGCTTTCACACCACCATCTTTATATTCAAAAGTTTATTATTTTACAAGAATTATGAAGCTCCGCTCCTCACAAGGACAACCAGGCGCATCGGGACAACCTTCTGCTGCATCGACACGAAAGGTCCCGAAGAAAGAGATAAAATAAGGGCTCCACAGCCAGGTTCCAGACCAGCCTGCCAGCCAGCCATGGGAAATCAGGTCGAGATCGTGCAACCTCATAATTACCCTATGGTGATCACGGTACAGATTGCCAACTGCATGGTACACCGTGTGCTTGTCGACACAGGTAGCAGCGTTGACGTCCTATTTAAAGATACCCTAGAAAAGCTAAACTTGAAATAGTGGTGTTAGAATAGCTGCACTACCCCGCTATATGGGTTCATTGGGGACTCAATCATACCCATGGGATCAAAAATCTTACCGGTGATCATTGGAGCCACACCTCTCCAGTAGAATATCATGACAGACTTCGTGGTGGTGGATACCCCATCGACCTACAATGCAATATTAGGGAGGCCATTTATATAATCCTTGGAAGGGGTCCTATCCATTTACCACAGCTTCCTGATGTTCCCAGTAGGAGAAAAGGTGGGGAAAGTTCGGGGTGATTAGCAAGCAGCCATGAGATGCTACGCAGTGTTGGCCAACCCTACTGCCCTAGCAAAACAACTTGCCCAGGTGACAACGATCCAAGATAGAGCCCACCCCTGCATCGAACCGAGGAGATATAGGGCCCACCAATCACCCTGAGGACGACCCCATAATGACAGACGGGGAGGAACATATCAGAGATTCCTGTCCGAGTTGGCGATCCCTCGAAGGTCATCAAAATCAGAGCCACCCTTGAGTCGGGAGTGAAAGAAGGTTTGATCAAGCTCCTCACAGAGTTCAAAGACATTTTTGCTTGGAGTCATGCTGAGATGCCAGAGATCCCGATGACATTGGCTGGCAATGGATCCGACCTTCAAAAAAGGCACCACTTTAATACCGAAAGAAATGCTACGGTTCAGGAAGACGTGGACAAACTGACCGGGGAGAGCTTCATCAGAGAAGCACGTTATCCCGAGTGGATCGCCAACGTGGTCATGGTCACAGAGGCAAATGGAAAGTGGCGTATGTGTGTTGATTATACCGACCTCAACCGGGCATGCCCGAAGGACAACTTACCACTACCAAAAATTGATCAGCTAGTCAACTCTTCCTTCAGAAACAAGCTCTTGAGCTTCATGGATGCATTTTCAGGGTACAATCAAATTATGATTCACCCCGCGGACCAGGAAAAGACCAGTTTCATCACAGCACGAGGTTTGTACTGCTACAAGGTGATACCATTCAAGCTCAAGAATGTTGGAGCTACATATCAACGGCTAGTCAATCGGTTGTTCAATTCCAAAATTGGGAGGTCATTGAAGGTGTATATCGATGACATGATCACCAAGTCTTCAACCTCGGAAGGCTATCTGGGTGACCTTCGTAGAACCTTCATGATCCTAAGGGAGAACCAGATGAGATTGAACCCTTCCAAATGTGCCTTTGGGGTAGCTGCAGGGAAGTTTCTGGGCTTCATGGTCCATGAGAGAGGCATAGAGGCCAACATGGAAAAGATCATGGCTATCCTGGTTCTAGAATCCCCCACATCTCTTAAACAGGTTTAAACCTTGACCGGGAAGATAGCATCGCTTAATAGGTTCATCTCTCGGTCTATCGACACGTGTCTCCCATTCTTCAAAGCCATCAAGCAGGGAAGAAACATGAAATGGGATCAGGAGAGTGAACAAGCTATTCAAGCCTTGAAAAAAAATACCTGTCAAGCCCTTCACTGCTGGTTAAGCTAAGTCCAGGGGAAGAGCTTCAAATCTACTTGGCCGTTTCAGAAACCGCTGTAAGCGGAGCCTTGGTCAAGGAATGCGAGGATAGGGTCCAGCGGCCTATTTACTACTTAAGTCACACTCTAACCAAGCACGAAAAGAACTATACCCTATTGGAGAAGCTCGCTTATGCCTTGGTGACCTCGGTAAGAAAGCTTCGTCCCTACTTCCATGCTCATTCAATAGCAGTGGTGACAGACCAACCCCTCCGTCAATTCTTACAAAGGCCAGATGTTTCCGGAAGGCTGGTTTTATGGGCCCTAGAGCTTACCCAGTTTGATTTAAGATACAAGCCTATGACCACAATAAAAGCTCAGGCACTATCAGACTTTGTAGCAGAGCTCTCAATATCTTCAGGCCAAGTGACCCCCGCGGTAAAAGATGTAGCCCCTGAGAGGATTCCAGAATCTGATAGCTGGCCGAAGGGTTGCGAGTCGTGGATCCTCTACACAGATGGAGCTTCCGGGCAAGCTAGGGGAGAAGCAGCAATAGTCCTAATCGACCCAAAAGGAGATGAGTGCTGCCACTGTTTCAGATTTGAATTTAAAGTCACGAACAATGAGGTAGAGTACGAAGCCCTTCTAGCCGGAATAAGGGTAGCCGTAGAGCTCAGGGTTGATTACCTAATGTTAAGAGTGACTCTTTGCTCGTGGTCAACCAAGTCTCTGGGGATTATCTGGCAAAAGGGGATAATATGATCGGTTACATGAAATTGGTTCAATAACTCAAGAGCAAATTTAAAGGATTCAAAATCGAGCAGGTACCTCGACAACTGAATCATCGAGCTGACGTACTTGCCAATATAGCTGCATATGGTGGCCAGACCTTACCCCATGGAGTCCCTCTTCAAGTGACCCCCTTACCTAGCACAGTGACAAGTGAGGAAACTTATACCTTGGATCGAAAACCGTGCTAGATGGATCCAATAATGGATTATCTACAGGATGGAAAACTTCTCGAAGAGCCCGACCAAGCTAGGAGAGTCAAAAGGCTCTCGTTCAGGTATTGTTTGGTGGTTGGGCACTTATACTGAAGAGGAAGATCCCTTCCCCTGCTACGATGTTTGCACCCTAAAGACACCAAGTCGGCTTTGAGAGAGGTTCGTTCCGGGGAATGCGGGAACCAAATTGGTGGGGAGGCTCTAGCATATCAGGTTCTCCGCATGGGGTATTATTGGCCAACCATCCATCAAGACGTAAAGAGCTTAGTGCAAGCCTACGAGGCATGCCAGAAGGCCGTAACTTGAGTCACCTCCCTTCGGAGCGGTTGTCGTCCCTTTGCTCGCCATACCCCTTTGCTATGTGAAGAGTCGACTTGATCGGACCGCTTCCTACTGCTCCGTGTCAAGCTAAACATGCTATCGTGGCAATTGATTTTTTCACAAGATGGGTAGAAGCCGGACCGCTCTACCAGGTATAAGAAGAAAACACAACAAGGTTCATCAATAATAATGTAATTTACAGGTTCGGAACCCCTCTTACCATTATTGCTGACCTTGAAAAACAGTTCAACAATTATCGGTTCAAAGATTTTTGTGAAAGCTTGGGAATAGACTTTCGTTTTGCTTTGGTAGCCCACCCTCAGACCAACGGTCTGGTGGAATCCATGAACAAAACCATTAAGAAGCTTTTGAAGAAAAAGCTACAGCAGAAGAAAGGCAGATGGGCAGAGAAGCTTCCCAAGGTCCTCTTGGCTTACCGCACTACAAGGAGAACAACTACCAGGGAAATGCCCTACTCTCTAGTCTTCGGGGTTGAAGCAGTCCTACCTATCGAGCACAAATTGACCTCTTTTAGAGTCCAACATTTTGAACCAATGAGCAATGAAAGTAAACTCCAAGCTAGCTTGGACCTTCTGGAAGAAAAACAAGATCGAATAGCCGAGAAGGTAGCAGTCTACCAGAGAAAGATTGCTAGGTACTTTAATAGGAGGGTAAAGACCAGAAACTTCAAGAGAGGGGACATAGTTCTTAGGAAAGTAACATTGAATGCCAGGAAGAGGTCAGACAGGGTCCTAGGGCCCAACTGGGAAGGGTTATACCTAGTAAAAATGGTGATCCGTAATGGGGCATACAAACTCGAGGATATGAACGGCCGACTCATCGATCATACTTAGAATGCATATCACTTAAGAAAATTCTACCGTTGAACAGGAGACTCATGAGCAGGTGGTCTCCACCAAGTTTTTTTTACCTCCGACAATAATGTACCCCATCCTTCTTATCAATAAAGCCTGTTTTTCTTATTTTCTTCATCTTCAACTTCAACTATGTTCTCCAATGATTTGGGTATACGTGGAAAATTTGACATTATTGCCCCAAGACCAGGGTTAAGCCGGGGAAGCCCCCTCGCCAATCCTGATGCCTCAGCCAAGCACTACCCTCTGCCAAGAAGGGTCTGAGTATAAGAGCATAGTTGCCATCCAGATATCGAGATCAGGAAATAGCTAGATAGCCCTCCTGATGCTTTGGTTGGGTTACCACCCCTAAGAAGGGTCTGAGTATAAAAGCATAGTTGCCATCCAGATCTTGAGACCAGGAAATAGCTAGATAGTCCTCCTGATGCCTTGGTCGGGCTACCACCCTAATGAATGGCCTGAGTATAAGATCATAGCTACTGTCCAGATCTCAAGACCAGGAAATAGCTAGATAGCCCTTCTGATGCTTTGGTCGGGCTACCACCCCCAAGAAGAGTCTAAGTGTAAGAGCATAGTTGCCATCCAGATCTCGAGACCTGGAAATAGCTAGATAGCTCTTCTGATGCCTTGGTCAGGCTACCACCCCCAAGAAGGGTCTGAGTATAAAAGAATAGTTGCCATCCAGATCTCGAGACCAGGAAATAGCTAGATAGTCCTCCTGATGCCTTGGTCGGGCTACCACCCCAATGAAGAGCCTGAGTATAAGAGCATAGCTGCTATCCAGATCTCGAGACCAGGAACTAGCTAGATAGCCCTCCTGATGCCTTGGTCGGGCTACCACCCCCAAGAAGGGCCTGATTATAAGAGCATAGATGCCATCCAGATCTCGAGACCAGGAAATAGCTAGATAGCCCTCCTGATATCTTGGTCGGGCTACCACCCCCAGGAATTGTCTGAGTATAAGAGCATAGCTGCCATCCAGATCTCGAGACCAGGAAATAGCTAGACAGCCCTCTTGATTCCTTGGTCGGGCTACCACCCCCAATAAGGATTTGAGTTTAAGAGTACGGAAGCCCTATCGATCTCTAGCCTAAGAGAGGGCTAGACAGTTCTTTACTTGATGCCTCACTCGGGTTACAAACGCCTAAAGGGGCTCAAGGATGGAGGGCTCGATTTACTTAAACTCTAAATATCCCGGCTATTACTGGTTACTAATTCTCCTTGTACATGTGATTGCTTACTATAACAGGTCTACGATCGAACAATGGGACTATATGCTTTCACACTTAAGCAATGTTCTTATCTTGTTATTTTTCCCAAGCTAATTCAATTTACAATAGAAGCTGAACCTAGAGAGAGATGAGAAAAGAAGCAAGTACATGCAAGCCAAAATATGAACCAGATCTAAAGTTAAATTTCATTGATGAATGGGGAGCCTATTCCCCAGTAAGGCTACAATAGACAGGGAGCCCAACCCTTGATTCCAGGCTACTTAAAATAAAATGAATGATCAAGCATGGGTAAAGATGGGATGCCCACCCCCTTTCCAGGCGTTCAGAGCAAGCTTCAAGAAGGTGTACTCAAGCTTCTGCATCCTCTCAGTCTCCTCTAGCTTCTCCCCCTTTCAGATGAACCTCGTATTCTGCCCCTCCTTTAGGTGATCGCTTATCCCGGACGATCGCCTCCGCCACCTCTTCCTAAGAATGCGCCTCGACTACCTCATGATCAACAAGGTCCTCCTCCACCTCAATTGCTTCAAGATCAATAGAGTCCTCCTCTACGACTTCATTGATCACCGCTATAACCTCAGGTGGTATGGCTGCATCAAGAAGATTGGCCGTTGACTCTGGCATGCTCTCTTCCCCTGTTGTTTCTTCATTTGAAGAAATTTGGGAGAGGTCTCGGGCTTCCGTAAGATCTCCTTCCGGCTCGGTGGGTAAAGCCCCCATCGAAGACTCTTCGAGACCCAATGTTGGGAAGACAAAATGAGGAGAAGGAAGGTCTAATCCAGCTGTCTGTTTCCCGGCTTCGGCCACATTGGAGGGATCCAAGTCATCACCTAAGGGGTGAGACATCTCTGTGGCCTTGGTCAATATCTCCTATATATTCCAGTTAGTGATGATTGATAGGTTAAAGGGAGATGGGAGGGCTTCAGTGACCTAGTAGGAAGCGTAGAAGTAACCTTCGCTGAAGGACGCATCCACCTTAGCCTGGAGCTTGGCAATCTGGGCATGCATATCTTGATTCTCAGCGTCCAGCTTCTTGGCTTTGGCCTTCCACGAGTCTTTTTCCTAGCCCGCCGCTCTGACTTGAGGGTCTCTTGGTCAAATGATCTTTTCATCCTCTCAAGGTCGCAGCGAAGCTCGCTCAGCTCAGTTTTCATCTCCCTCTGATTGGAGGTCATCTCCTCTATAAGAGACCGAGCTTGCGCGAGAAGCCCCATGACCTTTTCAATTTCAACTTCAGCCTGGGTGGCCCGGTCACGAAGAAGGGATATCTGTCGACCCATTGCAACATTAAACTTGAAAGCCTATAAAATATGAAACAAAGGTTAGAGAGCAACCAAAGATCTCAATCACAAGAAACAAAGACAATGGCTACCTCGACCAGGAGGGTAGACCCCTTGGTAAGCATGATGTCCACAGGCATTGAAGTCATCCTGGAAAGCTCTCTACCTGGGCAAGACACCACAAACTGCTTTAGAACCTCGTCATGGCCAGTCGATCCCAACTGATAGTAGGGGCGAGAAGGAGGAGTCTCAAGAATACCAGCCTTGGGATCCCCCGTAGCCTGAACTGAATGGGGTGCAGGTAGGTCGATTGGAGCAGTGGGTAATGTAACTAAATGAGCTATAACTGTAGCGAGGACCGTTGATGAAGGGGTAAATATGGTCGTAGTAGCAACCTGGGAAGCAGGGCCTCCTTTGATTAGTGCCTTGGAAGCCTGCGACACAAGAATAGCCATCCTGGACCTAGTTAGGGTAGGAGATGGAGCTGAAATAGGCGAAGCAGCAGCTGAGGTGACATGCCCCCCTTTCTCTGAGGTAATCGAGAAGACCCATCGGGGCAATATAGCAGGAGGGGGAGAGGTCCGAGCTTGCTGATCTTCACGGGAAGCTGGATCAACAACAAAAACTGTTAAAAAATAATAATAACTTGAGATCACTTACGAGGGGTAGCATCGGAGATCCGCAAATATTGGTTCACCCGACGGGAATCGAAGGAATTAGCAGTGGGGTATTTCAAATTTAGGTAGTTCCTGGTAAGGATTGCCCTCAACACTGCTTCAGATTCAGCGGGCAAGGAATCCCTATCCCACGCTGGTTTGTCATTGAAAGCTGTGGGGACCTTGAACTCGTGCCCACCTATGAAGATCGAGCACCCCCAATAACCGTCGACCAGTATCCATTCCTCTTTCTAGGCTGGATCCTTCCTTGAAGTTCCAGGGATGATAGAGTTGAGCTTGTTCTTGGCCTTGGCATAAAATTGACCTTGAAAGACCCCGACCAGACTCGATTTAAAAGAGGAAAGCTAACTCCTCTGCTCCGGGTTTCATGGTTATTTTGCTGAGCTCGCATTGCTCCATTCATAACACAAGGAAGCCGATTAGGTGCCTCCAGAAGCCAGGCGTCAACTGGAGATGAGCTTATTGAAGGGTGTTGAGGGCCCGCCGTAAGGTAGGATGAAGGGGAAGCCTGACCCCACTCTCGAGAGCTGCCACATAAATTAGAAGGATTCCCTAGGAAGGATTGAAGACGTTGTAGCCCTGTAGGGATGATGAGGGAGACGCTGTCAGGAATGTCGTACTTAGATCTGATGCGACTGAGGGAGTCTGGGTTAACAGTGGAGTTGGGAATGACCCTAAAATCATACGGTGGAAACCCCATCGGAAGAGGACCGACTACTGTGACTTGACCCCTCTTAGCGGTGTTATCCTTCTGTTCTATGTCAGAGTCTTCATCAACCAACTCCAAAGGGTTATCGGGTTGATTCGAGAAGTCGGAGCCGATGGAGGCGTTCCTACTAGAACGACTGCGTTGACGGGCCAGGGAAGTATCCTCGTCCCTCAAGATTCCTCGCACCCATTTCCGAGGAACTAAGTTAGAGTCACCAGTGCCCTCGACCAGAGCTTCAATGCTATAAAAAAAGTTCGACATTGCTGAACGAGGAGGGCTTGAAGGTGAATGATAGACGGTGGTGAGGTTAGAGAAAATAACGAGAGAGGAAGTATTGAAATTTGAAATTGAAAGAAAGTGTGAAAAAAAGGATGGTGAGGCCGAGATTAAATAGCGGTTAAGAGTGTAATGATGTCGGTGATATCCTCGGGAAGATCACCAAGAGTGGACTTCTGTTAATAGTAAAATTTTGGCCAGGTCTCAAAGAGAAATTTTCCCCTTTCCCACCCCAAGTCAAAGCCCATAATCGACGTTCATGTGACCTGGGTAGACCATAAAGTTACCCCACAGGAGTAAGGAAGGTCGGGCCGACTTCAAAACTATCGGGAAACAAGCTAGGCGTGACCAGGAACAGCCCCCACACGAACACTGGAACCCTGGCTTCTAGAGGCCACCTATCTGGGAACCTCGGTTCCTGGGGTCGAGCTCCTCAACCACCCCGTGAAATCCAGAGGGGGTCGCTAAGCTCAAGAAACACTCGAAAGAAGCCCGAAAAGCAAAGTAAGCCCTCTCCGGGTTAAGACTTTCAGAGGTCAAACTTAATTCGTAGTCTGAACGAGAAGCCTACCAACCTCTCAAGAAGCTCGTTGTCCCCTTCTTGATTCGAAGAGGAAGGGGGCCTCTAAACGAATCAGATATGTGTTACCTCCCTGGAATGCCTACCAGGACGTATTTTCCAAGCTCCGGAGAATAGAACCGAAGCATAGATCCATCTGAGACCGAAGCATAGTTCAGTAACGTCTATAAAGAATCATGACACGAGTGCACACAGGATCATCTCCAAGTAATATTTACATGCAAGTCAAGAGTTTGATTCCAAAAAGGGAACAAGCTTATCTCTATCAATGATATCATCGAATCCAGTAACAATTCAAATTCAAATGACGAATCCCGCCCGATAAGGAGGGAACAGATTCATGGGATCATGGTAAGATATTTGCGAACTAAAAACCTACTTGGACCTTATATATATGTGTGGCCAAGCATAGTAAAGGATAGATAAAAAAAACAGAGGAGGAAAAGAGAGAAGGAACCATAGAGAGACGAGAAGAAAGGAGGAGAGGAGGGCCTAAATTCTTTATTCAGAACATGGCCGCCGTTGTTTCCACTATTCGACAAGCATAAAGTTACCACCTTCCTAGTTCCTAGAGAGATTGTGAGCATATGAGAGGGAATCTTGTATACCAATCAATAATAAAAGCTCCCATTTGTTATTATTACAATCCAGACTCTCGTTTACCTCTAAACAGGTTAAGTATCAAAGGTACCGGCCTCAACCACCACTTTCGTGGTAGTGGTCTCGAGGGTGTTAATAGGAATTTCTCATCCTGAATGAATTTCCCGTTAACACCAAATTAAAAAAAATTGATTTTTTTTATTATCCAAAAAATTGAAATAATGGAGAAATCTTTCCACCTCTTCGGAGAAGGAGATCTACTTGGGGTTTTTATTTTATTCAAGTACTTGTTACTATAATTGTTTGATTTTTTATTAACATTTAAGTGGTTGTTTGAATGTATAAAGATCTTATTTTTCCTGTTTTTGTGATTGTCATTGGAGTGATTTGTAAAAGAAAGAGATCTCACATAAGATAAATAAATAATCTATTAAAAAATGTATTTCTAATACAACTGTACATATTTTGAATCGGCCATTATCGAACAGTTTTTTGAGGTCTGTTATAATGGCAAGAAGGGTCCTGAACCTACAAACTACATTAGTCTTGATGAACCTTGTTGTGTTTTCTTCTGATATCTGGGAGAGAGGTCTGGCTTCGACCCATCTTGTGAAATAATCAATTGCCACGACAGCATGCTTGGCCTGACCCAGAGCGGTAGGAAGCGGTCCAATCAAGTCGAATCCCTACATAGCAAAGGGGTGTGGCGAGCTAAGAGACGACAACCGCTCCGGAGGGAGGTAACTCAAGTTTGTAGCCTTCTGGCATGCCTCGCAGGCTTGCACAAAGTTCTTCGCAACTTGATGGATGGTTGGCCAATATTATCCCATGCGGAGAACCTGATATGCCAAAGCCTCCCCACCAATGTGGTTCCCACATTCCCCTGAATGAACCTCTCTTAAAGCCCACTTGGCATCTTCAGGGTGTAGACATCGGAGCAGGGGAATGGATCTTCCCCTCTGGTATAGGTACCCATCCACCAAACAATACTGGTTCGAGAGCCTTTTGACTTTCCTAGATTGATCGGTCTCCCCGGGAAGTTTCCCATCTTGTAGATAATCCACTATTGGATCCATCTAGCACGGTTGTCGATCCAAGAAACAAGCTTCTTTACCTATCATTGTGCTAGGTTGGGGGATCACTTGAAAAGGGACTCCATGGGGTAAGGTCTGGCCACCATATGCAGCTATCTTGGAAAGTACGTCAGCTCGATGATTCAGTTGTCGAGGTATCTGCTCGATTTTGAATCCTTTAAATCAGCTCTTGAGTTGTTGAACCAATTTCAGATAAGCGATCATATTATCCCCTTTTGCCTGATAATCCTCTGAGACTTGGTTGACCACGAGCAAAGAGTCGCTCTTAGCATTCAGGTAATCAAGTTGCCCTTACTCCAGCTAGAAGGGCTTCGTACTCTGCCTCATTGTTCGTGACTTTAAATTCAAATCTGAAATAGTGGCAGCACTCAGTTTCTTCTGAGTTGATTAGGACTATGCCCGCTCCTCGCCCTGCTAGCCCGAAAGCTCCATAAGTGTAGAGGGTCCACGACTCGTAACTCTCCGGCCAGCTGTCAGATTCGGGAATCCTCTTAGGGGTTACATCTATTACCGTGGGGGTTGCTTGGCCTGAAGGTATTGAGAGCTCTACTATAAAGTTTGCTAGTGCCTGAGCTTTTATTACGGTCCTAGGCTTGTACCTTAAATCAAACTGGGTAAGCTCCAGGGCCCATAGAACCAGCCTTCCGGAAACATTGGACCTTTGCAAGAATTGACTGAGGGGTTGGTCCATCTCCGTTGTTATTGAATGAGCATGGAAGTAGAGACGGAGTTTCCTTACCGAGGTCACCAAGGCGTAAGCGAGCTTCTCCAATAGAGTATAGTTCTTCTCTAGCTTGGTTAGAGCGTGACTCACATGGTAAATAGGTTGCTGGATCCTATCCCCACATTCCTTGACCAAAGCCCAGCTCACGGCGGTTTCTAAAACAGCCAAGTATATTTGGAGCTCTTCTCTATGCTTTGGCTTGACCAGCAGTATCTTTTTCAGAGCTTGAAAAGCTTGTTCGCTCTCTTGATCCCATTTCATGTTTCTTCCCTGCTTGATAGCTTTGAAGAATGGTAGGCATTTATCGATAGACCGATAGATGAACCTATTGAGCGCTGCTACATGTCCATTCAAGGCTTGAACTTGTTTAAGAGATATGGGGGATTCTAGATCCAGGATAGCCATGATCTTTTTCGGGTTAGCCTCTATGCCTCTCTCATGGACCATGAAGCCCATAAACTTTCCCACAGTTACCCTATTTGGAAGGGTTCAACCTCATCTGGTTCTCCCTTAGGATCATGAAGGTCCTACGAAGGCATCCGGGTGGCCTCCCAAGGTTGAACATTTAGTTATCATGTCGTCGATGTACACCTCCATCGACCTTCTGATTTTGGGCTTGAACAACCGATTGACTTACCGCTGGTAAGTAGCTCCATCATTTTTTAGCCAGAAAGGCATCACCCTGTAGCAGTACAGGCCTTACACGGCGATGAAACTGTCATTTTCATGGTCCGCGGGATGCATCATAATCTGATTGTAGCTAGAAAACACGTCCATGAAGCTCAAGAGCTTGTTCCCGGAGGTGGAATCGACCAGCTGATCAATTTTTGGGAGAGGAAAACTGTCCTTCTGGCATGCCTGGTTGAGGTCGGTGTAGTCCACACACATACTCCATTTCCCAGTTGCCTTTGTGGCCATGACCACGATGGCGATCCACTCGGGGTAACGAGCTTCTCGAATGAAGCCTGCCTGGGTTAGTTTATCCACCTCTTCCTCAACCACCATATTTCTTTCGGTGTTGATGTGGCACCTTTTTTGTTTATTGGGTTTGAAGGTCAGATCCACAGCCAGTCGATGTGCAGCTAATGTCATCGGGATCCCCGATATCTCATCATGACTCAAAGCAAAAATGTCGTTGAACTCTGTGAGATGCCTAATCAAACCCTCTTTCATTCCTTGCTCAAGGGTAGCTGCGATCTTGACGATCTTCGAGGGATCGCCTATTCGAACAGGAATCTCTTCTAACTTATCCACTGGATGGCCGCTGGACTATTCTCTTATCTGTTCTTCCATGTCGGGCACCAAGAGGCCTTTTTCAGGGCAATCTGTGGAACCCGCGACTTCCAGGTTTAGTGCATGGGTTATCCTACCTTGGATCTTCATCACCTGGGCGAGTTGTTTTGGTAGAGCTGTTGAGTTGGCCGACACTGCGTAGCATCTCTTAGCTGCTTGCTGATCACCCTGAACTTTCTCCACCTTGTTTCCTACCAGGAACTTCAGGATGTTGTGGTAAATAGAAAAGACCCCTTTCATGGACGATAGAAATGGCATCCTTAATATTGCATTGTTGGCCAATGGGGTATCCACCACCGTAAAATCGGTCATGATATTTTACTGGAGAGGTGCGGCTACAATGATCACTGGTAGGATTTTTGATCCTACGGATGTGATTGAGTCCCCAGTGAACCCATATAATGGAGTAGTGCATCTATTGTAAAACCACAGTTTCAAGCTGAGCTTTTCCAAGGTATCTTTGAATAGGACGTCGACGCTGCTACCTGTGTCGACGAGCACACGGTGCACCATGAAGTTGGCAATTTGTACCATGATGACCATAGGGTCATCATGAGGCTGAATGGTGTTATAGACATCTGCTTCGGTGAAAATGATCTGTGACAGCAGGGAGGGGTAGGTCCGTCTCTAGTT
The DNA here is from genome assembly GCA_032871835.1 of Dipteronia dyeriana. Lineage (NCBI taxonomy): Eukaryota > Viridiplantae > Streptophyta > Magnoliopsida > Sapindales > Sapindaceae > Dipteronia > Dipteronia dyeriana. Next base: position 71,820,943 of record CM065297.1, on the reverse strand, counting down.
GACCCTAAAGATATCCCGCCCCTCGTCCGTATGAGAGACTTTCCTCTTATGGTTTTTCCTAGAACTGTCGGAGGTGCCGGCCAGAATGGCCCCCCTGTCGATAGTATGTATTATCTGAATCTGTTGCATCAAGTCCGCCTGCTCTCCCTTCCATTTCTCGCCATGTTCTTGGATCTCGGCTTGCACCTTATTTCCAGTCTGAATGTTCTCTCCGACTTGTTGTAAGAATTCTATTAAGCATCCTCCTCTTATCAAAGCCTCAATCTGGTTCCACAGGTTGTATCATTTTGAAGTGTTGTGCCCTACGTCCTCGTGAAATTCATAATATTTAAAACGATTTCTCTTATCGACTAGGGCTTTCATGGGAGTGGGCTTCTGTAACAAACCCTTGTCCCGAATGGCAAGGTAGACTGTTTCTTATGATGCATTTACGGGAGTGTGATGGTTGTACCCTCTCTTATCGCGTGCTATATGGGCCACTGTCCTAGGAGGTGGTGAAGCTTGAGGAGAAGCTCGCTTATCTGGATACCTTTTTGATCTGGGTTGAAAGAGGGGGAATCGGTATGTTGATTTATTAGGGGGTTTGTTCTGGCTTTTATGAGCTTGCTTGGGTCTAGGAGCTTCATTCTTTTGTCGCTTTACGGCTCTCATGTCGTCATGTTCCATCTTGACATTGAGCTGTTCGTCGACCTCAATCTGCTCTAGAGCCCGATCATAAGGTTCTTGGTAGGTTTCTAGAGGTCTCTTAGCAAAACACCGGAAAATCTTTCCCGCCCACAGGTTTCTTCTGAAGTTGGTGAGGGTTTCTTTCTCGGTGAAGACCCCTATCTAGATGATTTCCATATAGAAACGCTTGACATAAGCCCAGAGGGTTTCCCCTCTCTCATAGATCACGTATTGTAGATGGATCGGGTCCTTCAATCGGGGCTTAACTCCCTGGAATTGTGAGCAGAAATCAGTTGATTACTTGGTGAAGGAATCCACGCTACCGGCAGGTAGTTTCCTGAACTAGGTTTTAGCGTAATCCGTGAGTGTAGTAGGGAACATTTGACATATAGCGGCCCTTGTTGTGTTCTGGACCTCCATCTGTTGAACTAAGCTATCTAAATGGCTCAGGGGATCTTCAGTCCCGGAGAACCTATCAGTTGGCATTTTAAACTTAGGCGGAAGCTCTGCCTCCCGGATCCTTTTAGTGAAGAGGGCGTTCATTTCACTTAGAGGATCTTTCTTATCCTCCTTGTATTTTCCCTTCCTCATCAATTGGACCTCCTTCTGAAGTTCTGCCAACTGGTCCTTTAGATGTTTGCTTTCAGATTTCCTTGAGTTGATCTTGGATTCCTCACCATCGGATCCCTCTGACGAATTGGCGACCTTTACCAGGTTCCTTCTTCAGAAGGGGTCCGCTCGAGGGCTTTGCTGACTTTCTTCTTCTCTACCTTGGGCTTCTCTCCTTGAAGTCGTTGGGAGGAGAAACTGTTCCCTCTCCCGGAGAAGAATGTCTGCTGCAGATTTGACTAGCCTTGGTTAGTAGCATGGCAGAGTTTTGGGAACGTGTGGCATGGGCCCTAGCCTATCCGGGATCGAGGTTGGGAGCCCTGCTCTGATACGAGCTGATTCTCGAGGGGTAGGTCCCAGGCGGTCGAAGTCGGGTTGCCTAACTCCAGGCCTTCTTGACTCCCCCTGATTGCAGAAACCTGCTTGTTGGATAACAATACCCTCAGGGAGTAGTCGTAGGCAGACGTTTTCTACGAAGGCCGCCGCTTATTGGTCAAGCTCGAACTGACTTCCTAGAGGGGGATCCAGAGCCCGCACAGTAGCTGGTTGGGTGGGAACCTGGCTCTGGAGCCTAGATTTTCTCCCTTTTCTCATGACCTTTCGTGTCGACGTAGCAAAAGGTTGTCCCGACGTGCTCTGCTGCCCCTGTGAGGAGCGGAGCCTCATGATTATTATGAAATAACAAACTTTTTGAATGTACAAAAATGGTGGTGTTAGAGTTTCCCGCAGACTGTGCCATAAAGTGTTAACGGGAAATTTGCTCGGGATGAGAAATTCCTACTGACACCCTCGAGACCACTACCACAAAAGTGGTGGCCGGGGTCGGTACCGTTGATACCTGACCTGTTTAGAGGTAAACAAGAGGCTGGATCATAGTAACAGTAAATGAGAGCTTTTAATATTGATACTTGCTTTAAAATACAATTCACTCTCTTATATGCTCGCAGTCTTTCTAAGATCTAGGATGGTGGCAACTCTGTGCCTGTCGAATAGTGGAAACAAAGGTGGCCGTGTTCTTAATATAGAATTTAGGCCTTCCCCTTTTCTTTTCTTTTTTTTTCTTTTTCTCTTCTCTCTGCTTCTATGTATGTTTTTCTGTATATCTCTCTATGTATCCTGCTTGGCTCTATTTAGATATGGTCCAAGCTGGTTTGAATATGCTGATATCCTGCCTTGATCCTTTGAATCCGTTTCCTCTTTATCGGGCGGGATCCTTAATTTAAAAGTGGTTGACCCCGAGTAAATAGCGGAAACAGTTAACGTGAATGAGCTTGTTTCCTTTTTGGAATCAAACTATTGGCTCGCACGTATATGGGATTAATGATAGTTATCTTCTAGATATGATCTTGTATGTTATCGCGGCACGGTTCTTTATGGAGGTCACCCAGCTAGCTGCCAGTTGCCCCGTAGAGCGAGGTAGACCCCTGCTCTGACTCTGTTCTTAGAAGCTTGAGATGGATTTTCCCTGACCCTTAGGGGCTTGAGGTGTTCCTGTAGACATTCCTGGGAGGTAGCCAGGGTAGTGTAGATTTAGAAGTGATTCTTCATTTATGTCCAGCAAAGACATCGAGCTTCTGGAGAGATTGGCGGGCTTCTCTCGAATGTCTCTTTAGCTTGGAGACTTCTCTTGGCATTCACGAAGCGGTTGAGGAGCTTGACCTCAAAGCCGGGGTTCCCCGGTAGGTGGCCTACAGAAGCCAGGGCTCCAATATTCGTGAAGGGGCTCGTCCTGGTCATGCCTAGCTTGTTTTCTGTTAGTTGTGAAACCGAGTCGGCCTTCCCTGCTCCTACGGGGTGACTTTATGGTCTATTCGGGCTTCATGAACGTCAATTATGGGTTTCGACTCGTGGCGGGAAAGTGGAAAATTTCTCTTTGACCCCTGTCCAAATTTTACTATTAACAACTATTTAAATGATAAATGCTAACCGTTACTACTTAATTGATAAATGCTCCAGTACTACACAGTGTTAATAGTAAAATTTCGCTAGGGGTCAAAGAGAAATTTTCCACTCTCCCAGCCCAAATCGAAGACCAAAATCGACATTCATGAAACCCCAGACACTATAAAACTAACCCGAAGAAGTACGGAAGGATCACTGAGCTTTAGAACTATCGGGAATGAAGCTAGGGAAGACTTGGTCGATCCCCCACGCAAACACTGGAATCTGGGCTTCTCAAGGCCACTTACATGGGAACCTCAGTTCCTGAGGTCGGGCTCTACAACCACCCTGTGAAAGCAAGGAAGGGTCGCAAAGCTCAATAAGCACTCGAAGTGAAGCTTGACAAGCAAAGCAAGCTCCCTCTAGGTTAAGGCTTTCAGAGGAAAAACTTAACTCGTAGCCTAAACTGGAAGCCCTCAACCTCTACAGGAGCCCGTTATCCTCGATATAAAAGGGAAGAGGGCCTCTAAGTGAACCAGATCCATGCTATCTCCCAGGAATATCTACCGGGACATCCATCCCAAGCTTATGAGAACAGAACCAAATCATAGATCTACCTCGCTCTACAAGACAACAAGCAGCTAACTCGGTGACCTTCATGACGAATTATGCCGTGAGGTCACACATGATCATATCTACGTAATAAACAACATTAAATTCCGCATACGTGTAAGTCAAGAGTTTGATTACAAAAGAGAAACAAACTTATCTTCGTCAACAATATCATTGCATCCGTTATTAACACGAAGTCAATAACTTTCAAATAATCCATCCCGCCTGATATAAATAGAGCCAAGCATGGTAAGGGGAGAGAGAGGACAACGAAAAGAAGAATGAAAGAATTACGTCGGGCCTAAATTTTATGATTAGAACACAGCCGTCGTGGTATCCACTATTCGACAAGTGCGGAGTTACCACCTTCCTATGTACTAGAGAGATTATGAGGGTATATGAGAGATTCTTGTGTATCACAAGTGTTCTATAATAAAGCTCTCATTTGCTAGGGTCATTTAAACATTCGTTTCAATTTAAACTGGTCAGGTATCAAAGGTATCGACCTCGGCCACCACCTCTGTGGTAGTGGTCTCGAGGGAATTTCTCATTTTTAACAAATTTCCCGTTACAACTTTCTGGCACCGTCCGTGGGAAACTCCCACGCCACCATCTTTATATTCACAATTTTGTTGTTTTTACAGGAATCATGCGGCTTCACTCCTCCCAATGACAGCCAAGCATATCGGGACAACCTTCCGCTGCATCGACACGAAAGGTCCCGAAGAAAGGAAGAAAATTTGGGCTCCATAGCCAGGTCCCAGACCATCCAGCCACTGTGCGGGCTTTATATCCCCCTATGGGAATCCAGGTCAAGCTTGACCAATAAGCAGTGGACTTCGTGGAGAACGTCTGCCTTAGACTGCTCACCGAGGGTATTACTATCCAGCAATCAAACCTCTGCAATCGAGAGGAATCAAATAGGCCAGGGACAAGGCAACCCGCCTTTAATCGCCTAAGTCCTACCTCTTTGGAGCCAGCTCATAATAGAATCGGACTCCCACCCTCGATCCGGGATAGGTTGGGGCTCATGCTCCCCGTTCTTGAAGGGTTACCACATTACCAACCTAGGCAAGTCAAGTATGCGGTGGACGTTCCTCCCCGAGAGCGATGAAAGTTTCTTCCCCTAATGACTTCAAGGAGGGAAACCCGAGCTAGGGAGGAGAAGAGTCAGCAAAGCCCCCATTCAGACCCCCTTTTCAAAGAAGGAATCAGGTAGAGGTCGCCAGCTCGTTAGAGGGGTCTGATAGTGAAAAGACTGAGATAAACTCAAGAAAACCCGAGAGCCAGCACCTGAGATACCAGTTGTCAGAGTTTCGAAAAGAGGTCCTGCAGATGAAGAAGGGGAAGTACAAGGAGGACAAAAAAGATTCTCTAAGTGACAAGAATGCTCCATTCACCAGAAGGATCTGGGAGGCGGAGCTCCAACCAAAATTCAAAATGCTGACAGATAGATTCTCCGGGACAGAGGATCCCTTGAGCCACTTGGAGAGCTTCATCCAACAGATAGAGGTCCAGAACACGACCATGGCCACCATGTGCCTGATGTTCCCTACTACACTGACAGATTATACTAAGAACTGGTTCAGAAAGCTACCCGCTGGCAGCGTGGATTTCTTCATGAAGCTATAAACTGATTTCTGCTCATAATTCCAGAGAGTTAAACCCCGATTGAAGAACCTAATCCATATGCAGTACGTTATCTTGAAGAGAGGGGAAACCCTTCGGGCTTATGTTGAGTGTTTCCATAAGAAAGTCATCCAGATGGGGGTATTCACCGAGAAATCGCCAACTTTAGAAGGAACTTGTAGGTAGACAAGCTTTTCCGGTCTTTTACCGAGAGACATCTCAGAGACCTACCAAGAAGCCTATGATCGGGCTTTGGAGTAAATTGAAGTCGACGAACAACTCAAGGTCAAGATGGAACACGACAATATGAGAGCCATAAAGCTACAGAAAAAGGAAACTCCCAAACCCGAGCAAGTTCAGAAAAGCCAGAACAAACCCCCCTCCAATAAGTCGACTTATCGCTTCCTTATTTCTCAACCCAGATCGAAAACATATCAAGCAAAACAAACTCCTCCACAAACTCCACCTCCTCTCAGGACAGTAGCCCCAATAGCTCAAAATGAGAGAGGATATGATCGTTACACCCCTTAAATGCATCATGTGAAACAATGTATCTCGCCATTCGGGACAAGGGGTTGCTACAGAAGCCCACACCCATGAAGGCCCCTATTCATAAGAGGAATCATTATAAGTATTGTGACTTTCATGAAGACGTGGGACACAACACTTCAGAGTGTTATAATCTGTGAAATCAGATCAAGGCTTTGATAAGGGAAGGATGTTTGGTAGAATTCTTACAGCAAGTAAGGGATAACATTTAGACTGGACGGGAAGAACAAGCCGAGATCCGCTAGCATGCTGAGAAAAGAAAGAGAGAGTAGACGGATCTGATGCAACAAATCCAGATAATACACACTATCAGCGGAGGACCTACTCTGGCCAGGCCCTCCAATGATTCCAGAACAAACCACTTAAGGAAAGTCCCTCGTATGGACGAATGGTACGGTATCTTCAAGGTCGACCAGAGCCCGACCAACCCAACCAAGTTGTCACAGATCATTTTCACTGAAGCGGATGTCTACAACGCCGTGCAGCCTCATGATGATCCCATGGTGATCACGGTATAGATTGCTAACTGCATGGTACACCATGTGCTCATCGACACGGGCAGTAGAATCGATGTCTTTTTTAAAGACACCTTGGAAAAACTAAACTTGAAATAATGGTATTACAATATTTGCACCACCCCGCTATATGGCAACTATGCTCTTACAATCAGACCTTTCTTAGGGGTGGTAGCCAGACCAAAGCATCAGGAGGGCTATCTAGCTATTTCCTGATCTCGAGATCCGGATGGCATCTTCTCTTACACTCAGACCATTCTTAGGAGTGGTAGCCCGACCAAGGCATCATGAGGGCTATCTAGCTATTTCCTTTTCTCGAGATCTGGATGGCAACTATGCTCTTACACTTAAACCCTTCTTGGGGGTGGTAGCTCGACCAAGGCATCAAGAGAGCTATCTAGCTATTTCCTAGTCTCGAAATCTGGATGGCAACTATGCTCTTACACTTAGACCCTTCTTAGGGGTGGTAGCCCGACCAAGGTATCAGGAGGGTTATCTAGCTATTTCCCGGTCTCGATATCCGGATGGCATCTATGCTCTTACACTCAGACCCTTAGGGGTAAGGGGGTAGTGCCTGATCGAGGCACCAAGGATAGCGAGGGGGCTTCCCCTACTAATCCTTGGTCTTTGGATGATAATGTAGAATTTTCCCATGTGGACCCAAATCATTGTAGAACATAATTGAAGATGGAGAAAAAACAGGCTTTATTGATAAAAAGAAAGAAGTACAATATTGCTGGAGATTAAAAACTAGGTGGAGGTAGCCTGCTCATGAGTTCCCTATTCAGGGGTAGAATTTTCTCAAGTGTTCTACATTCCAGGCATGATTGATGAGTCGACCATTCATGTCTTCGAGCTTGTAGGCCGTATTGCCGATCACCACTTTTACCAAGTATGGCCCTTCCCAGTTGGCCCCCAGAACCCCGTCTGACCTCTTCCTGGTATTCTGCAAGTTCCTCTATTTTTGATTGGCTCATTTCATTAACAACCACATTTGGGGATTAATGTGTCAGGGAAGTTTAGGCCATCATTGCTCAAGACCCAGATTAAGTTTCAGAGAGTAAATCACTTGCTTAACCTTTTCTGAAGAGTTTTTAGTGCACACACACATACTTTCATGCTTGTCTTTGATCATCTTACATGAATGCTTAATTGCCTTAATTGTGTGCCTCTTTGCCATAAATCTTGCTTGGGTGTTTGTTGCATTTAGTTTGCCCATAGAAGAGGATTTTCCCTTTGACCGTGGTCGAGACCGCTCCCTGTGCATTGCCTCCACCGCAGTATGCACAGCGGTGTTCTCCAAGCGTTGCACGCTGCTGCTACCTCGGTCTGTGCACGTTGCATGCACAGCAGTCTCCCAAGCGGAGTTTTCTAGTGATGCATCGCTTACTCTACCACGGTCTGGACAACTACCTGTACCACGATCCGGACAACTGCCTGTACCACGGTCCAGACATCAGAGATTACCAGGTGATACACCGCTTACTCAACCAAGGTCTGGACACTTGCCTAGGCCGTGGCACACACAACGGTCATGACGGGAATCAGTTGCCCTTGTCCAAAATAATGCCATTTCGTGTAGGGCACATTATATATATGTTCTCTTCTCTTCTCTTTAGCCTTGTGAGTCCAAGAAGCCATTTTTACTCACCAAGCTTTCCTTGAGTGAAAATTTGACTCCAAGAGAGAGAGAGCTCTCAAGAATTTATTTTGACTCAACCAAACTCCAATTCATGAGCATCTAGCTTCTTCTTGCATCTTCCAAGCATGGATTGTTCTTGTTTTCATTGACTAGGTAATCTCTACATGACCTAGAATTAATTGCTTCATTACTAGGCTATGTTTACCTAAAAAAAACCATTAATTACTCATTAATTGTATGCTTTTAAGCTTTATTGCATTTATAACATGCTTGTGTGTTGATTGTTGGTTGAGATTTATATTTTGTGATAGCTAGGGTTTGTGACCATTTTTCCCTTCTAGCTAAATGTCTATGCTTTGCATTTAGATATTGTTTAGGACTCATTGATTGCATTTTGTGATTGCATTATAGTCCTTGCCATGCTTAATGACAACTTGTGTTGATATGGCTTTTGTGATAGCTGGCATTTAGGTCAATGTTGCCTCTAGCTAATTAGGTCATATTAATTGCATTTTGATGATTGCATTAATGACCATGCCTTGCTTAACGACAACATATGATGAAATGGCTTTGTTTGATAACTAGGATATATTGTTGCATAACTATATCTAGTTAAGTTTTCATGAACATTCATTTAGACATTGATATCTAGGAATTGTGCTTAGTGACATTCTTAAATTCCTAGATAAGCATTTAGTGTTGCCTAACATTACTTGCATGTTTGAATATTTTATCATATTCACTTAGGTTATGTTTGACTCTTTATTGAGGTTAAGTCTTGTGCCTTCGGTGTGAAGTTGCACAAGCAAGGGAAGTCTTGCAACCAAGGGTGGGTTGACAAGCAATTGGTCGGGTGCAACTGTAAAAGGCCCAAGGGGGTAGAGTAGGAGGCGTTCATGCCAAGAGTAGTGTATCAGGGGATATCACTAGGGACTTAACCAAGAGTGGTAAGTGGCGGTGTCCATAGCCTGAGCTTGTCGAGAGTGAGAGTTCGAGAATAACTTGAGGGTTTAACCTTTTATTCATAAAGTGGATTTCTGTGACCGAGTGTGGCGCAATTAACAGCCCGTGGTTTTTCCTATTTGGAGGGTTTCCACGTAAACATCAAGTGTTATTTATATTTCCGCACTTTATACTTGATGTTGTATGTTTGTTTTATTGGGTGAATTTTTGAATATTGACTAATCAGGAAAAATTGGTAATTAACTTGATTAAAACCTATTCACCCCCTTCTATATATAGACACACTTGTTTTCAATTAGTATCAGAGCAGGTGCCTAGATATATTTAGGTGATCCGTGCTCTGTGTGTGTCTTGCTTGTGCATTTTTGTTGTTTACATCTTATGTGGTGCATTACATTTGCATCTCATTCATTTAACCCAAACACTATGAGTGAGCTTGGGATGAGCAAAGAGGGAGCATCAAGTATAAGACCACATTTGCTTAAAGGTGATAATTATGCCTCTTGGAAAGGCAAGATGGAGTCTTATATTTGTCAAATAGATGACCGTGCATGGATGGCGGTTGAAGATGGGTACATTCTTCTGAAGATGACCAATGATGATGGAGTTGAAGTTTTCAAGCCTAAGTCTCATTGGAGCACACAAGAATTTGAAGCTTCCAAATGGAACAACAAGGCTATACATGCAATCTTGTTTGCCATGGATGATAATCAATACAAGTTGGTTCAAAATACTAGGCATGCAAATGAGGCTTGGGAGATTCTACAAAAGTCTCATGAAGGAACCGAATTGGTCAAGGACTCCAACCTTCAAGTCCTTCAAATGCAATTTGAGACAATTTGGATGGAAGAGGACGAGTGCTATAATGACTTCCAAGTGAATTTGATGGACATTGTAAATCAAATCCATCAACTAAGTGACCCATATTCTGATAGAAGGATCAAGAAAAAGATCATGAGGTCACTCCCCAAGAGATTTGAGTCCAAGGTGACGGCACTGGAAGAAAATAGCAACTACAAGACTATGAAGTCGAGTGAAGTGATTGGAAGGCTTCTAGCCTATGAGTCTAGGTGGAATTCTACACCTACATCTCCTAAGATGAAAAAGAACATAGCTTTGAAGACATCCAAAGTAAAGATGAAGGAGGATGACTCAGATGAGGAGATGTCTTCAAGAAGTTTATGAAACTTCACAAGAAAGACTCAAAGAAAAAGATTGAGCCAAGGCAAGAGAAGCCTACAAGAAAAGGCATTCAATGCTATGAATGTAGTGGGTTTGGTCATATAGCCACCGAGTGTACTAATTCGAAGAAGAAGAAAAAGGAAAAGTGGTAACTACCTCATCAAGTGAGAGTGGAAGTGGAGAAGATTCCTCAAGTGATGAAGAAGTTATTCTTAACTACACGGCTTTTCGGAGTCTCCTTTGTGGAAAATATAGAAAAAGGCAATAAAGCCTTAAGTAATTACCTTGAAAAAGGAATAGATGAAAAAGTAGCTAAGAGAGTGATAAGTGAAGCTATTTATGTTGATGATGCCATCATGGCAACAAGTGACACTAGTGATGACTCTAGTGATAAGAGTTCTTTATCTCACTCTACAAATGGAAATGTAGAGAGTATGAACCTTGAAGGGTTCATTGAGCATTTTCAAAGCTCAAGGTTAAATATGATGAAAGAGGTTCAAAAGCTAAAGGAAGAGAACCTCAAGCTATCAACTGAAGTGACTCACTTGAGTGAGAAAGTGAAGAATGGAAGAAAAGTGGAAGAAAGCTTGAAGAAGGAGCTTAGAGAAGCTAGAGAGTTGATTGATAAGATGACTTCGAGTATAGAGAATCTTGACCATATGTTAGGAGTTGGCAAGAAGCCAAGTGACAAGAGAGGTCTAGGGTTTAAAGATGACAAGGAGACCTCAACTCCTAGCAAGACCGTATTTGTCAAGAGCATGGACTTCAAAGAACCTCTTCCTCCACTTCATCCTAAGAAGAAAATTGAACTAGGAGAGTGTTCAAGAAATGTCCAAGTCAAGATGGCACCAAGAAGTCAAGTTCAAGCTCAACCAATGAGAGCACTTCAAGCAACTATCCCTCAAACTAAAAGCCATCAAGCGAAGAAGCATTTCCTGCATGTTCAACCAAGGAACCAATCTTCTCCAACTCAACAACAAAGGAGAAGAGAATCAATACCACACCAAAGGAAAGCTTAAAGACATGAGAAAGCACTTTTGTCCTCACAAAGGAATCCCCTCATTTTATTCCTTCATGTCATTTTTGTGGTGTTGATGGTCATATTAGACCAAATTGCTTCAAGTACATTAACATGTGTAGAACTAAGAGCATGATTGAAATAAAAAGGGGTAGAGCCAATATGCATGTGCATAGGAAAGCTAGTGTTAATGATCCTAGGAGTAATATGATGATTTTGACCACTAGTAATGACAATGTGTCACCTAAGTGGATTAGAAAAGATTAACCCATATGCCATTGTGCTAAGGTTTCACCCGTAGGCTCAACTAGGTCAAATGGACTTGGTAAGTCTATAGGGACTCATATCCCCTCTTGACTTGTTTTGATTGATCCCATATGGGGAGCTCAAGCAAAGAGAGCAAATTGGCAATGCATTGTGCTCATTGATAATATTTATGCTTCTTTATTAATTACTTGAGATGATTGGTTGTACATATTTTTTTAATAAGTGTGCAACTTTGCTTTACATGCAATCCATGTCTTACTTATGACCAAACATGCATTTTTGGAATAGGAGAATTGATTGGGAAGTACATTTTGAATGACCTATAATTGATCTCCATGACATGTTGATTATTTCTATGACATGCTTTAAATTGATATGCATGATGAGATTTTTTTAATGCTCTAAAATGAATGCAAAACTTTATGTGTGAAAGCAATTATGAGACTTCAATCAATAAGGATCTTGTATCCATTTCAAGGATTTTACAATCCAAAAGTCTCTCTCTCTTTACTTGTTGAACAAGGCTACTATCATACAGGCATTCCACCCGGAAAAACTGAAAAGGGCATAATAGTCGCTCATGTCTTGTTTTGCTCGTAAAGTTTGATATAGTTGTTCTTAAAATGAATTTATTTTACAATCTATATCTTGCTTACTCCATGACAAATGGTGAAATTGGTTTGAATTCTCTTGGAAACCCTAGTCATTTTGCTTTGCCAAATACCATGTTTTGATCTTGAATACAACTTGTCTTGTATGCAAAGCATTCGTTCACACATTTTTTTTTAATAAAACTCCTTGATTCTCTCTTCTTAATTAAGTTGCATAAATTTGGCTATATGATTATGCATATGTCTTGTGCCATAAGTGTTGGGGCTTATGCCTAAAAGATGAAATTTGTAAATGGATTTATGAAATAAATGAAAAGCAAAGTTCCTTTCATTCATGTTATGTATTTATTTTATAAACTTGTGCATATATTTAACATCCAAGATTGTCGGATGTAATCTCGAACTGTGTATATGAGTGTCATATACGGATGGATACAGAAAGAGACTTGCAATCTAAAGAGTCCATAGATTGCAAATAAAGCTGGGTAATTTATTTGTGGTTAATTTATAGTTGCGGTCCATTCCGTATTGTACGATGATTCTATCCTGAATCATTCATATTAGATATGGGGATAGAGACACCTTGTATGATGTGATCATATAGGAGTGGGCCATGATCTATATGAATCTCTCACCAAGATCCATTTACCGATGAGTTTCATAAATATCAACTAATGATGGCTATATGTGGGTGATCTTAATCCTGTGTGTCTTATCGACTCCTTTAGGTTAAATCGTAGTCTTTGATATACCATGGGCGAGGTCAGATGCATTTCCTGATCAATATACTCCGTATGTTGGGATTACGGTTTAGCTTATGGTTGGGAAGGTTTGTACACAGTAGTGGAATCCACTCTTTCTTATGAGAAGTAGATGGTAGTTCCGTTAAGGATTGATTCGGGGCTTGGACAATATAAGCGCTCTCCTAATTTCGTAAGGAAATTGGATTTATTGTTTATCATAGAATCAACAGTACTTAAAGGATATATGTAATGAAGGGGTATAACGGACATTATGACCTAGCTCTAATTATGAAATACTGTGGAGGATCACACCATATGTAATAGCTATATCGATGGACACCGAGTTGTATCGGTCTGTGTAAAAGCGTCTACAATTGAGAGAGTACAGCTTCGGGTTTTTAGTGGAATAACACCGGAGTTAATAATCAAGAAATATTAATTAAAGAGTTTAATTAATGATTCCGAGGATTATTGGAGCTCAAACTATTGTGCGTCCATTAGGTCCCCTTGCTAGCCCGATTGATTTAGGTAACAAGGGTCACGGTTAATTAATTAGATTGTCCAATTAATTGTGTTACAAAAGTGACATGTATATATTCAGGAATTAATTGAATAATGAGATTATTTAATTAATGAATTTTATAGTTAAATTAATTAAATAATTAGATTATTTAATTATATTGATAATTATGAATTATTAATTAACTATTAATTGGAGGGTGTTAGTTGATATATGGATTTAGGTGAAGATAAAATAAAAGAATTTTTTTTTTTACTAAATCATTCATCTAAATATTTGAATTTAAGTTTAAATTTAAAATACTTATTATCACTTTTAATATATTAGATATATTTGAAAAGAATAATTAAAAGATATATATCAATTAATAACATAAGAGATTGCATTGGATGCAAATTAGGGGTGTACATGAAATAATACTCAAAAGAAGAATTCGCATAGGATGCAAATACTTAATACATATATGATATATATATATAAAAGCAAGAAGAGGCATGTGTGCAACAGATATATATATATATATATATATATATATATATATATATATATATATATATATAATATCAATAGCAGGCGAGATTGATAATTTTTGTCATATAAAAAAAGCAGCAAATATATATATATATAGATATAGCTGGTGAGATTGATATTTTTTTTTGGTGATATAGCAAAAGCAGCTGTGATATATAAATATATATATTTGTGAGCAGCAACGTGATATATATTTATATACATTTTTTGTTTCATGTTTTATGTGTTTTTGAAACACATAGAAGAAAGAGTTTCTTCAATTCTCTCTACATCCTCCATTCAAGTTCTTGAGACCGTGATGCGCCCACACGCAGTTACCAATTCCGGGAGATGGCAAGGAAGATCGAGTGGTTCAGACAGGAGCATATCGAAAAGTGAAGGAGCCTCCAAACATTGGTAAGTATATCTTCTTCTGATTATATTGATTACAATTTCCTGAGTTTACATATTGTATGTATTGGTTCCGAAAAATAATTACGATCAAAAGTTTACTGGTCGCAGATACAAATATGATATGTATAAAAATTTTAAAACCTAGTTCCGCTACGTGACCGGTGAACGAGGTTCCTACAGTTGATATCAGAGCAAAGGCAGTGGCGACTGGCCGATCCCCGGGAACTCTCACGCGTGATCGTGTGATGAAGCGTGGCTCTCCGTCCGAGGGCTTCTTAGATGAGTGCTCTAATAGGTATTGTGGGTGTCACCCTAAGGAGTTGGGACCGTGCCTACACCCATGAGATAGGAATTGGTACCAACAATTGGTATCAGAGCCAATTTTATTTTTCGAAACAGGAAATTGTTTTCGATGCTTCTGTATGTATGAATTGTGTAGGCACCATCTTTATTTTTTTATGAATGTTTATAATTAAATTGTTTAATTTAAACATGGTTGATCGTAATTTTTTATGGTACTGTAGATTTAGGGTTTATGAGTTGTATAATTTTTATTTTATTTATTTTACTGTTATTGTATTGTAAATAAAAAAAATTTTGTAACAAGTAAAATAAGAACTGGAAACGCGTGCGACGAAGGTACTGTTCACGGTGGGTACTGTTCACCACACTGTTCACAGGTATTGTTCATTTGGGCACTATTCACCAACTGTTCACCGGCACTGTTCACGCGGTACTGTTCATGCACGGTTCCGTTGGCAAGTGTTGCCTAGTGCGTTCCGTGCAGATTTTCCGTTTAGAATTCATGAGATGAATCCGAGTGACTTGAAGAGACTAGAAGACTCGAAAATTACAAGAAGACCAAGGAATGCCTTGGAATTTTTTTTATAATTTTAGATTCCAATTTTTTAGGTTAAATAATCCACAGTACTCGGTCAATTCATGTATGGTTTATATTATATGATGATAAAAACATTGTCATGCATACGTATGTCATTTATATTAGATGTGCCTACACAAATATATTTGATATGTCATACATGAATCATAGCCTGATATTTTATGTATTTTTTTAATGTGATTAAAATGGGCAATATACATAATTGACTATGAATAATGAGATTAGTTTTTAATGGTTAGAAAACTTGGTAATTCTCATTAATATTAATCTAGTTATTAAAGAGTTTAATAAGTTATATTAATAGTCATTTATTGTAATTAGAATTAATATGATTAATTACCTAGTAATAAATGAACCGAATAAAATGTTAGAGTTTTAATAGTTAAAATTTGGTAAACACTAACATAATAATCTGACCTTAGAAAATAGTTTACATAAGCTTAGATTATTCACTAATAGATTAGATTTTTAATTGTTAAAAATCATTAATAATTTATTTGTTATTTAGAATTTGTTTCTAATTAGTTAATGCACTAGATAACTTGATTAAAGTTAGTCGTTTCATCCTGTAGAATCTAGATGCATTAACGGTTAATAGAAAACCCTAATTTTAAAATACTGAGTGGGAGAGGGATATATGACATATATATCCTGCGGTCTCCATCATTAGTTCAACACCGTGAGATCCGAGTGGGGCCTCGTGACGGCTTTACTTTCATCCTCCCTAAGGAGGGTTTCCACAAAGGTCAATACCAAGGTTGACTTCCTAATGGATAGGATTTTTGAGGGTATTTCGGGATTGACTGACCCTAAGGCGGCAATTCTCGAGTTAAGCTCGTGAGATCTGAAATAGTAGGTTACACTTACGAAGGTTTTGATTAAGTTTGTTAATTAAAAACCTAACTGAATGAACGATGGTTGAATGATATGGAATAAGAGTATCATTTGATTGAGAATGTCTAGAATATCATTTGATTGAGAATGTCTCGGTCCAACATGCAAAAACTAGACCGACCCTAAGGCGGCACTTCTTTGTGGTATGTTGGATTGTCATGGTATAGTAACTAGTTTTAGGGTAGTTATATTTCGTTAAACATGTGCATGCATCATGTTTAAATTTATGCCAAAGCACTCGCACTTGTTTTAAATAAATGACTGAATGAATATTTTATTCATTTCAGCAATAATGTCTTCTACATTACTTCAAATTCTTGTAAACGACATATTAACTAGTGATAACTACACATAGTAGAAACTTAATATTAATGCAATATTGGTCACCAAAGACCTGAAGTTTGTGCTTACGGAGGAATGTCCTCCAGCGCCTGCTGTCAATGCCATATGAATCGTTCAAGAGGCATACAAGCGAAGGGTAAGCCCAAACCTAAGAAAGCCCAAAGCAAGAAGAAGTCCAAGAAAAGTAAATATGATTTACTTGTTCTTGAGTCGTGTTTAGTAGAAGATTATTCTTCACCCTGGATAGTTGATTCGGGGGCAACTAACCATGTTTGTTCTTCTTTACAATGGACTGATTCTTGGACACAGCTAGAAGAGCAAGCCTTCTCAATGCATAAGGGGTCAGGGGATGTCTTGTCGGCACGAGCAGTGGGCTTAATTAGATTATGTTTTTGTAATAATTATTTATTATTAAACAAAGTTTTTTTATATTCCTAGATTTACACGGAATTTTATTTCCGTTTCTAAGTTGTTAGAACAAAAATATTTTGTTTCTTTTAATAATAAGTCTGTTATTATTGGAAAGAATGGTCTGAATATTTATTCAGGAATTAATGAAAATAATTTGTATATGTTAAGACCGTTAATACATACTACACTGCTCAACACCGAAATGTTTAAGGTTGAAAAACCAAAAAATAAACGGCATAAGATTTGTCCAGATAATGACACATATCTCTGGCATCTAAGGCTTGTCCATATAAACCTTAACCGGATAGACTGATTAGTAAAAAGTGGACCTTTAAGTGAGTTAAAGGTTGACACCTTACCTGTCTGCGAATCTTGTCTTGAAGGTAAAATGACTAATAGACCTTTTACTGGAAAAGGGCTTAGAGATAAAGAACCGCTAGAGCTTATACATACAGATGTCTGCAGATAGATAAATGTTAAAGCTAGGGGTGGTTATGAGTATTATCTCACCTTTATAGATGACTACTCAAGATACGGATATGTCTACCAAATGCAATGAAAGTCGGAAACATTTGAAAATTTTAAAGAATTTCAAGCTGAAGTTGAGAATTAATTAGGTAGGACTACCAAGCCACTACGATCGGATCGTGGAGGTAAGTACCTTGACCAAGAGTTTGAAGACTTAATGGTCGAGCATGGGATAGTTTCCCAACTTACAGCTCCAGGTACACCTCAGCAAAATGGTGTAGCGAAGAGGAGAAATAGAACCCTAATGGAACTGGTGAGATCTAAGAATAGTTTCTCATCATTACCAAATTCCTTCAGGGGATATACGTTACAAACATCGGCATACATTTTAAATGTAGTGCCGTCCAAATATGTTCATAAGACGCCCCTAGAGTTGTGAAATGGTCATAAAGCTAGTTTGTCACATTTCTGCATATGGGGTATCCAGCACACGTGCTGAAGAACATAACTTGAAAGCTAGACTCCAAGTTTGTTGTCTACTTGTTTTTAGGATACTGCAAGGAGACCAGAGGTGGACACTTCTAGTCCCAATGATAACAAAGTATTTGTATCGACAAATGCAATGTTTATTGAGGATAATTACATTAGTGACCATAAACCTCGTTCCAAGATTGTATTAAATGAGTTGGAGTCTGGTGAGACTAGTGCTTCATCAACAAGAGTTGTTAATCCACAAACATCTGAGAATCAGATAGTTCTGATCAGGATACACTACCACCTAGACGTAGTGAGAGAGTTGTGAGATAACCTGAACGCTATTTAGCTATAGGTGAGGGACTAGGTGTTGTCTCTGCTGATAGTGTGGATGATCCATTGACAATTAAGAAATCAATGGAAGATCCTGACAAAGAGGAATGGATTAAAGCCATGAATCTCGAGATTGAGTTCATGTACTCTAACTCAGTCTAGGATCTTGTAGACTTACAGGATGGGGTAAAACCCGTAGGGTATAAGTGGATCTACAAGAGAATGAGAAGAGTAGAAGGGAAGGTAGAGACCTTCAAGGCAAGGCTAGTGGCCAAGGGTTATACCAAGAAAGAAGGTTCGATTATGAAGAGACCTTTTCGCCAGTAGCCATGTTTAAGTCTATTAGGATTCTCTTATCCATTGCTGCCTATTTTGATTACAAAATTTGGCAAATGGACGTCAAGACCGCATTCTTGATTGGCAATCTTGATAAGAGCATCTATATGATGCAACTAGAGAGATTCGTGTCTCTAGAGCAAAAGGTTTGCAAGCTGTAAAGGTCCATCTATGGACTTAAGCAAACATCTAGATCTTGCAACATTAGGTTTGATGATGTGATGGCTTCGAGCAGAACGTCGATGAGCCTTGTGTCTACAAGCGTATCATTGATAAGAAAGCAGTTTTCTTGGTCCTTTACGTAGATGATATCCTACTCATTGGGAATGATGTGGGAGTGTTGTCTGATGTAAAGGGTTGGCTGGCTAGCCAATTCCAATTGAAAGATTTGGAAGAGGCGAGTTATGTTCTAAGGATCTAACTTATAAGGGATCGTAAGAACAAACTCATAGTACTGTCCCAAGCATCATTTATCGATAAGATTCTTGTACGATTTTAGATGTAAAACTCCAAGAAAGGTAATTTACCTTATAGGTATGGAGTTCACTTGTCTAAGGAACAGTGTCTTAAGACACCTCAAAAAGTTGAGGATATGAGACGTGTACCCTATGCATAGGCAATAGGTAGTCTCATGTATGCTATGTTATGCACGAGACCGGACATCTGCTATGCACTGAGAGTAGTCAGTAGATACCAGTCCAACCTAGGATTGGATCATTGGGTTGCTGTCAAGACAATTCTCAAGTATCTTTGGAGAACGAGAGACTATATTCTAGTGTATTCTTGGCAGGATCTGATCCCCGTTAGGATACACAGATTCTAATTTTTAGTCAGACAAGGATTCTAGGAAATCCACGTTTGGATCAGTATTCACCTTGGGTGGTGGAGCCATTATGTGGAGAAGTATCAAGCAAACTTGCATTTCTGACTCCACCATGGAAGCTGAATATGTAGCCGCTTGTAAAGCTGCTAAAAAGGTTGTTTGGCTCCGTAAGTTCTTGAGTGATCTAGAAGTTGTTCCAGATCTGGATAGGCCCATCACACTTTATTGTGATAACAGTGGTGCTATGACTAATTCGAAAGAACCAAGAAGCCACATAAGAGGGAAACATATAGAGAGAAAGTATCATCTCATTAGAGAGATAATGTAGAGAGGAGATGTGATCGTCACAAATATAGCCTCATAAGACAATTATGTAGATCCATTTACAAAGACCTTACCGGCTAAAGTATTTTTGGGTCACCTATATGGTCTAGGGTTACGAGACATATCTCACATGCTTTAGTGCAACTGGGAGATTGTTGGGGTTTATGCCCTAAAGATGAAATTTGTAAATGGATTTATGAAATAAATGAAAAGAAAAGTTCCTTTCATTCTTGTTATGTATTTATTTTATAAACTTGTGCATATATTTAACATCCAACATTGCCGGATTTAATCTCAAACTGTGTATATGAGTGTCATATACGGATGGATACAGTAAGAGACGTGCAATCGAAAGAGTTCATCTATAGGAAATAAAGCAGGGTACTGTATTTGTGGTTAATCTATAGCTGCGGTCCATCCCGTAATGTACGATGATTCTATCCTGAATCATTCATATGAGATATGGGGATGGAGGCACCTTGTGTGATGTGAACATATAGGATTGGGCCATGATCTATATGAATCTCTCACCAAGATCCATTTACCGATGAGATTCATATATATCAACTAATAATGGCTATATGTGGGTGATCTTAATCCTGAGTGTCTTATCGACTCCTTAGGTTAAATCGTAGGCTTTGATATACCATGGGTGAGGTCAGATGCATTTCCCGATCAATATACTCCATATGTTGGGATTACGGTTTAGCTTGTGGTTGGGAAGGTTTGTACACAATAGTGGAATCCACTCCTTCTTGTGAGAAGTAGATGGTAGTTCCCTTAAGGGTTGATTCGGGGCTTGGACAATATGAGCGCTCTCGTAATTCCGTAAGGAAATAGGATTTATTGTTCATTATAGAATCAACAGTACTTAAAGGATATATGTAATTAGAGGTTTATAACGGACATTATGACCCAGCTCTAATTATGAACTACTGTGGAGGATTAGACCATATGTAATAGCTATATCGATGGACACCGAGTTGTATCGGTCTGTGTAAAAGCGTCTACAGTTGAGAGAGTACAGCTTCGGGTTTTTAGTGGAATAACACTGGAGTTAATAATCAAGGAATATTAATTAAAGAGTTTAATTAATGATTCCGAGGATTATTGGAGCTCAAAATACTGTGGGTTCATTAGGTCCCCTTGCTAGCCTGATTGATTTAGGTAATAAGGGTCACGATTAATTAATTGGATTGTCCAATTAATTGTGTTACAAAAGTGACACGTATATATTCGGGAATTAATTGAATAATGAGATTATTTAATTAATGAATGTTAATAGTTAAATTAATTAAATAATTAGATTATTTAATTATATTGATAATTATGAATTATGAATTACCTATTAATTGGAGGGTGTTAGTTGATATATGGATTTAGGTGAAGATAAAATAATAGGATTATATTTATCTCACTAAATCACTTATCTAAGTATTTGAATTTAAGTTTAAATTTAAAATACTTATTATCACTTTTAATATATTCGATATATTTGATAAAGATATATATCGATTAATAGCACAAGAGATTGCATTGGATTCAAATTGGGGTGTACATGAAGTAATAGTCAAAAGAAGAATTTGCATAGGATGCAAATACTTAATACATATATGATATATATATGCAAGAAGATGCATGTGTGCAACAGATATATATATATATAGCAATAGCAGGCGAGATTGATAATTTTTGTCATATAAAAAAAAGCAATAGATATATATATATATAGCAATAGCAGGCGAGATTGATAATTTTTGTCATGTAAAAAAAGCAACATATATATATATATAGCAGGCGAGATTGATAATTTGTTTTTGGTGATATAGCAAAAGCAGCAGCGATATATAAATATATATATTTGTGAGCAGCAGTGTGATATATATTTGTATATATATTTTGTTTCATGTTTTATGTGTTTTTGAAACACATAGAAGAAAGAGTTTCTTCAATTCTCTCTACATCCTCCTTTCAAGTTCCTGAGACCGTGACACGTCCACACGTAGTTACCAGTTCCGGGAGATAGCGAGGAAGATTGAGTGGTTCTGATAGGAGCATATTGAAAAGTGAAGGAGCCTCTAAACGTTGGTAAGTATATCTTCTACTGATTATATTGATTAAAATTTCCTGAGTTTACATATTGTATGTATTGGTTCCGAAAAATAATTAGGTTCAAAAGTTCACTGATCCGAGATACAGATATGTTATGTATAAAAAATTTAAAACCTAGTTCCGCTGCTTGACCGGTTAACGGGGTTCCTACAATAAGCTCTCCTTGCTAATGCCTTCTTAAGGGGACACTCCTTTGTCTGTCTCATGACAAAAATGGGGAGTAGTATAGATTTAAGGGGAGTTGAGAGTGGCATGATTTAAGGTGGAGTTGAGAGTTGCATATGAGGGGAGTTTGATTCGTTGAGGGGGAGTTAACCTATTTAGAGGGAGCATTTGCATTTGCATTGTTGATGCTTGTTGCTTGTTTCTATTGTTTGCAAATTTCTCTTGTTTTTATGTCTTTGATCACCTCACAGACACTTGTCTTGGAAAGTGTAGTTATGTTGTTTTGTAGGGATGTTGATTCTACAAGAGATGGATGACTTAAAGATCTTTGCATTTAGATAATGTTTAGGACTCATTGATTGCATTTTGTGATTGCATTATAGTCCTTGCCATGCTTATTGACAACTTGTGTTGATATGGCTTTTGTGATAGCTAGCATTTAGGTCATTGTTGCCTCTCGCTAATTAGGCCATATTAATTGCATTTTGATGATTGCATTAATGACCATGCCATGCTTAATGACAACATATGTTGAAATGGCTTTGTTTGATAACTAGGATATATTGTTGCATAACTATATCTAGTTAAGTCATCATGAGCATTTATTTAGACATTGATATCTAGGAATTGTACTTAGTGACATTCTTAAATTCCTAGATAAGCATTTACTGTTGCCTAGCATCACTTGCATGTTTGAATATTTTATTATATTTACTTAGGTTGTGTTTGACCCTTCATTGAGGTTAAATCTTGTGGCTTCGGTGTGAAGTTGCACGAGCAAGGGAAGTCCTGCAACCAAGGGTGGGTTGACAAGTAATTGGTTGGATGCCACTGTAAAAGGCCCAAGGGTGTAGAGTAGGAGGCGTTCATGCCAGGAGGCGTTCATGCCAAGAGTAGTGTATCAGGGGATATCAGTAGGGACTGAACCAAGAGTGGTGAGTAGCGGTGTCCATAGCCTTAGGTTGTCGAGAGTGAGAGTCCGAGAATCACTTGAGGGTGTAACCTTTTATTCATATAGTGGATTTCTATGACCGAGTGTGGCGCACTTAACAGCCCGTGGTTTTTCCCATTTGGATGGTTTCCACGTAAACATCAAGTGTTATTTATATTTCCGCACTTTATACTTGATGTTGTATGTTTGTTTTATTGGGTGAATTTTTGAATATTGACTAATCAAGAAAAATTGGTAATTAACTTTGTTGACGAGAAATTTGCTCTGGATGAGAAATTCCTGTTAACACCCTCGAGACCACTACCATGAAAACAGTGGCCGGGGTCAGTACCGTTGGTTCCAGACCTGTTAAAAGATAGATGAGAGGCTGGATCGTAATAACAGTAAATGGGAGCTTTTATTATTGATATATTTCTTTAAAAACTCAGATCACTCTCTTATATGCTCGCAGTCTCTCTAAGTTGTAGGGTGGTGGCAACTCTGTGCCTGTCAATTAGTGGAAACGAAGGTGGTCGTGTTCTGAATACAGAATTTAGGCCTTCCCCTCTTCTTTTCTTTCTTCTCTCTGTTTCTATATATGTTTTTCTCTCTATCTCGTGGTTATCGTGCTTGGCTCTATTTATACATGGTCCAGGTTGGTTTGAATTTGCTGATATCCCGCCACGATCTTTTGAATCATTTTCCTCCTTAATGGGCGGGATCTTACATTTAAAAGTGGTTGACCCCAAATAAATAGCGGAAACGATTAACGTGAATGAGTTTGTTTCATTTTTGGAATCAAACTCTTGGTACACACGTATACGGGATTAATGATGGTTATCTTCTAGAAATGATCTTGTATGTTATCGCGGCATGGTTTTTCATGGAGGTCACCCAGCCAGCTGCCTGTTGCCCCGTAGAGCGAAGTAGATCGTTGCTCCGACTCTTTTTTTAGAAGCTTGAGATGGATTTTCCCTGACCCTTGGGGGCTTGAGGTGTTCTTGTAGACATTCTTGGGAGGTAGCCGGGGTAGTGTAGATTTAGGCGTGATTCTTCCTCTATGTCCAGCAAAGACAGCGGGATTCTAGGGAGGTTGGCAGGCTTCTCTCGAATGTCTCTTGAGCTTGGAGACATCCCCTGTCATTCACGGAGCGGTTGTGGAGCCTGACCTCAGAGCTGAGGTTCTCTAATAGATGGCCTGATGAAGCCCGGGTTCCAGTACTCTTGTGGGGGCTCGTCCTGGTCAAGCCTGGCTTGATTTCTAGTAGTTTTGAAGCATAGCCGGCCTTCCCTGCTCCTGCGGGGTGGCTTTATGGTCTTTCCGGGCTTCATGATTGTTGATTATGGGTTTCGACTTGTGGCGAGAAATTGGAAAATTTCTCTTTGACTCCTAACCAAGTTTCACTATTAACAAAATTGATTAAACCTATTCACCCCCCCCCCCCCCCCCCCCTCTAGGTATAAACACACACTTTCTAGGGAATTTTCATATTCAACGTCATTTTCTTGATAACTAGGTCCCCATCCTTAAAGCTTCGGGCTTTAACCCTATTGTTAAAGTATCTAGAAATCCTGCTCTGGTGAACTGCCACATTCTCGGCTACTCAATCCTGTTTTTCTTCTAAGAGATCCAAGCTAGCTTGGAGCTTGCCCTCATTGCTCCCTGGTTCAAAATGTTGGATTCTAAAGGAGGTCAGTTTGTGCTCAATGGGGAGCATAACTTCAACCCCGAAGGCTAGGGAGTAGGGCGTTTCCCCGGTAGCCGTTCACCTCGTAGTGCGGTAAGCCCAAAGGACCCCGAGAAGCTCCTCAACCCATTTACCCTTTTTATGTTGGGGTTTATACCCTAAACATGTAAATTGTAAATGGATTTACGAAGTAAATAAAAAGAAAGGTTCAATTCATTATGTTACATTATTTATTTTATAAACTTATGTACATATTAACATCCTGGATTGCCGGATGTAATCTCGAACTGTGTATATGAGTGTCATATACGGATGGATACAGTAACAGATGTGCAATCTAAAGAGTCAATAGATAGCAAATAAAGTTAGGTACTTTATTTGTGGTTAATCTATAGCTGCGGTTCATTCCATAATGTACAGTGATTCTATGAATCATTCATATGAGATATGGGAATAGAGGCACCTTGTATGATGTGATCATATAGGACTGTGCCATGACCTGTATGGCTTGTCGCTGGGAAGGTTTGTACACTATAGTGGAATCCACTCTTTCTTGTCAGAAGTAGATGGTAGTTCTCTTAAGGGTTGATTCAGGGCTTGGACAATTTGAGCGCTCTCCTAATTCCGTGAGAAAATAGGATTTATTGTCCATTAGAGAATCAATGATACTTAAAGGATATATGTAATTAGAGGGGTATAACAGACTTTATGACCCAGCTCTAAATATGAACTACTGTGGAGGATCACACCATATATAATAGCTATATCGATGGACACCGAGTTGTATCAGTCTGTGTATAAACGTCTGCAGTTAAAAGAGTGCAGCTTTAGGTTTTTAGTGGAATAACACCGGAGTTAATAATCAAGGAATATTAATTAAAGAGTTTAATTAATGATTCCGAGGATTACTGGAGCTCAAAATACTGTGGGTCCATTAGGTCCCCTTGCTAGCCCGATCGATTTAGGTAACAAGGGTCACGGTTACTTAGTTAGATTGTCCAGTTAATTGTGTTACGAAAGTGATACGTATTTTTAGTCGGAAATTAATTAAATAATGAGATTATTTAATTAATAAATAATGATGATTTAATAAATTAAATAATAAGATTATTTAATTATGTTATTAATCACTAAATGAAGGGTGTATGCTGATATTTATTTAAAAAAAATAAGATAATGTGAATGTTTTATTTTACGAAATTAAGTATTTTATTTTTTAATTTAAGTAGTTTGAATTCAAAATTAAAATCAAATAAAAGATATGGGATATTTTTTATTTGAAAGTTTTTAAAAATCAAATATAGATTTGATCAAAATTTTGAATATTATATATAAGATATATATTATTTAAGAAAAAATACCAAATAAACAAAAAAATGTGCGTGAAAAGCACATCACATATATATGTATATTTACATTGGCAAAGATGGTTAAATATATATAAGACAAAAAAGAGTTTTGTTTTGTTTTGTTTTGTTTTTTTTTTTAAAACAGTGCGCGAGATATAAAAACCACACAATTGATTATATGCAAGAGCTTTGATATATTCAAGTAAGTGTGTGTGAGTTATTGTGAGTTATTGTGTGCAAGTGTGTGCATTAAATACACCAAAAAGAGAGAAAAGTGTCAAGTGTTGTATACTTTTATCAAAAGAAGGAGTTTCTTCTTCTTCTCTCTTTTACATCCTCCATTCTAGTTCCTGAGTTCATGACACGCCCACACGCAGTTACCAGTCCCGAGATATAGCGAGGAAGATAAGTGGTACAGACCAGGAGCAAATCGAAAAGTGAAGGAGCCTCCCAACGTTGGTATGGTTCTATTTTTTTTTCTTTTTTATTATTGATTACAATTTCCTATATTTACACATATATTTTATTAGTGTACTAATTTTTATTTGTATTTGTTCTGAAAATAATCAGGATCAAAAGTTCACTTGTCCCAGATACAGATTACGATCTGTATAAAAAATTTTAAAACCTATTTCTGCTGCACGGCCGGTGAATGGGGTTCCATCAATTGGTATCAGAGCCAGTTTTATTTTCGGAACAGGAAATTATTTTCGATGCTCCTGTATGTATGATTGTGTAGGCACGATTTAAATTCATTGTATGATGCTTTTGTATGTATATTAAATTTTTTAATTTACAAAAACATGATTGATCATTAATTATATGGTACTGTGGATTTAGGGTTTATGGGTTGTATAATTTTTTTTATTATATTTTTTTTAACTATTATTGTATTGTAAAAAAAATAAAATTTGTAACCTATGTTGAAGACCTGAAAAAATCGCGAACGAAGATTCATGAGATGAATCGAAGTGACCTAAAGAGACTGGAAGACTGGGAAATTATAAGAAGACCAAGGAATGCCTTAGGGGTATTTTTATAATTTTAGATTCCAATTTTTTTTTAGGTTAAATAATCCACAGTACTCGGTCAATTCATGTATCCTTTATATTATGTGATGATAAAATCATTGTGATGCATACGTATGTCATTTAGATTAGATGTGCCTACACAAATATATTTGATATGTCATACATGCATCATAGCCTGATATTTTATGTATTTTTTTTAATGTGATTAAAATGGGTAAATACAAAAATTGGCTATGAAAATGTGATTAGTTTTTTAATTGTTAAAAAACTATGTAATTCTTATTAGTATTAATCTAGTTATTAAAGAGTTTAATAAGTTAGATTAATAGGGTCATTTATAGTAATTAGGATTAATTTGATTAATTGTCTAATTATAAATAAACCGAATATTGTGTTAGAGTTTTAATAGTTAAAACTTGGTAAACACTTTCATAACAATCTGAGCTTAGTAAATAGTTTACAAAGACTTAGATTATTCACTAATAGATTAGATTTGTAATTGTTAAAAATCATTAATAATTTATTAGTTAATTAGAACTTGTTTCTAATAATGAATTTGTTAATGCACTAGATAACTTAATTAAAGTTAGCCGTTTGATCCTGTAGATTCTAGGTGCATTAACGGATAATAGAAAACCCTAGTTTTAAAATAGTGAGTGGGAGAGGGATATATGACATATATATCCAACGGTCTCCATCATTATTTCAACACCGTGAGATCCGAGTGGGGCATCGTGACGGCTTTGCTTTCATCCTCCCTAAAGAGGGTTTCAACAAAGGTCAATACCAAGGTTGACTTCTTAACGAATATGATTTCTGAGGGTATTTCGGGATTGACCGACCCTAAGACGACAATTCTCGAGTTAAGCTCGTGAGATATGAAATGGTGGGTTACACTCACAAAGGTTTTGATTAAGTTTGTTAATTAAAAACCTGACTGAATAACGATGGTTGAATGATATGGAATAAGAGTTATTCTAGAATATCATTTGATTGAGAATGTCTCGGTTTAACATGCAAAGATTTGACCGACCCTAAGGCGGTACTTCTTTGTGGTATGTTGGATTGTTGTGGTATAGTAGTTATTTTTAGGGTAGTTCTAGTTCGTTAAACTTGTTCATGCATCATGTTTAAATTTATACCAAAGCACTCGCCCTTGTTTTAAATAAATGACTGAATGAATGTTTTATTTTTTTCAGCAATGTCTTCTGCGTTACTTCAAATTCTCGCAAATGACAAATTAACTGGTGATAACTACACTAAGTGGAAACTTAATATTAATGCAATTTGGTCACCAAAGACCTCAAGTTTGTTCTTATGGAGGAATGTCCTCTAATGCCTACTGCCAATGCCACACGAAATGTTCTTGAGACATACCAGCTATGGGTCTCATCTGATGAGAAGACCCAAACATATCTAATGGCTTCAATGAACGACGTGCTTATCACAAAGCACGAAGCAATGACTTCAGCATTCAAAATTATAGAGTCATTGCAAGCTATGTTTGGGTAGCCCTCCGAGCAAAAGTGACACGAAGTTGTTCGTTCCACTATTCTCACTCGTATGAAGGAAGGTACATCAGTTCGGGAACATGTCCTAAGCATGATGTCATACTTCAACACGCCAGAAGTCAAAGGCGAGGCCATTGATGAACCTAGTCAAGTGAGCATCATACTGACGACTCTTCTGAAGAGTTTTGATCAGTTTAAAAGCAACTACGAGATGAACAAGTTAAGGTTCAGTTTCACACAGTTGCTCAATGAGCTTGCAACCTTTGAGTCCTTGATTAAGGACAACAAGGGTAAGACCAATGAGGCAAATGTTGCCGAACCATCTTCCTCCAATAAAAAAAAAAGAGGTATCCTGGGAAGGTGAAGGGTAAGTCCAAACCCAAGAAAGCCCAAAATAAGAAGAAGTCTAAGAAAGGTTAATATGATTTACTTGTTCTTGAGTCATGTTTAGTGGAAGATGATTCTTCACTCTGGATAGTTGATTTGGTGGCCACTAACCATGTTTGTTCTTCTTTGCAATGGACCGATTCTTAGACACAGCTAGAGGAAGGAGCCTTCTCAATGCGTGTGGGGTCAGGGGATGTTGTGTCGGTATGAGCAGTGGGCGTAATTAGATTACACTTTTGTAATAATTATGTATTGTTGGACAATGTATTTTATATTCCTGGATTTATATGGAATTTGATTTCCGTTTCTAAGTTGTTAGAACAAAAATATTTCGTTTCTTTTAATATTAAGTCTATTATTATTGGAAAGAATGGTCTGAATATTTGTTTAGGAATTAATGAAAACAATTTGTATGTGTTAAGACCGTTAATACATACTACACTGCTCAACACCGAAATGTTTAAGGTTGAAAAACAAAAAACTAAACGACATAAGATTTCTCCAGATAATGACACGTATCTCTGGCATCTAAGGCTTGGCCATATAAACCTTAACCAGATAGACAGATTAGTAAAAAGTGGACCTTTAAGTGAGTTAAAGGTTGTCACCTTACCTGTCTGCGATTCTTGTCTGGAAGGTAAGATGACTAAGAGAGGTTTTTTTGAAAAGGGCTTAAAGCTAAAGAACCGCTAGAGCTTATACAGACAGACGTCTGTGAACCGATGAATGTTAAAGCTAGGGGTGGTTATGAGTATTATGTCACCTTTATAGATGACTACTCAAGATAGGGATACGTCTACCTGATGTAATGAAAGTCGAAAACATTTGAAAAGTTCAAAGAATTCCGAGCTGAAGTTGAGAATCAATTAGGTAGGACTATCAAGTCACTACGATCGGATCATGGAGGTGAGTACCTTGACCAAGAGTTTGAAGACTTCATGGTCGAGCATGGGATAGTTTCCCAACTCACAGCTCCAGTACGCATCAGCAAAATGGTGTAGCGGAGAGGAGAAATAAAACCCTGATGGAAATGGTGAGATCTATGATTAGTTTCTCATCATTACCAAATTCCTTTTGGGGATATGCGTTACAAACAGCGACATACTTTTTGAATGTAGTTCCATCCAAATCTATTTTTAAGACTCCTCTAGAGTTGTGGAATGGCCGTAAAGCAAGTTTGCTACATTTCCGTATATGGGGGTGTCCAGCACACGTGCTGAATAACAGAGTTGGAAAGCTAGACTCCAAGTCTGTTGTCTACCTATTTGTAGGATACTCTAAGGAGACCAGAGGTGGACACTTATATAGTCCCGAAGATAACCAAGTATTTGTATCGACAAATGTAACGATTCTTGAGGACAATTACATTAGTGACCATAAACATCAGAGATAATTACATTGTATTAAATGAGTTGGAGCCTAGTGAGACTAGTTCTTCATCAACAAGAGTTGTTGATCCATAAATATCTGAGAGTCAAATGGTTTCTGATCAGGATACACTACCACCTAGACTTAGTGAGAGGGATGTGAGACAACCTGAACGTTATGTAGCTATAGGTGAGGGACAAGGTGTTGTCTCTGCTGATGGTGTGGATGATCCATTGACATTTAAGAATGCAATGGAAGATCATAATAAAGAGGAATGGCTTAAAGCCATGAATCTCGAGATGGAGTCCATGTACTCTAAGTCAGTCTGGGATCTTATAGACTTGCCGGATGGGGTAAAACCCATATGGTGTAAGTGGATCTACAAGAGAAAGAGAGGAGTAGACTGGAAAGTAGAGACCTTCAAGGCAAGGCTAGTGACCAAGGGTTATATCCAGAAAGAGGGGGTCGATTATGAAGAGACATTCTCGCCAATAGCCATGTTTCAGTCTATTAGGATTCTTGTATCCATTGCTGACTATTTCGATTATGAAATTTGGCAAATGGAAGTCAAGACTGCATTCTTAAATGGCAATCTTGATGAGAGCATCTATATGATGCCACTAGAGGGATTCGTGTCTCCAGATCAAGAGCAAAAGGTTTGCAAGCTGCAAAGGTCCATCTATGGACTTAAGCAAGCATCTAGATCTTGGAACATTAGGTTTAATGATGTGATCAAAACCTATGGCTTCGAGCAGAACGTCGATGAGCTTTGCGTCTACAAGCACATCGTTAATAAGAAAGTAGTTTTCTTGGTCATATATGTAGATGATATCCTACTCATTGGGAATGATATAGGAGTGTTGTCTGATGTAAAGGGCTGGCTGGCTAGCCAATTCCAAATGAAAGATTTGGGAAAGGCAAGTTATGTTCTAGGGTCGTAAGAACAAACTTATAGCACTGTCTCATGTATCATATATCGACAAGATTCTTGTGTGATTTTCGATGCGGAACTCCAAGAAAGGTAATTTACCTACTAGGCATAGAGTTCACTTATCTAAAGAACAGTGTCCTAAGACACCTCAAGAAGTTGAGGATATGAGACGTGTACCCTATGCATCAATAGTAGGTAGTCTCATATATGCTATGTTATGCACTAGACCGAACATCTGCTATGTAGTGGGAGAAGTCAGCAGATACCAGTCAAACCCCTGATTGGATCATTGGGTTACTGTCAAGACTATTCTCAAGTATCTTCGGAGAACGAGAAATTATATGCTAGTGTATTCCAGATCGGATTTGATCACGTTAGGATACAAGTATTCTGATTTTCAATCAGAAAGGGATTCTAGAAAATCGACGTCTGGATCAGTATTCACCCTGGGTGGTGGAGCCATTGTGTGGATAAGTATCAAGCCTTCTTGCATTGCTGACTATGTAGCTGCTTGTGAAGCTGCTAAAGAGGTTGTTTGGCTCCGTAAGTTCTTGAGTGATCTGGAAGTTGTTCCACACCTGGATAAGTCCATCACACTTTATTGTGATAACAGTGGTGTTGTGGCTAATTCCAAAGAACCAAGAAGCCACAATAGAGGGAAGCATATAGAGAGAAAGTATCATCTCATTAGGGAGATAGTGCAGAGAGGAGATGTGATCGTCACCAAGATAGCCTCACAAGACAATCATGTTGTTCCATTTACGAAGACCTTGCCAGCTAAAGTGTTTTCGGGTCACCTAGATGGTCTAGGGTTACGAGACATGCCTCACATGCTTTAGTGCAAGTGGGAGATTGCAACATGTAACTTGTAAATGGATTTATGAAGTAAATAAAAAGAAAGGTTCAATTCATTCTATTATGTTATTTATTTTATAAACTTGTGTACATATTAACATCTTGGATTGCCGTATGTAATCTTGAACTGTGTATATGAGTGTCATATACAGACGGATACAGTAAGATACTTGCAATTTAAAGAGTCCATAGATAGCAAATAAAGTTGAGTACTTTATTTGTGGTTAATCTATTGATGCGGTCCATTCCGTAATGTACAGTGATTCTATCCTGAATCATTCATATGAGATATGGGAATGGAGGCACCTTGTATGATGTGATCATATAAGACTGGGCCATGATCTATATGAATCTCATACCAAGATCCGTTTACCGATGAGATTCATATATATCAACTAATGATGGCTATATATGGGTGATCTTAAACCTGAGTGTCTTATCGACTTCTTCAAGTTAGATCGTGGTTTTTAATATACCATGGGTGAGGTCAGATGCATATCTTGATCAATATACTCCGTATGTTGGGATTACGGGTTGGCTTGTGGCTGGGAAGGTTTGTACACAGTATTGGAATCCACTCCTTCTTGTGAGAAGTAGATGGTAGTTCCCTTAAGGGTTGATTCGGAGCTTGGACAATATGAGCGCTCTCCTAATTCCGTGAGGAAATAGGATTTATTGTCCATTAGAGAATCAATGGTACTTAAAGGATATATTTAATTAGAGGGGTATAACGAACTTTATGACCCAGCTCTAATTATGAACTACTGTGGAGGATCACACCATATGTAATAGCTATATCGATGGACACGGAGTTGTATCGATCTGTGTAAAAACGTCTGCAGTTGAGAGAGTGCAGCTTCGGGTTTTTAGTGGAATAACACCGGAGTTAATAATCAAGGAATATTAATTAAAGAGTTTAATTAATGACTTCGAGGATTATTGGAGCTCAAAATACTATGGGTCCATTAGGTCCCTTTGCTACCCCGATCGATTTAGGTAACAAGGGTCACAGTTAATTAATTGGATTGTCCAATTAATTGTATTACGAAAGTGACACGTATTTATTCAGGAATTAATTAAATAATGAGATTATTTAATTAATGAAATAATGAGATTATTTAATTAATGAATAATGGTGATTTAATAAATTAAATAATAGGATTATTTAATTATGCTATTAATCATTAAATGGAGGGTGTATGTTGATATTTATTTTTGAATAAAATAAGATAATGTGATTATTTTATTTTATGAAATTAAATATTTTATATTTTAATTTAAACAGTTTGAATTCAAAATTAAAATCAAATAAAAGATATGGGATATTTTTTATTTGAAAGTTTTTAAAAATCAAATATAGATTTGATCAATTTTTTTAATATTATATATAAGATATATATTATTTAAAAAAAAAACAAACAAACAAAAAAATGTACGTGAAAAGCACAGCATATATATATGTATATTTACATTAGAAAAAAATGATGGTTAAATGCATATAAGACAAAAAACAGTTTTTTTTGTTTTGTTTTTTTTTAAACAGTGCATGAGATATAAAATCCACACACTTGATTATATGCAAGAGCTTTGATATATTCAAGTAAGTGTGTGTGTGTTATTGTGAGTTATTGTGTGCAAGTGTGTGCATGAAATACACCAAAAAGAGAGAAAAGTGTGCAAGTGTTGTATACTTATATTAAAAGAAAGAGTTTCTTTTTCTTCTCTCTTTTACATCCTCCATTCTAGTTCCTGAGTTCGTGACACGCCCACACGCAGTTACTTGTCCCGGGATATAGCGAGGATGATCAGTGGTACAGACCAGGAGCAAATCGAAAAGTGAAGGAGCCTCCAATCGTTGGTATAGTTCTATTTTTAATTTTTTTAATTATTGATTACAATTTCCTGTATTTATATATATTTTTTATTAGTGTAATAATTTATATATGTATTTGTTCCGAAAATAATTACGATCAAAAGTTCACTGGTTCCAGATACAGATTACGATATGTATAAAAAAATTTAAAACCCATTTCCGTTGCACGACTGGTGAACGGGGTTCCAACATTTTCTGTTGTAGT
The DNA here is from genome assembly GCA_032871835.1 of Dipteronia dyeriana. Classification (NCBI taxonomy): domain Eukaryota; kingdom Viridiplantae; phylum Streptophyta; class Magnoliopsida; order Sapindales; family Sapindaceae; genus Dipteronia; species Dipteronia dyeriana. The sequence continues at coordinate 71,786,900 of CM065297.1, read as the reverse complement.
TTCTTTTTCAACAGCTTCTTAATAGTCTTATTGGTGGATTCCACATGTCCATTAGTTTGGGGGTGGGCTACTAAAGTGAACCTAAGGTCTATTCCCAAGCCCTCGTAAAAGTCTTTGAATCGGCCATTATCAAACAGCTTGTCGAGGTCAACTATAATGGCGAGAGGGGTTCCGAACCTGCAAACTATATTGTTTTTGATGAACCTTGTTGTATTTTCTTCTGATATCTGGGAGAGCGGTCCGGCTTTGACCCACCTTGTGAAATAGTCAATTGCCATGATAGCATGCTTGGCTTGGTCAGGAGCAGTAGGAAGAGGTCCGATCAAGTCGACTCCCCACATAGCAAAGGGATGACAACCGATCTGGCGGGAGGTGACTCAGGTTTGCGGTCTTCTGGCATGCCTCGCAGGATCGTACTAAGTTCTTTGCATCTTGATGGACGGTTGGCCAATAATACCCCATGCAGAGCACCTGATATGCCAGAGCCTCCCCACCAATGTGGTTCCCGCATTCCCCGGAGTGAACCTCTCTATAAAGTCCTCATTTATTGATTGACTCATTTCGTGAACAAATCGCATTTTTTGGGTTCATGTAAGGGTAGCTTAGGCTCTCAAGACCTCAAGAGGAGAAGCACCAAAGGCTCTTGGATAGTGCCTATTGAAAATTTAGGTTGTGCGCTGGTGGTGTGCTACTCGACCAGCGCACCTCACCAGTGCACATAGCGGAAGCTGGAACATTTTTTCCAAAACGACCTCACTTTGATTGAAACTCATATATATATAACTCTTTGTATTCAAGTCGTGGAAGAGTTCAGAATATCATATCTTTTCCTTAGAACACATTTCAAAAGGAAAACTCTTCCAAGAACTCATCTTTAAACGCTCAAAGCATTCCCATGTGCATAAAAACTTCATCTTGCATCATCTAAGAAAATTTAGTGTGCATCAATGGATAGTTTTGCTTCATCACATCTTGTTTGGTAAGTTCTTCACTATCTTCTTACAAGTTAAGTGTTTTGCTTGCTAAGCCATCTCTTTAATTATTTGTATGCTATTAGAACATATTCTAGATACAAACTAGAGATTGTTGTGATGACATGATTGAGTGTTGTATTGTGATAGCTTCATAGGATTGTTTGATCTATGTTTAGCTAAGCTTTTTGAACATGTCATTTAGCTCTCTCGATATCTAGGATTGCATTAATTGTCATCTCATTATCCTAGATAAGCATATAGGTTACATAGCCTTGTTTGTTCTTTAAATATCATCTTATATTCACATAGGCCATTTTATCTCTTCATTGAGAAGTAAGACTTGTGTTGCTTTCGGGAGTAGGTAGCTTAAATCGCAAGCAAGATGGACTAGGTTCACTTATATAGGGATTAGGTATTGGTGGTTGATTTTAAACCAGGATTAGGTTGTAATTCCTTTGCCATTAGTAGATTCGAGGTTCGAGTGTGGCACACTTATCAGCCTGTTGTTTTTCCCATTTGGAGGGTTTCCACGTATAGCTCAAGTGTTTTTACTATTTCTGCACTTATTACACTTGTGATATTATTGTAACTAGCTAGGGGTATTTTCGTCAACTTGTCCATTAACAAAAATTTGGTAAAATTGTTTAAAATCTATTAACCCTTCTCTATTTTAATATTATACACACCATAATATTTGTTTCAATTGGTATCAGAGCAAGTTCCTAGACATACATAGGTGATCCTTGCTCAATTTTGTGTGTGTTGCATTTTGTGTGTGTGTGTGTTGATCATTCGTACACTTGCATTCATATCATTCATTCATTAACACACAATGAGTAGAAACGGTGGCAACGAGGGAGCTTCTAGCACTAGACCTCCACTTCTCACCGGATTGAATTATGCCTCTTGGAAAGGCAAGATGGAGTCGTATATTTGCCAAATTCATGACAGGGCATGGATGGCGGTTTAAGATGGCTACACTCCACCAATGATAACTCCTACAGATATAGGAGATGATGTACTCAAGCCAAAGGCACAGTGGAACGCACAATAGTTTGAGGCATCAAATGGAATAGGAAGGCAATGGATGCCATCCTATGTGCAATGGATGAGAACCAGTAAAAGTTGGTTCAAAATACTAGGATAGCTAATGAGGCATGGGATATCCTAGAAATTGCACATGAGGAAACCAATGTGGTTAAGGAATCGAAGCTTTAAGTTCTCCAAATGCAATTTAAATTTCTCAAGATGGATGAGAATGAGTGCTTCAATGACTTTGAAGTGAGGTTGATGGACATTGTGAACCAAAGTCATCAACTTGGTGATCCTTATTCGGATAGGAAGATCAAGCAGAAGATTATGAGATCTCTACCCGATAGATTTGAGTCTAAGGTGACAGCTTTAGAATAGAATAATGGTTACAAGGATATGAAGCCAAGTGAAGTGATTGGGAGGCTTCTAGCTTATGAATCTAGGAAATGTCCTAACCCCACACCATCGAAAAAGCAAAAGGATATTGCTTTGAAATCCTCCAAAGTTGAGAAGGAGGAAAGTGATGACTCGAATGAAGAAATGGCCTTGCTAATGAGGAAGTTCAAGAAGTTCTACAAGTCCGAGAGGAAAGGTTTCAGATCCAAGGGTCAAGACTTGAAGAAAAAGGCTCCCTTCAAAAAGATTGAGCCTATGCAAGAAAAGACCGAGAAGAAAGGAGTTCAATGCTATGAATATGGTGGGATAGGTCACTTTACCTCGGAATGGGCAAATCATAAGGTCAAGAAAAAGGGAAAAGTGATGGTTGCCACATGGAGTGAAAGTGATAACTCAAATAAAGGAGACGAGTCTTCGGATTATGAAGAACTCATGGCTAACTTCATAACCTTTACGTCCTCTTATAAGAGCAAAGATGCTAGTGAAAAAGAAAATGAGAGTCAAGAAGAAAACTACTCAAGTGATGATGGATCTTCATCACAATCCACAAATGGAAATGTGGATAGGATGGATCTCAAGGACTATATGACTAGGTTTGAGATTTCAAGGTTAAAGAACAAGAATGAAATTAAGAGATTAAAAGAAGAAAACCTAGAGCTTTCAACTCAAGTTGACCAACTAAATGAAGAGTTGGTGAGATCTAAAAGGAATGAAGAAGGGTTGAAGAAAGAGCTTAAAGATGCAAGAGAGTTGTTGGCCAAGATGAACTCTAGCACAAAAAAACTTGACCATATGTTAGATGCTGGAAAGAGGCCAACTGACAAGAAGGGGCTTGGGTTTGAAGATGACAAGATGTCATCCACTCCAAGCAAGACCATTTTCTTAAGAAGCATGAATTTCAATTGATCCTCTTCTCATCAATCACCTAGGAAGAAACTTGACCTAGGAGAGTGTTCAAGTAGTGCTCAAGTCAAGGTGGCACCAAGAAGCCTACCTCAAGCCCATCCTACAAGGGCTCCTCAAGTTAACTTCCCTCAACCAAAAGCTCATAAAGGGAAGATACCTATCATGCAAGCTTAACCAAGGAAGCAATCAAGTCTTGCTCAACAACAAATAAGGAAAGCTCATCAACAACAATCAAAAAACCACAAAGACCTAGGAAGGCTCCAATGCATCCTCAAGGATATGGTATGATTCCTAACTTTATTCCTACATGTCATTTTTGTGGTATTGATGGTTATATTAGACCAAATTGCTTTAGATATTTTAAATTGTGTAGAATTGAAAGCATTATAGAGAAGAAAAAGGCTAAAGCCATGATGCATGTCACTAGGAAAAATGGAACACCTTTGCATGATCCTAGGACATTTAGAGCCCATGTACCATTGACCACTAGGAAGGAAAATATTACACCTAGGTGGATTAGAAAGGATGAACACTTTTTCCATGTTGCACAAATTGCCTTGAAAGCTCATTCTTCTAATTTTTGGCAATTGGATAGTGGGTGCTCTAGGCACATGACTGGAAATAAGAGTTTCTTTGAGACTCTTGAGAGGGAGGAAATGTCACCTTTGGTGATGGATCCAAAAAGAAAGTTAAAGGAAAGGGAACTATTTCCATTCCCAGATTACCCTCCTTGTCCAATGCTTTGTATGTTAATGGTCTAAAAGCTAATTTGATAAGCATTTCACATCTTAGTGATGAAGGACTTTCCGTCTTGTTTAGAAAAAATGATTGTTTTATCCTGTTGCCAAATGGACAAACACTGTTAAAAGGTATGAGATCTAGCGACAATTGCTATTGTCTTGAAGCTAGAGGTGTCTCTTGCAATGTGTCCAAGGATGAACAAATTGAGTTGTGGCATGAAAGACTTGGTCACATGAACTATTGGGATTTATGAATCTTAGATAAGTTCAATGATGTGCGAGGCAAATGATGTTTGTGGACCTTGCCAACAAGGGAAGCAAACCAAAGGTATGCATAAAAAGGGCAATTATTTATCCACCAAGGAACCTCTAGAGCTTCTCCACATGGATCTTATGGGTCCCATTCAAACAGAGAGTTTAGGTGGAAAGAGATACATTTTTATGTGTGTAGATGACTTATCTAGGTACACTTGGACTTATTTTCTTAGAGAAAAATCTGAAACCTTTGAAAAGTGTAAAATGCTTTTTTCCAAAATTCAAAATGAAAAGAACTCCAAGATTAAAAGCATTAAACGGATTAGGAGTGACCATGGAAAGGAGTTTGAGAATGCCCATTTTGAAAACTACTGCAATAATCTAGGCTTTTCTCATTAGTTTTTGGCTCCTAGCACACCTTAACAAAACGGAGTTGTTGAGAGGAAAAATAGGGTTCTTCAAGAGATGGCCCGTGTGATGTTGCTTAGCAACAATATCCCTAGGAACTTATGGGCCGAAGCCGTCAATATGACGTCCTACATAGGAAATAGAGTCTTTCTAAGGCCCCACACTAGGCCAACCTCCTATGAGTTATGGAAAGGTAGAAAGCCAAATGTTAGCTATTTCCACACCTTTGGAAGCAAATGCTATATTTTGAATGACCGCGATCAACTTGGCAAATTTGATGCTAAGAGTGATGAGGGTATCTTTATTTGTTATGCCTTGAATAGTAGAGCGTTTAGAGTTTTCAATTTAAAAACTAGAACCGTCATGGAATCATCTAATGTTGTCATTGGTGATACTAGGCTCAAATCTAATGACCATGAAAAGGAGGTAGATCTAGTTGATGACTCTCATTTAGAAAAGGTTGTTAATATTCCTAATGTTGAAAAGACTAATCTTGATGATGACATAACACAACCTATTTAGGATTCCTCTCTTGAACTCAAAAGAAACTACTCATGGGTTAGGAAATTTCTTGACAAAGATGACATCATTGGAGAGGTTAATGAGGGTGTTGGGACTAGGCGTCAAGTGGCTAATCTAATTAGCTACACTTGCTACACTTCTCAAATAGAACCCAAGAAGGTTGATGAAGCCTTAAAGGATGAATTTTAGGTTCTTGCCATGCAAGAAGAACTTAACCAATTTAAAAGGAATGAGGTTTGGACTCTAGTTCCTAGGCCCAAGAACACCAATGTGATAGGCACCATGTGGGTATATAGGAACAAATTCGATGAGGATGGCAACATTGTGCGAAACAAGGCTAGGCTTGTAGCACAAGGGTACTCTCAAATTGAGGGTATTGACTTTGAAGAGACATTTGCTCTTGTTGCTAGGATTGAGTCCATTAGGCTTCTTTTATCCATTTCTTATTTGTACAAGTTCAAATTGTATCAAATGGATGTTAAGAGTGCCTTCCTCAATGGTTTCTTGCAAGAGGAAGTGTTTGTTGAACAACCCAAAGGGTTTGTGGATCCTCACCACCCTAATCATGTCTATCATCTCAAGAAGGCTTTAGATGGGTTGAAACAAACACCAAATGCTTGGTATGAGCGCCTCACTCAATTTCTTTTAGACAATGGCTACACTAGGGGTAGTGTTGACAAGACTTTATTCATCAAGAAAGACAAATATGAGCTTTTTATAGCTCAAATCTATGTTGATGATATAGTTTTTGGCTCCACTAATAACACCAAAGTCCAACAATTTGTTGATGTCATGTCTCATGAGTTTGAAATGAGCCTTGTTGGTGAGCTAAGTTACTTTCTAGCTTGGTCAAACTCCCCGGGAAGTCTCCCTTCTTGTAGATCCATCCAGCATGGTTGCCAATCTAGAGTATAAGTCTCCTTACCTGCCACTATGCTAGGTAGGGGGATCACTTGAAGAGGGGACCCCTGGGTTAAGGTCTGGCCACCATTTACAACTATGTTGGCTAGGACGTCAGCTCAACGATTCTGTTGTCGAGGTTCCTGCTCGATCTTAAATCCTTTAAACTTGCTCTTAAGCTGTTGAACTAGCTTCAGGTAGGCGATCATGTTATCCCCTTTTGCCTGATAATCTCTAGAGACTTGGTTGAATATGATCGCGAGTCACTTTTAACCTGTAGGTAATCAACCCGAGCTCTGCGGCCGGCCTTATTCCGGCTAAGAGGGCTTTATATTCTGCCTCATAGTTAGTGGCTTTAAATTTAAATCTGAAACAGTGGCAAAACTCAGTCCCTTACGGGTCGATGAAGACTATACCCGCTCCTCCCTCAGCTTGCCCTGATGCTCGGTTTGTGTAGAGGATCCAGGACTTGCAACCTTCTGGCCAGAGGTCTGACTCTGGAATCCTCTCAGGGGTTACGTTCATTATTACAGTGGTTGCTTGGTCTGGGGTCATTTAGAACTCGACTTTAATTGTGGTCTTGGGCTTATACCTTAAATCAAACAGGGTGAGCTCCTGGGCCCATAGAACCAATCTTTCAGAAACATCCGGCCTTTGCAAGAGTTGACGGAGGGGTTGGTCTGTAACTACTGCTATAGAATGAGCTTATAAGTAGGGATAGAGCTTCCTTGTCGAGGTCACCAAGTCATAAACGAGCTTCTCCAAAAGGGTATAGTTCTTCTCCGGCTTGGTTAGAGCATGAATCACGTAGTATATGGGCCACTGGATCCTATCTCCACATTCCTTGACCAAGGCCCCGCTTACCGCAGTTTCTGAAACAGCCAAGTAGATTTGTATCTCTTCTCTAGGGCTTGGCTTAACCAGTAGCGGAGGGCTTGACAAGTATTTTTTCAAGGTTCGAAAAGCCTGTTCACTCTCCTGGTCCCATTTTATGTTTCTTCCCTGCTTAATGGCTTTGAAAAATGGGAGACATTTATCGGTAGACCGAGAAAAGAACTTGTTGAGCGCTGCCACTTGCCCGGTCAAGACTTGAACCTGTTTAAACGACGTGGGGGACTCTAGATTCAGGATAGCCTTAATCTTTTCCGGGTTAGCCTCTATGCCTTTCATGGACCATGAAGCCCATAAACCTTCATGCGGTCACCCCAATGGCGTATTTGGAGGGGTTTAATCTCAATTGGTTTTCCCTTAAGATTATGAAGGTTTTACGGAGGTTGTCCAGATGGCCTTCAGAGGTTGATGACTTGGTGATCATGTCATCGATGTACACCTCCATTGATCTTCCAATTTTAGGCTTGAAAAATCGGTTAACTAATCGTTGATATGTAGATCCTGCATTCTTAAGCCCGAAAGGCATCACCTTGTAGCAATACAGACGTGATGAAACTGGTCTTTTCCTGGTCGGCAGGGTGCATCATAATTTGATTGTACCCTAAAAACGCGTCCATAAAGCTTAGAAGCTTGTTTCAGGAGGTGAAGTCAACTAACTGATCAATTTTTGGTAGAGGGAAACTGTCTTTTTGGCATGCCTGGTTGAGGTCAGTATAATCGATGCACATGCGCCACTTCCCATTCGCCTTTGTGACCATGACCATGACCACATTGGTGATCCACTCGGGGTAGCGTGCCTTTCTGTTGAAGCCCGCTTCGGTTAACTTATCCCTTTCTTCCTGGACTACAACATTTCTTTCAGCGTTGTAGTGACGCCTTTTTTGTTTAATGGGTTTAAAGGTCGGGTCCACTGCCAATCGATGAGCAACCAAAGTCATCGGGATCCCAGGTATCTCATCATGACTCCAAGCAAAAATGTCATTGAACTCTGTGAGGAGCTTGATCAAACCCTCTTTCACTCCCTGCTCAAGGGTGGCTCCGACTTTGACAACCTTCGAGGGATCGCCCTTTCGGATAGGAAGCTCTTCTAACTTATCCATTGGATGGCCGTTGGCCCATTCCCTTCTCTGCTTCTCCTTGTCTGGCACCACGGGGTCGTCCTCAGGGTGATTTGTAGGCCCTAAATCTCTTAGGGTCAATACAGGGGCTGCCCTATCTTGGATCATTGTCACCTGGGCAAGTTGTTTTGCTAGATCTGTTGGGTTGGCAGACGCTGCATAACATCTTTTGGCTGCTTGCTGATCACCCCTAACTTTCCCCACCTTGTCTCCTACAGGGAACTTCAGGACGTTGTGGTAGATGGATAGGTCCCCTTTCAAGGATGATAAAAATGGCCTTCCTAATATTGCATCGTAGGCCGACGAGGTATCCACCACCATGAAGTATTTCATGATATTCTGCTGGAGAGGTGTGGCTCCAATGATCACTGGTAGGATTTTTAAACCCATGGGTATGATTGAGTCCCCAGTGAACCTATATAGCGGGGTAGTGCAACTATTGTAACACCATTGTTTCAAGTTTAGTTTTTCCAAGGTGTCTTTAAATAAGACATCGACGCTGCTGCCCGTGTCGACGAGCACACGGTGTACCATGGCAATCTGTACCATGATCATTATGGGATCATCATGAGGCTGCACGGTGTTGTAGACATCCGCTTCGGTGAAAATGATATGTGACAACTTGGAGGGGTAAGTCAGGCTTTGGTCGACCTTGAAGATACCCCGCCCTTCGTCCATACGAGGGACTTTCCTTACGTGGTTTTTCCTTAAATTGTTGGAGGTCCCAGCCGGAATAGGTCCTCCGCTGATGGTATGTATTATCTGGATTTGTTGCATCAGATCCGCCTGCTCCCCCATTCTTTTCTAAGCGTTCTCACGGATCTCGGCTTGTACTTCCCGTCCATTCTGAATGTTATCCCTTACTTGCTGTAAGAATTCTACCAAATATCCTCCCCTTATCAAAGCCTCGATCTGATTTTACAGGTTATAGCACTCTGAAGTGTTGTGTCCCACGTCTTCATGAAATTCACAATACTTATAACGATTCCTCTTATCGACATCGGCCTTCATGGGTACGGGCTTCTGTAGCAACCCCTTGTCCCGAATGACGAGATAGATTATTTCACGGGATGCATTTTGAAGGGTGTAACGATCATATCCTCTCTTATCTCGAGCTATTGGGGCCACTGTCCTAGGAGAAGGTGGAGTTCACGGAGGAGTTCGTTTTGCTGAATATCTTTTCGATCTGGGTTGAGAAATGGGGAAGCGATACGTCAACTTATTGGGGGGGGGGGCTTGTTCTGGCTTTTCTAAACTTTATCGGGTTTGGGAGCTTCCTTCTTTTGTCACTTTACAGCTCTCATATCATCATGTTCCATCTTGACCTTGAGTTGTTCGCTGACTTCAATTTGCTCCAAAGCCCGATCTTAGGCTTCTTGGTAGTTCTCTGAAGGTCTCTTGGCAAAAGACCAGAAAAGCTTGTCTGCCCATAAGTTTCTTCTAAAGTTGGTGAGAGTTTCTTTCTCGGTGAAGACCCCAATCTGGATGACTTCCTTATGGAAACACTCAACATAATCCCGGAGGGTTTCCCCTCTCTCTTGGATAACGTACTACAGATGGATTGGGTCCTTCAAACGGAGCTTAACTCCCTGGAATTATGAGCAGAAATCGGTTGACAACTTCGTGAAGGAATTCACACTGCCAGCGGGTAGCTTTCTAAACCAGGTCTTAGCGTAATTCGTCAGCGTAGTTGGGAACATTCGACACATAACTGCTCTTTTCTTGTTCTGGACCTCCATATATTGAACGAAGCTCTCCAAGTGGCTCAAGGGATCCTCAATCCTGGAGAACCTGTCAGTCGGCATTCTGAATTTTGGTGGGACCTCCGCTTCTCGGATCCTTCTGGTGAATAGAGCATTCATTTCACTTAGAGGGTCCTTCTTGTACTTCCCCTTATTCATCTGCTTGACCTCTTTCCGAAGCTCTGCCAACTAGTATCTCAAGTGCTGGCTCTCGGGTTTTCTTGATTTGGTCTCAGTATCGTCACTATCAAACCTGACGAGATGGGGCATCTACCCGATTCTTTCTTCAAAGGGGGTCTGACTGGGGGCTTTGCTGATTCTCCTATTTCCTAGCTCAGGTTTTCCTCCTTGAAGTCGTTGGGGGAAGAAGCTCTCGTCACTCTCAGGGAGGGACGTCCACCGCGGACTTGACTTGCCTGGGTTGGTAATATGGCAATGCTTCAGGAACGGGGGGTATAAGCTCTAACCTATCCCGGATCGAATGCGGGAGTCCCGTTCTATTATGAGCTGGCTCTTGAGGGGTATGACCAAGGCGATCAAATGCGAGTTGTCTAGTCCCGGGCCTGTTTAATTCCCCTTGATTTCAGAGGTTTGCTTCCTAGATAGCAATACCCTCGGCGAGCAGATGAAGGGGGACGTTCTCCACAAAGGCCGCCGCTTATTGGCCAAACTCGACCTGGCTTCCCATAAGGGGATCCAAAGCCCGCACAGTGGCTGGCTGGTCTGGGATCTGGCTATAGAGTCTGAATTTTCTTCCTTTCTTCAGGACCTTTCCTGTCGAAGCAGCGGAAGCTTGTCCCGATACTCTTGGTAGAAGGGTCTTAGTGTAAGAGCATAGTTGCCATCCAGATCTCGAGACCAGGAAATAGCTAGATAGCCCTTTTGATGCCTTGGTCGGGCTACCACCCCCAAAAAGGGTCTCAGTGTAAGAGCATAGTTGCCATCCAGATCTCGAGACCAGGAAATAGCTAGATAGCCCTCCTGATGCCTTGGTCGGGCTACCACCCCTAAGAAAGGTCTGAGTGTAAGAGCATAGTTTCCATCCAGATCTCGAGACCAGGAAATAGCTAGATAACCTTCTTGATGCCTTGGTCGGGCAACCACCCCTAAGAAGGGTTTGAGTGTAAGAGCATATTTGCCATCCAGATCTTGATGCCAGGAAACAGCTAGATAGCCCTCCTGATGCCTTGGTAGGGCTACCACCCCCAAGAAGGACTCGAGTTTCAAAGTGCGGTAGCCCTCCCGATCCCATGCCTAAGAGTGGGCTAGACTGTTCTCTATTTGATACCTCATTCGGGTTATAACCCCTTAGAAGGGCAGGATGATGGAGGACTCTTTTGCTTTAACTCTATTGTCCCAGTTATTACTGGTGTCTAATTCTCTGCGTATATATGGTTGCTTACTGTGACAGGTGTGGACTGATCTACAAGGGGACTATTCACTGAATTAATTGAGCTACAAGTCTCTATCGAGTCAGAAAGCCCGAGCTAGATATCTACTTTAACTCTTAAGCAATGTTCCTATCTTGTTACTTTTCCCAAGCTAAGTCAGGCTGCTATAGAGGCTGAACCTTGAAGGACATCAGAAGTGAAGCAAGTACATGCAAGTCAAAATTTGAACAAGATCTAAAAGTGAAATTTCATTAATGAGTTGGGGAGCCTATCCCCCAGTAAGGCTACAACAATTGAACAGAGAGCCCAACCCTTGGTTCCAGGCTACAAAAAAAAAAGAGTGATGATGATGATTAAGCATGAATAAAGAAGGGATGCCCACCCCCCTTTCCGGGCATTCAGAATAAGTTACAAGGGGATGGAATCAAACTTATGCATCCTCATGATTTCCTCCAGGTTCTTCTTCCTCAGGATGAACCTCGCCCTCTGCTCCTCTTTCTGGTGGCCTCTCATCACGGTTAGCCGCCTTTCCACCTCTTTTTGAGGATGCCCCCCGATTAGCTGTTGCTCAGTTGAATCCTCCTCCAAGATCTCATTGACCACCGCCATGACCTCAGGTGGTATGGCAGCATCAAGAAGATTGGCCGTTGACTCTGGAATGATCTCTCATTCTTCTGGCTCCATAGGTTGAACCCCCCTCTAAGATTCTCCGGGACCTGACGCAAGGAAGGCCGGGAGAGGAGGAGGTAAATATGATATTTCAGGCTGCTTTCCGGCTTCTTCTCCAGTAGAAATACCCGGTCCGTCATTGTTGTGGCAAGACATCTCTGCAACCTGAGACATGATGCCTTCCCTATCCTAGCCGGCGATGCTGGAGAGGTCAAAGGGAACAGGGAGGGCTTCTGCGACCTGGAAAGAGGCATAGAAATACCCCTCTCTGAAAGAGGCTTCCACTTCAGCCTGAAGCTTCCGAGGTAGCCAAGAAGGTTCCTAGGGACGACCTGAAAAGAGGGAGAGGGGTTCGAGCTTGCCGGGCTTCGTGAGAAGCTGGAACAACAACAAAAACTGTTAAAAAAGGAATAAAGCCGTCAGAACTGAACCATTCAATGACTCAAAAGCTTGATGATTGAAGGTACTTACGAGGAGTAGCGTCAGGTATTTGAAGATAGTGGTTTACCCTATGAGGATCAAAAGAGTCAGTAGTTAAAAATTTCAGGTTTAAGTAGTTCCTAGCAATGATGGCCTTCAGCACCATCTCAGATTCAGTGGGCTGCCAATATTCATTCTTCTTTCCAGGTTAGGTCCTTCTTTAAAGCTCCGGGGATGATGAAATTAAACATGTTCTTGGCCTTGGTGTAAAATTGACCTCGAGGGACCCCGGACAGGCTCCCAATCTGAAAAAGGAAAGCAAGCTCCTCTACCCCTGGCTCTCTGGTTATCTTTCTTAGCTCACATTGCTCCCTCCATAGCACGAGGAAGCCAACCATATGCCTCCAGAAGTGGGGTTTTAACTGGAGAGGAGCCAACTGAAGGGGAGCCAACTGAAGGGCGTTAAGAGCCCGCCGAAGGGTGAGATAAAAAGGGAGCCTTACCCCACTCTCGAAGGCTATAACATGGATGGGGAGCATGCCTTTAGGTGGGTTAAAGATGTCGTAATTTCTATGTGGGATGTAAGAGAGACGCTGCTAGGAATGTCGTATTTCATCCTCAAGTGGCTGATCGACTTTGGGTCAACGGCAGAATCTGGAATGACCCTGAAGTCATATGGAGGACGCCACTCCAAGAAAGGATCGACGACTGTGACCTGGTCCTCTCCACTGACATCGACCCTATTCTCTTCACCGAAGTCCTCGTCAACCAAGTTTAAAGGATTCTCCGATTGGTTAGAAAACTCAGTCCCGATGGCTATATTTCGGTTCGATCGATGTTGCGAGGATGGAAGAGAGTCATCCCCGCCTAGTTTCGTCGAGCCCATTTTTCCATGGGCTAGACTTGAGACCTCTGTGCCTTCAACAAGGGAGTCAATGGAGTCACGATTGATCTTCGACATGATAGAACAGGTTTTGGGGGTTAAGAAAAAAGGAAAATTGACAGAAGGTAGCAAGAGAAAAGAAACCAGAAAATTTGAAATTGAAAGAATTGCATGAAATTAGGCAGTAAGTTTGAATTTAAATAGAGATTAGGGTTGTAATGACGTCGGTGTTAGGATTATGCTCGATAGTAAGAGTGCAATATTGTAAATAACAATCTTTTCATATGAATAAAGTGATTTCTAGTTTAACAAATCTTATAACATTTATAGTTTAACTATTATAATTATCAAAAGTAAATAATCATAAGGTTAAAAGACTATGAGAAAAGAAGAATTTTTCATACATCTAGATATGTATGAGGTAGACACAATTCTTTAGTTAGTCTTGAATAATATTCACAACTTAAGATAGAAGATTGAGCGCCTTTATCTTGTCAAAGTTGTAGATTCTTTTGCTATCACTTGAGTGGAATCAAATGTGTTATGATGAGTCTAAAATCATCAAAGTGTGGTGTCTTTGGGCAAATAAATCTAGTGCACTGGGTGTATTGAATATGATCAAAATGAAGTACTTTATCTAGAACTGTCAATGGATAAAAGTTTTCATTTGAATTCAAACGGGGAGTCTATCTCAATCCTGAGATAAATGATAGACTTATGGTTGCAAGTGTTATCATTTAAGCTATCAATGTGTACGATTATATAGCATAGTCTATCCTCGATAGTTTGGTGGTATTCATTTGTTAATCGATAGAGGACTTCATTTATAGATATGGACATCATGGCTCCATTTATTGAATGAGAGTAGAATACCATCATATGGATGTTTTGAGGTGTTGGATATTAAATCTTAACGTTAAGTTTTCGATATTGTCTATTGAAACATGGCTTCTGGATAAGTCAAAATAACCAAGTTCAAAATGTGGTCATATGAGTAAATATGGTAACTTGGAGAGCTATAGGCGGTCTATGAGCTCTTGGCGATTACTGGTATTCTTCATGAGGATACACTTTCTCTAATAAGGTTGTCTAGGGTATGAGTGAGTGACATCAACTTATTCTATCTTTATTTAAGAGTTCAATTTTAGTTATTTAGTGGAATGAACTAAAATTAAATAGATCGGACCTAAGTGAATCATTTGTTGATTGTGATTGGGTTGTGTCTATTGGAGCTTAAATTTAGATAGCCCGCCAAGATCCCCAATCCACACGAACTTGTATGGATCACTTGATATAGTCTACTGGACCAATTTAGGGGTCCATCTAGAATTGTAATAAGGCATGAGAACTTGTTTCTTTTTGTAAGAATATGTCTAGTTCACATGTGGACTTTTTTTATTAAGGTCCAATGGATTTAATAAAATAAGAAAAATAATATATGGTCCATATATTTTGTATGGGCGGCAAAGGCTATTAAAAATAGCTTAAATATATTATTTTATTTTATTATATAATTAAATAGAAATTAATTAATTTGTTGATTAATTAATTATTTAATTAAAAGTCAAAATCTTTTTCCTAGTAGGAGATGGTCTCCTAACACTATACTATTGTTGGTAGTATAGTTAATGTTAAAGACTATATTTGATAAGTACATAAATAAAAGGAATTACTTATCTAATCAAATTAGGAAGTCTTTAATATGGTTACAAATACACTATTGAGTTTGATTAGAAGTCTTGATGTTAGGATAGAATTCCTTTTTGAAAAGGATTCTTAACCACCAAGTAAATCTACCTAAGGAAAGGATTCTTAACTACCTAAGGAAAGGATTCTTAACTACCAAGTAATCCTTCTTAGGAAAAGAATTAACTCTCCTAATCTATATCACAGAGAAATTCGGCCAGTCCATATGGATATAGGAGAAGTTAGATTTCCTTTTAGATAAGGATTCTTAACTACCAAATAAATCCACCTAAGGAAATGATTCTTGTGTTAGGTTTTAGTTTGTGTTGGCATGAATTCCATATCAAAATAATGTTTACTTGTAATGACTTAGTTGTTTAGGTTCATGATGATTCAAGCTTCAAGGAAGAAGAAACAACAAGTCAAAGCAAGTTCTAAGTCTTCAAAGAGAAAGGATGCAATTTGGTTCTACAAAGGTATACTAAGACCTTATCTTTCTCGTACAAGGCTTAGACACACACACACATATCATACATTTGTGTCCCTGCATAGTTGTGCACCTTTATAGGCACACACACACATATCATACATTTGTGTCCCTGCATCATTGTGCACCTTTATTGGCACACACATACAATTCATTCATATGTGTCCCTGCATCGTTGTGCACCATGTATAACACATACACACACTTGAAGATGAATGCTCATGCATTGGTTTGGAAATAACATGTTTTGGAATATGCATGATTGGAAACTATCTCTATGTAGTTTGCATTCTAGTGTGAATTGTGTTTGTTTGTGTATATGTTTGTATAACATGGATATTGAACTTGGATTTAGTCTTAAATCATTCTTGATTGAGTTCCGGCCATTTCGGTTACTCATACTATTGATTTCAAGTTCTAAGTCAAAAGATACTACACTTTCAACTCATGTTTCATACATTGTCTTCGTCTTCGTATATCGAGTCGAATTATTATTTTCTGGGTTGAGTATCTTATATGTCCATGTCCATGTGAGAGTTACAGTTTTTAATCCATAAACGGATTTAAATTCTGAGTTTGGAGACCGGAGAACGGTCGAAGAACTCGAAGGAGGGTCGAAGGAGAAAGAAGCAAGCATTGTCTTCTTTCCCGAGATGGCGTGTGGCCATCTCGGGGCAGAAGGCTTGCTGCCCCGAGATGCCCATGCACCATCTCAGGCAGCAAGCTTGCTAGGCTTCATTTTTCCCCTCTTGTTCATTTCACATGTCCAAGTCTCCCACTCCTTTATAAACTCTTTCCCTCTCACATTTCATTCTAAGAAGAAATTCAAATCAAGTGTGCAGCATTTTTCTCTCTAAATTTTCTCACCTTCCAAACACCATAACTTCTTCATTTGAACTTAGATTTGAGTTATTCGAAGTTAAGAGTGTTCATCTGTTCATCCTCCATCTTTTCTCTAAAGGTTTAAGTTTATTTTGCTGCTGGTTTTGGTGTCTAATCATACAAAAACGGGACTGCACCTAGATCAACTAAGGTATTGATTTTCTCTCTAAGTTTTCTTTTAAAACTTGGTCAATTTCCTTGGGTTTTCTTCTTCTACATATATTTGTATATTGTGAGTGTTTTGATTTGTGTTTTGAACACTTTCAAAGCTAGATTGAATTTCAATTGAAATCATTCATGTTGAGTTAGGTTTTGATTTTGCCTATGTTATCACATGTTTGGGATTGTATTGTGCTAGCTTTGATTCTAGGACTATTTTGTGATCTTTGATTGATTGATTTTGAGATAAATAGTTCTTCACATGTATTAGGCTCACTTGACCGAAATTCTCACATAATACATGTGCTTATGTTCTTTTGAGCTATTCATATGATTTGTTAAATCTATGATTGGGAATATGCTCTAGAACTTATGCTTAGATCTATTTGACTTTGTCATATGATTTTAGTATGTTTTTAGGTTTTTGTGATTTAAACTTGGTCTTGTGATTTGTTGATCATATCTTATGATTCAAGTTTAGATATATGCATGAATCTAGTTTGTGATTAATGTTGATCATATCTTACATAATCTAGATTGACTACTCATGCATGATTAACTAGACTATATGTGATTTGTGCATTAATGCTTATGTCTAGTATTTTCCATAGGATGTTTTGATCATAGCATTCTATGTTGCGTGCTTGTTTGTGTTTTGCATTCATGATCACATGGATGCCTTGTGAGAAGGAAGTCTTGACAATAGGTGTGAGACCTATGGTGTTGAGCAAGAAGACTTGGCAAGAGGTGTGAAGCCTCAGATTGTCGAGCAAGGAAGTCTTGGCTAAAGGTGTGAAGCCTTGGATAGTCGAGCAAGAAGTCTTTCCTAGAGTTAGGAGAACTCGAATAGGTAAGCAAGGAAGTCTTGACTAGACTCGGGAAGACTCGGATAGTTGAGCAAGAAGTCTTGCCTTGGGTTGTGAAGATCCGGATAAGGTGAGCAAGGAAGTCTTAACAAGAGGTGTGAAGCCTCAGATTGTTGAGCATAGGGCGGCAACTTCTAGAGTAGGATAGGAGGGTAGTTTCTAGGTGAAGAGGTAACTTGAGAGATTGTACTTTTCTTATCTACTAGTGGATTTTGTTTGCCAGTGGCTGCTAGCCCGTGTATGTTTTCTCTTCGGAGGTTTACCACGTTATATCTTGTGTCAACTTTTCTCTATCCCTATCTTTCTAATATTTGTATTGTGGATAGAACTCTTTATGTATGTTGACTTCCTCTTTATAATATAGATTGTGTTTGAGTTACAATTACTTGTTTGTATCACACTTTACTTGTGTTTATATATTGATTAATTGTCTTTAATTAAGATATATATTGTGATACAAGCAATCTAGAGGGACAAACTTTTGTTTGTTTCTAAAGGAGTCAAAAAAGGTGCCTAACCTATTCACCCCCTTCTAGATTAGCCTTGAGCATTTAACCGTGAATGTGTTTTCAATTGGTATTAGAGCTGGACACTAGATTGCACTTAGTGTTAGTCCGAGGTGATACTTTCACGGTTTTTTGTAAGGCGTTTGAAGTCATGGGTTTACAAGATGATGTAATGGCGAAAAGAAGCCTCAAATACTAGGCCACCATTACTTCGTGGCACTAACTATGGGCATTGGAAGTTGATATAGAAAGCCTACATCCGCTCAATTAATGAAAGGGCTTGAATGGTAGTGGAAGAAGGTTATAGTCCTCCTACCAAGGTTTTAGAGGATGGAACCATGATACTCAAGCCAAGTAGTGAATGGACAATGAATGGGTTTGAGGTTGCTAAATGGCACCATCGTGCTATGAATGCCATCTTTGGAGGAGTTGATGGGCATCAATTCTCCTACATTCAAAATCTTGAATCCACAAAGGAAGCTTGGGATACTCTCCAAGTTACTAATGAAGGAACCTTAGCGGTGAAGAAATCGAGGCTTCAAATGTT
This sequence comes from Dipteronia dyeriana, assembly GCA_032871835.1. Lineage (NCBI taxonomy): Eukaryota > Viridiplantae > Streptophyta > Magnoliopsida > Sapindales > Sapindaceae > Dipteronia > Dipteronia dyeriana. The sequence goes on along the minus strand of CM065297.1, from coordinate 71,768,520 downwards.
GGCATCACAATTTGAAGGTTTAAGTATGGGTGAGGAAGAAAAGTTAGAAGACTTCCAATTCAGGCTTTTTAACATAGCTAACCAATGTCAAGCACTTGGAGTACCTATCTCAAAAGAGCTTTTAAATTTTAAAATCATTAGGTCTCTTTCTAAGAGATTTAAATCAAAGGTGACGGCCATTGAGGAAAGCAAGGATGTGGATAGTATGAACGTCGATGAGTTCCTTAGGTCTCTCCAAACTTATAAGATGTGCTTGAAGCCAAACATCAAGAGTAAGGGAATTGCTCTCAAAGCTATCGAGGAGGAGAGTGATGATGAAAATAAAGAAATGGCACTCTTGGTTTGAAGGTTCAAGAAGTTTCTAAAGAAGAATGCCAAGCCTAAAGGCAAGTCTTCTAAGGAAAAAGGAGTCAAGAGAACATCATCTCCAGGGATTTTGAAGAATAGTCAAGCCATGAACAAGAAAGAGGTTCAATGCTATAATTGTCAAGGTTTTGGTCACTTTGCTAGTGAGTGTACTAAGAAGCCATCTAAGAAAGACAAGAAAGGCAAAGTGTTGGAGGCTACTTGGAGTGATGATCATTCTAGTGACAATGAGAGCTCGAGTAGTGAGTCTTCAATTGATAAAGAGTTGGTGAGCAACTTTGTAGCTCTAACGGCTTCTCATTCTTCACTAGATGTTGGTAGTACAATATCTTTGAACAAGAACCTTGATGCAAATCATGATGCAAGCTCTAGTTCCATACCTACTAATCTTGAGTTGTTGAAAAAGATAGAAAATCTTGAAGAAGCTAGAGACAATGCTTAAAGAGAAGTAGTTGAGAAGGATGATTTGATCAAGAAGCAACTAGATGAGTTTGTGGTTGTTACTCGTAGACTTCTTGGTGAAAAAGGTGATATTATAAAGAAGTTTAGAGAACTTGAAATGATTAACCTTGAGAAGGATAATGTGATATCTTTTTTGAAGAAGAGAGAACAAGAATTGATGGAAGAGACAGACACGGCTAAGGAGGCTATCAAGGATTTAGTGATTGATTCGGTTAGTGTGTCTAGTGTTAGGAGTCTTGTTAACTCTCATAGTGGTGAAGACGATTTGGTAGTTGAAGAGGAGCTTTTTCAAGCACTACTTCCTACACACTTTGATGAAGTCGTGATTGTTAAGAAACCACACAAGAGAAGAAGATCAAAAGCCAAGAAGAAGTTGGCGAACAAGGTATCTTTGCAAACTCCTAGTGAAGCTAGTTCAACTCCAAAAGGTACAATCTCATCTTTTATTCCAATTTACTATTATTACAACACAATAGGTCACATTAAGCCTAGGTGTTATAAATATATTGAAAATTGCAAATTAGGAAATGAATCTAGGGATAAGGAGATTAAACTTCAACTTCAACTTGAAAATGCTAAGGCCTTGAAAATTGAGAAACATGATAATTTTGCTAAGCATGAGAAAAGGTTGTGGAGTAGAAAGAATTCTAATCTTGTTCAACTTGACAAAGCTTGTGTTGTTTATGTTAAGGAAGTGTGTGTTAGTGATATTCTTGTGAATCAAGTCATCGAAGGACTTTACTCGAGATTTAACATTGTTGTCAGGGATGATATTGGAAATGTTTGTGTAGGTACACCCAAGAACAAGTGGTTGAAGGGTGAGTGCTCTTATCACTAAAATAAGAAGCACATGTGAGATAGCTTTGAGGCTATATATCAATTGTGTTGAGAATTCTTGCTTGCTAGCTTTGAATACTCAATTTATTGATATGAACTTGGTTATCTCACATCATGATTGTTATGATGGTTAAAATTTGTTGATTAACTTGGAAGAAGTTCTTTTGTTATATGTGTTGATTGAGTTGAGATATTATGCTTTTTATACTCTTGTTTTGAAACATCATCAACTTGGTGTCATGATGACATTCAAGGAAAGAGTGCTCATAAAAAGGGTGGAAGTATGATATTTGGTGAATATAATGTGCAGAAAGGCATCTCTATACTCTATTGCATGTTCTCTTAGATATTTATCTTTTGACTCAATTTTTGACATACATCTCATAGCATGTCATATTAGAGAATTTTGTATAGCATACATATGGTTCTCATTGACATTTGCTATTTTAGGATGTAATAGTGATATTGTTCACATTGATCTTAACTTTGATGATTGTTTGTGTTTGGTATATTGAGTGGCATTACTTTTGAAAATGTGAGCTTCATATTCTTGGAAAGCTACTCAATAGAGAAGTAATGATTTTGAATAAGTCTGTACTTATTGCTCTTAGATCATGTGCTTATGAGCCATAAAATCTTGGTTTTCTAAAACTGCACCTTGCTTCTCTTATATGTTTTGCTAGTAGGTTGAGTTTACTAATATGTAAACATTTGATACACCTTGAAGTTTTTGTGCTCAAGTACATTTAAAATTACCTATGGTTAGTATCCATTTTGCTTTGACAATTACATAGAACTCAACGAGCACCTTCATGGAAAGGGCTACACACATTGGTTGTGAAATCTACTCAATGTTAGAAAGATCTACACCATTGTGATGAGTGAAAGCCGTCATGAAATGAATTTTTGTTTATGTAAAAAAAAATGGAAAAATCAAAGAAATGTTGAAATGAAATCATAAAAAAATCTTTGATTCAAATCCTAAAAAGAAAAGGAGGAAGGCTTAAAAAGAAGTTTAGTTGAAAACGGGTTGAAAAACAGAAACGGGATGATGAGCCACATGCACACACACGCTCATGTGTTGAAATCTATTCTTTTAAAAGCAAAAATTCTGAATGATAATCGGTTTGACTTTTTATGGAAAAAGCTTAATATGAATAGTTGTTGGAAATTGTTTGCATGTTGATTATTAAACTACTTCTTAATATATTTTTGAAGCATATCTCTCTCACGCACACACTTTGTTTATGAGTAAAATGATATCTTTGCAATTGTTGAAGAATTATGAGAGAACTTGAAAAATCTTTGTGTATCTCTCATAGCATATGAAGTTTATTTTGATGATATTTTTTCAAATTGCTTGAATGTGTGATTGTGTGAACTTCCTTGTGAACCTTATGCTATTATTCATCTTAGTTATAGCATTTATCAAGGAGGAGCATTGTTTGCTAGACATTGTTCTCTTTTATGATATGTTCACATGCTTCATTTTGTTACATGTTGGCATATTTTGACTTAATGATACTTGTAAGATATTACTCATTATCTTTGTCTTGCACGTTGATTCATTCTTAAGTCATATGTCATTGTTTTATATATTTGTGACTAATAAGCTTGTTTAGTCTTTCACTTACTTTTGTTGTATGTTTATAGCATCTTATTTCACAAGAACAAATAGGAAGAACTAAAGTTACCGAAAGTGGAAATCAATCGAATCCCATTGTGAAAGCCAAGTCAACCTCAAAGAGATCCAAAGCTTCAAGGTCAAAGGATTTAGGGATCTTTGCAACTAAGAAGATATTTCAAGAGAGAGTCATTGACTTAGGTAAATGTAAAGATTCTTATGTTCATAAATGCATTAAGGATAGAAATTGGGAATCTTGGGTGAGCATGCTAGGAATAGTGAATTACACTATTATTAGAGAATTTTATCATGAATATAGAGAGAGTGCCACCTTATTTGATGCTTTGATGGATGTTAGGGGTGTTGTGTTTAGAGTTAACCCGGTAAACATTAACAAGTTTCTTGGGCTATCTAGTGATATTGATTCAAACTTTCTAGATGTTGATATCATTGAGAATCTTAATATCATTAGTAGAACTCTATGTGACACTGCTTCTTTTGAGTGGAAAGGTAGAGCATATACTAGTCAACATGAGTTAACTAAGGCAAGTGCATTTTGGCATCTTTTCATTTGCACAAATATTATTGGATCTTCGAATTCAACTGAGTTGAATAAAGACAAGATCAAAATAGTATATGCCTTAGTGACTAATCAACTTATAAACCATGGGGATTTACTTATGTTTTATTTGGATAATGCGGCTTTCTCAACAAGAGGAGATAAGAAGCTTGCATTACTGGGGTTTATAACTTCTTTGTGTTTAACTCATGGTGTTCAAAGTAGTGGAGATGATATGTTGGTAGAACCCTTGAAAACGTATAGTGATAAACATGTGTCATACATGTCATATAAGGTTAAGGGTAAGACATGTGATACTTTTGGACTTTTTAGTTCACAAGTTGATTGTCAAGAGACTAGCATAAACATTCTTCCGGATTGGGCTTTGCATTTGAAGAAGAAGGTTGATGAGCTTAGTGCTATAGTTGAAAAATAAGATGCTAGAATAAAAGAGTTGGAGGAGTGTATTGCATCAAGTTCAAGACCACCTCTCAAGCATTATGTTAGGTCAACTACACGCACATCTATCTTTGGTGGATCTAGTAGCTAGTGTTTGAGTCTCATGGTATGTTTATTACCAATTGTAAATTCCCTTAACCAATTATAGTATAAAATATACCTCGAGGGGGGGGGGGGGGGGGGGGGGGGGGGGGGGGGGGGGGGGTGAATATGTATCTGCTCAAATTTTAATCTTCTTTAAAAACACAAGCAATCTTATACAACACTTAGTACAATATCCAAAATGATATATGACAAAGCAAATGTTCAAGCGACACAAATCAACTAAGTGAAGAAATTAAAGATGCTAAAAATCAACACAAGATATTTACGTGGTAAAACCTCCTAAAAGGAAACATCCACGGGTTGATACCACAACCACCGGCAAAAGCAAATCCACTATTTCAAAATAGAGTTACACACTCAAGCAATCACACATGCTCTACAAACTATCACTCTCATTCTATCCTTGAACCTGGTGATCTACTCAGCCGACTTCCTATCCAAGACCCCCTGCCTCTAGGAAGATTCCTTTCTCACCTATCTGGATCCTCCCGACCCTGGGCAAAACTTCTTGCTCAACAATCCGAGCCCTCCTGACTCTAGTTGAGACTTCCTTGCTTAGTTATCCGGATCTCCCTTATCCTAACTAAGACTTCCTTGCTTGACTATCCGGATCACCCCGATCCTAGCCAAGTCTTCTTGCTCAAGTCAAAGCTTCACTCACTTCAACAAGAGACTTCAACCTTTTACAAGGAAATGATCTAAGTGGATGCAAATGATGCAAACACAAACAAATAGAGCAAGTAGATCAAACACACTCAATGAACATTCAACAAGATAACTATATAATGCTTTCAAAGATCAATCACAAAATATCTAGAAAACCTTAGCATGTTATCAACTAAGAACCAAATCAATGAAATGAATATACCAATTGATGTAGACCTAGTCCTTAGAAAATGAAATAAAATCTAGAAATAGTCAATCAAGCATAAGTACAAAAGATTTCTAGAAACAATTTCATGATTATCAAGTTTAACACAAATCAATCAACTTATCACAAATCTAGCTAAACTTGAAAAACAATTAAACAAACCACAACATGCAATCAAAATCATCATAGTCATGCTTCTTAATCAAAAGACATCAATCAATAAGAAGATCTAAGAAGAAAACTAAGAAGAAAACGATTTTACCAACAAGGATGAAAATCACGAATTGAGATCAAATCACAACAAAAGATATAGACATCCTTTGGTTCTTGAAATGCTTGGAGTTTGTAGCTCTTCAAGACACTCAAAATCCGGTTGAGTTTCATAGTCATCCATGTTCGTGAGAGAGTTTCGGTTCGTAATCCGTAAACGGATTCAAATTCGGAGTTTGAAGACCGAAGAACGGTCGAAAAATATGAAAGATATGTGAAGGGGAGCAAAAGAGAAAAATAATGGCAAATTGTCATTTGCCTCCCGTGGCTGCGTAGGCGCGAGACCATCTCGCCCAAACTTACTCTCTGGTCACGAGATTCACACGGCACATCTCGGCTGTTTTTGATTTCATGAATTAAAAAGGATTTTATTACATACATTACATACATATAATGTTTGGTGTGGATGATGAATCAAATCAGTTGGTGTCACATGTTTGATTTCCTATTGGTCTACTTGATTGCATTTAGCGTGAGCTCATTGCGTGGAATAAATTTTGATTGATAAGCTTTTTATAGAGTGTGACGTGCCTATGTGAAACCTTTTCTATTGTGTGTTCTATGCCGCAATTCGTCATTGTTCATTGGACATCTTAGTGTCACTTGCGTGAGCTCACTGCATGTGATAATTTACTTTGAAAATTTTTGAAACGCGCGTTATCAGATGTTGATTTGCACACGGCTTATTTGGTCCCTTGAATATTTCCAGATGTTCTTTTTGGCCTGCATATTTTAGATGCAACTATTCATTTTTTGTTTCGGTGAAATCTCTTTTGTTACAACTCAAATTAACTTGATTAAAAAACTGAAATCGAGTGTCTTGAAGAGATCTACAAACCTCAAGCATTTCCAGAACCAAAAGATATCTTAATTATTTGCAATGTTAAGATTTTCAGTTCAAGATTTCATCCTTATTTAGTAAAATCATCTTCTTCTTAGTTTTCTTCTTTTATCTTCTTATTGATGGATATAATATGATTAAGATGCATGACTATGATGATTTTGATTACATGTTATGATTTGTTCTATTGATTTTCAAGTTTAGCTAGATTTGGTTTAAATTAAATGATTTGTGTTAAACTTGATAATCATGAAATTGACTCTAGAAATCTTTTGTTCTTGTACTTGATTGTTTATTTCTAGACTTGATTTCATTTTCTAAGAACTAGGTCATTTACAATTGGTGTCTCTATTTTTCTTGACTGGTTCTTTGTTTATAACATACTTAGGTTTTCTAGATATATTTGTGATTGATCTTTGAAAGCGTTATCTAGTTATCTAGTTGCATGTTCATAGAGTGTGTTTGATCTACTTGCTATATTTGTTTATGTTTGCATCATTTGCATCCACTTAGATCATTGCCTTGTAAAAGGTTGAAGTCTCTTGTTGAAGTGAGTGAAGCTTTGACTTGAGCAAGAAGATTTGGCTAGTATCGGGGTGATCCGGATAGTCAAGCAAGGAAGTCTTAGTTAGGATCGGGGAGATCTGGATAACTAAGCAAGGAGTCTCAAATAGAGTCGGGAGGACTCGGATAGTTGAGCAAGAAGTCTTGTCTTGGGTCAGGAGGATCCGGATAGGTGAGCGATGAATCTTCCTAGAGACAGGAGGTCTTGGATAGGAAGTCAGCATAGTAGATCACTAGGTTCAAGGGTAGAGTAAGGGTGATAGCTTGGAGAGCAAGTGTTGATTGCTTGAGTGTGTAATTCTTATTTGAAATAGTGGATTTGCTCTTGCCGGTGGTTGTGGTATCAACCCGTGGATGTTTCCTCTTAGGAGATTTTACCACGTAAATATCTTGTGTTGATTTTTAGCATCTTTAATTTCTTCACTTAATTGATTTGTGTTGCTTGAACATTTGCTTTGTCATATATCATTTTGGATATTACACTAAGTGTTGTATAAGATTGCTTGTGTTTTTAAAGAAGATTAAAATTTGAGCATATACCTATTCACCCCCTCTAGGTATATTTTATACTATGATTGGTTAAGGGAATTTAAAGGTTGCAAGTGTTATCATTTGAACTATCAATGAGTACGATTATATAGCATAGTCTATCATCGATAGTTTGGTGGTTTTCATTTGTTAATCGATAGAGGACTTCATTTATAGATATAGACATCGTGACTCTATTTATTAAATGAGAGTAGAATACAATCATATGGATGTTTTGAGGTATTGGATATTAAATCTTAACGTTAAGTTTTCAATATTTTCTATTGAAACATGGCTTCTGGACAAGTCAAAATATCCAAGTTCAAAATATAGTCATATGAGTAAATATGGTAACTTGGAGAGCTATAGGCGGTCTATGAGCTCTTGGCGATTACTGGTATTCTTCATGAGGATACACTTTCTCCAATAAGGTTGTCTAGAGTATGAATGAGTAACATCAACTTATTCTATCTTTATTTAAGAGTTCAATTTTAGTTATTTAGTGGAGTGAACTAAAATTATATTGATCGGACTTAAATGAATCATTCATTGATTGTGATCGGGTTGTGTCTATTGGAGCATAAATTTAGATAGCCCGCCAAGATCCTCAATCCACACGAATTTGCATGGATCACTTGATATATTCTACCGGACCAATTTAGGGGTCCATCTAGAATTGTATTGAGGTATGTGGACTTGTTTCTTTTTGTAAGAATGAGTCTAGTTCACATGTGGGCTTTTTATAAAGGTCAAATGGATTTAATAAAATAAGAAAATAATATATTGGCTCATATATATGTGTTGGGCGGTAAGGCTATTTAGAATAGCTTAGTTATATTATATTATTTTATTATTTAATTAAACGAAAATTAATTAATTTGGTGATTAATTAATTATTTAATTAAAAGTTAAAATCTTTTTCCTAATAGGAGACGGTCTCCTAAAATTTTATTATTCTTGGTAGTATAATTAATATTAAAGACTATATTTGATAAGTAGATAAATAAAATTAATTATTTATCTAATCAAATTAGGAAGTCTTTAATATGGTTACAAATACACTATTGAGTTGGATTAGGAGTCTTGGTGTAGGATAGAATTCCTTTTTGAAAGGATTCTTAACCACTAAGTAAATCCACCTAAGGAAAGGATTCTTAACTATCAAGTAATCCTTCTTAGGAAAGGAATTAAGTCTCCTAATTATTTTAAGTGAAATTTCGGCCAGCTATGTATATATAAGAGGAGGATAGAATTCCTTTTTAAAAAAGGATTCTTAACTACCAAATATATCCACCTAAGGAAAGGATTCTTGCCAACCAAGTAAATCCTTCTTAGGAGAGGATTTATGATCATATATATATATATATATATATATATATATATATATATATTTATGATTAATTTTGGCCAGCCTAAGGTCTTCTAAGAGAGATTATGGCCAACCCTATTTTTCTAAGAGAAGAATTCGGCCACCATAGGAATTTTGAGGGAGAGAAATCTGATATTACTCTAGACAAAATTAGATCAACTCTAAGAAATAGTGTGTGATTCGGCAAAGAATAAAAGGAAGAAAGAACGTTTAGTTTTTGATAGTACACTAGTAGCTTTTACATCAAAAGGTTTTGTGTACAACATTGAAACAAGGTTCATGCGAGTTTCAATCAAATTGATTGATAATTCACAAGTGACATTGTAGGGAAAAAACGGTTCAAAAAGCAACGGAAGCGTGATAAAAACAAAATTAGGGTTTGCATATATTTTTTTTTCCCTTTTATAGAACGAGAACCTTAACCCTAGATTAATTGATGTATATAAAAAGTATCATACCTTTTTTTCATGATGGTTGAACCATCGCCGAATTGAATCCACAAGATCTTCCAATCCAATCATGAACATGAATCACCTAGGAGTGTGGGCTCCTTTTCTTTAAATTGTATACCTGATGATGGAAACAAACAAAATCTTCTTCCTTGTTAGTTACAAATATCTTCCAAGAGAAAAATCAAGAACGTCCGGCCACTTGTGAATTATCAATCAATTTGATTGAAACTCGCATGAACCTTGATTCGATGTTATACACAAAACCCTTTTGATGTAAAGGGTACTAGTGTACTATCAAAAACAAAAACGATCTCTTTTTCTCTTTTCTCCTTTGCCGAATTCCACACCCTATGTCTTAGAGTTGATTGAATTTTGTCTAGAGTAAAATACCATATTAGAGTTGATTGAATTTTGTCTAGAGTAAAATACCATATTTTCTCTCTCAAAATTCTATCTTGCCAAGCAAAATTCTCTCTTAGAAAACTCTTAGGTTGGCCGAAATTTTCACTCTAAAAATCATAGGGCTGGCTGAAATTCACACTCCTAGGTGATTCACGTTCGTGATTGGATTGGAAGATCTTACGGATTCAATTCGACGCTAGTTCAATCGTCCCGAAAAAAAAAGGTACGATACTTTTTATATACATCAATTAATCTAGGGTTAAGGTTCTTGTTATTAAATGGAATTTTTTTTTATATACGCAAACCCTAATTTTTGTTTTCTCACGTTTCCGTTGCCTTTTGAATCGTTTTTTCCCTACACTAACAATCTCCAACTTGCTCTATAGAAAATGTGTCATATCTCTCATTCCCATGTTCTTTAGATGCCTATCAAAACTCTTTTGTGGAAGATTTTTTGTAAAGGGATCCGCTAGATTTTTTGTAAAGGGATCCGCTAGATTTTCTGCTGACGTGATCTTGGTAATCGTCATGTCACCCCTGTGCATAATTTCCCTCAGAAGGTGATACTTTCTTTCAGTGTGTTTCCCTCTCTTATGACTTCTTAGTTCTTTGAATTAGCCATTGCTCCACTATTGTCACAATAGATAGTGATCTGCTTATTCGCATCAGGAACCACTTCCAAGTCAATCAGGAATTGGCCGAGCCAGACAACCTCTTTAGTAGCCTCGCATGCGGCAACATACTCGGCTTCCATGGTGGAATCGACAAAACAAGATTGCTTGATACTCCTCCATATGATTTCCCCTTCTCCAATAGTAAACACAGATCCTGATGTTGATCTCATAGAGTCAGAATCAGACTGAAAATCCGAATATGTATACCTAACGGGAATTAAATCCCCTCCAGAGTTACAAGCTTATAATCTCTCGTTCTTATAAGATACTTAAAAATATGTTTGACTGCCGTCTAGTGATCATGACCAGGTTTCGACTGAAACTTGCTAACTATGACCACAACAAAACAAATATCTGGTCTAGTGCAGAGCATTGCAAACACGAGACTTCCAACTATTGATGCGTATGGAACCCTACTCATGAATTGCTCTTCATGCTCATTCTTAGGAACTTGTTCCTTGGAAAGTTTGATTCCATGTTTGAAAGGTAACATACCTTTCTTGGAATCTTGCATGGGAAACCTAGACAAGACTTTATCTATGTATGAAGCTTAGGATAATGCAATCGTTCTATTCTTTCTATCCCTTATGACTTGGATACAAAGAATATGACTTGCTTCTCCTAAGTCCTTCATATAAAATTGTTTTTTCCATCCATTCTGGATAAGGTGCCATGTGTTCTAACCATTCTTTTACTGATGTCAATACACCCACATCATTTCTGATAAGTAGTATATCATCTACGTAAATAACTAGGAAAACCAACTTGTCACCTTTAATCCTTTTGTATACACAAGGTTCATCAAGGTTTTGAAAAAATCCAAAAAAATTCACGGCTTGATCGAACCTTATGTTCTAGGATCTGAATGCTTGCTTCAATCCATATATGGATCTTTGCAACTTGCATACCCTTTTCTCTTGGCCGTTTTCAATGAATCCTTCTGGTTGTATCATGTAAATGCTTTCGTCAAGAATTCCATTAAGGAAAGCTGTCTTGACGTCCATTTGCCAAATCTCTAGTTCTAGAGATGCCACAATGGATAAGAGTATCCTAATGGATTTAAGCATGGCCACAAGAGAGAATGTTTCTTCATAATCAATACCTTCCTTCTGTGTAAAACCTTTAGCTACCAATCTAGCTTTAAAGGTTTGAACCTTCCCATCCTTTCCTCTTTTCCTCTTGTATACCCACTAGCACCCGATGGGTTTTATCCCTTTAGGCAAGTCTACAAGAGGCCAGACTTTTTTTTTGAACATAGATTCAATTTTAGATTGCATTTCCTTTTTCCAATGACGACAATCAACATCTCCCATTGCTTTCTTTTACGTATAGGGATCATCATCGTCTGGAAGATTCTCTACAGATTCTCTACAGATTCTCATAGACCGATGCATCTCTCGGGTTGTCTAATAAGGTATGGTAGATTCTTGATCTTGTGTTGGTTCGGAACTTACAATTTGGCTTGGTTACAAAACCTCTTGTGGAATTGTATCTCCTAAAAGCTCATTCAGGACAATTTTACTTTTAGGCACAAAATTATTCATATAGTCCTTTTCCAAAAATTTAGCATTTGTTGAAACAAATACTTTAAGATCTGAAGGACTATAAAAATAATATCCTTTTGTTTCTTTTGGATACCCTACAAATATGCATGTTTCTGAACGAGACTCCATCTTTTCTGTCTTTCCTTTTAACACGTGCACAGGACATCTAAATATCATTAAGTGTTGTAAACTAGGCTTTCGCCCGGTCCATAACTCATGCGGTGTTTTAGGAACCGACTTAGATGATACATCGTTTAGAATGTACATTACAGTTTGGAAAACATATCCCTAAAAAGAATTAGGGAGCGTTGAATAACTCAACATAGACCTAACCATATCCAAAAGAGTTCTATTTCTCCTTTCTACCATCCCATTTTGTTGAGGTGTGCCTGGTGCAGAAAACTGAGAAATTATTCCATTATCAATAAGATATTACTGAAACTCACCATATATATATTCTCCACCACGATCGGACCTCAAGATTTTTATGCGTTTCTCAAGCTGATTTTCTACTTAAGCTTTAAATGCTTTGAGCATATCAAAAGCATCCGACTTATGTCTCATGAAATACACATAGCCAAATCTTGAGTGATCACCCGTGAAAGTGATGAAGTACTCATATCCACCTCTAGCTTGAATGCGCATAGGTCCACACACATCAGTGTGTATCAATACTGAATATTTGATGGTTCTTGTGCCTTCAATATAATCCCTCATGAATATCCCTCATTTGGGAGTAGATATCGTTTGGGCTAATTGTCTAGTCTATCATTGTAAGGAAGTATCTTGCTAAATTCCATTCATGAATACCCCTTGGGAGGTTATTACACGAAACATAACGCTCAACTAAACTTGGAGGCTGTAGGTGTTCCAAAACACCTTCTCCCACTCAATTGTTTAAGGCGTGTGATTGAATTCCGAAGAATGATTTACCAAGTTATCTAGATGCCAATTTAGATACCTAAATCATTCTATGCATGTTCACACCAATAGAGATATATGAGTGGAACTCCTATTCTATATGACATGTTATCAAACAACGACAAACATTGCAATATTTACAAAAATATAAATAGCTACAATTTTGGTCCATCCTAGAAAAACAAGTAAATTACATATATCTTGGAATACAAGAACTCTTTTCTTGGCGAACAAGTCTTCACGCGACCTTCGTCATTCGGACTCCCTTAGCAACCTCCCATGGGCGTGCGCACCCTTCGCCCTTACCCATGGGCGTGCACATGCCACAAACCCATAAAGGGCTGCCATGCGCAGCCCATGGCTACCAAAAGGGCTGCTGTGCGCAGCCCATGCACAAACAAACGTGGCTGCGTGCTCTTCGCACACACGTTCGTTGTTACGGCTCGTACGGCCCCAAACTTGTTCCGGTTGCTCCTAATTCTTCAAACCTTCAAGTCTTCGAAACTTGATTGTATTACAAAAGAATTTAAATAATAAAATACTGCAGTTATATATATATATATATATTACAAAAAAAAAAACTTAGCAATTACCAAGAAGGAAATTATGCTGATGATAGACCACCCTTATTGTTACAATCCCAAAACAAAATACATTGAAATTCTAGGGCCAAAATTGAGCAATAACAAACCACATATAAAACATATATATATATATCCATACATTCTAACGTAAATATATATATGAATACCTAGAGTGTCATCTCTTTCTAAAACATGTATATATTCAATAAAAAGAAAAAGATTCATGTACATATACATCAATTAATCAAGGGTACAATGACACGTCCTAAAGAAGTGTTCATACTCTCAAGTATAAGAGTGTCAAAGTAATAAATTAACCGGTAAGACCGGGTCGAACCACAAAGAGGTTGTTCACTTGTCCTTGTAGAATTAATTATCTAGATTAATTACTAAGCTTGTTATAAAAATGTAAATCAAATAAAATTAATACTGGGGCTAAGGGATCCACTGTTGGTAATTCGAATATGATCCAATAATTAATATTTAGTCTAGATTAATGGGATGGTATTCCACTTCACTGACCACTCTCTGATAGATGTGGGTAAAAGTACTCACTGTGCTAGACAACATCTGTCTATCTACAGTGAGTCTTTATACATAGACAGATGCTAAAAAAGTGTTCATACTCTCAAGTATAAGAATATCAAAGTAATAAATTAATCGGTAAGACCAGGTCGAACCACAGGGAGGTTGTTCACTTGTCCTTGTAGAATTAATTATATAGATTAATTACTAAGCTTGTTATAAAAATGTAAATCAATTAAAATTAATACTGGGGCTAAGGGATCCACTGTTGGTAATCCAAATATGATCAAATAATTAATATTTAGTCCAGATTAATGGGATGGTATTCCACTCCACTGACCACTCTCTGATAGATGTGGGTAAAAGTACTCATTGTGCTAGACAACATCAGTATATCTACAGTGAGTCAAAACTCCACAAAGATTAGAGGGGATAAACCACTCTCTGATAGATATGGGTAAAAGTACCCACTGTGCTGGACAATATCTGTCTATCTACAATGAGTCAAAAAATCCACAACAATCAGAGGGGAGAAATCATAAAAATAATAAACTTACCATAATTGGATCATATTTTCCATACCAACAGTATCACCTTTGGCCCCAGCTAAATAAAATTAGCCAGACATAAATTAACTAGAAAACAACTATTTTATTTAAACTGAGAATTTGAGAACAAAATAGAGAGAATTTCACAAATCTAACATCAGATTTGGATTTAGAACATCAAAATTAGGGGGGAGACCCCTTATTTATACAAAATACGGATGAAAATTGACCATCGGATGAATTTAGAATGGAGCATCCAGATTTTGCCACGTCATTAGTAAACAGTAACAATGAACAGTAACCCATCAATGAGTGAACAGTAACGCATCCATGAGTGAACAGTAACACATCAGTGAGTGAACAGTTAAAGTCAACTGTAAACAGTGAAAGTTAACTCTGAACAGTGAATAGTTAAAATTATGAAAATGTCCTTCGTGGTCTTCTTAAGGTTTTTTGACGTTCTAAACTTGAAAATGATGTTTGTTTTGCCATCTGACTTCTCTATAATTATGAATTGATTGAATTACCTATGAAATACAAAGAAAAATAAACTGATTACTACATAACACATTTATTTAAGCGAACGAACGAAATTATGTCTAAATTGGGGAATTAATCATATTGAAAGTGTAAAATGATGATAGTATCCCTCAGTAAACATACACTTTTCAGTGTTAATCACACCCCCCCAACCAGTTTATTGCTAGTCCCTAGCAATTAAAGCGAAAATAGTAAAAACTCAAATTCAAATCTCTAAACTACCAAATAGACAAACTCTCTCATATCTCTTTTATCACCCTTTGATAACCAGTCATCAATTGAGTTATCAATCAAACTTTCTTGTGCTCAATAAAGATCAACACGATAACTATGAGATTCAATTGAAATCAAACAACATTTTCATTCTGAAATCTCACCAGGGCTTTTTCCTTAGGCAACAGTTTTTTTTTTTTTAATACAACAAAATTGGAAACAAACATTTCATCTTTAATCCATGTAGCGAGCTTTAGGCCAATGACTCCCAAACCAGTTGGCTTTAGGGCATTAAATGTTAAAACACTCCTACGGGCTTAATTACTCGGATTGCAGATGTTTTTTTTAGTACAATTCCCTTAAGCTTTCTATTTAACCCGTGTAATGAGCTTTGGGTCAATGACTCCCAAACCAGTTGGTCTTAGGGCATTAGGTGTTAAAGCATCCCGTGGACTTAATTGCTCGAGTTAAAGAGGCTACAGAACTACACTTTATTCTTATCCAGACTCCACCATTTTTTGCAATCACTCTATGCTTACTAAGACTAAGGCATGAGCCCTGGCTACTAAGTAAGAGTTTTGGTCACAACACACAAAATTATTATTATTATTATTACTATATAAATTTTTAAACAAGACCACTGCCTTCGGTTGTTAAACTTGAATGATGTTTCAGAACTCAATAGCGCAAAATCTCAACTTACTGCACATAATCACGTGTCAATGTGCGTGTGTTTCTAGAATAGTTCGAAAAATTTCTCAAGATAACTTAAAGAACAAAAGGATTAGTCAATGATATCACAATGAAGAGTTTATAAATTTGAATAGTCAGAAGAGAAGAAAAAAAATGCAACATAACTACAAAGATGTGTTTCAGAAGTATCTAAAAGATCTCCTTACTCGGCCATCTTTACAAAAAAATTGGTCAAAAGTTAGTTTTTTTTTAAAAAAAAAAAACTAAAATTATTGAATCAACTAATCCCCTTCCCCCAACCAGAACGAGACATTGTCCCCAATGTCATTAGAAAGAGGTAAGGTTTAGAAGATATCACCTGAACAACTTGAAAGACAACAAAATCCTGCAAAACAACAAAAGAAATACAAAATATGGAAAAATAAAATGCATAAAAACAATGGGACAATCACAAACTGAGATTCAGATCGATCCTGCATTACTTGTTTTCTTCAAAAATCAAAAGTAAACAACAATAATTACAAAAGACTTTAAATGCGGAAGGAAAAAGATAATAAAAATAAAAGGATATTTACTGGTAGTTGTAATTGTGGCTCACATCTTCCTCTGGTTTTACGTCCAGCAACGGCTTCAACGGCCTCTATGGGTCGGGGATATGCTTCCCATCCAATTTTCTTATCAATTGGAAAACATGGTCTTTTAAAGTCAGATTCCCAAGACTATATTGTGCATGTTTTTAGCTTGGTTTCTTGCTGGATGTCTAAGTGGGTTTTCAGCCATGTTGTTAATGAATGTGGGTGATTGAGATCTCCTAATTAATCTACCACTAGATGTTTGAGACCGATATCTCATGCAAATTTAATGGGGGTTCATGGAGGTGAAATACATAATAAATAAAGAAAATAAAAGAAAAAGTGATAAAAATAACAAGATGCAAAATTCTAGGGGTGTAAATGCAAATATGTACAAGTATTGGGGTATAAGTGTAAATAATTAAAAATATAAGGACAAAAGTGAAAATGTGATAATTACAAGGACTGATATACAAAAATAAAAAATAAAATGACCTATATGCAAATACGAAATAGATCTAAACTAAAAATGCAAATAAAAAAAGTTAAAGGACTAAAATGCAAAAATGTGATTAAAGATAACAAGTGTTTTTTTTTCTTTTCAAAATGGATGAAGTTCATGATTGAGATGAGTGATGCTAAATTGAATATAAAATAATAACAAAGAAGAAATAAAAAAAAAACAGTAAAACTAAAATAAAATTAAAAATAAATTACTTCTACAAAGAAAAGGCGGACTTACCTCCCCGGCAACGACGCCAAAATAAGAACAAAGAAGATAGAAAAGTGTATGTCCTTCATGGAGTTTTTGACTCACTGTAGATAGACAGATATTGTCTAGCACAGTGAGTACTTTTACCCATATCTATCAGAGAGTGGTTTACCCCCTCTGATCTTTGTGGAGTTTTTGACTCACTGTAGATAGACAAATATTGTCTAGCAAAGTGAGTACTTTTACCCACATCCATTGTTGGTAATTCGAATATGATCCAATTATAAATATTTAGTCCAGATTAATGAGATGATATTCCACTCCACTAACCACTCTCTAATAGATGTGGGTAAAATACTCATTGTGCTAGATAGATATTGTCTAGCACAGTGAGTATTTATACAAAACATGGTGCCTTTAAACCTCATTCTTGTCATTGAAATATTTTATTGTTGGGGAATTGATTTTATGGGTCAATTTCCACCGTCATTTGGATTTTTGTACATTTTAGTTGCCATTGATTATGTGTCAAAATGGGTTGAGGCAATTCCTTGTCGAAATAATGATCACAAAACAGTTATTAAGTTTTTAAAGGAAAATCTTTTGAGTCGATCTGGAATCCCTCGAGCCATTATCAGTGATGGAGGCAAACACTTTTGTAACAAACATTTTGAGTCTTTAATGAAGAAATATGGAGTCACGCACAAAATTGCCACACCATACCACCCTCAAACAAGTGGTCAAGTTGAGTTAGCAAATAGGGAGATAAAACATATCTTGTAAAAAATGGTTAACCATGATCGAAAAGGTTGGTCTCTTAGACTAAATGATGCACTTTGGGCTTACCGCACTGCATTCAATACATCTTTGGGTATGTCTCCTTATCGTTTAGTTTATGGAAAACCTTGCCACTTACTTATTGAACATGAGAAAAAAGCATATTGGGCCATTAAAGCTTTCAATTCTAACCTAAATGATGCAGGTGAATTGCGCAAGTTGCAATTAAATGAACTTGAAGAATTAAGAAATGATGCATATGAAAATGCAAAAATTCTTAAAGAAAAATCTAAAACCTTTCATGACAGACGAATTTTAAGAAGATCATTTGAAGTTGGTCAAAAGGTTTTGCTTTATAATTCTCGACTTCATTTATTTCCTGGTAAATTGAAATCGAAATGGAGTGGTCCATTTGTTGTGAAACACGTGTATCCATATGGTGCCCTTGACATTGAGAATCCTAGGAATGGTAATATGTTTAAAGTAAATGGACAACGTGTGAAACCATTCTTAGAAAATACAGATTTTCAAAAAGACTCTGCTGTCTTTTTTGACCCTTGTTACAAAGGTGAGTTAACAAATCTTTTGCTTTTGAATTTATATGTGTTTGCAATTATTATTTTTGTTTTTGTTCGCTTTTACGTTTTGAATTTTTGCAGGATTAATTTCTAGGTTCAATTTTTGTTTGGTGTGTTTTGATATATAACCCCGGTTAAGTGGCGGATAACGGTACTTCGTGACAATTCAAGTCAGTTTAATTAGGTTTCCCAAATAACTTATCCCCAAAACAAGGCATGGACGAAATTTTCACAAATCTACGAAAAAAATTTCCATCGTTGCCCCAAAGTGCTCTGAAAAACATTTACAAAGCATGTTCCGAAAGATTATGCTTACTGATGATAAACAACATTCTTGTTGAAATTCGCTGGTTGATCGAAGCTAAGGTACGTCTAGCAGGTGAGTCTGCTGATTCATTTATATCTTACATGTCTGGTTTTGGAAGAAGTAACCTTGCAAAAAAAAAAAACAAAGAGCTAAGAAGTTAGGGGTTACTTGTCACAAATGTGCACGTACAACTTGCAACACACGTTGTCGTTCTTTAAGAATGGTGTCTAATAATCGGGAAGATAAAATTTTATTCATTAGGTATGGTTTGCGTAGGGAGTCACTAGATAATATCCTAACGACTCTTGATGCACATCCTAGTGGATATGTGCAAATGGCAATTGACCGATTATGACCACAATTTCAAAAAGAACATGCACAATATAGTCTTGGGAATCTGACTTTAAAAGACCATGTTTGCCAATTTATAAGAAAATTGGATGGGAAGCATATTCCCGACCTATAGAGGGCGTTGAAGCCATTTCTGGACGTAAAACAAGAGGAAGATGTAAGCTGTAATCACAACTACCAATAAATATCCTTTTCTTTTTATTATCTTTTTTCCTTCCGCATTTAATGTCTTTTGTAATTATTGTGTTTACTTTTGATTTTTGAACCATTTGGATCTAATATCATTGACAAATACGCCACCCTATACATATAGGTGTATCATTGTGTTACCTTTTCAGGATCTATAAATACAAGCATTTGTTTTCCTTTTTGCTTCAAGCACTCATATACATTCAAAAGAAAAATTCAGAGAGTGCATTAATGGCGTCACCTTCAACTAAACGATTCACAAACATTTGTGTGTTTGGTGGCACCAATTATGGGAAATACAGAGAGTTTGTTGATGCTGCAACTCATCTTGGTAAGGTTTTGGCTGAGCGAAAAATACACCTAGTGTATGAAGGAGGTAACTAGGGATTAATGGGGTGTGTTTCACGAGCTGCAAGAGACGGAGGTAGTCAAGTTCTGGGTATTGTCCCAAAACCTATGGCCGCAGTTGACATCATCGGAAAGACAAACGACGAAGAGCTAGTTGTTTCAGGTATGCCTGAAAGATTGACTGCTATGTTACATCATGCTGATGCGTTTATAGCTTTGCCAGGTGGTTTTGGAACCTTTACAATGGCATCCTGGGCGCAACTACACATCCATGAGAAACCATCGGTTTGTTGAATGTTAATAAATTTTATAATGGTTTGCTTTCATTTCTTGATCATGCTCAGAAAAATTATTACATTCCATCTTCAATCCGAAAACCTTTATATCTACTTCAAGTCCTCATGAGCTAATTGACCAGTTACAAGCTTTCAATTATGTGCCAGATCCTTCAACCTCCAAATTTGATTGGTCCACTGATGAAGAGAACAAGAAACACAGAATTGATCTGAATCTCAGTTTGTGATTGTCCCATGGTTTTTATGCATTTTATTTTCCTTTATTTTGTATTTCTTTTGTTGTTTTACAGGATTTTGTTGTCTTTCAAGTTGTTCAGGTGATATCTTCTAAACCTTAACTCTTTCTAAAGACATTGGGGACAATGTATCATTCTGGTTGGGGGGAGGGGATAGTTGATTCAATAACTTTTATTTTTCAAAAAAAAAAAAACTAACTTTTGACCATTTTTTTGTAAATATGGTCGAATAAGGAGATCTTTTAGATACTTCTGAGACGCATCTTTGTAGTTCTAAAACAATTTTTTTCCTCTCTTCTGACTATTCAAATTTATAAACTCTCCATTGTGATATCATTGACTAATCCTTTTGTTCATTACGTCATCTTGAGAAATTTTTCGAACTATTCTAGACACACATGCACATTGACACTTGATTATGTCCAGTAAGTTAAGATTTTGCGATATTGAGTTCTGAAACATCATTTAAGGGTAACAACCGAAGGCAGTGGTCTTGTTTAAAAATTTATATAATAATAATAATAATAATAATTTTGTGTGTTATGACCAAAACTCTTACTTAGTAGCCAAGCCTCATGTCTTCGTAAGCATAGAGTGTTGGCGTAAAACGGTGGAGTCTGGATAAGAATAAAGTGCAATTCCATAGCCTCTTTAACTCGAGCAATTAAGTCAGAGGGGTGCTTTAACACCTAATGCCCTAAGACCAACTGGTTTGGGAGTTATTGACCCAAAGCTTGTTATATGGGTTAAAGAGAAAGCTTAAGGGAATTGTACTTAAAAAAAACATTTGCAATCCAAGTAATTAAGCCCGTAGGAGTGTTTTAACACTTAATGCCCTAAAGCCAACTGGTTTGGGAGTCATTGGCCTAAAGCTCGCTACATGGATTAAAGATGGAATATTTTTCCAATTTTTTTGTATTAAAAAAAGAAAATAAAGAATGAAACTGCTGCCTAAGGAAAAAGCTCTGGTGAGATTTCGGAATGAAAATGTTGTTTGATTTCAATTGAATCTCATAGTTATCGTGTTGATCTTTATTGAGCATAAGAAAGTTTGATTGATAACTCAATTGATGACTGGTTGCCAAAGGGTGAGAAAAGAGGTATAGGAGAGTTTGTCTATTTGGTAGTGTGGAGATTTGAATTTGAGTTTTTATTATTTTCGCTTTAATTGCTAGGGACTAGCAATAAGCTGGTTGGGAGGGGGGGGGGGGTGATTAACACTGAAAAATGTATGTTTACTAAGGTATAATATCATCATTTTACACTTCCAATATGATTAATTCCCCAATTTAGACATTATTTCGTTTGTTCGCTTAAATAAATGTGTTGTGTTGTAATCAGTGTGTTTTTCTTTGTATTTCAGAGGTAATTCGATCAATTCAGAATCATGGAGAAGTCAGATGGCAAAACAAACATCGTTTTCAAGTTTCAAATGTCAATAAACTTTAGGAAGACCATGAAGGGTATTTTTATAATTATCTAAATTAACTACTAAGCTTGTCATAAAATGTAAATCAATTAAAATTAAAACTGGGGCTAAGGATCCACTGTTGGTAATTCGAATATGATCCAATTATTAATATTTAGTCCAGATTAATGGGATGGTATTCCACTCCACTGACCACTCTCTCATAGATGTGGGTAAAAGTACACACTGTGCTAGACAACATCAGTCTATCTACAGTGAGTCAAAACTCCACAAAGATTATAGGGGATAAACCACTCTCTGATAGATATGGGTAAAAGTACCCACTGTGCTAGACAATATCTGTCTATCTACAGTGAGTCAAAAACTCCACAAAGTTCAGAGGAGAGAAAGCATAAAAATAATAAACTTACCATAATTGGATTATATTTTCTATACCAACAGTATCACCTTTGGCCTCAGCTATATAAAATTAGACAGACATAAATTAACTAAAAACAACTATTTTATTTAAACTGAGAACTTGAGAACAAAAGAGAGAGAATTTCATAAATCTAACATCAGATTTAGATTCAGAACATGAATATTAGGGGGGAGAGGCCCCTATTTATATAAAATACGGATTAAAATTGACCATCGGATGAATTTAGAATGGAGCATCCAGATTTCACCACGTCATCAGTGAACAGTAACCCATCCATGAGGGAACAGTAATGCATCCTAGAGTAAACAGTAACGCATCGTGAGTAAATAGTGAAAGTCAACTATGAACAGTAAAAGTCAATTGTGAACAGTGAAAGTCAATTGTGAACAGTGAATTGTCAAAATTGCGAAAATGCCCTTCGTGGTCTTCTTAAGGTTTTTTGACATTCTTAACTTGAAAACGATGTTTGTTTTGCCATATGACTTCTCTATAATTCTGAATTGAACGAATTACCTCTGAAATACAAAGAAAAATAAACTGATTACTACACAACACATTTATTTAAGCGAACGAACGAAATTTTATCTAAATTGGGGAATTAATCATATTGGAAGTGTAAAATGATGATATTACCCCTTAGTAAACATACAATTTTCAGTGTTAATCACACCCCCCCCCCCAACCAGCTTATTGCTAGTCCCTAGCAATTATAGCGAAAATAGTAAAAACTCAAATTCAAATCTCTAAACTACAAAATAGACAAGCTCTCCCATACCTCTTTTCTCCCCCTTTGACAACCAGTCATCAATTGAGTTATCAATCAAACTTTCTTGTGCTCAATAAAGATCAACATGATAACTTTTATATGAAATCAAACAACATTTTCATTCCAAAATCTGACCAAGGCTTTTTCCTTAGGCAGCAATTTTATTCATTTTTTTAATACAACAAAATTGGAAACAAACATTCCATCTTTAATCCATGTAGCGAGCTTTAGGCCAATGACTCCCAAACCAGTTGGCTTTACGGCATTAAGTTTTAAAACACTCCAACGGGCTTAATTACTCGGATTGCAGATGTTTTTTTTTAGTACAATTCCCTTTAGCTTTCTCTTTAACCCGTGTAACGAGCTTTGGGTCAATGACTCCCAAACCAGTGTGTCTTAGGGCATTAGGTGTTAAAGCACCCCTCGGACTTAATTGCTCGAGTTAAAGAGGCTACAGAACTGCACTTTATTCTTATCCAGAATCCACCGTTTTATGTGAACACTTTATGCTTACTGAGGCATGAGGCCCGACTACTAAGTAAGAGTTTTGGTCACAACACACAAAATTATTATTATTATTATTACTATATAAAATTTAAAATAAGACCACTGCCTTCAGTTGTTACCCTTGAATGATGTTTCAGAACTCAATAGCGTAAAATCTCAATTTACTGCACATAATCACGTGTCAATGTGCGTGTGTGTCTAATATATTTTGAAAAATTTCTCAAGATGACTTAATGAACAAAAGGATTAGTCAATGATATCACAATGGAGAGTTTATAAATTTGAATAGTCAGAAGAGAGGGAAACAAAATGCATTAGAACTACAAAGATGCATCTCAAAAGTAACTAAAAGATCTCCTTACTCGGCCATCTTTACAAAAAAAAAATGGTCAGAAGTTAGTTTTTTTTTTTTTTTGAAAAACAAAAGTTATTGAATCAACTTTCCCCTCCCCCCAACCATAACGTGACATTGTCCCCAATGTCATTAGAAAGAGGAAAGGTTTAGAAGATATCATCTTAACAACTTGAAAGACAACAAAATCCTGCAAAACAACAAAAGAAATACAAATATAGAAAAATAAAATGCATAAAAACCATGGGACAATCACAAACTGAGATTCAGATCAATTCTGCATTACTTGTTCTCTTCAAAAATCAAAAGTAAACAGCAATAATTACAAAAGACATAAAATGCGAAAGGAAAAAGATAATAAAAACAAAAGAATATTTACTGGTAGTTGTGATTGTGGCTCACATCTTCCTCTTGTTTTACGTCCAGAAACGGCTTTAACGCCCTCTATGGATCCGGTATATGCTTCCCATCCAGTTTTCTTATAAATTGGCAAACAGAGTCTTTTAAAGTCAGATTCCCAAGACTATATTCTGCATGTTTTCGGCTTGGTTTCCTGCTGGATGTCTAAGCCATGTTGTTATTGAATGTGGGTGATTGAGATCTCCTAACTAATATACCACTAGATGTTCGAGACCAACGTCTCATGCAAATTTAGTGAGGGTTCATGGAGGTGAAATACACAAAAGTAAAGAAAATAAAAGAAAAAGTGATAAAAATAACAAGATGCAAAATTCTAGGGGTGTAAATGAAAATATGTACAAGTATTACGGTAAAAGTGCAAATAATTTTAAATATAGGGACTAAAGTAAAAATATGATAATTACAGTGACTGATATGTAAAAATGAAAAATAAAATGACCTATATGCAAATGCAAACTAGATCTAAGCTAAAAAGCAAATAAAAAGTTAGAGGACTAAAATGCAAAAATGTGATTAAAGATAACAAGTGTTTTTTTTTTAAAGTGAATGAAGTTTATGATTGAGATGAGTGTTGAAAAATGAATACAAAATAAGAACAAAGAAGATAAAAAAAAATAGCAACACTAAAATAAAATTAAAAAGAAATTACTTCTACAAAAAAAAGGCAGACTTACCTCCCCAGCAGCGGTGCCAAAAACTTGACACGTCCTAAAGAAGTGTTCATACTCTCAAGTATAAGAGTGTCAAAGTAATAAATTAACCGGTAAGACTGTGTCGAACCACAGGGAGGTTGTTCACTTGTCCTTGTAGAATTAATTATCTAGATTAATTACTAAGCTTGTTATAAAAATGTAAATCAATTAAAATTAATACTGGGGCTAAGGGATCCACTGTTGGTAATCCAAATATGATCAAATAATTAATATTTAGTCCAGATTAATGGGATGGTATTCCACTCCACTGACCACTCTCTGATAGATGTGGGTAAAAGTACTCATTGTGCTAGACAACATCAGTATATCTAAAGTGAGTCAAAACTCCACAAAGATTAGAGGGGATAAACCACTCTCTGATAGATATGGGTAAAAGTACCCACTGTGCTGGACAATATCTGTCTATCTACAATGAGTCAAAAACTCCACAAAAATCAGAGGGGAGAAATCATAAGAATAATAAACTTACCATAATTGGATCATATTTTCCATACCAACAGTATCACCTTTGGCCCCAGCTAAATAAAATTAGCCAGACATAATTTAACTAGAAAATAGCTATTTTATTTAAACTGAGAATTTGAGAATAAAAGAGAGAGAATTTCACAAATCTAATATCAGATTTGGATTTAGAACATGAAAATTAGGGGGGAGAGGCCCCCTATTTATACAAAATACGGATTAAAATTGACCATCGGATGAATTTAGAATGGAGCGTCCAGATTTCGCCACGTCATCAGTGAACAATGATAGTGAACAGGAACCCATCCATGAGCGAACAGTAACGCATCCGAGAGTAAATAGTATTGCATCAACTGTGAACAGTAAAAGTCAACTGTGAACAATGAATAGTCAAACTTAAGAAAATACCCTTCGTGGTCTTCTGAAGGTTTTTTGACGTTCTAAACTTGAAAACGATATTTTTTTAGCCATCAGACTTCTCCATGATTTTGAATTGATCGAATTACCTCTGAAATACAAAGAAAAAATACACTGATTACTACACAACACATTTATTTAAGCGAACGAACGAAATTATGTCTTAATTGGGGAATTAATCGTATTGGAAGTGTAAAATGATGATATTATCCCTTAGTAAACATACACTTTGCAGTGTTAATCATACAACCAGGCTCTGATACCAATTGTAGGGAAAAAAAGGTTCAAAACGCAATGGAAGCGTGATAAAATCAAAATTAGGGTTTGCGTATAAATATTTTTTTTCCCTTTTATGCAACGAGAACCTTTACCCTAGATTAATTGATGTATATAAAAAGTATCGTACCTTTTTTTTCGTGACGATTGAACCAGCGTCGAATTGAATTCACAAGATCTTCTAATTCAATCACGAACGTCAATCACCTAGGAGTGTGGGCTCCCTTTCTTTAAATTGTAAACTTGAGGATGGAAACAAACAAAATCTTCTTCTTTGTTAGTTACAAATATCCTCCAAGAGAAAAATCAAAAATGTCCGGCCACTTGTGAATTATCAATTAATTTGATTGAAACTCGCATGAACCTTGATTCGATGTTGTTCACAAAACCCTTTTGATGTAAAGGATACTAGTGTACTATAGAAAACAAAAACGTTCTCTTTTTCTCTTTTCTCCTTTGCTGAATTCCACACCCTATGTCTTAGAGTTGATTGAATTTTGTCTAGAGTAAAATACCGTATTTTCTCTCTCAAAATTCTCTCTTGCCAAGCGAAATTCTCTCTTAGAAAACTCTTAGGTTGGCCGAAATTTTCACTCTAAAAATCATAGGGCTGGCTGAAATTCATAGAAGAGGAAGAAAAATCTTCGGATGATGAAGAAAGAGTTGCAAACTTCATTGCCTTCGCAACATCTCATAATGGCAAGGAAGTTGTGAGTGACAAGGAAGAAGTAGATGACTCTAGTGATGAGAGTACCTCTTCTAACTCTAGGTTTTATATTGATGAGGAAATGGACTATATAGACTTCATAAAGTTTTTTGAAAAGTCTAGATTGAAAAAGAAAAAAGAGGTTCAAGAGTTGAAAAAGAAGAATCTAGAGTTGACTTTCAAGATTACCAACTTGAGTGAAAAGGTAAAGAGTGGAAAAGAGTTAGAAGAGAGTTTAAAGTTGGAGCTTGTGATCACTAAGAAGAGTGAAGAAAACTTGAAGATTGAGCTTAGAGAAGCAAAATAATTGATAGCCAAGATGACATCCGGAACCGAGAGACTTGACAAGATGCTATCATGTGGGAAGAGTCCTAATCATAAAATTGGCTTAGGATATGTGGAAGGTAAGGATGCCACTTCCTTGAAGAAGACCATCTTTGTCAAAAGTCAAGAGGTCAAAGAGACTCAAGGTTCACACCAGCAAATGAGATCGAATGAAGTTGGAGAATCTTCAAAGCAAGCTCAAATGAAGGCTCAAACAAATTCTCAAGCTAAAGCTCATCCACCAAGAGCTAGAACACATCATACAATACCTCAACTACCAAGGAGCCCTCAAATTCAACAAAGAAGTTTTCACCCACAACCAAGAAGAGAAGCTAATGTGGCTCAACCACAAAGGATGTTTCAAAGAAGAGATTCGGCTCAACGCCAAAAGACAACTCAAAGGAGAGGGAAGTCTTCCATGCTTGCACAAGGATATGGTATGAATTCTTACTTTACTCCCATTTGTCATTTTTGTGGTGTTGAAGGTCATATAAGGCCGAACTGTTTTAAATTTATTAAGTTGTGTCTTTTTGAAATCATGATTGAGAAGAATATGCTTAGAAGAGCTAAAATGCATGCACCTAGGAATTTTAGAGTCAATGAACCCAAGGCTCCTAGAAATGACAATGTTGCTACTAGGTGGACTAGAACAAATGAGTTTGTTTGCCATGTGGCCCAAGTGGCGTTGAAGGCGAAAGCCTCTAACACTTGGTACCTTGATAGTGGTTGTTCTAGGCACATGACCGGAAACAAGAGTTTCTTTGAAACTTTTGTGATGGAGGATGGTGGATTTGTCACCTTTGGTGATGGTTCATGTAAGAAGGTTCTAGGAAAAGGAAACATTTCCATCCCCGGTTTGCTCTCCTTGCCTAATGCTCTCTATGTAGATAGCTTGCAAGCCAATCTCATTAGCATATCACATTTAAGTGATGAAGGGCTTTCGGTTTTGTTTGGAAAAGTTGATTGCTCTATTCTAAGAGAAGATGGACATGTTCTATTGAAAGGCAAGAGATCAAGTGACAATTGTTATTGTCTTGATTCTAATGGCATTTCTTGCAATTTGTCTAGTTGTGATCAAGTTGAATTATGGCATCAAAGGTTAGGTTATATGAATTTCAAAGACTTGAAAGTTCTTGAGAGGTTGAAAGTTGTGAGAGGCCTTCCTAAGTTTGGAAATAGGATTGAGGGAGTTTGTGGATCTTGTCAACAAAGAAAGCAAACTAAGAGTGTGCATAAGAAGGGTAAGTACCTTGCCACTAAGGAGCCATTAGATCTTCTTCATATGGACCTTATAGGTCCCATGCAAACCGAGAGTCTATGTGGCAAGAGGTACATTTTTGTGTGTGCGGATGGTTCTTCTAGATTTACTTAGACTTACTTTCATATAGAAAAATCTGAAACGTTTGAAACTTTTAAAATACTTTGCACTAAAATTCAAAATGAGAAGGATTCTCACATAAAATGCATTAAGAGAATTAGGAGTGATCATGGTAGAGAATTTGAGAATGCTAGCTTTGAAAACTTTTGTGATAGTCTTGGCATTTCCCATGAGTTCTTAGCTTCTCGAACTCCTCAACAAAATGGGGTAGTAGAGAGGAAGAACAGAGTCCTCCAAGAGATGGCCAGTGTGATATTGCATAGCAACAATGTGCCTAGGAATCTTTGGGCTGAAGCTGTCAATACAGCTTGTTATATAAGCAATAGGGTTTTTCTTAGGCCCGGGACTAGGCAAACCTCCTATGAATCGTGGAAAGGAAGGAAGCCAAATGTTAGCTACTTCCACTCATTTGGAAGCAAGTGCTACATTCTAAATGACCGTGATCAACTTGGCAAGTTTGATGCTAAGAGTGATGAAAGGATTTTCATTAGCTATGCCCTAAATAGTAAGGCCTATAGAGTTTTTAATTTGAAGACATGAAGTGTTATGGAATCATATAATGTGGTCATAGATGATTGTAGACCTAAGGTTAGTAACCATGATGAGGAGATTAGTGTGGTTGATGATACTCCCTCGGTATAGATTGATGAGATTTCTAGTGATGAAAAATCTAAGCTTGAAAAAGAGGTCACTCAATCTCTTGATAGAGATCCTACTTTGGTCTCTAAGGAACCCGCTCCTGGGGTTAGGCATTGACACGTCCTAAAAAAGTGTTCATACTCTCAAGTATAAGAGTGTCAAAGTAATAAATTAACCGGTAAGATTGGGTTGAACCATAGGGAGGTTGTTCACTTGTCCTTGTAGAATTAATTATTTAGATTAATTACTAAGCTTGTTATAAATTGTAAATCAATTAAAATTAAAACTAGAGCTAAGGGATCCACTGTTGGTAATTCGAATATGATCCAATTATTAATATTTAGTCCAGATTAATGGAATGGTATTCCACTCCACTGATCACTCTCTGATAGATGTGGGTAAAAGTGCTCACTGTGTAAGACAACATCTGTCTGTCTATAGTGAGTCAAAACTCTACAAACATTAGAGGGGATAAACCACTCTTTGATAGATATGGGTAAAAGTACTCACTGTGCTAGACAATATCTGTCTGTCTACAGTGAGTCAAAAACTCCACAAAGATCAGAGGGGAGAAACCACTCTCTGATAAATATGGGTAAAAGAACCCACTGTACTAGACAATATATGTCTATCTACAGTGAGTCAAAAACTCCACAAAGATCAGAGGGGAGAAAGCATAAAAATAATAAACTTACCATAATTGGATCGTATTTTCCATACCAACAATATCACCTTTGGCCCCAGCTATATAAAATTAGCCAGATATAAATTAACTAAAAAACAACTATTTTATTTAAACTGAGAATTTGAGAACAAAAGAGAGAGAATTTTACAAATCTAATATGAGATTTGGATTCAGAACATGAAAATTAGGGAGGAGAGGCCCCATATTTATACAAAATACGGATGAAAATTGATCATCTGATTAATTTAGAATGGATCGTCCAGATTTAGCCACGTCATCAGTGAACAGTGATAGTCAACAGTAACCCGTCCATGAAGTGAATAGTGAACAGTGAACAGTATGTATCCGTGAGTGAACAGTGAAGGTCAACTGTGAATATTTAAAGTCAACTGTGAACAGTGAAAGTCAACTATGAATAGTAAAAGTCAACTATGAAAAGTGAATAGTCAAAATTATGAAAATACCCTTCGTGGTCTTCCTAAGGTTTTTTGACGTTCTAAACTTGAAAACGATGTTTGTTTTGCCATCTGACTTCTCCATGATTCCGAATTGATCAAATTACCTCTGAAATATAAAGAAAAATTTACTGATTACTACACAACACATTTATTTAAGCGAACGAACGAAATTATATCTAAATTGGAGAATTAATCATATTGGAAGTGTAAAATGATGATATTATCCCTTAGTAAACATACAGTTTTCAGTGTTAATCACACCCTCCAACCAGCTTATTGCTAGTCCCTAGCAATTAAAGCGAAAACAGTAAAACCTCAACTCAAATTTCTAAACTACCAAATAGACAAATTCTCCCATACCTCGTTTCTCACCCTTTGACCACCAGTCATCAATTGAGTTATCAATCAAACTTTCTTGTGCTCAATAAAGATCAACACAATAACTATGAGATTCAATTAAAATCAAACAACATTTTCATTCCGAAATCTCATCAGGGCATCTTCCTTAATCAGTAGTTTTATTTATTTATTTATTTATTTTGGTTTTTTTAATATAACAAAATTGGAAACAAACATTCCATCTTTAATCCATGTAGCGAGCTTTAGGCTAATGACTCCCAAACCAGTTGGCTTTAGGGCATTAAGTGTTAAAACACTCCTACGGGCTTAATTACTCGGATTGCAGATGTTTTTTTTTATAGTACAATTCCCTTAAGCTTTCTCTTTAACCCGTGTAACAAGCTTTGGGTCAATGACTCCCAAACCAGTTGGTCTTAGGGCATTAGGTGTTAAAGCACCCCTCGGACTTTATTGCTCGGGTTAAAGAGGCTACGAAACTGCATTTTATTCTTATCCAGACTTTACCGTTTTACGCAAACACTCTATGTTTACTGAGGCTTGAGACTCGGCTACTAAGTAAGAGTTTTGGTCACAACACACAAAATTAATATCGAACTTGGATGTTTTGGACTTTTGGAAGGTCAATATGATTCGTTATCCCGATCTTTCAGTCATGGCCCGTGATATTTTGAGCATCCCGATATCTACAGTGGCATCCGAATCGGCATTTAGTGTTGGTGGTAGAGTCCTTGATCGGTTTCGTAGTTTACTAAAACCTGATGTAGTGGAGGCAATAGTTTGCACTAGAGATTGGATGTAAGGAGAAAATGGTAAACTTTTTATTACTTAGTGTTTACTTGATTAATATTTAAGTATAATAACATTAATATTCATATTATGTAGTGAGTGAAAGTCTTGAAGTGGATGAAGTTGCTGAAGATATTTTGAAATTAACTCTTGAGAACAGTCCAGGTCCATCTATAGAAAGTGCAACATCTCAATTTGGCGATTAGTGATAAAATGGTAAAATCATATACACTAGTTTGTTAAAAGGATTTTTGTTATTTCTTAAACTTCCAAGTTATTATCTAATGTATTAAATTTATCTTGTAGGTTTATGGTCACTGATTTAGCAAGAAGTTTAACATCAAGTTATCAAGGCATCAAGAAGAATTAATTGTTATGTTTGTTAAATGTTTTGGTTTTTGAATATTTGATTCCTTTTATTTTATTTTGAACATGTGGACTTGTATTTGTGGACTTAATTATGGACGTGTATTTGTGGACTTCATTATGGATTTATATAGTTTTGAAATTCGGTTTTGAGGAATATTGTTCTTTGTATTCATTTGATTATCATTTATATTTTGTGGTATTGGTTTGTAAATTGATTTTATTTGATTGATTATTTTATTTTTAATGTATTTTAGTGAAATTAATATTAACAGGTTAAATGGGTTGTGTAAACAGGTTAGTTAAACGGGTCATTTGACACGACACACCGAACCCGTTAATTAAACGGGTTATTCGTGTCGTGTTCGTGTTGACCCATTTTTATTCGTGTCGTGTTTGGGTCGAAAGGGTCTGACCCGTTTAATAATCGTGTCGTGTTCGGGTTGGTCCAAAAATAATCGTGTCGTGTCCGGGTTGACCCAAACACGACCCGTCAACCCGTATTGCCACCCCTATCTGAGAGTCTGATAGAAAGAAAAAATAAAAAATAGAAGGGTTAGGAACTTAGGGTTATATATATATATATATATATATAGTTGGTTCATTTCGGTTCAAACCGGTTTTGAAAAACAAAAACCGGATTGAACCAAAAATGGTTTGAACCGAGAGTTTTTAGATTTTTTAATTTTTAAACCAATTTAAACCGAAAAGAAACCATAAACCGAATCAAATCACCTTTTTTCGATTCGATTCGGCTCGATTCAGATCTGAACTTGTTGCCCACCACTATTTACCGTATGGTACATCATTCCTTTTCATAGAAGGACAATGTCAATTCAAACACTGACATCACATCAACATTTATAATTTATATTTAAATCAATATCTATTCTTTCTCTCTCCCTATCTCTAATACACACGTCCTGACACACACTCTCTATAAGTCACGTCCAAATCCCAATTCCATTTAAGGTCCCAAATCCTAATTCTCTCTCTTCTCCTAATTAATAACTAGAACAAATTATACCAAACTCTCTGAGGTTTGTTCTTTTACATACGAAAACAATTTTACCGTTAATTGACACCCACCTCCTCTGCCGTTAGGGGGTTTTACTGTTACGTGTGAGATTTGACTGTTAAAAATAAAAATAAAAACATAAATACCCTTGATTCATCAAAATGAAAAAATAGAAACAAATCTAAAAAAAATCAAAATCTATTTATAAAAAGAAAAATAAATATTTTTTTTCAAAGAATATAATTAAAATTTTAATTTGTTTTTAATATTTTTTATACAGATAAATTGATATCAAGGGTGGAGATCAAATTTTTTTAAAATATATTTTAAATTTTTTTCGAAGATAAACATAGATGGAGATCACAATTCTTAAAAAAAAGGATCAAATTACAAAGAAAAGAAAATGAAAACTAGAAAAAATAAGAAGATGAATATCCATGGAGTTTGAATGTCTAATAGGAGATAATAAAAAAGATCAAATTAAAAAAAAACGAAAACTATAAAAATGAAGAATATGAACATCTATGGAGTCTGATGGAGATCCCGGAAATAAAAAGAAGATGATCAAACCAAAAAAAAACTGAAAAATTAAATAGAAAAAAAAAGATGAACATGGATATAGAGATCACATAATTAAAAAAATAATGTAGATGAACATCGATGATCCCAGACCACTTTTAATCTTTACAAAATACATGGTAAAACAAAAACAAAACACTGCTCTCAATAATCCAAGCTTTAATCAGATCCACCAAACACACACACACATGTAATAAAACCCCTATCCAACCCTATCAATTTCTAGGTTTATTTTTTTTTTCTAAAAGAACCAAAGTCAAAACTTACAAACCCAACTCTAATCGTCTCCGGCCGGACCATCTTCTATCTGGACAAAATTTTGCACCGCTCCATCTCTGAGCACTCTCCATTAGTCCATCTTCTGTCGTTCCATCTCTGATGAGATAAAGATTAGAGATGAAAAGATCTCTATCCCTTTATTAATAGTATCTCTATCTCTGTTTTTTTTTCATTTGATGTGGAATTTTTTTTTCTAGATCTTTTTTTTTTCAAATCGATTACATAGTTCTTTAAAATAAATACTTTTTTCTATTGTTTTTTTAGATATTTTTATTTTGTTAATATTTAATTTAAAATTATAAAATATTCTGACATGCATTAAATGAATTTGACGTGTACAATATATAAAGTGTTAAGGACAAAATTACCCTTCCTCACAAGGTCAATAGTTAGATTAGACGTTCGTTGATTGACGATAGGAGAGACGAGTGTCGATTAATAATAAAGTTGTTTCCGAGTGTAAAAGAGAAAACCTCAAAGGAGTTTGGTGTAATTTGTTCTAATAACTATTTTCGTCTCTTGAAATTCTTAATTATAAAAATATTCATATTAAATTTTTTAGCTCAGATATTTTTTAGTTAAAATTTATTTTTTCTAATTAAAAAGTTAGAGTTTTGGATTTTTTAATTCATAATTTTAATTTAGTATTTTGTTATTTTTTACGATTTTATATTTTTGATTGCAATTTATTATTTATAGTGTTATATTACAATTTATAAAGTTTCACTTTAACCAAATTTTATGATTATTTAGTTTACAATATCAAACAACCATACATCAAGGCCAAGAGAGACTATGTTTTCATACTGATGTAGAACAAGTGGTTGAGTCCTACATGGCTTGGTGAGACCATCTTAAATCTAAGATTAAATGACCTTAATTGAAAGGAATCGGTGAGATCTTCAGAAGTCAACACCTTTGGTGTTGAGGCACGTCCATTTTCGGCCAAATTCCAGCATTTAGGCCCCGAAATCACAATTCTTTCCTTTTTGGAAAATTTCCATTTTTTGTCATAAGTTAACTTTGACAAGGCAGAATCGTCTACCGTTAATTCCGGCTTGTTTATGGTCGTTAGTATATTTTATTTCCGTAACTTTTGTGATTTCGCTATTTTTGGCAGTTTCGCTATTTATGGCAGTGTCGCTATTTATGGCAGCTTTTGATATGTAATCCTGTTTCTTGTCCAACAAGGATTCGGGTTAGGGTCTTTCGTTTTAAATAGCCTTGTAAGTCGAAAGGCTCAAATAGCTTATTATTCAATAGAATTTCTAAGGTTTTAACTTTATTCTGGTGGATTCCAGTTTTTCAAAAGAATTTAGACGTCGGTCTAATTCTAGTTACGTTTTCACTACGTCACATACTTTGGGAAAGAAAATATGTGTGAGTGGATCAAGTTCTCCATGTAATGTTAGAGATGAGGGTTCAAGTTTGTTTTCTTCATCATAAAGATTTGAAATTGGGAATGTTGACACTCCATCATATATTAATACTCCATCTTATGAACGTGATCCTGGATTACGTCGTAAAATAAAGTTTAAAAATGCTTATTTTTATTTACGTTTCATTTTTTAAGGGAATAAAAAATAATGTTGTCTTATTGAAAGTTTATGTACGTTGTTTAATATATGTATTTTTAAGCATAAGACTCATTATATCCGTTTATCTAGCTAAGTGTATTTTTGTTTTTCAGTAAATGAAATTTTCTAGTACTGTCGAAGTTTACTTTATATATATATATATATATATATATATATATATACTAGTATGAGAGGCACGTGCGATGCACGTGCAAAATTTGTATTTTTTTTAAACGTCTATTTTTTCGAAAGAGTAGTTAAAAAACATTATATAAGAAAGTAAAGTTGGCATCGTAACTGTAAAAGAATAAGAGAAAAAATCCCAAGAATAACAAGAAAATTGAACTAAAAATATTAAACATTAAATATAATATATGTATGTATTTTTTATATAATACAAACCTATTTGTAACATATTTACAATCATAAACTAACTTAGAGTTCAACATTACTAACTAAGCTTTAAAGGTATGTACAAACAAAAGATGCAACATTAGATGTACCTGTTTTCAACATATTGAACTAAGCCAGATTATGCTTTAGATTTTAGTTTAGAGATATTTACAATATGATTGATATATGCTTAGTTTATTTCAAAACTATCGAAAAGTTGAACAACATTCTGTTTAACCTTTTCTTCTCCAGCATATTGTTGTTTCCAACTTTTGATTCGGATGATGTATTCTTTGTAGCTAGAAATGTGTGCTAAACTTTCAATATCAACCCTTTCATCCTAATGAAAATAGAAATATTAATGAGAAAAGAAATATTAATAATATAAAATAAATATTATAATTGTGTATTAAAGATTATATTTCTAGTGTAACATACCTCTGAAGTGTTTTCCATAAGTTGCTTTGAAGAGCAACCTAAAAATTTCTCTGTGTTCTCTCCAAATATTGTTGCAGGTAACACTCCATAGGAATCGGTGAGCTGAACTTGTACAACACATCTGTGAGATATATAAGCACTACGTAAATAATGAACCTTAAATAATAAACAATAGAAATTGTTAGACGATATCGATGAAACCCATACAACTTGTTCATCATATAAAAATCATAATAATCAATGGAATAATACCTCTGATTTGTACAATTTTTATAATCATAATGTGTCAGTATACAATACTGAAAATACTTTGGTTAAACTCTTCATATTTATATTTTGATGCATGATTATTTAGATTGATAAAATGTGTAAATGTCAAAGTCTATTATAAGAGCTAAATTTGACAGTAAAAGGAAAAAAATAACATCAATTTGATATCAATTTCATATATTGTATAATGACTGTAAAATTAAGATATTATAAATACCTTGGGATAGCTTTAGCATTTTGGCTTTTGCACTAACGACAGTAAAAATACATATCGAAGTCGGCTCCTGTCTTTTTGTAACATTTTTCACAAGCCATGTACCAAAATGTTTGATGTAGATCACTCAGTAGAATTTGTTCTTTGATCCAATGGTTCAATTTCTTAAAGGTGGATAATAATATCTGTTATTTTGTTGAAAACTTAAATAAATAAAAAAGGGTAGATATATGTGATAATAAAGCAATACCATTTCAGCTGAAGTTTGCATTGTACTGATAGGAACTGTTGGTTGATTTATGGGCATTGTTGATGCTTGTGAAAAAGTAAGACAATCTTTTTCAACAACAGTGGATTCAAGATACATTTTGTTTTCATCTCGCCTGTATAATAAATAGATAAGTGTAGGGAATAAAATTAAATTATAAAGAATCAATAATCAGATAGGAGATAATTATTTTTTTAAAGAGTTTACCAAGTACTAGAGCATATGTTTTAGGCAGATCAGGATCTATCATGATACAAGCTGATGCTTTTGTATGTAACGACTACTCTATTAAAAAAAAATTGTTATTACGCATAAGTTTAAAAATATAAGAATGATTTAATGGTTATAATTGTAACTTACTGTTATAAGAGACAACTTTCAAACGTATTGCGACTATAACAGGCTTTGTTGCAATATGATTTAAGATAGCAGCGCCTTCATTGTCAACAAATTTATCTCATAGAGTTAAGAAAAGTGGTTGCTTTCTGAAAATGAGATTTATATGAATTTATTATTTATCACGAAAAAAAAAAGTTTAAATGATATTTACTATAGGAAGTATCAATTTTGATTGATAAGGGTTACTTCTTGAATAGAGCTTGTACTGAAAGATGTCTATGTATATCTTGTTGGTTGTACATCTATTGCCAATGCAATGATATCTGTAAAATAGTGAATATAAATGTTAGAAAATTGGAATTAATGAAAATTGGATAATATAAGAATGAATAGATATGTTAGTATCTTACCAACTTGAGCAAAAGTATCGGTTTAAGTGTCTAAACGGCTGAAAGGAGCAAAAGAGAATTCTGGTGTATTTTTTGAAGTGCTCGCAACATCTTCTTTTTCAATTTCTTCAACCATTGTTCCGATATCAATAATCCATTGGTATTCATTCTGCACAACTCTATGATCAGGCGAGATAGGTCTAACACTTGCATTTGTGATATACTTCTTAAATACTATCAATGTGTCTTTAAATGCGTGTATGTTTTTGTCAAAGATGGTTGCCTGAATTCTTGTTCCCTACAAAAAGATGGAAAATGATATTTAAATACACATTGAAAATCAGATAGTTGTTGAATTAATGTAAAAGATGTGAATAGTATAAACTTTGAAAAACAACCCAATTTAATGATTAATTTATAATGAACTTTTGCTCACCCCCCTTGAGGGTGGGTGTGTATTACCCCCCATCTTGCATGGATGATATGTGTCCAGGAAGGGTAAATTTGTCCCAAAGATGACAATGTTTGGATAAATTTATCCCCTCCATGGACACATGTCATTCATGCAATAGTGAGGTAATGCTACCCACCTTGAAGGTGGGTGAGCAAAAATGGACTCAATTTATAATTGACAAAAATTATTAATAAGTAAATAAAATTAATAACATATCTTGTATTTTGTAAGCTAAGAAATTTATTTTTAATTAAAGTACGAGATAATTGAAAACTAAAATACGAAGCTTAATGAATCAAAATATGATCAAAGATTATCAAAGCTTTCAACAAACTGAAAGTAGAGTAGTCATGGTTATCACAAATGATTAATGATACAATAGTGTATCGTTAATTAAGAAGAAGATGAAATTAGTGAGTATTAGAGGAAAAAATAAATAAATGAAAAGTATCAAATGTGACAGATAAAATTTGATATAATAAAGAAGAAGATGATAGGATCTAAAGTGATAAGATTTTGGATAAAAGTAAAACAAAAAAAAATGAGGTCCACACAAATTAATGGTAGGTGTCTATCTGATATCTAGTGTGCACCTAAACCCAAAAAATATATATTTACAAATTTTAAAAAAAAAATTATAAATTAGGACTATTTTTAGATAATACGAAATGAGTAAAAAATGAGAGGTTTGAAATGATTAGAAATTAGGCATAAAGTTGGTAATGAATAAGTAATGAATTATTAAATATGTATAATGTACCTGAGTATCAATTAATATGAGATGCTGATATTTGGAACTATTTTGTCGTGCTTTTCTTGGCATACTCTTTTCAGCTACGAACACTATTGTTGTCCATTTTTTGGTTGTATGACGTATGTCCTGAATAAACTTTGTTTGAGTAGACATATTTAATATATGTTTAGAGACAATATATAAATAAAATAATTACGTTTATACATTCTAAATAGCATGAAATTGTTAAAAAAAAAAGAACATAAGGATCAAATAAGTAGTACCTATTGAAAAGAGAATGTTTAACTATTCATATATATTATTCATGTGATATCAATATGTATGAATCGTATCAATATTTTGATAGATTAAGATGTTTTCGTTTTACACAAAGCATCAATAATTGAGTAGTACCAACTGAGAATAGAACATTAAACATTTATTTATATCCAACTACGTACTAATCATTTGATAGTGATCTACTTAAGTTTAATACATCATGGTAAACAATGTTCTTAGTGTTTTTGTAATCAAGTAGATCATTATGAGTAGGTCGAATCAACATTTTAATAGGTTACGATGTTTTTGCTCTAGACAAAGCAACATATAGTTGACCATGTGAGAATACAGGCTCAAGTAAATATATTCTGATGTAGTCTAAAGTTTGACCCTGAGCTTTGTTTATTGGCATAGCAAAACTAAGTCTTATAGGAAATTGAGTTCTTTTAAATGGGAATCCATTTTTTTCGCCTTCAATAGAAATAAATGGAATTCTCGGTAAAAAAAACTCTTTTTCCTTGATAATGACCATTAACTATCTGTGCATCAATTAAGTTTGGGCTAAATCTACGACAAATTAATCTTGTACCATTACATAATCCTTTAGAAGGATTAATATTTCTTAGTAATATTATCGGACAATTTTCCTTAAGCACTAATAGATGAGGAGGAAATCCACTTGGTGTGAAACTGTTTAAAAAGTCTTCTTGAATGGCTTGTTCGTTTTTGTCTATAGTTTCATCAAAGCATCACCAAGAAATTGTTCAATTAGTAAATTATTGATATCATCAACATAATCATTTTTTGGAGTTAAGATTGCTCGGTTAGTCATTGTATCTATATTTTTAAAGTAATCATTTAAATTTGGAAATACAACATTTATTAAAGCTTTTACTACATGTCATCTTCATTATATGGAATAATCATAGATGTAGGTATTTTTATTTTTCCACTATTAGTGATTGGTTCTTTTCCATCACCAACGCGTAATAAAAAGTTGTTGAAATATGGGTCCAATCTAGCACGCATATTTTCAGTTAATGAAATTTTTGTAAGTAGCGGCCATAAGTATGATTTTACAATACTGGCATCAATTATTTCTTCTTTCCTTCTTTTTGAACAACTGGCAAAACTTGTCTAAAATCACCACAAAAAACAATGACTTTACCGCTAAAAAGTTGCTTAGAATCATTGATATCTTGTAACATTCTATCTAAGGCCTCTATTGCTAGTCAATGAGACATAGGTGCTTCATCCCAAATTATTAACTTTGTATGTTGTAGTAATTTTGCTCTAGATTGTTTACTAACACTACAGGCCATATTTTTTCAACACTAAGAGGAATCTTAAATCTGGAATGCACTGTTCGACCTCCAGGCAACACAGATGCAGTTACACCAGATGATGATGTAGTAAGAGCAATCATACCTTTTGATCTAAGTGTTGCTAGAATAGCTTTATATAAATATGTTTTACCTGTTCCTCCTAGCCCATCAATAAAAAAAGATGTCGATTGTTGCATGAAAACTTTCTCTTATATTCTATCGTATGCATACTTTTGTTTAGAGTTCAATGATAGTTTTAAGGAAAGATCAGATTCAGAAACAGTTATATCTAATTCATCAGTTATTTCCTTTATGCATTGTTCATCTTCGTTTAATATAATGTCATAGTCAACTAAGTGATAATCATTGATGTTATTACCCATCGATTCGATAACAAAGTGAATATGCTTTAATACTTTCAATTGTGCATTGAAAAAATTTAAACTGGAACGATGATAATCTTCAGACATAGAGACTTCAAATTTCTTCCATAGGTTTCTAGGATTAGCCGATCTACAATAGACTAAGATGGTGGCAAACAACCGTCGAAGAGTATAAGGCATTTGGTATATGCTAGCCTCTTGTAAACATTATTCTAAGGTATTATCTGAATCGAATAATCCATACAAGCAAGCTGACTCACGAAATGATCCAACCTTTACATCATTGAAAATTTTCAAATCGTCGAATGATGTTGCACCTTTTATGTGATTTAGTAGCAACCTTAAATAATATCTTTTGTCTTCTGTTGGTTGTGCTGCCACAATTCTACCAATATCATTACCTCTCTTTCTTGTTGTCCAAATTTTATTTTTTTGGTCCCAAACAAAATGTTCTGGAATGTTTTTGTATAGTAATGTTTGAGTTTGGTTATTGGACTTGTTTAATCTAAAAAATTCAATTAACATAGTCCTAGATGATAAGTCTAATCTTAGTATATTTAAAAGTCTATCTTATTTATAAAGGTAACTAATTGTTTACCTTCAAGATGTAATTGCAATGAATACACAGTTGGATGTATTTCATTTAAAATAAAACCATAGATTCTCCACATAGCCTCTGGAGGAGAAATCCATCTTGCAGATTGAAAGTTGTCTATTTCGTTAATTTGGTTATGTTCACTATTAACACTTATGTTAAATGCTATACAATCATGACCTTTATATATATATATATATATATATATATATATATATATATATATATTTGACTGCCTTTATAGTAGAACATATTTCAACGTTGATATGACAATCAAATTTTGCTACTAAATATGAATTATATGGCACAACCCAACAATTATCTAAAATTGCTCCTCTTACTACTATCTTTTTCCCATCATCACGATGCTTATATTTGGGATATGAAATTTTTTCCATAGGTTGTTATAAAGGAGAATGTTTGAGGATAACGACTCCTACAATTTCCTTGTTTTGTCATACACACGTTAGTTGGATTTAAATTGTCTCAAGGACCATGTATCATATGTTTAATTACAACTTTAACATTTGCTTGTTTTCATTTTTATCTGGGATTTCAGCTGAAACAAATCTATCAAAACTCTCAGGTGCACGGATCTTGGCATTTGGTTTAAGAATTATCAATAAATGAGCATGAGGTAAATCTCTTTTTTGGAATTCAACCATGTATACATACGCAACTACCGCCCCAAAAATCTCTTTTTTGAATAAATCATCTTTTAACTCTTCTAACTTCGCCATAAATACGCATGTAATTAAATCATGCATATTTTGTACCTCGTCATTCACGCCTAATTCTAGTTTTAGTTCATGCTAATTAGGGTTACATGTCATTGTAAGGAAAATGTCCGGTTTTCCAAATCGTTGAACCAATGCTATTGCATCCATGTATCTTTTTTTCATATCTCTAGGTCCTCCAATAAAAGATGATGGCAAAATAACTCGACGACCAACTCTAGATCCTCGATCTTCACCTACTTCAATACTATCAATAATTCCTTGATAAAGTTCAGCACGAATAGCATCTTGTTGATTTCTAAAATAATCTAATCTAGATGTTTCAAGTTTGACATACATATCAACAACATATTGTTGCAGTAATCGTCCTGCATGCAACAATACTGATTTTTCTGTAGGTCTAATTTATAATTTGTAACAATAATATTCTCGACATGAGACTTCATTTTTGAGTGGTGCTATTGGCACACCCACCACTAAACTATTTATACCCCACTTTTTAAATTATTTAGTATTCTTTTTTCCTTTATCAAATTACTTAAACAGACATACAATTTTTATTACAAAAATCTTGTACAAACTAAAACTAATAAAACCCCACTTTTTTTATTTAAAAACCTTAATAACAAAAACTTTAATGACAGATTATTTCAAATCATTTAATATTTACTATTTTTATTTATGTTTTATTTCAGATCTCAATATCATGTTTTCTATATTTTGTATTTATTGATTTATTACTACTTTTGTTTATATTTTTTTTAGATCTCAATCTCATGATTACCATGTTTGATTAATATTTAATGATTTTATTGTTTCACATGTTTGTTTTATTTTTTTTTCTCAAATTCCAGATCCATGTTTACTACTTTTTTTTTCTCTCGGTTTATTTTATTTCAGATCTTCCAAGTATGTATCATTTTTTGGTAGTTTTTATTCTAGATCTTTCAAAGTTAGTTTAATGTTATTTATAAAAAAAAATGAAATCGCATCAAGAAAGCCTAATCTTTGACAACAAAAAAATCACACAAAAACTCTAACTCAATCACTTAAAAAAAACTCATCAAACGATTAATATCACATTCACAATCTACCACCAACAATCCAACCAGCTATATAAAAAAATATATTTAATAAAGATGGTTTTACCATAAATTAGAAGAAAAAACAAATCATGCAAATGGATGTGAGAACTCTGTATATAAAGATTAGAGATGAAGTGCATTTTTTTTTTTGATAAAGATATGAGGTGTATTAAGTTTGAAAAATAACTAAAAGGGTAGTCAAGGAAATAAATAAATAATAATAATAAAATCATATAATTTTATATAGTTAAATCAAAATTTTAAAAAGTGAGGTATAAAATAGTTCTGTAGAAGGTGCGCCAATAGCACCACTATTCATTTTTCCTTTGTTTCTTAATACTTTCCTTTTCTAATAGTTCTGTTTGAGAGGCTATTTGATCTAGAGAATTCAAACTTTCACCAGGGCAATGTGTTCTCTTGTTGTTTTTCCAACTCTTTGAATTCCTCGATGTCAACCACTCTCACTGCATGGAA
The DNA here is from genome assembly GCA_032871835.1 of Dipteronia dyeriana. NCBI lineage: Eukaryota > Viridiplantae > Streptophyta > Magnoliopsida > Sapindales > Sapindaceae > Dipteronia > Dipteronia dyeriana. Next base: position 71,724,909 of record CM065297.1, on the reverse strand, counting down.
ACAACAAAGGATATTGTAAAGGGTCATAACAATAAAAATAATATTCTACTTTGTGTGAAAAAACTGCATGACCATAAACGACAATGTCACAACTTTTACGTTCAACTGAGGACTCATCATCGACCCACGTAGCTGCTACATGAGAAACTAAGGGAGAATTGTAAAGCCTTTGATCAAGCTCGACATCAGATCGAATAAGAATTTTATAGTTATCTAGATCAGAGACACCTCTAAGGTTTCTAAAGAAACGACAATATGGATTTATATGTAATACCTCAATTATTTTCTGTATAGTGAGTAAACTCATCTTAGTTGAACTCTGCATTCGATGTTCCAATTCATTCTGTGTCATAGAAATAGAGTTGTAAATACGATGACTTATTGTTTGATGGTAACATTTTATTGATAAAATGGTAAACTTGTCCTTGCACACGAAATGTATATATACCTTTATTTTACACAAATTCTTATCATATTTCACTCCAAATGAAATGAACCTCAAAAGTGTTATTATACGTGCGAATGTATTTGCGAAACTCTATAGATTCGTTCGAGCTAGAAGTAAAGAGATCAAAAAGGGGCAGAGGCGTATCATTTGATATTATTGAAATGTTTCCATCAGCACAACAAAAACCTTTAGATTCTCTATAAAATCGCTTTGCATGACAGTGTTTACACGAGAATTCTATTGGTAATATATGTGGTTCATAAGCAATATTATCTAAAATAGATAGCATTATATTTTTGCTTCTCGGCACATGTATATGTGCCTTATGTTGTAGAGCATTATTTCTTGGCTCGATTGATGCAGATCCTAAAAAGGAAATTAGTAGTAGTTGTCAATCTATATTGTTATAGAATAAATAACAATTAAAATTTACTATAATAGAGTAATTTTTTCACCGATTTTGAAAGCACTTAAGATGGAAGATTCATTATTTTTATCCATTGATGATTGTGGCTCGAGTTGATGACATGATGCCCCTAAAATATTTAATTAAGTCATTTAATAATGATATTCAATAATTATCAATTTTATAGAATTACTATTGTAGATGTAACTATTATAAGTTTTTCCAAACTAACCTATTTGTTGTTCCATTTGTTTTTCAAATGATTTTTTTTTTGTTTGCCTCACGTCGCCTTTTATTGATTTCCTTTTTTCATCTTCAAGCAAATTTGAGTACCATCTTTTTTTCACTCCCGTTGCTTGACTTTTCGGTTCCATTATGTGGAACAATCTAAATTCAAATAGTACTAACAACTAAAAATAATTATAAAATAAAACATATGAATAATAAAAACATAACTTAATACTAATACTAATATTGGCTTATATTAAACAAAACAAAACATTGAATATATATATATATATATATATATATATATATATATATATATTGCAACGGTATGACGGATTTCAAACGATGTTAAATTTTAAGAGATAGTATTAACTAAAAATATACTTCTCTACACATCAAATAATTGTTAAAATGTTGGGTGGGATTTTATTTTCCCCTTTTTTTTAAGTATTAGAACTATTACAATAGATCGTCGGAACCTACCAAAATCATATAGTAATGTACATTCCGGATATCTACCTTTATAAAGGGACAAAAATCTCTTCATTTTTTTTTAACTTACGGTAGATTTTGATGCGGTCATGTAAAATGACCCAAATGACAATAATGTACATTAAGAAAATATATTAGTAACTTTTAAAAGTAACTTTATATGTTTAAAAAAACATTAGTTTGAACTAATTAGAATTATTATTATTATATATAGGAGATATATATATATATATATGTATATATAGGAGATATAAAACTTTTAAAAAATAAAATACTTTTATGAAGATGTTTGAAAATAGTTTTTTTATATATATAAAAAAAAGCTTTTCTTGATTTAAAAAAAACGTAAGCCTTTTAAATTATTATCTCTTTTGATCATTTAATAAAATAAGTTAGTCAATTTTGAAGTGATTAAGTAAAATTTCACAATTTCTATAGATCTCATAAATTAATTAAACCTTCAAAACTATTATATACAGGGATGGACCCATGTGAAGTTTAGAAAAAAAAATTGATTCTATGTTTAGTGTATATATACATGCTTTTTAAGAATTGTTACAAAAGATTGCTTTTAGTATGGTCAGTACTAGATCCATCTTATTGCATATAGAGTGCTTAGTTCAAGTTCCATTTTGGTATTATTCATTTCAATTTTTTCTTCTAATTTTTTATATTTTATTTATTTTACCATATTTTTTTATTCATTTTCTCTATTCTGTTGTTGTCAATTTCTAAATTATCATTAATTTATATTTACTTAACTCAGTTTTATTTTATATTAAATTATATATTATTATTTAGGATTTTTACTATTTATAACGGTTTTAATTTGACATGTTTAACACATCTAATCAATAAATCCTTAAATTTCATAATTTACTTTATCATATTAAAATAGTCAATCTATTACTATGCTTCATTTTATTTTATCCTTAATATTTTTCTTTATTTTGTAGTTTTTATTCATTTAGAATAATAAATTAATAATTTACCAATAATTTGAACAATAAATTTTTTAAAAACATATTTAGTAATAGTTATTAATAAATTATCTTTGTATAAAGTTAAATTGAATTCTATATAAGTACTAAATAAAATTTCTTATTATAAAATTAGATTGTAATTTATTCATTATTTATATTTTTTTCTTGTATTATTTATGTTTTAATATAGTTTCTTGTTTTATTTCTTTTTTAATGTAAGATTATTTAATTCATTTGAGTAAGTGTTCTACTTATTTTATTTTATCCTTAAAAAACAATTTTACTCTGATCTTAATTTTTCAGTATATTTTCATATAATTGTGATTTTAATTTATTCAAGTCCCTTACTGATTAAAATTTCCAGGTCTACCACTGGTTATATACATTTGAAAGAATTTTCGATTTTATAAATTTACAATTTTGTCACATTTTAAAAAATACTTGTTGTTTTATATAATAAATACTTGTTATTTAATGATTATTTAAAAAAAAAAGCAGTTTAACTATTTATTTCGTATTTAATTATTAATATATTTGGGTCATTCTTTTTGAAAAGAAATAAAAAAAAACTTTTTCTTTTTTTCTTCTAAGGTTTAATTATTAATATATTTGGATCATGTCTTTATGTAGCATTTTCTTTTTCTTTTTTTCATACAAGGTTCAATTATGTGTTTCTTTATAGATCTAAAATTTAAATTTCGGGTTTCACGTTTTATTTTGTTTCCTTGTTTTCTGTTATTTTCTATCATAAAGATTGTATTTTTTTTAAGTATATCTATATTTTAATTTTTAGTTATTTTTTGTTTCTCTTCTAGTAAAAAATAAACTTGTAATAAAAAACCAAACAAGAGAGAGCTCAAGATTGAGGTCTAATTGTCTGCCATTTATAGTTATGTGCTTAGTTATAGTCGCTATGTTGTTCAAATAAAACATAACTTAATACTAATATTTAATAAATGTTAATAGTGAAATTTGGTCAGGGGTTAAAGAGAAATTTTCCACACATAATCGGCAATCATAAAGTCCGAAAAAGTCGTAAAGCCACCCTGCCGGAGCAGGGAAGGCCGGCTCGGCTTCAAGACTACCAGAAAACAAGTCAGGCGCAACCAGGACGAGGACAGATACAAAAGGAAGAAAAACAGAGAACAACCTACAAGAATAGATATACGTACAAAAAAATACAGAGACAGGGGGGAAAGCCTAAACTCTGTACTCAGAACAGGACTAACTTCATTTCCAGTATTCGACAGGCACCGAGTTGCCACCACCCTACACCTTCGAGAGACTGTGAGCATAAAAGAGAGCGATTTGTACTTTAAAGCAATATATCAATAATAAAGCTCACATTTACTAATCAGCCTCTCGTCTACCTATTAAACAGGTCGGGAACCAACGGTACCGACCCCGGCCACCACTTTCGTGATAGTGGTCTCGAGGGTGTTAACAGGAATTTCTCGTCTTGAGCAAATTTCCCGTCAACACTTTCTGACGCCGTCTGTGGGAAACCTCTCACACCACCATCTTTTTACATTCAAAAAGTTTATCATTTCATAGTCATCATGAGGCTCCGCTCCTTGCAAGGGCAGTATGGCAAGTCGGGACAACCTTCTGCTACATCGACAAGAAAGGTCCCGAGGAAAAGGAGAAAATCCGGGCATCATAGCCAGATTCCCACCCAGCCAGCCAGCCACTGTACGGGCTCTGGATCCCCCTCTGGGAAGCCAGGTAGAGCTGGACCAACAAGCGACGGCCTTTATAGAGAACGTTCGCCTTTGACTACTCGCTGAGGGTATCGCTATCCAATAGACGAGTCTCTACAATCAGGGGGAGTCAAGCAGACCTGGGGCTAGGCAACCCGCCTTTGATCGCTTGGGACCTGCCCCTTGGGAATCAACTCGTAACAGAACGAGGCTCCCGACCTCGATCCGGGATAGGCTAGGGCCCATGCCCCATGTTCCTGAAGCGCTGCCACGCTACCAACCAAGACAAGTCAGATCCGCGACAGATGTCCTTCCCTGGGGACGGGAAGAGTTCCTCCACCCAACTACTACAATGAGGGAAGCCTGAGGTAGAGAAGAAGAAAGTCAGCAAAGCCCCTGAGCGAACCCCCTCCGAAGAAGAACAGGTAGAGGTTGCCAGTTCATCAGAAGGATCCAATAGTGAAGAATCCGAGATCGACTCAAGGAAATCTGAAAGCAAGCGACTAAGGGACCAGTTGGTAGAGCTTCAAAAGAGGTCCAATTGATGATGAAGGGGAAATACAAGGAGGACAAGAAAGATCTTCTAAGTGAAATAAAAGCCCCCCTTTCTCCGGGACTGAAGATCCTTTCAGCCACTTAGAGAGCTTCATTCAACAGATGGAGGTCCAGAACACAACCAGGGTCGCTATGTGTTGAATGTTCCCCACTACACTCACGGATTATGCTAAAACCTGGTTTAGGAAGCTACCCGTTGGGAGCGTGGATTACTTTACCAAGTTATCAATCGATTTCTGTTCACAATTCAAAGGAGTTAAGCCCTGACTGAAGAACCCGATCCATCTACAATATGTGATCCAGGAGAGACGGGAAACTCTCCGGGCTTATGTCGAGCATTTCCATAAAGAAGTCATCCAGATGAGAGTCTTCACCTAGAGAGAAGCCCTCGACAACTTCAGAAGAAACTTGTGGGCGGGAAAATTGTTCAGGTCTTTTGCCAAGAGACCTCCGGAAACTTACCAGGAAGCCTATGATCGGGCTCTGGAACAGATTGAGGTCGACGAACAACTCAAGGTCAAGATGGAGCATGACGACATGAGAGCCGAAAATCTACAAAAGAAGGAAGCTCCCAAACCCGAGCAAGCTCAGAAAAGCCAGAACAAACCCCATAATAAATCAACATAAGGTTTCCCTTTTCCTCAGCCCAGATCGAAAAGGTATCCAGATAAACGGGCTCCTCCTCAAGCTTTACCACCTCTCAGGACAGTGGCCCATATGGCTCGCGATGAGAGGGGGTATGACCATTACACTCCCTTAAATGCATCCTGAGAGATAGTCTACCTCTCTATTCGGGACAAGGGTTTGTTACAGAAGTTTGCTCCTATGAAAACTCCCGGTCGATAAATGAAATTGATATAAATATTGTGAATTTCATGAGGACGTAGGGCACAACACTTCAGAATGCTACAACCTGCGGAACCAGATTAAGGCTTTGATAAGGGGAGGATGCTTGATAGAATTCTTACAACAAGTCAGAGAGAACATTCAGACTGGAAGAGAGGTATAAGCCGAGATCCGAGAACACGCTGAGAAAAGGAAGGGAGAACAGGCAGACCTGATGCAACAGATTCAGATAATACATACTATCAGCGGGGGTCCCACTCTGGTCGGTACCTCTAACAATTCTAGGAAAAACCATACGAGGAAGGTCCCTCGTAGGAATTAGGGGCGGTATATCTTCAAGGTCGACCAAAGACCGGCCAATCCCTCCCAGCTGTCGCATATCATTTTCATTGAGGCAGATGTCTATAACACCGTGCAGCCTCGTGATGACTCATCATGGTACAAATTGCCAACTTTATGGTGCACCGTGCGATCGTCGACGTAGGTAGTAGCGTCGACGTCTTGTTCAAAGACACCTTGGAAAAGCTAAACTTGAAGCAGTGGTGCTACAATAGTTGCACTACTCCATTATACGGGTTCACTAGGGACTCCATCACACCTATGGGATCAAAAGTCCTACCAGTGGTCATTGGAGCCGCACCTCTCCAATAAAATATCATGACTGACTTCGTAGTGGTGGATACCCCGTCGGCCTACAATGCAATATTAGAGAGGCCATTTCTGTCATCTTTGAAATAGGTCCTTTCTATTTACCACAATCTCTTGAAATTCCCAGTAAGAGACAAGGTGGGAGAGGTTCGGAGTGATCAGCAAGCAGCTAGGAAATGCTACGCAGTGTCAGCTTACCCAGCAGCTCTAGCAAAGCAACTCGTAGAGGTGACGACTATCCAAGGTGGGATAGCCCCTACACTAAACCTGGAAGATGCGGGATCCACATATTACCCCGAAAAAGGACTCGTGATGCCCGACATGGAAATACGAAGAAAGGTAGATGGGTATAGGAGCTTTCCGAGGTCCTCTGGGCTTACCGCACTACAAGGAGAATAGCTATCGAGGAAACGCCCTGCTCGTGGGCCTTCGGGGTCGAAGCAGTCCTACCTATAGAGCATAAGTTGACCTCCTTTAGAGTCCAACGATTCGAACCAGGGAGCAATGAAAGCAAGCTCTGAGCTAGCTTGGACCTCCTAGAGGAAAAGCAAGATCGGATAGCTGAGAAGGTAGCGATCTACCAATGCAGGATTGCCAGGTACTTCAACATGAGGGTTAAAGCCCGAAGCTTCAAAGAAGAGGATCTAGTCCTCAGGAAAGTGATGTTGAACACCAGGAAGAGGTCAGACTAGGTCCTAGGGCCTAACTGGGAAGGACCCTACCTAATAAAGATGACGATCTGTAATGGGGCGTACAAGCTCGAGGATATGGATGGCCGACTCATCGACCATACTTGGAATACGGATCACCTAAGGAAATTCTACCCTTGAACAGGGGACTCAGGAGCAGACGACCTCCGACTAGCTTCTTTTATTTTTTCCGATAATAATGTACTCCACCCTTCATATCAATAAAGACTGCTTTCTTGTTTACTTCTTCTTCAACTATATTCTACAATGATTTGGGTCTACATGGAAAGTTTTGACGTTATCGCCTCAAGACCAGGGGTAAGCTGGGGAAGCCCCCCCCCCCCCCCCCCCCCCGCCACTCCTGATGCCTCGGCGGGGCACTACCCCCCGCCGAGAAAGGTCTAAGTGTAAGACCATAGTTGACATCCAGATCTCAAGACAAGGAAATAGCTAGATAGCCCTCCTGATGACTTGGTCGGGCTACCACCCCCAAGATGGATCTGAGTATAAGAGAATAGTTGCCATCCAGATCTCGAGATCAGAAAATAGCTAGATAGCCCTCCTGAGGCCTTGGTCGGGATACCACCCTCAAGAAGGATCTGAGTGTAAGAGCATAGTTGTCATCCAGATCTCAAGACCAAGAAATAGCTAGATAGCCCTCCTGATGCCTTAGTCGGGCTACCACCCCCAAGAAGGATCTGAGTGTAAGAGCATAGTTGCCATCCAGATCTCGAGACTAGGAAATAGCTAGATAGCCCTCTTGATGCCTTGGTTGGGCTACCACCCCCAAAAATGATCCGAGTGTAAGAGCATAGTTACCATCCAGACCTCGAGACCAAGAGATAGCTAGATAGCCCTCTTGATGCTTTGGTCGGGCTACCACTCCCCCCAAGAAGGAATCGAGCTTGAAAGTGCGGAAGCCCTCCTAATCCCGAGCCTAAGAATGGGCTAAACAGTTCTTTACTTAATGTTCTACTCGGGATACAGCCCCTCAAAAGGGCTCGGGGATGGAGGGCTCGATTTACTTAATCTCTAAATATTCTGATTATTGCTGATCACTATTTTTTTCTTGATACGTGGTCACTCACCATAACAGGCCTACAATCCAACAAAGGGACTATCGACTAAGGAAATTGAGCTGCGAAACTCGGTGGTCAGGAAGCCCGACACTAACTGTCCATTTTCACGATTAAATAGTTCCCTTATCCTGTTGTTCCCCCAAGATAGTTTGTTTCAAATGCTGGACCTAGAGGGAGATCAAGCAAGTACATGCAATCCAGAGTTAGATTTGAGATTAAAATTTTATTATCAAGTAAGGGAGCCTATCCCCCAACAATGCTACAACAAGCATGGGGGGCCCAATCCTTGATTCCAGGCTACAAAAGCAATAATAAAATGGCAAACACAATTGAAGATGGGATGCCCACCCCCTTTTCCGGGTATTCAAAATAGATTACATTGGAGAGAACTCAAGCTTTTTCATCTTTCCAAGGACTTCCAGCCTCATCCTCCACAGAATGAACATCGCCCCCTACTCCCATCTCTAGACGCATCTCGTCCTGGTAGGCTGCATCTGCCACCTCCGCCACCTCCTCTTAAGGGTCAGCCCCGGCTGCCTCGGGGTCAACAGGATCCTCCTCCATGATTTCATTGATCACCGCCATAACTTCAGGCTATATAGCTGCATCAAGAAGGTTGGCCACCGACTCAGACACGTTCCCGCCTTCTGTTGACTCCACTCATGAGAGCACTACGGGGGGATCTCGGGCTTCAGCAAGGCCTCATTCTAGCTCCTCGTTGTGAACCCCCTTCGAGGATTGACTAGGACCAGATGCTGGAAAGGCTGGAACATGAGAAGGCAGATCTGGCACCTTCAACTGCTTCCCAGCTCCCTCCCAAGAAAAAAAAGCTCCATCATTTTCAGGGCGAGACATCTCTGCAGCCCGTGACATGACCTCTTCTCTATCCCCGCCAGCGATACTGGAGAGATCGAATTGGGGAGGAAGAGCCTTTGCAACCTGATAAGAGGCATAGAAGAACCCCTCGTTAAAATAGGCCTCCACCTCGGCCTGAAGCTGGGTAATTTGAGCCTGCAAGGTTTGGTACTAAACCTCCAAGGCCTTCGCCTCTCCCCTCCAGTCATCCCGTTGGCTAGCCCTCCGCTTCGACCTGAGAGTCTCCTAATCAAAAGCCTCTTTCAACCTCTCATGGTCGCATTGAAGCTCAGCTAGCTGTGTTTCTATTCCTTATTGTCTGGAGGTCATCTCCTGGACCAGGGTCTGAGCCCGAGCAAGCAACCCTATAGCTCGCTCAGTTTCAGCCTCAGCCTTGGCTTCCCGATCACTGAAGAAGGCTACCTGATGCCCCATGGCCACTTGAAACTTGAAAGCCTACAAAGGAAAATCATGTTAGAAAATGACAAATCAAAATGCTGAATGAAGAAGTGAAAGCGACGGTTACCTCGGCTAGAAGGGCAGACCCTTTGGTAATCATGATGTCCACGAGCATCGCGGTCATCCTAGAAAGCCTGTCGCCTGGACAGGATGCAACAAATTGCTTCAGGACCTCGTCCTGACCCGTCGTGCTAGATTGTTGGTTGGGGCGAGAAGGGGCGACCTCAGGAATATCGGTATCGAGCTCTCTGGGAACCTCAACTGCCCGGGTTACAACCGGATCAACAGAGAGGGATAATGTGACTCGGGGAGCATCGGTTAAAGCAGAGACTACTAGTAAGGGGACAGGAGCCTACTTATTGGCGACTTGGGAGACAGACCCTCTTCGGCTTAGAGTCTTTGCCGCCCGAGATACAAGAAGTGCCATCTTGGATTTCACTTGGGAAGGTAAGGGGGAAAGAATGAGTAGGGTAGCTGCCTTAGTGGTTGATCCCCTTTTCTTTGGAACAGCCGAGAGAGCTCCCGAGGACTGTCTAGAAGGGGAATGAGGTATCCCAGCTTGCCAGGCTTCGCGAGAAGCAGGAGCAATAACAAACACTGTTAGAGAGAGAAATCAAGATCATCATAACTGAACTATCCAATAAAAAAAATAAAAACAAGATAGATCGAGATACTTACGAGGGGTAGCACCGGATATCCGCAGGTACCTGTTTACCCTGTGGGGATCGAAGAGGTCGGCGGTTGGAAACTTTAGATTCAAGTAGTTTTGAGCCATGATGGTCTTCAGCACGGCTTCAGACTCAGCGGGCAAGGAATCCTGACCCCATGCTCCCCTAGTCTCTCCCCGCCAGAACCCATTCCTATTTCCAAGCAGGGTCCTTCTTTGAAGCCCCGGGGATGATAAAGTTGAGCCTATTATTGGCCTTGGCATAGAATTGGCCTCGTGAAACCCCAGCAAGGCTACCTATCTGGAAAAGGAAGGCAAGCTCCTCAGCCCCGGGCTCTCTAGTTATGCTGCTCAGCTCGTATTGCTCCCTCCACAATACAAGGAAGCAGACTAGATGCCTCCAGAAGCAGGGCGTCAGTTAAAGCGGAGCCAGCTGAAGGGCATTGAGAGCCCGCCGAAGGGTGGGGTAAAGAAAAAGCCTCACCCCGCTCTCAAAAGCTACGACGTGGATAGGGAGCACTCTTTTGGGCCGGCTAAAAACATCGTAATTTCGATGGGGGACAGTTAGGGAAACAGTGTTAGGAAAAACATACTTGTCCCGAAGACGGTCGATCGATTGAGGGTTGACAGTGGAGTTAGGGATGACCATGGGTTCGAAAGGAAGGGTTACCATTGAAGAAAGCTCCGCCACTACGACTTGAGCCCTCCCGACCACATCGACTTTCTCCCCGACATCAGAGTCTTCGTCGACTAGGTTCAGAGGATTGTCAGGCTGGTTCAAAATGCCAGAGCCGATAGAGACGTTCCTGTTAGAATGACGGCGCTGGCGGAGCGGGGAAGATTCCTCATCTCTTGAAATCCCTCGCACCCGTTTGCTAGAAGCTAGGTTAGGGCCTCTGGAGCCCTCAACCAATACATCAACACTATCTGTGGAAGTCGACATTGATGAGTAAAGAAGACTTGGAAGTAAGCGGAGGCAAGTAGGAAAGTAAGCGGAGGCAAGTAGGGAATTCAGTAGAGAAAACAGGGAAGAAGAAATTTGAAAATTTGAGATTTGAGGAAGTATGAAAGAAGTGACGGTCAGACCGGGCATAAATAGAGGATTATCGGCGATATCCTAGGGAAGATCACCTGGAGCCGTATTGCAGCCGTTTTTCTTCTAATAACACTCGGTTTCAAATTCAAATATTGGGTAATTAATGAGAAAATTTTGACCTCATTAATTTTTTTTATTGCGGAAAACTTTCTCAATTAAACAAAGAATCTGACTCCAACCCCAACTCTACCACCGGTATTCAAGTTAGGGGACTTCTGTTAATAGTGAAATTTGGCCAGTGGTCAAAGAGAAATTTTTCACCCATAATCGACAATCATGAAGCCCGAAAAAGTCGTAAAGTCACCCCGCTGAAGCAGGGAAGGCCGGCTCGGCTTCAAGACTACCAGAAAACAAGTCAGGCGCAACCAGGATGAGGACAGATACAAAAGGAAGAAAAACATAGAACAACCTACAAGAATAGATATACGTACAAAAAATACAGAGGCATGGGGGAAAGCCTAAATTCTTTACTCAAAACACGGCTACCTTCATTTCCACTATTCGACAGGCACCGAGTTGCCACCACCCTACACCTTCGAGAGACTGTGAGCATAAAAGAGAGCGATTTGTACTTTAAAGCAATATATCAATAATAAAGCTCCCATTTACCAATCAGCTTTTCGTCTACCTCTTAAACAGGTCGGGAACCAACGGTACCGACCCCGGCCACCACTTTCGTTGTAGTGGTCTCGAGGGTGTTAACAAGAATTTCTCATCTCGATCAAATTTCCCGTCAACAATAAATAAATAAAAACAATTTCACATAGAAAAAGAAAATGACATATCCTGAAATTAGTTAACAAAAATAATAAAAGTATTATGGTTTAAATAGCTAACCTCATATAGTATCTACAATTTTTTACCAAAGCCAACGAAACTTTTTTGTCAAAGTCAACACTTGTTTAACCTATAAACAAAGAACACATTAGATAGTGTCAATAAACTATTAAGTATCATTGCAATTAAGCCAAATATATTGTGCAATCTCATTAAACGGTCTCACCAAACGGTAATGAGACCGTCACATTGAAGACTTTCTCCAAATATATATAATAGCCCAGGAACCACTCAACATCAACAATAATATAATATTATATAATTTAAATAAAACCTATAAAATTAAATTAAATGGTTACTATCAAATAATAAAATATAGTAGTAAATAGAGTTTTAGATGTAAGTAATATGGAGTCAGGGGTTTCCATTTTCTTTTCTTCGAACTGTTGAATTACCTTTTTCTAGAGGTGTCTACGGTTCAGTTAAACCATTCAAAATCGTCCATCCATAACCGTAACCAAAATCTAACTGTAACTATCGGCTACAAAACCAGTTGGAAACTGATTTCTGGACGGTTCGGTTACGGTTATCTTTCCCAAAAATCGACGGTGTAACTTCCGGTTTTGATATATTTTTTATATATATTAAATTAACCAATAGAATTGTGACACGTGGCAATTATCATTATATTATTATTTTTAAAATTTAAAAATATTATTATTATTACTGCATACTATTATTATTATTATTATTATTATCAAAGTTTATTATTACTATTATTTTTAAAATGTATTATTATTATTATTATGATTATTATTAAATTTATTAATATTATCATCATCATTATCAGCATCATCATCTCTTTGGGCGTGAAAAAATATTTGGGCCAGAAAATGTTTTAACCAAGAATTATGTAGCCCGGAAAATACCTTAGTTGATTTCCTTTTGACCCAAAATGCTTTGGTCAATATTTCTTTCCAACCTAATTTGGGTCAGACCATCCTTTTTGAAACCCAAACCATCTTGAATTGATAATTGAATTTTGACCTGTTAATTTTTTTTTTACCCATTTCGTGGACTGTGTGAGATAACCCTAGTTATAAATGCTTTCCTTTAAAAAAAAAATCAACTGAAACATCAAATATCCTGATATCTCAAACTCGCCCAAATCTCTTCTCTCTCATCAAACTCCACCTTTAAATCCTATGATTTCTCTGCACTTTCTTACCAAAACGACACAAAATCCATGTCGAAATCCCTCTAAAATCACCTAGACCAATTCCTTCCTCTCTTCTTCAGATTTCATCACCGGTTTGTATTTTTAGATATCCTATTTACATATATGAGGTCTTTGATTCCCAAAATCGGATATCCTTTATTTCTTGTTTTGAGGTTATTATGTGATGATTGCATGTGGATTTTTTAATAAATAGATTCCCCTTTCTTTTCCTGAGATCTGGATTTTAGATTTATTTTATTTCATCCACATTTGATTACTGTTATTTTCTCTTCTTCAGATTTATATCTTGGTTTTCTTCCCTATTTTAGAATTAAAATTTCGATTTGAAGAGTATTTTTTTAATTAGATCTGGATTTTAGATTTATTTTATTTATTTTATTTCATACACATCTGTTTACTGTTATTTTCTCTTTTTTATATTTATATCTTGGCTTTCTTCTCTGTTTTAGAATTAAAATTTTGATTTCAAGAGTATTTTTTTAATTATATAAGAATTTCAAGTGTATTTTTTTAAAATTTTCGTTTTTTTTCATTTCAATTCAAATCCTTGTAGTAGCATCAATTTATTAGTTTAGTTCTTTGTTTTTTTTGTAGATCTTGGTTTTTATGTTATATTCTTCGGTTTTAGATTTAAACATATTATATATTTCTTTTGAAGTTTAGATTTTTGTTTTCAAGTTCTTTTTTGTCCTTTTAATTATTTGTTATCAGCTAAATCGACTTATATGTTGATATAGTTTGGTTTCTTTGGTCAGTAATTGGTTATTTTGGAACTGCTTTTTATATGATTGTTTTTAGGTTCCATATTGATGTGTTCTGTAGCTTCTATATGTTGGGGTTTATGCCCTAAAGATATAATATGTAAATGGATTTATGAAATAAATAAAAGGAAAAGTTCAATTCATTCTTGTTGTGTTGTTTATTTTATAACTTATGCATATATTTAACATCCAAGATTGTCGGATGTAATCTCGAACTGTATATATGAGTGTCATATACGGATGGATACGGTAAGAAACGTGCAATCTAAAGAGTCCATAGATAGCAAATAAAGCTGTGTACTTTATTTGTGGTTAGTCTATAGTTGCGATCCATTCCGTAATGTACAGTGATTCTATCCTGAATCATTCATATGGAGATATAAGAATGGAGACACCTTGTATGATGTGATCATATAGGTCTAGGTCATGATCTATATGAATCTCTCACCAAGATCCGTTTACCGATGAGATTCATATATATCAACTAATGATGGCTATATATGGATGATCTTAATCCTGAATGTCTTATAGACTCCTTCAGGTTAAATCGTGGTCTTTAATATACCATGAGTGAGGTCAGATGCATTTTCTGATCAATATACTCTGTATGTTGGGATTGCGGTTTGGCTTGTGGCTGAGAAGGTTTGTACACAATAGTGGAATCCACTCCTTGTGAGAAATATATGGTAGTTCCCTTAAGGGTTGATTCGGGGCTTGGACAATATGAGCGCTTTCCTAATTTCGTGAGGAAATAGGATTTATTGTTCATTATAGAATCAACGGTACTTAAAGGATATATGTAATTAGGGGGTATAACGAACATTATGACCCAGCTCTAATTATGAACTACTATGGAGGATCACACCATATGTAATAGCTATATCGATGGACACCGAGTTGTATCGGACTATGTAAAAGCGTCTACAGTTGAGATAGTGCAGCTTCGGGTTTTTAGTGGAATAACACCGGAGTTAATAATCAAGAAATATTAATTAAAGAGGTTAATTAATGATTCCGATGATTATTGGAGCTCAAAATACTGTGGGTCCATTAGGTCCCCTTGCTAGCCCGATCGATTTAGGTAACACGGGTCAATGTAAATTAATTGGATTGTTCAATTAATTGTATTACGAAAGTGACACGTATTTATTTGGGAATTAATTGAATAATGAGATTATTTAATTAATGAATGATAATGATTATGTTAATTAAAAAATTAGAATATTTAATTGTGTAAATAATCATTAGTTGGAGGGTGTTGATTGATATTTAATTTTTAAAGATAAGATAATTTGATTATTTTATTTTTATTAAATTAGATATTTAATTCTTGAATTTAAAGAGTTTGAATTTAAAACAAATTGATTAATATCTTTAGAGATATGAGATATCCTAAAAGATTTAAATTGATGAGTTTTATCAATATAATATATATATATATATATATATATATATATATATATATATATGTATATTAATACACAAGTATCAGAATCAATATAGATGCAAATACATGTGTACGTGAATTAATAAAAAACAAACACATGAAACACAAGGCGTGAGATTCAATTTGCATGAGATGAAATTGGTGTTTGTCTTACGTGAGATCACCTTACCTGATAAAAACGCAATTGTCAATGGTTTTGCATGAGATGCAAATTGCATTCATTACATGAGTGAATTGATATTGATATTAAATGAGATATCAATGCAAGTGTTGCTTGATATTAAAAAGGAGATATTAGTGAAAACGTGTAAGGGTTGTGTACTGATATCGAAGAAAGAGTTTCGTCAAGGTTTCTCTCTACATCCTCCATTCAAGTTCCTGAGACCGTGACGCACCTACATGCAGTTACCAGTCCCGGGAGATAGCGATGAAAATCGAGTGGTTCAGACAGTAGCACATCGTAAAGTGAAGGAGTCTCCAAATGTTGGTAAGATTGGTTCAGACATGAGCATATCATAAAGTGAACGAGCCTCCAAACGTGGTAAAATCTAAGACAGGGAAACATCCACGGTGTTGGTGACGGCGAGAAAAGATCCACTATGAATAGAATAATTACAACACTCAATACTCACTTTTCTCTCACATGATTGCTCATGTTCCTAATGATCATCCTTCTCATCTAAGTGTAAATTGTTGATGATGACCTTGTTCTATTATCATGAATACATGGTTGTATTTATATGGTTCAATCTAGGATTGCCATAGTTATTGTCGTACGAGTGGTGGATTCATTAATTAGAATCTTTGTAGGATTCTAGTAATATAGTCCGTTTAGAACTTATTTCCTGTTTGGTGTTTATACTTCTGGAAGCTATGAGTTTCTTCCTGATTAGAATTCTATAATACTGAAGAGGAAATAGAAATATTCTCTTATTGGATTATGATTCATAGATTTAGTATCTAAGTGAATCTTCGCCGGATACGACATATCTTGATAAGGTCATATTTCTTGTTTGGCCTAGTAGATATCGTTGAGTAGAGATCTTCACTCATTAAGACTCCTTTTACTGGACGGCTTTACTTGGCGCATACGTTTCTAACTTCCATATTAATTTTCTTAATGACATGTCATTGGCCAATGTCCTTCTCGTTGACTGGTTAACTTTTGATGATGTGGAATCACTATATTTTCGCATTACCCGCAACCTTCGATGGCATGTCATGCTGAAGAAAAACACATATAACAATACCACCTCAAATCCGCGAGATGAGTTCTGGACGACTCGACGAAGGGGATTTGAAAAGTTCTTTGATTTTTGATTTTTTGATTTTTTTACTCTTGCAAACTGATAATCTTCAAGACAGGTTATGTTGCTGAGATACATTTTTAAATTTGTCAGTGTCTTTGGGATATAGATCAAGTCACTAAGATGCCTTTTGATAATTTACCGTGAAATGAACTTGCACCTGGTCTGGTCTGGCCATGTCTAATCACCTAATGATCAGTCATTTTTTAAGTGATCAGCTTCTGATTTTTTTTTGTGGCTCTCTTGCGGGAGGTGCCGAAAGAAATGTTGAGATGGGGGACTTAGATATCTCCTTTAACTCTTCCTTTCTTATAATTTTTGCCTTGTCTTCAGTAATGGCCAAGTGTGCACTTCTATGCTATATAGATTTGGTACGTGGTATACCTTTCTTCTTTAAGGCCTTCTAACTAGTATTCCTGCAATCAGAAAAGCACTTTGTTTGCATAAACATAATTGAAAATTCTTACTTGCATTTGGTTCTAATCGTGTTTGATGAACTGTTGTCTCCATGAGCCTTGATTTTTGAGATCTTTTTTTTTAACTAGCCATGCAATGGGATAAGCTTGGCCTTTTTTTTAAGAGGTAAAGAGCCAACGAGCTGAATGGAATAACAATGACGTGTTAAGTTATTCCCCGAGATGAATAGATATGGTGAGTTGAACTGCCAGAGCGAGCTGAATAGATTGGCACTTAAGATTTGATACTCAGGTGCTTTGAAGTCACTTTATTCCGAGGAGGTCCCAACTTTTTAATACTTCACTCGGTCATTTAAGCGTCATTTTTTTTGTTCACCACGTTTCAACCCCCTCTTTTTTTTTGCTTCGCTTGTTTTCATTGTGGTCCCTTTGCACGAGCACTTTTCTCACCACCATCATGTTCTTATCTTTCTTGCGTTTTCTTCCTAATGTAGTATTCCATAATGCTTTTATAGCCGCACAGAATATCCTATAGAGGCATGTTCCGATGATCTTTTGAAGTTTTAAGGCTCAAGACAGCTTGAACTTGCTTAGGGTACCTCTGAGTAACGTCTTTCGTCACAAGCGGAGAAAAATGTGGTAGATGTTGTTGCTCTCGGGAAGGTAAGTTGGCGCTCTGTGGAGATCGTGCTTCTTAGTATCCACCCTCTAGGCCACTGCCATATATAAATATTTATGGTGAGTTTGGTGCTCTTGTTCTCTAGGGATTCATGTTGCTCGGAATCTACCCCCTAGCATAGTCGTCATTTGAGTTGATGTCGATGTGCAGTGTAGAAACCATGTTTTAGGCACATAAGCTCGTTTCCCTTTGTTGGTCGGTCCGAGTAAACTTTTTACCTTGTTTATGGGCCCGAGTAAAGTTTTTTTTTAGACGGGGACATTCCGAGTGTTCGCCCTGGATCTCCCTGATATTTTTCTCATAGGTTAGATCCTTCAGTCTTCTTTTTAGCCAATCTTTCTTATAGATCGATCTTCATTTTTGTTGTTCTTTCTTGTAAATATTTTTTATCGATCTTTTTGTATTTGATTTTAACCATTATTGGTTCTTTTTGCAATTGCTCTCTGGCTTTGGTACTGCTTGCAAATTGTTCTAGAGGCTCGCTCGGCTAACAGAATGATTCAGGCTTTGGCTCAAGGCAACCTGAGTGTTTATTTTGTACCTCAGGGATCCTGACCGTATTTAAGTTTATACCAACCTTTGGGGTTTTTACTTGATTTTCAGTGAACCAAGCCAATCTCAAAGTGTTCGGCCCAAGTGGCTCTGATCTAGCATTTGAAAGTTTCCTTACTTCTTCTACATGCACTTGCCCATTGAAGTTTTGTACTTGCATATTTTAAACTCAATAGAAAAGTAATTTAAACAGAAAAGTATTTACCCCTTTTCTTTTTCTAAAAGGGTGGATCGCTGAGAGTGCTTTCACACCTAGTCGACTCTTGAGCTGACAATGCTTTATTTACACCCACATATATTTTCTTTTTGGCCGATCTTTCTTATAGATCGATCCTTTCTTTTTTGGGACATCCAATGTATTTAGCCTGAATTGGTTCTTCGTCCTGATTTCGACCAATACAGGTTTATATATATAGTTTGGTCGAACAGTGCTATTTGGTTGATCTTTTTGATCAATTTTGTATACCTTAGATCAAGTATCTCATTAAACTGATCATCTTTAGACTGATCAAGTGTCTTATTAAACTGGTCAGCTTTGCTTCAAGAATGATCAAGTATCTTATTAAATTGATCATCTTTAGACTGATCAAGTGTCTTATTAAACTGGCCAGCTTT
This sequence comes from Dipteronia dyeriana, assembly GCA_032871835.1. Lineage (NCBI taxonomy): Eukaryota > Viridiplantae > Streptophyta > Magnoliopsida > Sapindales > Sapindaceae > Dipteronia > Dipteronia dyeriana. The sequence goes on along the minus strand of CM065297.1, from coordinate 71,705,964 downwards.
GCTTCAAGAATGATCAAGTATCTTATTAAACTGATCATTTTTAGACTGGTCAAGTGTCTTATTAAACTGATCAGTTTTGCTTTAAGAATGATCAAGTATCTTATTAAAATGATCTTTAGACTGATCAAGTATCTTATTAAACTGATCAGTTTTTACCTAAGTGTTATATCGAGGCTCACCACGATCATACACTCAGGTCCCTGCATTTGTCTGTTACAGGGTTTGCCGAATCGTTAGGGTAGTGTATACCAACCAACACAGCTATGCATCTCGCCAAGGTTTTTTCTCGACGGTGCCCCGAGCAGTTTTCCAGGTAACCTGGTGCCTCGGGTTTGCCTTTTTCAGCCAATAGGTGTATTTGCACCTAATCGACTTGGCAGGCATGCTACTTTAACTTCTCAGCCCCTTTCAGACACTTTCCATTTGCCCTTCGCAGTTCACGGTGCCCGAGTTCTTATTGACATGTTCTTATTATCATGTCATTATCATATGTTCTTATTATCATATGATTCTTATTTCATATGTTCTTATTATCATATGATGACCTTTTTTGGAGGCCTTTGTTGGTGAAGATTTTGGCCCCTTTTACTTTTTTGCTTTGTGTCGCTGTGGACAGTCATCTTCGAGTTTATTGCATTTGCGAAAATTTCTTCCCTTTTTATCTTTCCTCTTTTTATGTAGTGCTGGTCTCTCATAAACCAGGGTTTTTTTTTTACTATAGACGCTTGTTGAGGAGCTTCTGTCAATGCACCGAGATAAAACTCTTTTTGTGCGTATTAAGACTAAGCTCGATTTATGTACTAAAATTTTCATCGTCTCTGTTAAACATGTGAGTAACATTTGCATAACTATATATTTTAATAATACCGAACAAAAATAGTTGGATCAATGCATGTTATTAGTGACGACCGTTGTTCGGGATGTTATACTTATGAATTCTTCATGAATGGTGCTTTGTATAAAAGCACCACAGTATGCATTTTGTGTGTACGATATCTATTATGTAATAAATAATCATACTATGACAGCATATGCATGCATGGTCTAATAATAGGAGAAACATGCAAAGGCTATATGTTGCATACCATGTTAGAAGGATAATAAGAAATTTTGATGATAAATAAGGGTGAAGAAATGTTTCACAATCTTTTACCTCATCATTATCATTATTCGGTTGTGTAGTCTAGAGAATTTGGACACATCCGTTGGATGAGAAATCAAATATAGACAATACACTGGATTTTACCTTTAACTTCATCAGATGAGAGATTTGAAATTAATAACATTCTTTGTTCCAAGTCGGCAAATCATGAGATGTTCGATTCTTATGCTTTTGTATAATATTTCGTCTCATGCTTTCTTAGATCACTGCAAGGAAACAAACAAGACAATTTAGTGATCAATACTAACCTATGTTAGTGGGTGTTTTCGTTGTCAATGTAGAGTTATGATGCTCCGAATATCGTTAACATTCCATAAAGACATTCCGTGAATTGCAACAATCCATCTAATTTCTTTTTCTTTTTTTTTTGCAAGGAATGATGGTTGCGAGAAATCTTTTGATCAAACCACCAAGACTTTATTGGTCTGTTACTATTCAACTGTTTGCATGTGCTGAGAGGTTGTGATTGATCCATATGCTTTTGTCTTATACTCCGAATTTCATTCCAGTTCATCTTTTATATATACATATCAGTTGATAGAGATACGATTTTGCTACAACTGCTTTGCAACAATGATTTTTTTTCATATTTTTATATGCTTTGCTAAGTTTCCGGTCGGGGTATCTAATAGAGCAGTGACTTGAAATATCTAGAATGGTTGAAAACTTATGGTGAACCAAACAATTGTGATGAGTTGAGTGGTTCCACTAAATTGAGTAGCTACGACGAGCCGAATAGGATGACACTCAAATTTGACTGCTTTATTCGCCAAATGCCTATATCTTCTCGCCTATTTGGGTGAATATGAGACCTATGTTAACGTTGTTTAGCTTTGCTCGGATCTGTTATCTTTGAACGGTTCATACTAACGCTCGGATCCTCTTTCAACCTGGTTCGACGTTGCTTGGACCTTTCTTTGAGCGGATCTTACTAATGCTCGGATCCTCTCTCGGTTTTTCTTGGATCCAACTTTGAGCAGATCTTACTAACACTCAGATCCTCTGTTTGTAATTGATTTGGTTGGTGTCCCGACCCTTTGCTCGGGTTGATATTCGACTGTTAATTTTGGCTGGAATTTTTGACAAATCAAATATATGACTAATTAGAAACTTTAATCGACCAGGCTCTATCCTTGGCTGACAGTAATTTTGGCCAAAAAGGTTTCGTCTTTCTTTGACCAGATTCTATCCTTTTACCGACTAGATTCTATCATTTGCTGACTAGATTCTATCTTTGGTTGACCATAGTTTTGGCCGAACATATTTTATCTTCAGCTGACCAGGAACTTTAACCGACCAGATTCTTTCGAATAGGTTCTTTGGTCCAGTGTACGTGGTGCCACCCAGTAATTGATGCATGTGATTACTGTTTGGAGTTTTCCTAACCTGTCTGATCAAGATGTTTTCGGAAAGCAACCTAATCTGAGTCAAACTTCAAACCTTTCACTATAAAAATTCTCAACAAAATTGTTAGTCAAAGAACGGAGTGACCCTTACTCGGATTCTTTTTTTTTTTTAAATCCGTTGAGCTCCATTTACGGTTATGGAGTATAAATAATATGATACGCTTGCTCAGGTAATAAAAGATAAACGAGTTCTATTTGTATAAAGCATAACATATTCGATAGATAGCAGAATCTTTATATTAGTGAAAGAGATCAAACCCGGATTGATAAATGTAGTTTTTAGCAATACATAACCAATGTTATTTTTCAATCTTTGATCGAGTCACCAAGGTTATATGGTTTCTTATTTGTTGAAACCTTTAAGCGCGTCAAGATGAAATTCGATTTCAGCATGCCGAGGCAAGGCTCGATTCCTAAGCTAGCATTCTCACCTTGATTTTTATACTAAGCATGTGAGTAGAGTTCGTTCAAGTAGTAATAATCATGCATTTTAGGAGACCAAATAATTGGGAGCGATCAACTCATACATGATACTATTAATGATTGGTGTCGAAATTCCACATCTATAAATCTATGATAAACAACATGCTTGTAAGTCATACAAGTTGTACAAACTAATTAATCATGCATTACATGTTCATAGACTTATGCATGCGTATTATGTATTGAGTACGAGAGAAACATGTATAAATAACTTGTGTGTGCAATATAACAAAGAGAATTACACAAAAGTTATGCATATTGAAAGTATAGCATTACGAAGAGGTAGACATAATTTAATATATCTAGACCTAGCAGCGGTTCAACCCTCTCTTCTTTTGAATGTCAAGTTATAACCGGTAGCTCGACGTGTGCTTACTAAAACGATAATAATAAAAAGTTAGAATTGATGCACAAGTCATGGGTTTTAACTAATTGGCCCCACCGTTAGGTAGCTTTTTTGTCTAAGAATATAATTGTCTTGTATCAAACTTGACATTTGTTGCAAACAACAACAATGTTTGCAACAATAAATACCCATGTCTATTTGATTCAAGGATTGATTCGGTCAGACTTAATATTGCTTGATCAATCAAAACGACACAAATATTCAAGTATCAGTCAATGTGTTCTAGCTCATAAAAATTATGCAGCATAGCTTTTGATACGTTCCCAAAGTAGGATGATTTGAAATAAATATATGGACAAAATATCATGAATTATACTAATTAGCAACACACTTAGTATATAAAAATGAGCACCGAAAATATATTTTATAAATTACTGATTGAGATGTAGTAAGATGTCAATAAATAACAAATGAGCGAAGACGTACCTTTGTTCCCAATCAATTTTGACAACTTTGTTAAGCGCTTTCGGAAGTGCTTTTTATCAAGATTTAAGTCTTGGTTGATTCATTAAATAACACTTATTCGAAAGACATTGTAAGAGACTATAATTATTTTCAAAAAATATATACATAACAGATCAAAACACTGCTAACTATATCGAATTGGTTTTATCAATATATTTAAATGATTTAAAGGATTGCCCAAAACAGTTATATGCTAAATAAGCTATGTATGTCATGAGCGTAGTAATTTTTATCTTAGACAATAAATATTCAATCATTATAAGCAAATATATATTTTCTATTTGCGTAATAAAATCATAAAATTAAACTTGTGTGAATTGGCTTATCTCAATCACTTACCGAACCCGGTGTCTAGTTTTTTTTATTCTTGGATCCTTTGTTGTTGGACTAGTCGGTACCGAAGAGCCGAATGAGCTTTAGTTGAGAATCGATTTTGGATCCTTTTTCCTCTTTTGCTGGATTACAATGTTCCGGAGGTCGTCAAATATTCCTCGAAATAAATTGTGTTGTGGACCATATATCCTCGGAAAGATACATGCATCTAGTTTACATAAAAATTCACGGTTTGTGATTTTGACTTTTATAGAGGGAGATATGCCTGTTTTAGTGTTTGATAGTCAAATCAGAAATCTGTCCGCTACCTGTTTTCTTTAATATTGCGGGAGCTACTAAAACTTGATCAGATTGAACTAGGTATGAACCATATATGCTTAGAAATATTTATATGTCTAGTTTCCAGAAGTTTTTACGGCTCATGAATTCGAGTTCTATGGAGGGAGATATGATTGTTTAGGCGCTCGATGGTCAGATCAGAAAATCCTCCGCTAGTCGCTCATTGTAGTGTTGTGGGGGCTACCAAAAAATGCATGAATCGAACTAGGTTTTGGACCATATATGATTGGAAAGGTTTAGAGGTCTAGTTTCCAGTAGTTTTTACTGTATGCGATTCCAAATTTTATCGAGAGAGTTATATTCACTTTAGTATCTGAAGGTCAGATGCTCTACAACTTGGACGTTTTTTGCATTGTGAGTTGTCGGAATAGGAGAGCAATTCCTCGGATCGATTATGGGCACCTTGAAGCTTTGTGAGAATTGATCTTTCAATATCATACCTCTGAATTTTGTCGTAACCGTGCCTCCTACTGCGGGTAATATTGATGATCCACCCCCTAGCGCTTCCAATGGTCGTTTGCTATGGTGTTTAAGATGTAGAATCCATATCGAAATTCCTTCTGTAGTCTATTCATGAGGGTTCCTCGAAGTTGAGTTCCCCCCTCCTCTAGCACCAATTGTTGACGGTGATTTTTGGATCGTTAAAAAGTCAACCGTCAAACATTAACATGTACACAGATCAAAGCTTTGACCAATCAAGGGTTGAATAATCAGAGCCTCATTCTCTGTGTGGATGCGATACGATTTGTTTGTATTTGAGAATAATAATGTAGAAGAGTGGGAAATAAAGAATAAATCAAACACAACACATGTTTTACGTGGTAAAACCTCAAGACAGGGAAACATCCACGGTGCCGATGACGGCGAGAAAAGATCCACTATGAATAGAATAATTACAACACTCAATACTCGCTTTTCTCTCACATGATTGCTCATGTTCCTGATGATCATCCTTCTCATCTAAATGTAAATTGTTGATGATGACCTTGTTCTGTTATAATAAAAACAATGTTGTATTTATATGGTTCAATCTAGGATTGCCTTATTTATTGTCGTACGAGTGGTGGATTCATTAATTAGAATCTTTGTAGGATTCTAGTAATATAGTCCGTTTAGAACTTATTTCCCTTTTGGTGTTTATCCTTCTGGAAACTATGGGTTTCTTCCTGATTAGAATTCTATGATACTGAAGAGGAAATAAAAATATTCCCTTATTGGATTATGATTCTTAGATTTAGTATCTGAGTAAATCTTCGCTGGATACGACGTGTCTTGATAAGGTCATATTTCTTGTTTGGGCGAGTAGATATCGTTGAGTAGAGATCTTCGCTCATTAAGACTCCTTTTACTGGACGGCTTTACTTGGCGCATACGCTTCTAACTTCCATATTAATTTTCTTGATGACATGTCATTGGCCAATGTCCCTCTCGTTGACTGGTTAACTTTTGATGATGTGGAATCACAATATTTCCGCATTACCTGCAACATTCGATGACGTGTCATGCTGATGAAAAACACATATAACAAACATTAATAAAGGCATTTTAATTTTTTTTAGGGTTGCCAATTATTATTGAAACTAAAGTGATTACAAGAATTTTTTTAAAAAATAACAATTAAGGGTCAAATTGTATTTTTACACATTCTGTTATACTTGGCCATTAGTTTTTTGTCAGATAGATTAAAGTGATATATTTTAAAAAACAAGGAACGACAGTGACTAATATTGTAAAAACGTTTAAAAATATGACAATTCATTTAATAGTATGAACTTTATTAATAATACCCCTTTTTATTTATAAGCGGTATATAAAAATAATAAAAAAGAAGATAACGCAACATAATATTATAATATAAGTGTTTAATTACATCAAGTTGTCAAATATATAATGAAGGGGAGTAGGAATAATAAAAAAAAAATAGCTTCATCAAGTTGTCACGAAGTTACAAATTTTTTTATTAAAAAAATAATAATAATAACGGCCATCTGCCCAGAAAAAAAACAATTAACGTGTATGTCTTGTAAAAGGCAATGCGGTATTATTGATTTAATCCCTATATTTTTTTTGGATTGTTATTTTTTAATCATTTATTCAATTTTCATTAGTTTGGGTCTATATTTTTTAAAACCACTCATTTTGGTCATTCTGACCATATTTTTAACGGTCAACGGTTAAAAAAATTAAATGACTATTTTACCTCTATATGTTTATTTTATTTAAAAAAATAAAGAAAATTTACAAACGTAGATTAACATCATCTTTCAGCATTCGAAATCATCATCAATTCATCATCTCAGTTCATCATCATTCATCATCATCTGAAAATCATTCATCATCATCTCAGTTAATCATCATTCATTATCCCTACTGTCCAAAAAAACAAATCACCATTATTCACATCCATTTCAATTCATCATTCATCATCATCTGAAATGATCATCAATCTGAATCTCAAATAACAATACAATCTCAAACCATACCAGAAAACCAAACATCAATCTTATTCATAGCAAACAAAAATGATCAAAATTAAAATCAAACCCATATAAAATTGACTATAATCATACCAGAAAACAAAATCGACCCCTATTTTTAGTGAACCTAGACAACCCCAATAAACCCAAATATAAACAAAATCAAACCCAAAAACTCTCTGCTTTTCCGTCGCTAATCATCCAACCAAAACAAACCTAGAGAAGATGATGAGTTTTCGTGGAGGTTAGAGATGATTAGGTTTCGAGACGAGAACGAAGAAAAGTAATAAGAAGCGGAGAGTGTGTGGGTTTCGGTTTGGTTGTGTTTGATAGTGGAATCAAAGCGTGTAATCGAAGAGGAATCGAAGATGAGAACGAAGAAGAAGATGAATCGAAGCGAGAAGTGGGTGAGTTTGGGTTTGGTTGTGTTTGACAGTGGAATCGAAACAAGGAATCGAATACGAGAACGAAGAAGAAGAGGGATCGAAGCAAAGGCAATGGTGGATTTGGGTTTGGTTTGGTTGTGTTGAATTGACACTGGGCGATGGTGATAATTTTTAGGAAAAAAATTGACAGTGGTTTTAGGCGATGGTGAAGGTTGAAGAAGATGTTAAAATTTGAAAAAAAAAATTGACAATGGTTTTGTTTTGGCGATGGTGATGATTTATGATTAATTAAACTAATATGTTACAAAAAAAATATTCCATTGATTTCTATGTTGACATGTGGCATGTCTTTGATTAAACACAAAAATACCTCTGAAACCGTTAAAATTTAGTGATGGATAACTAACAGAATGACTAAAATTAGTGGTTTTGAAAAAATAGGGCCTTAACCAGTGAAAATTGGATAAGTGAGTAAAAAAAACAATTCAAAAAATCATTGGGACTAAATCAATAATACTCCAAAAGGCAATACATAATCGAAGACTCTAACGGCTCGTTTGGCATATCATATTGAATTGTATTGCATTGCATTGGACTGTATTATCATTAATACAAACATGTGTTTGGTGATGCAATGTATTATATCGTGTTAAGTTATTCATATATGATTTTATTGTATTTTATTATATTATAAAAATATAATATACTTTTTAAAAAAAAATAGTTAATAAATCAATAAATATTTTTTATATAAATTTCAATAAATATTTATTTTAATTAAAACAAAAAATTTCATTAAATAATATTTTTAAATATTTCCTATATAATTTTGAAATTATAAAAAAATATTAACAACAAAACACATTTTTCTTTAATATTCCATATTATTGAAAAGAAAGAGAAACGATTTTTTTTTCGAAGTACAATAACCTAATACCACCAAATATAATGTATTAGCTAATACGGTGTTTGTTGTAGTAATCAATTAAAATGTACTAAAATAATACAATACAGTGTTTACACCAAATATTATATTATATTGTTTTAGTACATTTTAATTATTTAATACAATACAATATTGTGAAATAAATGGGACCTATGCAAACAATCAATGATTTTTCAATAAAGTATATATATGTTGTAGGTGCGTGTAACACACATATACATAACAAATATGGAGGGGTTAAAGGTAGACATGACCACGGTTCCGGTTCCAAACCGTCGGTTCCGGTTCCAAACCGTCGGTTCCGGTTCCGGTTTCGGTTTCGGTTCCGGAGGGACCTAGAACCGGAATCGAAACTTCTAGAAGTCGGTTCCGGTCCAGTTTAGACGATTCTGGCGGTTCGGTTTCTTAAAAAAAAATCTCCTCCATGTGTTCTTGAATTCATCACTGATCACACATATTATTACACATTCACACAGATCAAACCAAAATAAAAAATCAAACCCTAAAATCTCTTTTACTTGTTTCATCACAAAAATCAAACTCAAATAACAAATCAAATCCAAATAAAAATCAAAACCTAAAGTCTAAATCATTCACCAGTCGTCTAGTCCACTACCACCACGTCACCAGTCACCAGTCACCAATCACCAAGGATCGAACAAAAGACTTGAGGGACTCAAGGAGAGAGGGAGAGAGAGAGAGAGAGAGAGAGAGAGATCGAAGAGAGAGGGTTTTAAGGGAAGATTGCCGATGATAAAACGATTGAAGAAGAGGTCAACGATGAGAGAACGATCAAATAAGAGTTTGCCGGCGATGGGGAGAGAAATCGTCGGCGACAACGAGAGAAGAAAGAAATCGTCTCCGAGAAGAAAGAATCAAGAATCAAGAAGACAAAATCAAGAAGAAAAAAAGAAATAGATAGATCAGATATGAGAGATTTTGAAAGGAAATGAGAGAGAGAGATCTGAGAACTTAAGAAAAGAGGAGAGAAAGAAGAAAAGAGAGAGAGAAAGAAGAGTCCAGAAGATGGACATTTAAAAAGAAAAAAAAAATAAAAAAAATAAAAAAAAGTCTGGAACCACCGGTTCAGAACTGGAACCGAATCGGCGGTTTTAGACCGTTTTTTTTGGACGAACTGGAACCGAACCTTAAAGCCTACGGTTTCGGTTATGGTTTCGAAACCGGTTCTATGGCTCCGGTTCCTGTTACTGTTACGGTTACGGTTCATTTCACACGGTTACGGTTCGGTTCCATGGTTCGAACCGAACTCTGGTCATGTCTAGTTAAAGGTAGAGAAAATCAATAAAATAAATTTCTCTCTTTGTCGAATAGTGTGGGTTTTTGTATCCGAATTCAGAAGATTTTTCGACTGTGCTTTTCTTCTGACCGGTACTATAACCGAGAGACGATTTCAATTTATAATTGAAAGTAGTATTTAGAAGATAAGTTAGGGTTTTAGAAAATAGAAAAGGGTTTTAGGATATAAAAAACTAATTAATAATATTTAAGGTGTACTTATAAACTATATAGTCGGTTTATTTAAGGGTTATATTATATTTTTAAAAATGTATTAATTTGATGTGTGTGTGTGCATACAGTTTTTGAGGTGTGCAAATAGCCTCATTCTTTTTATTTATACTTTCCATTCTAAAATCCATCCAATTCTATCACCTAAACAAAATCCATGGACTTTTGAATACACCAAAATTTAATCTGAATTGAATACACATAGATTTAATTGGATTTTATTGAAATCCTTCAAAGTCTAAATTGAATACCCCTAGGCTTTAATGAGCTTGTTACAAATCCTAATTGAATACCCTCAGACTTTTCAAATCATAAAGAATCCAATCAAATCTTGATTGAACACACCCCCTAAATCCATATAAGTCATTTTTTTAATTGTGCCTAAAATATAATTGTTCTAAGTTGTGACTTAATTGGATGATTTATTTATTTCGCAATTGTCATAACTAGATCGGTACCATATTAGATCTATCATTAAAACTATGTCTGAGATTGATTTGCTTTAAAAAAATCCGTTTATAGCTTAACTTTAGAAATAATTAGATTAATAAAAACGTGGGTAGATGTTTGGTAAACTAAAATTTAAAATTGCTTTGCTTTTGAAATGGTGGAATATTTATTTAATGAAATAACAAAGACATCATTGAAGACTAAAGGCCCAAAAAAATTCAATAATGTTAAACAATTTTGGACTTTTTAAATAGATTTGGGGAATGGACTTAATGAAGACCAGAGGCCCAAAACATACCTGACCCGTGACTTTGACCCAGTTTGCGTGAAACTCTACCCGCCGCCGCCCCATGTCGACTGTTGCTCGTTCAACTTCACACAGTCGAACCGGCGACTCTTCTTTGCAATTGAACCAACGAAGCTCCTCTCCAGTCAAACCGGTAACGCTCCTCCGCAGTTGGACCGACGAAACCCAGATGCGAGGCGAAACCCAGATGCGAGGCGAAACCCGCTGGTGGAGCTGATGTCACCATGTCGTAAGGAGGCGGTGGCTGCGAGGGAGGCGAGATGACGTCAATAGAGGTGGTGGTCCAATCTGATCATTTTTTATATATATTTTCAGATTTTCAAATTTTTAGTTTTTTTATTATATTATTAAATATAAAGGCAATATTGACTTTTATTAAAATAGTGAGGTTATTTTGGATATTATATTAGTAATAAGTCAGCTTCTGCTTCGAAAAAAACCCCCACTCAGCTTCTCAAAAGCTGATTAATTAATAAATAAATTGTAAAATAAGTTACTTTTGGAAAGTTTACCAAATACATATTTATTCAAAACTTGAGAAATAATCATTTATTTCTAAATTAAAAATATTCCCAGACATAATTTAAATCTCACCAACAGTTGTACAGACCACCATCTTTGGTGCAGAACTTTCCATCTCAGGTTCCACAAGGCACAAACCAACATCAGTGATAGTACTTCACCTTCTCCAAAGAACTTTATTTTTTTTAATTTTTTTTTTGAAGACAAATGTATCTGTGGATTTCGATTGAGATCCAGAAGTAACATGGGACTGGGTTAGCGAACCGGCCCCGAGCCTCCCCTGTTCGTGGCGGTCCCGTTTGCCTCGAATCAGATTCCATGAACAGTCTCCCCCAATTGCGGCGATCCTGTTCGCCGCGAATCAAAACACTGCGAACATCCTTGTTGCGCCGCATCCTCCCCAATATGCATTTTGTGCAGTAATTTTGTGCTTCGAGACACCCCTATCCTAAACCATCATATTCATCCTCAATTTCCATATTCATCTTCCTCACATTATCACCATTTCTCTCACCTTATTTTCTCAAAATGTATCCAAAATTGATGTTTTTTTTTCCTAAATCCTACAAATTTAGTACAAACTTGAAAACACACATCATAAACATCACAATCATGTTCAAATTTTTACAATTTGGTCTAAAAAAATTAAATTCCTAGAATTAATTGTTAGAGTTTAATAACAATTGGATTCAAATTTCACAGAAATAATTAGCAATCAACACTATGAAATAATGAAAAAATAGTTTAAATAGATGAGATCTAACATTTATTACACAAAATAATCGAAATTAGAGACGAAAACTGAAAATTATTCAAGGGAAAGGAGTAATGGGTTTGTGTCGTGTGCACGAGTAATTTGAGTCATTTTTACAACTTTTTTTCTAAAAGGGATAATTGTGCAGGTTGTTTGTTTGATGGAGTAATTTTGCTAAACTCCAAAAAATAAGGGTTTTATATATAAAGATAAAAGGAAGAAAAAATATACACGTGATAAACACGTGCTTTATATTTGCGGATTCATCAGTACAAAACCCCTAGAAAACGTAAGCTAAAATCGCTTGCCGCCACTCTTTTTCTAGGGTTTCTTCTTCTCCTTCCACAACCACCACTTCTCAACGAAAACAACCCAAAAATTACTGTACTGATCTCGTCTTTTCTCTTATTTGCAAAATCACTGCACACCCATTTCGTTTCCTGTATATTTATTAATTTTCTCTCTCTTAATTTTTCCAGGAAAACAAACAAACATCCAAAAATGGTCGCTGGCAAGAAAACAGTACGCTCCTCTTAATCTCTTTTTCAATTTTTTTTTTTTGTATTGAATTAGTTTCCGATTCTTATTTTTGTGCCTCTCTGTTATTTTTGCAGAAGAAGACTCATGAGAGCATCAACAACAGATTGGCCCTTGTCATGAAGAGTGGCAAGTTCACGCTCGGATACAAAACCGTTCTTCGCTCTCTCAGGAGCTCCAGGGGTTGGTTTCTTTTCTTTTTTTTTTAATACAAAGTTTCTATTTTTATCGTGGAAGATGGAGTTTGATGTGTAAATTTTTCTGGGTTTGACAGGGAAGTTGATTATCATATCGAACAACTGTCCTCCATTGAGAAAATCTGAGATCGAGTATTATGCTATGCTCGCTAAAGTTGGTGTCCACCACTACAATGGAAGTACGTGCTTTTTTTTATTTCATTTTTAGCTACAGTTGTTTCCGCTTTGTTTCGTTATATGTATTTGCTTTGTCAAATTTGTTGAATAGGGTGTGAAGTTATTGAAGTATTTGATATCAACATTTGCTTGAATGATAGTAGAAATTGTTTCGGAATTTTTTTTAGATCATGGAATGAAATGGTTGTTGCTGTATTGTTTATCAATCTGGTGTATCGTTATAATGTGTTTTTCTTGTTAAATTGGGCATGCTTGTTACAATTTGCCTTTCTCTCATTTTTAGTTGCATCATGTTTGGCTCATTGTAATTTGTAAGTATGTGCAACTGCTTGAACACTCGAAATTCAGGATATTTCGTCTATGTATGTTAGCTTCCAGAATTAGCGGCAATAGGTTTCAAGGATTTATCGACTATGAGTCTGATGGCATTGGCCCTCCATTCTTGTGAGGAATGGTTTGTTTGCGATATCTTTTCATTATTTGCTGCGTTGCCTACTTTGATCCCAAACTGTGCATATTTTCATCTCTGTCGCAATACCTAGGTTATTATTTCTCATTGGTTTTTTCCGTTGTCTTGACACATCTTTATGATGAATTTTCCAGACAATGTTGACTTGGGAACAGCTTGTGGCAAGTATTTCCGTGTGTCTTGCTTGAGCATTGTCGATCCAGGTATCCTTTATAGATTGCAGTTTTAATTTACATCACATGCCAGTTGTGATTTATCTATCGCGCATGTATCTGTTGTGCAGGTGATTCCGATATCATCAAGACATTGCCAGGTGAGCACTGAGCAGATTTGGATTCGGGTTCCTATCAGATATGATCTAGTTTTCAACACCAGAATATGATGTTTTCTATGACCAATATCATAGTTTCTTTTGTTTTCCTTATCTTTAAACTTTCAGAGAAAGAGGAATTGTGATCCTTTTTCATTCTATATCTTAAGCAATTTTGGATGAATGTTATCGACTTGTGTTTAAAGGTTTGGGTAACTTTACGATGGATGCCTTATATTTTCAATGTTGTTTTCCTACCTTTTACATGTACACATGCATGTTGTTGGCAAAAGTAAGCACAATTGAGTTCTTGCTTGCCAAAACATAATTTGTGGATAGCTAAACATTTAAAACATAATTTATTCACACTTGTAAGTTGTGGCATAATTTTTTTTTTTTTGAAGGGGTAGCTGGATTTCTGATTTGCTAAATGAGATTTTTTTATAAATGGCAATTCAATTCCTGATTTGTGCTTACTACGTTTATTAAAAGTTAGGGATCTTTGCCACCTAGAAAAATTCTCGTTATACCCATGGATTCCATTGAACTTTTTTATTATTAAATTATCTTTACCTATAAGGGGTAATTGTACAAACAACCCTTGAGGTTTAACAAAATTGTACTGATATAGTGATATGGCTGTTTTGGTCATTATACATGTTGTATAAACATTCTTTAACATTCTTTACCGGTTTAGATCTGTTAACTCCTAATAGTTGATCAGTTGTGGGCAATTTGGGCTTACCAAATGTTAATAGTAAAATTTGGTCAAAAGAGAAATTTTTTATTTTCCCTTCCCAAGTCAAAGTCTATAATTGATGTTCATGAGACTCGGGTAGACTATAAAGCTACCCCACAGGAGCAGGGAAGTTCGGTCCGGATTTAAAACTATCGGGAAGCAAGCTAGGCGCGACCAGGACGAACCCACACACAAACACTGGAACCCGGTTTTCTCGAGGCCATCTATCTTGGAACCTCAGTTCCTGGGGTCGAGCTCCTCAATCATCCCGTGAAAGCCAGGGGGGGGTCGCTGAGCTTAAGAAACATTCGAAAGAAGCCCGATAAGCAAAGTAAGCCCCTTCCGGGTTAAGACTTTCAGATGTCAAACTTAATTCGTAGCCTGAACTAGAAGCCAACCAACCTCTCAAGAAGTCCGTTGTCCCCTCCGCGATTCGAGGAGGAAGGGGGTCTCTAAACGAATCAGATCCGTGTTACCTCCCTAGAATGCCTACTGGGACGTCCTTTCCAAGCTCCCGAGAATAGAACCGAAGCATAGATCCATCTGGGACCGAAGCATGGTCCAGTAACCTCTAGAAGAATCATGACACGAATGCACACATGATCATCTCCACGTAATATTTACATGCAAGTCAAGAGTTTGATTCCAAAAAGGGAACAAACTTATCTCCGTCAACGATATCATCAAATCCAGTAACAATTTAAATTCAAATTCAAATGACGAATCCCGCTTGATAAGGAGGGAATGGATTCATGGAATCACGACAAGATATTTGCGAACTAATCTTCGGTAATATCTTAAAAGGATCCTAAAAGATCAGGATGAAGGTTAATATGCTCATCAGGGGGTACTCTGACTCTTCCTTCATCCCCAACAACAAACTGCTCAGCAGACATTTCATCGACCAGGGAACATAGCTTATCAGACTTTGCACTAGGGTGCCCTCTTTGACCGTCTTCATCTCCAGACACCTTCTGAGGATTATCAACTCCAATATGGTCACTCGGACCACCTAACTCTTCTACGGTAGGTTGAATGACCTCTTCAGGAATATAATCAGCAAATTGCTCATTAACTTTACTGTAATCTTCATCTGACACATCATCAGGTGAAGCAATTCCTTCTATACTCTGGCAAGAAGCTTCTTTATGACTCATTTGAACAATCGATTTCACCTGGCGAGCCTGGACATCGCAGACGATGTCTACATCATACACTGAATACAAACGAGTTAGAAAATAGAACATGATGAGAAAAATAAGAACAAGAAAATTCTACTTACGTCGTCTACTGTCGTATGTAAATTTTATCAGATGTATACGTCATTGACAAAGAAGATAAAATTGCTAGGTGGACATCAAAATAGGCATTCAGAAAATATCCCGCAAGATGTCATCAAAGAAGAGAACCGAGTAAATGTAAAATTAAGTATTGAACGAAACCTACTCGGGATCAACTGAAGTCATATTCTACTCGGGATCAGTTAACGTCGCTCGGGGTTAGCTGACATCATGTCCTACTCGGGATCAGATGACGTCATTCGGGACCAGATAACATCATGTTCTACTCGGGACAAACATGAAGAAACCCGAATAAAGAAGCCCAACTCGCACACGAACCAAGAATCATGTTAAAATACGTAAAGATATCCGCGTCAAAAAAGAATTCCAAGATGAATAGAATACCAAACAGAAAAAGTGTCAAATCAGGCAACAATTTTATTTCTTCAAAAAAGACTACGTATTTGTAAGGAAAGTCCTAACCAGACTATATCACTAAAGTCCTATTCGATCTCTATACAAGTCTCCGAGATAGGAAAGAAGACAGACTACTTCGAATAAGTAACCAATCATAATTAAAGACAAAGATCTTTCATTACTTGTACAAAAAAAATTAGGGTTCTATTCACATATAAATATACATATAATCTTATCATAAATATATATAGCAAATACAGAGAGAAAAAAAGAGAGATCGAGAGTTGTAAATCTTTTTCAATAGTGGATTTTGGCTCGGTTGTTTATTCAACCACCCGTGGACGTTTATCCGGTCATCGGAGTTTTACCATGTAAAACTTGTGTCCAATTACTTTATTTTTCTCTTTCTCTTTGAAATCACAGCTAAAATCCAATCTTGTTGACTTTTCTCACGCATCCAGAAATTGACGTCAACAATTGGCGCTAGAAAGAGGGGTGAACCTCTGATTCGATAAAAGGTAATGGCAAGAAGCAAAAACAGTCCTGAGGATATCTAAAAATCTTTAGATAATGTCCATATTGACAGTAGTTCATGAGATCTCGCCGTAACCATAGAGAACCAACCAACATCCTTGGCAGGGATCCTACAAATCCCTCTGACCAGCGAAGACCTAACAAGATGCTTCCGTGAGGCGCTGCAATAGCTGGTGGCAGACGCGGCAAAGGAAGGAGTTGATCTACTAATTGCAGAAGAAGCACAACCTTCTAACCTCTCACCTACAAGGCTTCACTCGGTTATAGTTGGGCCAGAACTAGATGCATCGGAAGCCGGAAGGAACTCTATTCCAATTAATCAGGTTGAACTTGAAACACCCGAAGAGGAGCAACCACGCCAGAGGTAGAGCCATGATCAGATAGCCCATGCCAGACACCGCAAGCATGACCGACACAGGGATCAGTCGTCATCATAAAATAGTGATCGACATCTCGTAAGCGCCATCACGAAACCATACGCCTGTAAGGATCAACCCGTGAGACTCGACAGCAAAGCGAAGAGCTAGAAAAAAGAATGGCAGTCACTCGGCGGTTTAACATCATGGAGATCCGGTGGGAGATAGAGATATCGTAATTCAAAGCCTGACTCGAGAAGTTGAAAACAATAGGCATCAAATGGACGGACTGGTTAGATGTTATGGATACAACGACTTATCCGACGAAGATTCTGACAGTCCATTCATTAGGGACATCCTGCGGACTTCATTCTCAAAAAGATTCAAGATGCCGCACGTGGAGCAGTTCAAGAAGGATACAGATCCTAAAGAACAAGTCAGACAGTAAAAAAGTGTTATGGCTTAGTATGCCCACAACGACCCCTTATTAAGTCTCCCACAGACTCTTGGAGACACAGGCTCAAGATGGTTCAGAAGATTGCCCCCAGCAAGTATCAGAAGTTTTGGTGAATTAAGCTGGAGTTTCTCAAGACAATTTCTGGGCAACGTTCACAGGAAAAAATCTGTAGCTTACCTTTCTTAGTTGAAACAAGGGAAAGATGAGTCGCTAAAAAAAATACCTGGGAAGATTCGGCCAGGCGGTATCAGAAATCGGCAGTGCAAACGACGAAGCGATAATTGCGGCATTCATCAATAATTTACATAATGGACGGCTATCTTTTGACTTAAGAAGGGCCCGTCTAACCAGATATGCAGATATGATGGACATGACGGGAGGATATGCACTAGCCGAAGAAGAAGAGTTAGCCATGGGAGGATGCTACATGAATGGAGGAAAACCCGAACAGAAGGATGCTGAGTCCAAGGTACAGAACCGAAAAGGAAAACAAAAAAGAAATAGCAAAGAAAAAAGCAAGGACGGGGAAAACGGGCGTAATGCTGACCAGACCACGAGGAAATTTTGAGGGAAATACGTAAACTACACCCCTATCCGAAAAAAGCTGGAAGAAATCCTGGCCATACTGGAGGAAAAGAATCCGGTAAGAGAGCCGCACCGACAATCTCAGTTTGCTCGGCAAAATACAACAAAATATTATAGATTCCATAATGAAACCGGTCATGAGACTTCCAAGTGTTACCAGCTCAGAGATTATATAGAGACCCTCATTCGGGATAAACACTTACATGATATAATCCTGAAAAGGGATGAGAGGCTAGAAAGCTAGGAGAAGGATTTGGAACCCTTGTCGATGCTCGGGTCAGGCACCATTTCGTACTCGCGGAGGAGACTTTCATTTGAAGGCCAAGTAATTATATCGACAGAATCACCCATCCATTCGCTGTAATCTTCTCTAGGGATCGGGTCGACATCAGGCACCAAACCCTCTACGCCCGACTCTTGACTAGCATAAAAAGTCGAGAGAGAGTGCTCTGATGGGAACTCCAAATGCTTGGGATGGGGCACTTTACCTCGACTGTGGCAATAAGCTCTCCACTCTTTCATCTGAGTCCGAAGAGATTCTAGGGACCGATCCACGTGGTTCTTGATCGACAGCTCCCAGTTGGTTCGGGCTTTTTCAGTTGCCCGATTCTTGACCTTAAAAAATTCACCAGCTGAAACTAGCCCTCGCTGAAATTCCCGAAGGATAAGGGCATCATAAGCAGGGGATCTTTTAAAACGATCAACCCCCTGGACTTCAAGTTCCAGCCTAGCCTCCTTGGATAAGGACTCGACCGTCAAATCTTGGCGTTCCAAGTCTTCAATCTTCTGTTGATATGCCGACTTGGACTGTTCCGCTTTCTGTTCAGCTTTGAGCATCGATTTCTGGGCAGAAGACAATAAATTTTGAAGTGACACAGCCTTCTCCTCTACTAAAGAAGCTCTTTCCTTGGCCTCAACTTGCTTTTCCAAACAATGGTCGGCAAACACTTAGGCAGAGCCCACCTCCTTTTGATAAGCCGATTCAACCCGAGCACGGCTATCCTCACTCTCTTTCAGTTGAGCTTGAAGACACCTTATTCAATCAGCTTGATGTTGCTGCGTCTGAACCAACTCAGCAAATTCGGCCACCATCTACAAGGATATAAATTAAAAATCTAGAAAGCAAGACAAAATAAGAGTGGGGAATTAAACTTACATAAGATGAGCCGTTGAAAATATTCTGAAGACGGTTTGTCAGAGAAACATCCCTAAAATAGCTCCAGTGATCATGCCCGATGAAAGCCCGACCAGATGACATCGCTCTAAGCATATTCTGGGGAGAAGGATAAGAAGGACCTCCCGAAGATTCAGCCCTTACATCTTCAACCTTGGGGGGGGGGGGGGGGGGGGGGGGGGGGGGGGGAAGAGCCCATGTTGGGGTCAGAAGTCTTCTCACCCGCCGATGCTTCAACATCAACGCTCGAGGGAATCTCGGCCCCGGCGTCTTTATCACAAGAGTCAATAAATGAAACCACTCGAGGAACCTTATAAGGACGAGCGGGAGAATCGATAGTTTTCTGTTTCTTAGCCCGAGAATGATGGAAGCCGAGATCAGCTGAGGGGTCTTCCTGTTCATCATCCCGAAAAGATTCAAAAAAGTCAGAATCTGCATTTACTCGACCATCAGAAGTTTTACCTCCATCACTAGCGTCCATCCGCTCGGTAGGAACCACAACCGGGGAGCTCGATTCACCAGGCCCCTCACCAAGACCATCACTTTGCCTCTCTCCGTCTTCAGGCAATTCCTGAGTGTGGTCAGCCAGGCCACTCGGACCACTAGACTCCCATACGATCGGTCGGATGACTTCCTCGGGGACATATTAAGGGATCTGCTCGTCAGCCTCATCAGGGTCCTCATCTGACTCGGGTGGGGCAATACCTTCTTTGCTCTGACAAGAAGCTTCTTTTTAGCTCGCCTGAAGGATTGAATGTCGCAGATGATGTCCGAGTCATACACTTAGAAAAAAATTGGTAAAAAAAGAATCAAGTCAGAATATAAAAAGCAACATTTAAAAAAAAGGGTAGAAAGATCACTTACATCGCCTGTGGTAGCATGAAATCTGGCTAAAGAAGCCAAGATCTATCATCTTCTTCTCATTAAAAAGATAAATCCTGCTTCTTTTTTCCAAAGTACGAACTGCAGCCCGAGCAAGTCTGGTCAGCTCAGTATCGTAAAATTTTACCCAATTTTCGTTAATGGTCAAGATTACGAAAATACCTTTAACTAGTTACAATAATATTCCAAGTGTAATAAGTGCGGAAATAATAAAGACACTTGAGATATACGTGGATATCCTCCAAATAGGAAAAACCACGGGCTGTTAAGTGCGTCACACTCGAATCTATAATCCACTAATGGCAAAGGAATTACAACCTAATCTCAGTCTATAATCCACCACCACTACCTAATCCCGGTATAAGTGAACCTAGTCCATCTTGCTTGCGATTTAAGCTACCTAAACCCTGAAGTAACACAAGTCTTACTTCTCTATGAAGAGATAAAATGGCCTATGTGAATATATGATGATATTCAAAGAACAAACAAGGCTAGGGAACCTTATATGCTTATCTAGGATGATGAGATGACAATTAATGCAATCCTAGATATTAAAAGCTAAATCACATGTTCAAAAAGCTTAGCTAAACATAGATCAAACAATCCCACGAAGCTATCACAATACAACACTCAATCATGTCATCACAACAATCTCTATTTTGTATCTAGAATATATTCTAAGAGCGTACAAATGATTAAAGAGATGGCTTAGCAAGAAAAACACTTAACTTGTAAAAAGATAGTGAGAAACTTACCAAACAAGATGTGATGATGCAAAACTATCCATTGATGCACTCTAAATGACCATAGATGATGCAAAATGAAGTTTTTACGCACAAGGAAATGCTTTGAGTGTTTAAAGATGAGTTATTACAAGATTTTTCCTTTCAAAAAATGTTCTAAGGAAAAGATATGATGTTCTGAACTCTTACACGACCTGAATACAAAGAGTTATATATATATATGAGTTTCAACCAAAGTGAAGTCGTTTTGAAAAAAACGTTCCAGCTCCCGCTATGTGCGCTAGTGAGGTGCGCTAGTCAAGTAGCGCACAACCTAAATTTTCAATAGGCGCTAGTGGAGTGGCGCAGCTCAGTGGCGAGTGACAAGCGACGATCCACTGGAATGTTGCGCTGGTGAGGCTGCGCAAAACGAGTAGCGCACCACCAGTGTACTGCCCACTTTTTCAATATTGTGCGGGTGAAGTAGCGCATCTCAGTGGCGCAAGACAAGCGATGATCCACTTGAATGTTGCGCTAGTGAGGCTACGCTAGTCGAGTAGCGCACCACCAGTGAACAGCCTACTTTCTCAACACTCAAACACAAATTTTCAACAAGTACTAGAGTGATGAAGATGCATCCTATACTAATGTCTAACATGACATGGTACTTTAATCACAAGATAAAAATAAATCAAGAAGAGTCATTTAAACAAAAATGCACACAAGTAAAACACACAACACATATAAATAAGAGTTATGTATTAATTTGTGAGTGTGTGCAACTATCTCTTCAAATCAAGTAAGCACAAGAATTTTACCTTTGGTGCTTCTTCTCTTGAGGTCTTGAGAGCCTAAGCTACCTTTACATAAAACCCCAATATGTGGTTTGTTCACGAAATAAGCCAATCAATAAATGAGGACTTTACAATCTCCCTATATGGCTATTTCGTTACAAAACCACCACTCACATTGATCCTCACAAAACAAAATAAAGCACCGGAAAGGTAATCTACATTACAAAGAGATATATAAAAATAAACTTCAAATCTTCAATCTCTTGTAGATCTATCAACCCTACGCAAAAAACAAAAAACAAATACACTTTCCAAACCAAGTGTATGTGAGATGATCAAGTGAATATAAAACAAAAGCATTTGCATTTAAGAATATGAGTACACCATCATGCAATGTATGTGAATGCAATGCTCCCCCTCAAAGGGTTACTCCCTTTAAATGTAATCTTCCCAACATGTACTACTCCATCTTATCCCTCTTACCAAGTTAAGTTCCCCCTTAAACCATATGTATGTCTGCTCCCCCTTTTTGTCATGATATAGGCAAAGGAGGAGTCCCCAACCGGGTCACTCAAGGTAAAGAGAGAAAGGAGCATACAAGATATTTGCATAATCATATAAGCCACATTTATGGAACTCAATTAATATGAGGGAAACAAGGAGATTTATTTGAAGAAAATGTGTGAATTAAGAATGCTTTGCATACAAGACATGTTGCATTTAAGTCAAAAAACAATGGTATTTGGCAAAGTAAATGACAAAGGTTTCCAATAGAATTCAAACCAATTTCACCATTAGTCATGAGATAGACAAGGATATAGAGTTTTTATAGATATCAAGTTTTAATAGCACTATATCCAACTTTATAAGCGAAACATGGCATGAGCGAATTTGCACCCTATTTGATTTTTCCGGGTAGGATACCCGCATGATAGTAGCCATGTTCAACTAATAAAGAAAGAGAGACATTAATGAAACATTTAAGTCTCACTAGTTTTTTCACACAATGTTTTTCATTCAACAATTGCAATCATTAAATCATGCTTTATTATTTTTCATTAGCATGTCATTATAAGAATCATCATGTCATGGAGATAACTATAGGTCATTCAACATGTACTTCATATGTAGATCTCCTAGTCTAAAAATACATGTTTGAACCTAAATATGACATGGATTGTAATTAAAGCATAGTTCACACTTATTGAAGAAAATATAATCGAATATGATATAAGTGCAACCAAGCTACTCAAGCAATTAATAAAGGAGCATAAACATTTCCAAATTGTTGCATGCAACAAGTATACAAAAGCTCTATTTGCTTGAGTTCCCCTTATGGGGTCAATATAAAAACTCATCACTCCATGAGACAAATCCCAATAGATCTCCTAAGAGTTTTGAATCGAGTAGTATCTAAGGGTTTAGTAAATAGATTCGCTAGTTGATCATTAGTACCTATATGCTCAAGTACTATGCATTTATTCTCAACTAGTTATCTAATGAAATGATGGTGGATGTCAATATGCTTAGTTCTAAAATGTTGAACCGAATTCTTGGAAATATTAATTGCACTCATGTTATCACAAAAGAGAGTAAGAGTACCTTGATTGAATCCATAGTCGACTAGCATTTGCTTCATCCCAAGGAGTTGTGTGCATCCACTCCCAGCAGCTATGTATTCGGCCTCAGCTGTAGACAAGGAAATTGAATTTTACTTTTTACAAAACCAAGAGACAAGGTTGTTCCCAAGGAAAAAGCAACCGCCCGATGTACTTTCCTATCATCACAATTTCCTGCCCAATCTGAATCACTAAAGCCTACAAGACTAGCATTAGTGTCAAAAGAGTACCAAATCCCATAGTTAGATGTCCCATTCACATAACGAATTATTCTCTTACGGAAGAGAGATGAGACTCCTTAGGATCCGATTGGTACCTAGCACACACACCCACACTAAAAGAGATATCGGGCCTACTTGTGGTCAAATAGAGCAAGCTACCGATCATGCCTCGATACAAGGTTTGGTCCACACTTTTACCACTAGCATCCTTGCTTAGCTTCAAAGTGGTACTCATGGGTGCCAAATTTCTTCACTAGGTTCTTGACATATTTAGCTTGGGATATGAAGATCCCATCATCTATTTGCTTAATTTGTAAACCTAAAAAATAACTTAGCTCACCAACAAGGCTCATTTCGAACTCATGAGATATGACATCAACAAATTGTTGGACTTTGGTATTATTGGTGGACTCAAACACTATATCATCAACATAGATTTGAGCTATAAAGAGCTCATCTTTGTCTTTCTTGATGAATAGAGTCTAGTCAATACTACCCCTAGTATAGTCATTGTCAACAAGAAATTGAGTGAGGCGCTCATACCAAGCCCTTGGTGTTTGTTTCAACCCATATAGAGCCTTCTTGAGGCGAGAGACATGGTTAGGGTGGTGAGGATCCACAAACCCTTTAGGTTGCTCAACAAACACTTCCTCTTGCAATAAGCCATTGAGGAAGGCACTATTAACATCCATTTGATATAACTTGAACTTGTACAAACAAAAGATGGATAAAAGAAGCCTAATATGAAAATACAAACACGGTTAAATGCTCAAGGCTAACCTAGAGGGAGGGTGAATAGGTTAGACACCTTTTTCGACTCCCTTAGAAACAAACAAAAGTTTGTCCCTCTAGATTGCCTGTATCACAATATATATATCAATTAAAAATACTTAATCAATATATAAAACAAGTAAAGTGTGATAAAAACAAGTAATTGTAACACATACACAATCTATATCATATAAAGGAAGTCAACTTACATAAGGAGTTCAATTCATAGTATTCAAATAATAAGTACAAATATAAGAGAGATAGGGATAGAGAAAAGTTGACACAAGATATAACGTGGTAAACCTCCAAAGAGGAAACATCCACGGGTTAGCAACCACCGGAAAACAAAATCCACTAGTAGATAAGACAAGTACAATCTCTCAAGTGACCCCTTCACTTAGAAACTACCCTCTTATCCTACTCATGAAGATGTCGCCCTCTTTCTCAACAATCCGAGGCCTCACACCTCTTGTCAAGACTTCCTCGCTCACCCTTCCGGATCCTCACGACCCTAGGCAAGACTTCTTGCTCAACTATCTGAGTCCTTCCGACTCTAGTCAAGACTTCCTCGCTCACCCTTCCGGATCCTCATGACCCTAGGCAAGACTTCTTGCTCAACTATCCGAGTCCTCCCGACTCTAGTCAATACTTCATTGCTTGACAATCCAAGGTCTCACACCCCTTGCCAAGACTTTCTTGCTCAACAACATATGTCTCACACCTATTGTCAAGACTTCCTTCTCACAAGGCATCTAGGTGATCATGAATGCAAAACGTAAACAAGCACGCAACATAGAATGTTATGATCAACACATCCTATGGAAAATACTAGACATGAGCATGAATGCACAAATCAAATGTAGTCTAGTCAATCATGCATGTTTAATCCATCTAGATCATGTAAGATATGGTCAACATTAATTACAACCTAGATACATGCATAGATCTAAAACTTGAATCACAAGATATGTTCAATTAACACATAATCAAGTTTAAATCTCATAAACCAAAAACATGCTAAAATCATATGACAAAGTCATTTAGATTAAAGCTAAAGTTCTAGAGCATATTCCTATTCATAGATTCAACAAAAACACATGAATAGCTCAAAAGAACATAAGCACATGTATCATTGTGAGAAATAGGCCAAAGAGAGCCTAATACATGTGAGGAACTATTTTTTACAAAATAAATCAATCAAAGATCATCAAATAGTCCTAGAATCAAAGCTAGCATAATACAATCCCAAACATGTGAAAACATAGGTAAAATCAAAACCTAACTCAACATGTGAGATTTCAATTGAAACTCAATCTAGCTTTAAATGAGTTCAAAACTTAAATCAAAACAATCACAAGACACATATATATGTTGAAGAATAAAACCCAAGGCAATTGACCAAGATTTAAAAGAAAACTTTGAGAGAAAATCAATACCTTAGTTGATTTTGGTACAGTCCTGTTTTTATGAGTTTAGAATCCAAAAACAGCAATAAAACTCACTCAACCTTCAGAGAAAAGCTGGAGGATGAATAGAAAAACACTCTCAACTTTGAATCACTCAAATCGGAGTTCAAATGAAGAAGTTATGGTGTTTGGAAGGTGAGAAAATGTAGAGAGATAATTCTACACTCAAGTTTTAAATTTCTTCTTAGAATGAAATGTGAGAAGGAAGGGAAATATAAAGGAGAGGGAAAGAATAGAAGAAAAAGGACCAAAATTCCCTTAAGTGCACCAAGCATGCTTGCTGCCCGAGATGGCACGTGAGCATCTTGGGGCAGCAAGCATTCTGTCCCGAGATGGCCACGCGCCATCTCGGGAAAGAGTGCTTGGTTGCACTTCTTTTCCTCGCGCTCTCCCCTCGCATTCTTCGATCGTTCTCTGGCCTCCAAACTCAGAATTCAAATCCGTTTATGGATTAAAAACCGTAACTCTCTCACGGACATGGACATATAAGATACTCAACCCAAAAAATAATAATTCGACTCGATATACGAAGATAAAGACAATGTATGCAACATGAGTTGAAAGTGTAGTATCTTTTGACTTAGAACTTGAAATCATTAGTATGAGTAACTGAAATGATCGGAACTCAATCAAGAATGATTTAAGACTAAATTCAAGTTCAATATCCATGTTATACAAACATATACACATACAAACACAATTCACAGTAGAATGCAAACTACATAGAGATAGTCTCCAATCATGCATTTTTCAAAACATGTTATTTTCATACCAGTGCATGAGCATTCATCTTCAAGTGTGTGAATGTGTTATACATGGTGCACAATGATGCAGGGACACATATGAATGAATTGCATGTGTGTGCCTATAATGGTGCACAACGATGCAGGGACACAAATGTATGAATTGTGTGTGTGTGCCTAAGCCTTGTAAGAGAAAGATAAGGTCTTAGTATACCTTTGTATAACCATATTGCATCCTTTCTCTATGAAAACTTAGAACTTGCTTTGACTTGTTGTTCATTATTCTTTAAAGCTTGAATCATCATAAATCTAAACAAATAAATCGTTACAAGTAAACATCATTTTGATATGGAATTAATGCCAACACATCCTAAAACCTAACATAATGGACAATCCTAGCAACGGGAGCAAATGTCTCCTCAAAGTCAATACCCTCAATTTGAGAGTACCCTTGTGCTACAAGGCTAGCCTTGTTTCACACAATATTGCCATCCTCATCGGATTTGTTCCTATATACCCATTTGGTGCCTATCACATTGGTGTTCTTGGGCCTAGGAACTAGAGTCAAAACCTCATTCCTTTCAAATTGGTTAAGCTCTTCTTACATGGCAAGAACCCAAAATTCATCCTTTAAGGCTTCATCAACCTTCTTGGGTTCTATTTGAGAAGTGTAGCAAGTGTAGCTAATTAAATTAGCCATTTGACGTCTAGTCTTAACACCCTCATTAACCTCTCCAATGATGTCATCTTTGTCATGGAGTTTCCTAACCCATGGAGTAGGTTCTTTTGAGTTCAACAAAGGAATCCTATCAATAGGTTGTGTGATATAATCATCAAGATTAGTCTTTTCAACATTAGGAATATCAACAACCTTTTCCAAGGGAGAGTCATCAACTAGATCTACCTCCTCTTCATGGTAATTAGATTTGAGCCTAGTATCATCAATGACAACATTAGATGATTCCATGACGGTTCTAGTTTTTAAATTGAAAACTCTATAGGCTCGATTATTCAAGGCATAGCCAATAAAAATACCCTCATCACTCTTAGCATCAAATTTGCCAAGTTGATCACGGTCATTCAAAATGTAGCATTTGCTTCCAAAAGTGTGGAAATAGCTAACATTTGGCTTTCTACCTTTCCATACTCATAGGAGGTTTTCCTAGTGTAGGGCCTTAGAAAGACTCTATTTCCTATATAGCACGCCGTATTGACTGCTTCAGCCCATAGGTTCCTAAGGACATTGTTGCTAAGCAACATCACACGGACCATCTCTTGAATGACCCTATTTTTCCTCTCAACAACTCCATTTTGTTGAGGTGTCCAAAGAGCCGAGAACTCATGAGAAATGCCTAGACTATTGCAATAGTTTTCAAAATACACATTATCAAACTCCTTCCCATGGTCACTCTTAATCCGTTTAATGCTTTTAATCTTAGAGTTCATTTCATTTTGAATTTTGGTACAAAGCATCTTAAACTTGTCAAAAGTTTCAGATTTTTCTCTAAGAAAATAAGTCCAAGTAAACCTAGAGAAGTCATCTACATACACAAAAATGTATTTCTTTCCACCTAAGCTCTCGGTTTGCATGGGACCCATAAGATCCATGTGGAGAAGCTCTAGAGGCTCATTGGTGGAGAGATACTTACCCTTTTTGTGCATACTTTTGGTTTTCTTCCCTTATTGACAGGGTCCACAAACACCATTTTCCTTTTTCCCAAGCTTGGGAAGGCCTCGCACAACATTGAACTTATCTAAGATTCATAAATCCTGATAGTTTATATGATCAAGTCTTTCATGCCACAACTCAATTTGCTCATCCTTGGTCACAAGAGACCACTCTAGCTTCAAGACAATAGCAATTGTCGCTAGATCTCATACCTTTTAACAAGGTTTGTCCATTTGGCAATAGGATAGAGCAATCATTTTTCCTAAACAAGACGGAAATTCCTTCATCATTAAGATGTGAAATACTTATCAAATTTGCTTTAAGGCCATCAACATACAAAACATTGGACAAGGAGGGTAATCCGAGAATAGAAATAGTTCCCTTTCCTTTAACTTTCTTCTTGGATCCATCACCAAAGGTGACATTTCCTCCCAACTCCATGACAAGAGTCTCAAAGAAACTCACATCTCCCGTCATGTGCCTAGAGCACCCACTATCCAAATACCAAAAATTAGAAGAATTAACTTTCAAGGCAATTTGTGCAACATGGCAAAAGTGGTCATCTCTTCTAATCCACCTAGGTGAAACATTTTCCTTCCTAGTGGTCAATGGTACATGGGCTCTAAATGTCCTAGGATCATGCAAAAGTGTTCCATTTTTCCTAGTGACATACATCTTGGCTTTAGCCTTTTTCTTCTCTATAATGCTTTCAATTCTACACAATTTAATATATCTAAAGCAATTTAGTCTAATATGACCATCAATACCACAAAAATGACATGTAGGAATGAAGTTAGGAATCATACAATAACCTTGTGGATGCATTGGAGTCTTCCCATGTCTTTGTGGTTGTCTTGATCGTTGTTGACGAACTTTCTTTCTTTGTTGTTGAACAAGACTTGATTGCTTCCTTGGTTGAGCTTGCATGATATGTTTCTTCCCTTTATGAGCCTTTGGTTGAGGGAAGTTAACTTGAGGAGTCCTTGTAGGATGAACTTGAGTTAGGCTTCTTGGTGCCACCTTCACTTGAGCACTACTTGAATACTCTCCTAGGTCAAGTTTCTTCCTAGGCGATTGATGAGAAGAGGATTCATTGAGATTAATACTTCTTACAAAAATGGTCTTGCTTAGAGTGAAGGACATCTTGTCATCTTCAAACCCAAGCCCCTTCTTGTCACTTGGCCTATTTCCAACATCTAACATGTGGTCAAGTTTTTTAGTGCTAGAGTTCATCTTGGCCATCAATTCTCTAGCATCTTCAAGCTCTTTCTTAAACCCTTCTTCACTCCTCTTAGATAAGTGTAATTCCTTTCTTAGCTTATCTTCACTATTCATGGTTCTCACCAACTCTTCATTTAGTTGGTCCACTTAAGTTGAGAGCTTTAGGTTTTCTTATTTTAATCTCTTAATTTCATTCTTGTTCTTTAACCTTGAATTCTCAAACCTAGCCATATAGTCCTTGAGATCCATCCTATCCACATTTCCATTTGTGGATTGTGATGAAGATCCATCATCACTTGAGTAGTTTTCCTCTTGGCTCTCATTTTCTTCTTCACTAACATCTTTACTCCTATGAGAGGACGTAAAGGCTATGAAGTTAGCCATGATTTCTTCATCATCCGAAGACTCATCTTCTTCATTGGAGTTATCACTTCCAATCCATGTGGCAGCCATCACTTTTCCCTTTTTCTTGACAATGTGATTTGCACATTCAGGGGCAAAGTGACCTATCCCACCACATTCATAGCATCAAACTTCTTTCTTTTCGGTCTTTTCTTGCCTAGTCTCAACTTTATTGAAGGGAGCTTTTTTCTTCAAGTCTTGACCCTTAGATCCGAACCCTTTCCTCTCGGACTTGTAGAATTTCTTGAACTTCGTCATTAGCAAAGCCATTTCCTCATCTGAGTCATCACTTTCCTCCTTCTCAACTTTGGAGGCTTTCAAAGCAATATCCTTTACTTTTTCGGTGGTGTGGGGTTAGGACATTTCCTAGATTCATAAGCTAGAAGCCTCCTAATCACCTCACTTAGCTTCATATCATTGTAAGCACTGTTCTCTTCTAAAGCAGTTACTTTAGACTCAAATCTATCGGGTAGAGATCTCATAATCTTCTGCTTGATCTTCCTATCCGAATAAGGATCACCAAGTTGATGACTTTGGTTCACAATGTCCATCAACCTCACTTTAAAGTCATTTAAGCACTCATTCTCATCCATCTTGAGCAACTCAAATTGCGTTTGGAGAACTTGAAGCTTCGATTCCTTAACCACATCGGTTCCCTCATGTGCAACCTCAAGGATATTCCATGCCTCTTTAGCTATTCTAGTATTTTGAACCAACTTGTATTGATTCTCATCCATTGCACATAGGATGGCATGCATTGCCTTCCTATTCCATTTTGATGCCTCAAACTCTTGTGGGTTCCATTGTGCCTTTGGCTTGAGTTTATCATCTCCTCCATCCGTAGGAGTCATCATAGGTGGAGTGTATCCGTCTTCAACCGCCATCCATGCCCTATCAAGAATTTGGCATATATACGACTCCATCTTGCCTTTTCAA
The DNA here is from genome assembly GCA_032871835.1 of Dipteronia dyeriana. Lineage (NCBI taxonomy): Eukaryota > Viridiplantae > Streptophyta > Magnoliopsida > Sapindales > Sapindaceae > Dipteronia > Dipteronia dyeriana. The sequence continues at coordinate 71,675,323 of CM065297.1, read as the reverse complement.
AAGGCATAATTCAACCCGGTGAGAAGTGGAGGTCTAGTGTTAGAAGCTCTGGTAGGGAAAAACGGGTTCAAAACGCAACGGAAGCGTGATAAAAATGAAATTAGGGTTTGCGTATAAATAAAAAAAATTCCCTTTTATGCAACTAGAACCTTAACCCTAGATTAATTGATGTATATAAAAGTATCGTACCTTTTTCATGTGACGATTGAACAAGCGCCGAATTGATTCTGCAAGATCTTCCAATCCAATCACGAACGTGAATCACCTAAGAGTGTGGGCTCCCTTTCTTTAAATTTTATTCCTGAGGATGGAGACAAAGCAAAAATCTTTTCTTTGTTAGTTACAAATATCCTCCAAGAGAAAAATCCAAGAACGTCCGGTCACTTGTGAATTATCAATCAATTTGATTGAAACTCGCGTGAACCTTGATTCGATGTTGTACACATAACCCTTTTGATGTAAAGGATATTATTATACTATTGAATACAAAAGTGTTCCCATTTTTTCTCTACTTGGCCGAATTCTCACACCAATGTTTAGAGATGATCGAATTTTGTCTAGAAAAAAATCAATTTTTTCTTCCTCAAAATTCCTATGATGACCAAATTCTTCTCTTAGAAAAATTAGCTTGGCCGAAATCACCTCTAAATTGCCTTAGGGATGACCGAAATTCAACATGCACTTATATATAGGATCATAAATCCTTTCCTTAGGTGGATTTATTTGGTAGTTAAGAGTCCTTTTCTAAAAGGAAATCTAACCTCTCCTATAACCATATGTTGTTGGCCGAATTTTATGTCTTTTTTATAGATTAGGAGAGTTCAATCTTTCCTAAGAAGGGTTACTTGATGGACAATAATCATATCCTTAGGTAGATTAACTTGGTGGTTATGAATCATTTTCAAATAAGAATTCTAACACAAAGTAGTTTTACTTGGTGTCCAAGAATCCTTTTCCAAAATGAATTCTTTCCTACACCAAGACTCCTAATCCAACTCAATAGTGTATTTGTAACCATATTAAAGACTTCCTAATTTGATTAGATAAATAACTCCTTTTAATTATCTACTTATAAAATATGGTCTTGAACATTAACTATACTACCAACAATAGTATAGTTTTAGGAGACCATCTCCTACTAGGAAAAGATTTTAACTTTTAATAAAATAGTTAATAAATCAACCAATTAATTAATTCCCATTTAATTAAATAATAAAATAAAAAATAATATATTAAAGCTATTATTAATAGCTTTTGCCGCCCATACCTTAATATAAAGGCCATATATTATTTTTCTTATTTTATTAAATCCATTGGACCTTAATAAAAAGTCCACATGTGAACTAGACCTATTCTTACCAAAAAGAAACAAGTTCACATGCCTTAATACAATTCTAGATGGACCCCTAAATTGGTCTGGTAGAATATATCAAGTGATCCATGCAAGTTCGTGCGGATAGGGGATCTTGGCGGGCTATCTAAATTTAAGCTCCAATAGACACAACCCAATCACTATCAACAAATGATTCACTTAGGTCTGATCTATTTAATTTTAGTTCATTCCACTAAAGAACTGAATGAACTAAATTGAACTCTTAAATAAAGATAGAATAAGTTGATGTTACTCATTCGTACCCTAGATAACCTTATTGGAGAAAGTGTATCCTCGTAAAGAATACCTGTAATCGCCAAGAGCTCATAGACCGCCTATAGCTCTCCAAGTTACCATATTTACTCATATGACCACATTTTGAACTTGGATATTTTGACATGTCCAAAAGCCATGTTTCAATAGACACTACTGAAAACTTAACGTTAAGATTTAATATCCAAAATCTCAAAACATCCATAAGATGGTATTCTACTTTCATTCAATAAATAGAGCCATGATGTCTATATCTATAAATGAAGCCCTCTATCGATTAACAAATGAATACCACCAAACTATCGAGGATAGACTATGCTATATAATCGTACTCATTGATAGCTCAAATGATAACACTTGCAACCATAAGTCCATCATTTATCTTAGGATTGAGATAGACTCTCCGATTGTCTTCAAATGAAAACTTTTATCCATTGACAGTTCTAGATAAAGTATTTCATTTTGATCCTATTCAATGCAACTAGTGCACTAGATTCTTTTGCCCAAAGGCACCACACTTTGATGATTTTAGACTCATCATAACACATTTGATCCCACTCAAATGCTAGCAAAAGAATCTACAACTTTAACAAGATAAAGGTGCCCAACCTTCTATCTTAAGTTGTGAATATCATTCAAGACTAACTAAAGAATTGTGTCTACCTCATACATATCTAGATGTATGAACAATTCTTCTTTTCTCATAGTCTTTCGACCTTATGATTATTTACTTTTGACAATTATAATAATTAAACTATAAATGCTATAAGATTTATTAAACTAGAAATCACTTTATTCATATGAAAAGATTGTTAATTACAATATTACACTCTTGCTATCGAGCATAATCCTAACAATCTTCCACTTTCTCTATAGCAAATGTGTCATATCTCTCATCCCCATGTTCTTTAGATGCCCATCAAAACTCTTTTGAGGAAGAGCCTTTGTAAAGGGATCCGCTAGATTTTCTGCTAACGCGATCTTGGTAATCGTTACGTCACCCCTTTGCACAATTTCCCTTAGAAGGTGATACTTTCTTTCATTGTGTTTCCCTCTCTTATGAGTTCTTGGTTCTCTCGAATTAGCCACTGCTCCACTATTGTCACAATAGATAGTGATCTGCTTATTCGCTTCAGGAACCACTTCTAAGTCAATCAAGAATTGGCGGAGCCAGACAGCCTCTTTAGCAGCCTCACATGCGGCAACATACTCAGCTTCCATGGTGAAATCTGCAATACAAGATTGCTTTATACTCCTCCATATGACTGCCCCTTCTCCAATGGTAAACACAGATCCTGATGTCGATCTCCTGGAGTTAGAATCTGATTGAAAATCAGAATCAGTATACCCAATGAGAATTAAATCCCCTCCAGAGTATACAAGCATATAATCTTTCGTTCTCCTAAGATAATTAAAAATATGGTTGACTGCCGTCCAGTGATCAGGACCAGGCTTTGATTGAAACTTGCTAACTATGCCTACAGCAAAATAAATATCTGGTCTAGTGCAGAGCATTGCATACATGAGACTTCCAACTGCCGATGCATATGGAACGACCCTACTCATGAATTTCTCTTCATGCTCATTTTTAGGAACTTGTTCCTTAGAAAGTTTGATTCCATGCCTGAAAGGTAACATACCTTTCTTGGAATCTTGCATGGAAAACCTAGAAAATATTTTATCTATGTATGAAGCTTGGGATAATGCAATCGTTCTATTCTTTCTATCCCTTATGACTTGGATACCAAGAATATAAATTGCTTCTCCCAAGTCCTTCATATCAAATTGTTTTGCTAACCAATCTTTTATTGATGTCAATACACCTACATCGTTTCCGATGAGTAGTATATCATCAACGTAAAGAACTAGGAAAACCAACTTGGCACCTTTAATCCTTTTGTATACACAAGGTTCATCAAGGTTTTGAATAAATCCAAAATCTTTAACGGCTTGATCGAACCTTATGTTCCAGGATCTGGATACTTGCTTCAATCCATATATGGATCTTTGCAACTTGCATACCCATTCCCTTTTCAATGAATCCTTCTGGTTGCATCATATAGATGCTTTCGTCAAGACTTTCATTAAGGAAAGCTGTCTTGTCGTCCATTTGCCAAATCTTTAGGTCTAGAGATTACCCAATGGATAAGAGTATCCTAATGGATTTAAGCATGGCCACAGGAGAGAAGATTTCTTCATAATCGATACATTCCTTCTGTGTATAACCTTTAGATACCAATCTAGCTTAAAGGTTTCCATCTTTCCATCCATTCCCCTTTTCCTCTTGTATACCCACTTGCACCCGATGGGTTTTATCCCTTTAGGTAAGTCTACAAGAGACCAGACTTTATTTTTGAACATAGATTCAATTTCAGATTGCATTGCCTTTTGCCAATGGCGACAATCAACATCTTTCATTACTTCCTTGTAAGTATAGGGATCATCGTCGTCCGGAAGATTCTCTACAGATTCTCTACAGATTCTCCTAGACCGATGTATCTCTCGGATTGTCTAACAACCCTCCCACTACGATGAGGTATGGTAGATTGTTGATCTTGTGTTGGTACGGAACTTACAATTGGGCTTGGTTGCGAAACCTCTTGTGGAATTGTATCTCCTAAAAGCTTATTTAGGACAATTCTACTTTTAGGCACAAAATTATTCATATAGTCCTCTTTTAGAAATTTGGCATTTGTCGAAACAAATACTTTAAGATATGAAGGACTAAAAAAATAATATCCTTTTGTTCCTTTTGGATACCCTACAAATATGCATGTTTCTGAACGGGACTCCATCTTATCTGTCTTTCCTTTTAACACATGCCCAGGACATCCAAATATCCTTAAGTGTTGTAAACTAGGCTTTCGCCCAGTCCACAACTCATGCGGTGTTTTAGGAACCGACTTAGATGGTACATCGTTTAGAATATACATGGCATTTTGTAAAGCATATCCCCAAAAAGAACTAGAGAGCGTTGAATAACTCAACATAGACCTAGCCATATCCAAAAGAGTTCTATTTCTCCTTTCTGCCACCCCATTTTGTTGAGGTGTGCCTGGTGCAGAAAACTGAGAAATTGTTCCATTATCAATAAGATATTATTGAAACTCGCCAGATATATATTCTCCACCACGATCGGATCTCAAAATTTTTATGCGCTTCTCAAGCTGATTTTCTACTTCAGCTTTAAATGCTTTGAACATATAAAAAGCATCTGACTTATGTCTCATGAGATACACATAGCCAAATCTTGAGTGATCATCCGTGAAAGTGATGAAGTACTCATATCCACCTCTTGCTTGAATGCTCATAGGTCCACACACATTAGTGTGTATCAATCCTAAACATTCAATGGCTCTTGCGCCTTTGGTCGTAAACGACCTTTTGGTCATTTTACCTTCCAAACAAGATTCACAAGTTGGTAGGTCATCAACCTTTAAGTCACTTAGAGGTCCGTCACATACCAATATTTTAATCCTATTAAGGTTAATATGACCTAGGCGCAAATTCCATAGGTAGGTTTCATCTTTTGATAATTTTACTCTTTTATGATTGGGTTCCGTTGATTCCGTGTCTAACAAGTGAGAGATATTTTCATGCAAATAGAATAAACCGTTTTCCAACTTACCTTTGCAAATAATTTTGTCATTCTTACTAATAATAAAGGTTTTATTTAAAGTAACCGAATAACCAAATTTATTTAAACAAGAAACCGAAATTAAATTCCTCTTGAATTGAGGTACATAGTAAACGTCTATTAAATCTAAATGCCTATAAGAATCTAAACTAATTCTAATATCTCCCACTGCACTAGCAGACACCAACGCTCCATTGCCTAATCGCAAGTTGAATTCGTTCTTATTAAGCCTTCTCTTTTCCTTGAACCCCTGTAAGGAAAAACAAACATGATTAGTGGCTCAGGAGTCTATGATCCAAGAATCCATAGAATCCGCCAAAAAATATGTTTCAAGATAATTAATATTACCTTCTTCCTTTTTGTCTTGAGACTTTGGGCAATTTCTTTTCCAATGTCCCTTTTCACCACAAAGGAAACACTTTCCTTTTATCTTGGTTACTTTCTTTGTCTCCTTCTTTGTAGGTCCTAGTTGCTTTATCTTCTGTTGTTTCTTGACAGTCTTACGGGTCTTAACAGTAGCAACTTTACCTACGGTATGAATCTCTTGACCTTTGCCTTCCACAAGGATCTTTTCCGTGCTTTGAACATCTTGCATCAGGCCTTGCAATGAGTATTCCTTATTATTCAAGGTGTAGTCCAACTTGAATTGATCAAAGGAATCCGACAGTGAGTTGACAATCATGTCAATTTTGGTCTCACCATCTATCTCAGCACCATTCAGTTCAGCAATGTTGAGATGTGCTATGACTTTCATCATGTGATCTTTCACAGCCTGTCTAGGTTTTATCCTAAGATTCATAAAAGCAGTCACTGCTTCTCTCTTAGTCGTCCTAGACCTCATAGCAAACATCTTCTTTAGAGACATCATTATATCGGCAGCAGTCTCCATTCCTTCATGTTGCTGTTGCAACACGTTGGAGATGATGGCCATAATGTAACATTTAGCCATCTTATCAGAAGACTCCCACTGCTGCTACTCATCTCTTTGCTCCTGAGTAGATTCATTAGTAGGAGTGGGTGGTTTAGGAGTGGATAAAATGAATTTATGCTTTTCAAAATGCAATAGAAGCCTAATTTTCCTTTTCCATGTGACATAATTATCACCGGTTAAAGTATTGTCTTTAAGGATGTTGATTAGGGATGGGGTCATGATTTCTGAACAATAACAAAAATTATATATAAGTAAATAATCATGATTAAGCACTTTTGAATATTTATCTTGAATTAAATAATTCAATCGTAAAAATTCAACGGTGATCCAACACCCATAAATGTCACGCCTCCTTTGGGAGTTCGTAATATTTACTAGTTGATCTAGGTCCAACCTAATTGTTAACATAACAACCAACGTTTTCAATTTTAGCCTTGTGATTTTATTAACAAGCACTCTTGGGAGGATATTAATAAACTCACATTGAGTGTGTTACCAAGTTATCGACCTTCAATATAATCCCTCACGAATATCCCTCTGTTAGGAGTATATATCGTTTGGGCTAATTGTCTAGTTTATCCTTGTAAGGAAGTATCTTGCTAAATTTCATTCATGAATACCTTTTGGGAGGTTATTCACGAATCATAAAGCTAAACTAAACTTGGAGGCCGTAGGTGTTCAAAAACACCTTCTCCCACTCAATTTTTTAAGGCGTGTGATCAAATTCCAAAGAATAATTTACCAAGTTATCTAGATGCCAATTTAGATACTTAAACCATTCAATGCATGTTCATACCAAAAGAGATATATGAGTGGCACTCCTATTCTATATGACATGTTATCAAACAATAACAAACATTGCAATATTTACAAAAATATAAATAGCTACAATTTTGGTCCATCCTAGAAAAACAAGTAAATTACATTTATCTTGGAATACAAGAACTCTTTCTTGGCGAACAAGTCTTCTTGTGACCTTCGTCTTTCGGACTCCCTTGGCTACCTCCCATGGGCGTGTGCACCCCTCGCCCTTACCCATGGGCGTGCGCATGCCACAAACCCATAAAGAGCTGCCATGCGCAGCCCATGGCTACCAAAGGGGCTGCCGTGCGCAGCCCATGCCACAACAAACGTGGATGGGCGCTCTTCGCACGCACGTTCGTTGTTACGGCTCGCACGGTCCTAAACTTGTTCCGGTTACTCCTAATTCTTCAAACCTTCGAGTCTTCGAAACTTGAATGTATTACAGAAGAATTTACATAACAAAAAACTGCAGTTTTTTTATTATTATTACAACAACAAAATAAAAAAAACTTAGCAACTACCAAGAAGAAAATTATGACGATAATAGACCACCCTTCTTGTTACAATCCCAAAACAAAATTACATTGAAATTCTAGGACCAAAATTGAGCAATAACAAACCTCATATAAAACATATATATATCCATACATTCCAATGTAAATATATATGTGAATACCTAGAGTGCCATCTCTTTCTAAGACATGCATATATACAATAAAAAAAAAAAGATTCACGAACACATACATCAATTAATCAAGGGTACAACCTGGCTCTGATACCAATTGTAGGGAAAAACGGGTTCAAAACGCAACGGAAGTGCGATAAAAACGAAATTAGGGTTTGCGTATAAATAATAAAAATTCCCTTTTATGCAACGAGAACCTTAACCCTAGATTAATTGATGTATATAAAAGTATCGTACCTTTTTCGCGTGATTCCGTAAGAACTTCCAATCCAATCACGAATGTGAATCACCTAGAAGTGTGGGCTCCCTTTCTTTAGATTGTATTCCTGAGGATGAAAACAAAGCAAAAATCTTTTCTCTGTTAGTTACAAATATCCTCCAAGAGAAAAATCCAAGAACGTCCGGTCACTTGTGAATTATCAATCAATTTGATTGAAACTCGCATGAACCTTGTTTCGATGTTGCACACAGAACTCTTTTGATGTAAAGGATATTAGTATACTATCGAATACAAAAGCGTTCCCCTTTTTTCTCTACTTGGCCGAATTTCCACACTAATGCTTAGAGATGATCGAATTTTGTCTAAAGTAAAATTAGATTTTTCTCCCACAAAATGCCTATGATGACCAAATTCTTCTCTTAGAAAAATTAGCTTGGCCGAAATCACCTCTAAATTGCCTTAGGGATGACCGAAATTCACCATGCACATATATATAGGATCATAAATCTTTTCCTAAAAGGATTTACTTGGTTGTCAAGTATCCTTTCCTTAGGTGGATTTATTTGGTAGTACAGAGTCCTTATCTAAAAGGAAATCTAACTTCTCCTATAACCATATGTTGTTGGCCGAATTTTATGTCTTTGTTATAGATTAGGAGAGTTCAATCTTTCCTAAGAAGGATTACTTGATGGACAAGAATCATATCCTTAGATAGATTAACTTGGTGGTTATGAATCCTTTTCAAATAAAAATTCTACCACTAAGTAGTTTTACTTGGTGACCAAGAATCCTTTTCCAAAAACAATTATTTCCTATAACAAGACTCCTAATCCAACCCAATAGTGTATTTGTAACCATATTAAAGACTTCCTAATTTGATTAGAAAAATAACTCATTTTATTTATCTACTTATCAAATATGGTCTTTAACATTAACTATACTACCAACAATAGTATAGTTTTAGGAGACCATCTCATACTAGGAAAAGATTTTGACTTTTAATTAAATAATTAATTAATCAACAAATTAATTAATTCCCGTTTAATTAAATAAAAAAATAAAAAATAATATATTAAAGCTATTATTAATAGTCTTTGTTGCCCATACCTTAATATAAAGGCTATATATTATTTTTCTTATTTTATTAAATCCATTGGACCTTAATAAAAAGTCCACATGTGAACTAGACCTATTCTTACAAAAAGAAACAAGTTCACATGTCTTAATACAATTCTAGATGAACCCCTAAATTGGTCCGGTAGAATATATCAAGCGATCCATGCAAGTTTGTGTGGATTGAGGATCTTGGCGGGCTATCTAACTTTAAGCTCCAATAAACACAACCCAATCACAATCAACAATTGATTCACTTAGGTCCGATCTATTTAATTTTAGTTCATTCCACTAAAGAACTAAAATTGAACTCTTAAATAAAGATAGAATAAGTTGATGTTACTCATTCGTACCCTAGACAACCTTATTGGAGAAAGTGTATCCTCGTGAAGAATACCAGTAATCGTCAAGAGCTCATAGACCGCCTATTGCTCTCCAAGTTACCATATTTACTCATATGACCACATATTGAATTTGGATATTTTGACTTGTCCAAAAGCCATGTTTCAATAGACACTATTGAAAACTTAACGTTAAGATTTAATATCCAATACCTCAAAACATCCATATGATGGTATTCTACTCTCATTCAATAAATGGAGCCACGATGTCCATATCTATAAATGAAGTCCTCTATCGATTAACAAATGAATACCACCAAACTATCGAGGATAGACTATGCTATATAATCGTACTCATTGATAGCTCAGATGATAACACTTGCAACCTTAAGTCCATCATTTATCTCAGGATTGAGATAGACTCTCCGATTGTCTTCAAATGAAAACTTTTATCCATTGACGGTTCTAGATAAAGTATTTCATTTTGATCATATTCAATGCACCCAGTGCACTAGATTCTTTTGCCCAAAGGCACCACACTTTGCTGATTTTAGACTCATCATAACACATTTGATCCCACTCAAATGCTAGCAAAAGAATCTACAACTTTAACAAGATAAAGGTGCCCAACCTTCTATCTTAAGTTGTGAATATCATTCAAGACTAACTAAAGAATTGTGTCTACCTCATACATATCTAGATGTATGAACAATTCTTCTTTTCTCATAGTCTTTTGACCTTATGATTATTTACATTTGACAATTATAATAATTAAACTATAAATGCTATAAGATTGGTTAAACTAGAAATCACTTTATTCATATGAAAATATTGTTAATTACAATATTACACTCTTGCTATCGAGCATAATCCTAACAGCTCCCTCATTGCCACCGTTTCCACTCATTGTATTTATGAATGAATGATATGAATGCAAGTGTATGAATGATCAACACAAACACACAAAACGCAACACACACCAAAATGAGCAAGGATCACCTATGTATGTCTAGGAACCTCCTCTGATACCAATTGAAACAAATATTTTGGTGTGTTTAATAACAATCTAAAGGGGGGTGAATAGATTTTAAACAATTTTACCCAATTTTCGTTAATGGTCAAGATGACGAAAATACCCTTAACTAGTTACAATAATATCACAAGTATAATAAGTGCGGAAATAATAAAGACACTTGAGATATACGTGGAAACCCTCCAAATGGGAAAAACCACTGGCTGTGGCTATTAAGTGTGCCACACTCGAACCTTGAATCCACTAATGGCAAAGGAATTACAACCTAATCTCGGTCTATAATCCACCACCACTACCTGATCCCGGTATAAGTGAACCTAGTCCTTCTTGCTTGCGATTTAAGCTACCTAATCCTGGAAGCAACACAGGTCTTACTTCTCTATAAAGAGATAATATGGCCTATGTGAATATATGATGATATTCAAAGAACAAACAAGGATAGGGAACCTTATATGCTTATCTAGGATGATGATATGGCAATTAATGCAATCCTATATATCAAAAGCTAAATCACATGTTCAAAAAGCTTAGCTAAACATAGATCAAACAATCCTATGAAGCTATTACAATACAACACTCAATCATGTCATCACAACAATCTCTATTTTGTATCTAGAATATATTCTAAGAGCATACTAATGATAAAAGAGATGGCTTAGCAAGAAAAACACTTAACTTGTAAGAAGATAGTGAGAAACTTACCAAACAAGATGTGATGATGCAAAACTATCCATTGATGCACTCTAAATGACTATAGATGATGGAAGATGAAGTTTTTATGCACAAGGAAATGTTTTGAGTGTTTAAAGATGAGTTCTTGCAAGATTTTTCCTTTTGAAAAATGTTCTAAGGAAAAGATATGACGTTCTGAACTCTTACATGACCTGAATACAAAGAGTTATATATATATGAGTTTCAACCAAAGTGAGGTCGTTTTGGAAAAAACGTTCCTGCTCCCGCTATGTGCGCTGGTGAGGTGCGCTAGTCGAGTAGCGCACCACCAGCGCACAACCTAAATTTTCAATAGGCGCTGGTAGAGTGGCGCAGCTCAGTGGCGCATGACAAGCGACGATCCAATAGAATGTTGCACTGGTCAGGCGGTGCAAGACGAGTAGCGCACCACCAGCGCACTACCCACTTTTTCAATATTGTACGGGTGAAGTAGCGCATCTCAGTGGTGCATGACAAACGACGATCCACTTGAATGTTGTGCTGGTGAGGCTGCGCTAGTCGAGTAGCGTACCACCAGGGCACAGCCTACTTTCTCAACACTCAAACACACATTTTCAATAAGTATTAGAGTGATGAAGATGCATCCTATACTAATGCCTAACATGACATGGTACTTTAATCACAAGATGCGAATAAATCAAGAATAGTCATTTAAACAAAAATGCACACAAGTATAAACACGCAACACATATAAATAAGAGTTATGCATGAATTTGTGAATGTGTGCAACTATCTCTTCAAAGCAAGTAAGCACAAGAATTTTACCTTTGGTGCTTCTTCTCTTGAGGTCTTGAGAGTCTAAGCTACCCTTGCGAAAAACCCTAATATGTGGTTTGTTCACGAAATAAATCAATCAATAAATAAGGACTTTACACTATGTATGTATAAATAGACCCATAATCTCATTGCTAAGAGATATAGAACAAAATATATAGAAAAAATCACTTCAAGAGAGAGACAAAAGAGATCGAGTGGTGTAATTCTTCATTTAAATAGTGGATTTGGCTTTGTTGTGTATTCTGCCACCTGTGGACGTTTCTCCGGCGACCGGGGTTTTACCACGTAAACTTGTGTCTTGATAACTTCAATTGTATCCTCTTTCTCTTTCTCTTTCTCTTTTTCTTTTTCTTTTTCTTTTGACAGGACATAACCAAATTCAATATTGTTGACTTTCTTATCCATCGAAAAATCAACGTCAACAGAGTGTATCTTATGGTTGTTTTGTTCTTATTGTAGGCATTAAGTGAGAATCGAAGAATGGAGTCGAATAGGGCAAATTAGGTAGAAATATGAAAAAAAAGGCACAGTACCCAGGTCCCTTACCCATGCATAAACCGTGCACTGGAGCTTGAAGAATTGAAGAATCCCTCAGTGCACGAGTCATGCTCGGGTCCCAACCCGGATATAACCCATGCAGTTGCCCAAACAAGGGAGCACTATAGAAGCAATACCCTCAGTGCACGGTTCCTTACCCGGACACAACCCATATGTTCTCTCTCTATATCTAAGAATCATCTGCTTCCTCACATCTAAAAACCTAGTCATTCATTCTTTGATTTTCTACTCAATAAAGCATTAGGAGAATTGGAAATCAAGCTTTCAAAAAAGGAGAACACTCAATGGGTCTACCCTCACTCTCTTTTCCTATGTATTTCATTTTATTTAGCATAAGTAGCTAATCATCCCACTAGGGGGTTGATGTGATTCTTTTGTGAATTTTGGGCATTGTAATGAACTCTATATTTTCTATAAGTCTATCAAATATGTTTCATTCATTGTTCTAATTGATATCAATGATAATTTGTCTTTGATTGTACATTCCTCTCTTAGCAAATTGTTTGAGAAATTATTTGCGCAGTTGATTAGGTAAACATCTACTTGGTCTTCTTAAGCTCAATTGAATGGAAGGGTCAAATAAGAGTACATCCCACAAGTGAGACCCGGATTTTAAAAATCTTAATTTTTTATCTAATCTCAAATGGGTAATCAATTCTATACATCTAGGTTGGTTGATCGTGAGTGTAAGGAAAAATCAGTTCAAAATGAGACGGAAGCATAAAATTAGGGTTGATATATTTAAAAAATTACCCTTCAATAGAAAGAACCTTAACCCTAGATTAATTAACGTATATTAAAAGTATCGTACCTTTTTCTCATGACGATTGAACCAGCGTCGAATTAAATCGGCAAGATCTTCCGATCTAATCACAAACGTGAATCCTCTAGGAGTGTCTCTTTCTTTAAATCGTATACCTGAGGATGGAAACAAACAAAATATCTTTCTTTGTTAGTCACAATAATTCTCCAAGAAGAAAAACAAAGAACGTTAGGTCACTTGTGAATTATCAATCAATTTGATTGAAACTCGCATGAACCTAGATTCGATGTTGTACACAAAACCTTTTAATGTAAACACTACTAGTGCACTATCGAATACAAAATGTTCTTTCTTCCTTTTCCTCTTTGCCGAATTTTCACACACCAATCTTTAGAGTTGGACAACTTTATCTAGTGCAAGAACCAAATCTCTATGCTCAAAATTCTCTCTTGGCCGAATTTTACCCTTGTATAAACCCTAGCCTTGACCGAATTTTCTTCTTGAATAAAACCTAGCCTTGGTCGAATTTTTCTAGTAAAATTATTGTCTTGGCCGAATTTAATAGGTAATATATATAGGAGACCAAATCATGTCCTAAGAATGATTTACTTGGTGGACAAAAATCATTTCTTATGAGGATTTACTTGGTGACCAAGAATCCTTTTGAAAGAAGAATTATTTTCGACACCAAGACTCCTAATCCAACTCAAATAGTGTATTTATTCAATAACCAATTATTGAATTAAATTGTGACTAAATCAAAACTTCCTAATTTGACCAATTGTCAACTAGAGTTTTAATAGAAATCAAATACTTTCGAATTTGACTAGATAAATAAATTCCTATTATTTATCTACTTATCAAATATAGTAATTGATACTTATCATATTTCCAACAATAATATGACTCTAGGAGACCATCTCCTACTAGAAAAAGATTTTGAATTTTAATTAAATAATTAATTAATTAATTTTCATTTAATTAAATAATAAAATAAAATAAAAACAATATATTAAGCTATTAGATATAGCATTAGCCGTCCAAGCCAATATATATGGGCTAAATATTGTTTTCCCTATTTTATTAAATCCATTGGACTTAAATAAAAAGTCCACATATGAACTAGACTCATTCGTAATAAAAGAAACAAGTCCACATGCCTTAATACAATTTTAGATGGACCCATAAATTAGTCTGATATAATATATCAAGTGATCCATGCAAGTTCGTGTGGATTGGGGATCTTGGCGGGCTATCTAAATTTAAGTTCCAATAGACATAACCTAATCACAATCAACAAATGATTCACTTAGGTCCGATCTATTAATTTTAGTCCATTCCACTAAAAAACTAAAATTGAACTCTTAAATAAAGATAAAATAAGTTAATATTGCTCATTCATACCCTAGACAATCTTAATGGAGATATCCACATGAAGAATATCAGTAATCGCCAAGAGTTCATAGACTTCATATAGCTCTCCAAGTTACCATATTTACTCATATGACCACATTTGAACTTGGATATTTTGACTTGTCCAGAAGCCATATTTCAATAGACAATATTGAAAACTTAACGTTAAGATTTAATATCTAATACCTCAAAATATCCATATGATGATATTATACTCTCATTTAATAAATGGAGCCAAGATGTCCATATCTATATATGAAGTCCTCTATCGATTAACAAATGAATACCACCAAACTATCGAGGATAGACTATGATATATAATCGTACTCATTGATAGCTCAAATGATAACACTTGCAACCATAAGTCTATCATTTATCTCTGGATTGAGATAGACTCTCCGATTTCTTCAATTGATAACTTTTATCCATTGACAGTTATTCACTGTGATCCTATTCAATGCACCTAGTGCATTATATTCCTTTGCCCAAAGACACCACACTTTGATGATTTTAGACCCATCATAACACATTTGATCCCACTCAAATGCTAGCAAAAGAATCTACAACTTTAACAAGATAAAGGTGCCCAACCTTCTATCTTAAGTTGTGAATATTATTCAAGACTAACTAAAGAATTGTGTCTACCTCATACATATCTAGATGTACGAACAATTCTTCTTTTATCATAGTCTTTTGACCTTATGATTATTTACTTTTAACAATTATAATAATTAAACTATAAATGTTATAAGATTTGTTAAACTAGAAATCACTTTGATACTGTTATTGGTGAAATTTAAATGATATGACATGACAACAAAATATAAGAGTCGGGGATGCCACGTCACCAGAAGCTAACCAGATCAAGTCAATCCAAGTTGACCAAAGAACACTTATCAACCCCCGACCAAGATAACACAAATGATCAAGGAGGGATACTCGATCGGAGCTACCAAGATGATCAGGGTTGAGGCCATGATCTAGCAAAGCCGCTAATCAAGGGAAAGAGAGTTTGGTCTGGTGTAATAGGTGGTCGGTTGTGTGACACGTGGACAACATTCAGATATAGCAAAAGTCATAACTCAAAGCACGAAGAGACTGAATCCTACTAGATATAATGGCAACTAGCAGAGGCAGGAGTTTATCTTCGTGCAACACCGATACCTCGCTTGGTGTTAATGCCCTCAATTTGGTTGATGTCAGCGTTGTTAGAGAATATCCATCCTCAAGGACACCCACCATCAACTAGACCTGACGCCATTACATCCACAGGTGTAACCGTCGGTATTTCCCTAGACGCGTTTTGGTAAATCTAGGAATCCCTGTGGAAAGTCATTGGCAACGTCGCTAGACAGGGAATCAACATAACGTCCACTACCAATTTAAGTTCACCATATCAACTCTCTACGCCGATGGTAGCCCAAGATCCTAAGATACGTTCTGAAATAGTGGTGACCACTTTGGGGGCACCCTAGAAATTTAGGAGAGATAGGGTGGAGCGTCATGAAAAAATAGGGTGTTCCCATAAAAGATACTACCGCCAAGAACACCGAGAAATTGGAGGGCATAGGGAGTCCATTTCACGGGAAGATGCAGATAGGTATGATGGAATAGAAACTCGCCCCAAGTGATAGCTGAAGGAAAAGGTCCCGCTCGAACTCAAGTGACGATGAAACTGGCTCTAGAAGGCGTAGGAAGCCAGCCTCCGTGATCAGACATGATCCCTTATGTGTCCATATCAGCGGGCGAATCCCTAAGGACCCATACGGGTTTACTATCCATCAAAAGTTTGATGAGTATGGAGAGCCGAAAATAGAGCGAGAGGTCCTTGAGCGAAGGTAGAACTTAGGAAATCCACTGATTGGAAATTTTGGAAATCTGTTTGCTGATTCTATAAGGCAGGTCCGTTTTTCAAAAAAAAATTAGGATGCCGCATGTGGAAAAATTCAAGGCCAGTACTGACCCGGAGAAGCATGTAAGGAGGTATCAGAGCATAAAAAAGCAGTACGATTAGGATGATGCCCTTATGTGTCGAATGTTCCCGCAGACCTTGGGAGATCAAGGATCCGGATGGTTTAGAAGACTGTTAGCAGGTACCATCAGAAACTTTAAGGAATTGATACAAGCTTTCACTAGGCAATTTATGGGAAATATCCAGCGAAGGAAGTTCATATCAGCCTTCTCAACCTTAAAGCAAAGAAATGATGAGAAACTGAAGGATTACCTAACTAGATTCTCATACCCAATGATGATACGGTAGTGTCAGCATTTGTTAACAGTTTACAACACAACCATTTAACCCTAAGTTTGAGATATAAGGGGTCGACCACATACAAGCATGGTAAATTATATGGGAGGAAACGCATGGAGGAGGAGCAGATAGCCCACGGTAGAGAACTTATACATAGGCGTCAGCCCGAGAATAGCCAAAGACATAAGGATGGCAGCTTGAATAGTAGTAGTAAAGGGGACCAGAAAGGCAATTGGGGAAAGGGCAATGATGGATGCTAAGACAACAACAAAGGTGGCAAGCACTTCAAGCGGCAATACACCAATTATACCCTATTGGCTAGAATGAAAAATGATATCTTAAATGTGATAGAGGATAAGAATTTGTATAGGAAGCCCCCGAGATAGTCAAGCTTTGCTAGGAAAGACACCACTGAATATTGCAGGTTTCACTAGGACAATGACCACAAGACCTCCAAGTGCTATCAACTGATGGACTACATCGAAAAACTGATCAGAGAAGGACAACACAAAGACATGTTCCTTAGAAGTGGGGATGATCGGTATAAGGACTCCCCGATGGAGGAGCATGACAGGAACCGGAGGAGCGCGATAGAAACCAGAGGAGCTTTAGAAGAAATTTAGATAGCGGGGTAATTAACACCTTCTTTGGCGGACCGCACACCGGGACTAGCAATCAAGAAAGAACGACTAAGGTTAGAGAAGCCATAGGTGGGTAGAGGAATTTGGAGGTCAATTTGTTAGGCCTCGACCAGAAGAGGTTAAAACAAGGATAGGACCCCATAGTCTTTACTGAGGCAAATACGTATTGGTCATAAGTGAAGCCGAACGATGTGACTGACGTGTCAATTCGAGTGGGACATAGGGAGGTAAGAAAATGAAATACATAATGTGTGCTTATAACACATATTTCATGTGTGCTTATAACACATATCAACACATTATCTCATGCAAAAGTATCGTGCTCGATTTGATATGGACGATTCGGTTTTACTGGCCCCTGCTAGTGATAGAGCCGCATGGAACCGTCCCCGGGCATGGTAGCAATTTATGGGTTCATGCTCTGTTGTGGTGTGACTCTTCCCCTCTAACCTTTTATTCGGGAATTAATTAAATAATGAGATTATTTAATTAATGAATAATGGTGATTAAATAAATTAAATAATAAGATTATTTAATTATGTTATTAATCACTAAATGGAGGGTGTTTATTGATATTTATTTTTGAATAAAATAAGATAATATGATTATTTTATTTTATTAAATTAAATATTTAATTTTTGAATTTAAATAGTTGAATTCAAATTAAAAACAAATAAAAGATATAAGATATTTTTTATTTGAAAGTTTTTTAAAAGTTTTGATTTTTTTTTAATTTTATATATATATATATATGATATATATGAATTTTGAAAATTGAATTAGAGATGGTACGGTTGAAAAGGTTTTAAAAGAGTTTTAAATTTTAAAACCTAAAGATTTGTGATCAGCTTTTATTTTTGGAAAAAAATCGAATCACAACAATTAAATTAAAACCAACTTTACCTGATCATATTATTTTTTTAATTCTTTTGTTTTAAGAAAAAGTGTGTGTTGACAAAAGAGAAAAAGGGTGAGTGCAGTGTAGGCATGTGATGCAACTGTGCATAAAAGATCAACACATTTTGGTTTTAACACACAAAAGACAAGCATTTTAATGTGTTCTTATAACACATATCAATACATACATCTAAGTTTGCATGAGATGTAAACAATGAAAGTGTTGTATAGTAAAAATAAAGAAAGAATTTCTTAATTTCCTTCATCCTCCATTTTAAGATCCCGAATCCGTGACGCGCTCACACGCAGTTACCAGTCCTAGGAGATAGCGAGGAAGATCAGTGGTACAGACTTGTATTATATAGAAAAGTGAAGGAGCCTCTAAACGTTGGTATGGTTCTATTTTCTTCTTCTCTTTATATCAGTTTCAATTTCCTATATTTATATATTGTATTTATTTATTTTGAAAATAAATACGATCCCAAGTTCACTGGTCCCAGATACAGATTACGATATTTATAAAAATTTTAAAACCCATTTCCGTTGCGTTACCGATGAACAGGGTTCCAACAATTGGTATCAGAGCCAATTTTATTTTTGGAAGAGGAAATTGTTTTCGATGCTCCTGTATGTATGAATGTGTAGGCTCCATCTTTATGATTGTATGGATGTTTATAATTAAATTGTTTAATTTAAACATGGTAGATCGTAATTTTTTATGGTACTGTGGATTTAGGGTTTATGGGTTGTATAATTTTTATTATCATTATTATTATTATTATTTAATGTTATTGTATTATAAAAAAAAATATTGTAACCTGTAAATGAAGAACTGGAAACACTGTTCACATGTACTGTTCATGCGGCACTGTTCACGTACTGTTCATATGGCATTGTTCATGCGTACTATTCACCGGTACTATTCACACGGTGCTGTTCACAGCACCGTTCACATTGTCTTGCACGGTTCTGTTGGCAAGTGTTGCGTAGTGCATTCCGTACAGATTTTCCGTTTCGGATTCATAAGATGAATCGGAGTGACTTGAAGAGACTGGATGATATCTGAAGTTGCTAGAAGACCAAGGAATGCCTTGGGGATATTCTTGTAAATTTAGATTCCAATTTTTTTTAGGTTAAATAATCCACATTACTTGGTCGATTCATGTATGTTTTATATTATGTGATGATAAAAGCATTGTCATGTATACGTATGTCATTTAGACTAGATGTGCCTACACAAATATATATTTGATATGTCATACATGCATCATAGCCTGATATTTTATGTATTTTTTCTAATGTGATTAAAATGGGTAAATACATAATTGGCTATGAAAATGAGATTAGTTTTTAATAGTTAAAACTTGGTAATTCTCATTAAATATTAATCTAGTTATTAAAGTGTTAATAAGTTAGATTAATAGGGTCATTTATTAGGATTAATTTGATTAATAACTAATAATAAATGAACCGAATAAAGTGTTAGAGTTTTAATAGTTAAAACTTGGTAAACACTTTCATAATAATCTGACCGTAGTAAATAATTTACTAAAGCTTAGATTATTGACTAATAGATTAGAATTTTAATTGTTAAAAATCATTAATAATTTATTAGTTAATTAGAATTTGATTCTATATAGTTAATGCGCTAGATAACTTGATTAAAGTTAGCCGTTTGATCATGTAGAGTCTAGGTGCATTAACGGATAATAGAAAACACTAATTTTAAAATAGTGAGTGGGAGAGGGATATATGACATATATATCCCGCAGTCTACATTATTAGTTCCACACCCTGAGATCCGAGTGGGGCCTCGTGACGGCTTTACTTTTGTCCTCCCTAAGGAGGGTTTCCACAAAGGTCAATACTAAGGTGGACTTCCTAACAGATAAGATTTCTGAAGGTATTTCAGGATTGACCGACCCTAAGGCGGCAATTCTCGAGTTACACTCGTGAGATTTGAAATGGTGGGTTTCACTCACGAAGGTTTTGATTAAGTTTGTTAATTAAAAACCTGACAGAATAAACGATGGTTGAGTTATGGAATAAGAGTTATTCTAGAATATCATTTGATTGAGAATGTCTCGGTCCAATATGCAAAGATTTGACCGACCCTAAGGCGACACTTCTTTGAGGTATGTTGGATTGTCGTGGTATAGTATCTATTTTTTAGGGTAGTTCTAGTTTGTTAAAAATGTTCATGCATCATGTTTAAATTTATACCAAAACACTCACACTTGTTTTAAATAAATGACTGAATGATTGTTTTATTTATTTCAGTAATAATGTCTTCTACATTACTTTAAATTCTCGCAACGATAAATCAACCGGTGATAACTACACTAAGTGGAAACTAAACATTAATGCAATATTGGTCACCAAAGACCTCAAGTTTGTGCTTACGGAGGAATGTCCTCCAACGCCTGCTACCAATGCCACACGAACTGTTCGTGAGGCATACCAGCGATGGGTCTCATCTAATGAGAAGGCTCGAACGTATTTGTTGTCTTCAATGACAAACGTGATTATCACAAAGCACGAAGCAATGACTTCAGCATTCGAAATCATGGAGTCATCGCAAGCTATGTTCGGGCAGCCCTCCGAGCAAAAGTGACACGAAGCTGTTCGTTCTGCTATGCTCGCTGGCATGAAGGAATGTACATTAGTTCGGGAACATGTCTTAAGCATGATGTCTTACTTCAACACGGTAGAAGTCAATGACAAGGCCATTAACGAACCCAGTCAAGTGAGCATCATACTGACGGCTCTTTCGAAGATTTTCGATCAATTTAATAGCAACTACGGGATGAACAAGTTAAAGTTCAGTCTTACACAGTTGCTCAATGAGCTCGCTACCTTTGAGTCCTTAATTAAGGACAATAAAAGCAAGACTAGTGAGGCAAATGTTGTTGAATCATCTTTCTCTAATAATAAGAAGTGGAAGAGGTTTGATGGGAAGGCGAGGGGTAAGCCCAAACCCAAGAAAGCCCATAGCAAAAAGAAGGGCACCTCCACTGACCAAGGCAAGGGAAAATGTTTCCATTACGACAAGGTTGGACACTGGAAAAGGAAATGTCCTCAATATCTAGATGAGGCTGCCAAGAAGAAGAAAACGAAAGGTAAATATGATTTACTTGTTCTTGAATCATGTTTAGTGGAAGATGATTCTTCACCCTAGATAATTGATTCGGGGGCCACTAATCATGTTTGTTCTTCTTTGCAGTGGATTGGTTCTTGGACATCACTAGAGGAGGGAGCCTTCTCAATATCTGTGGGGTCAGGGGATGTCGTGTCGGAACGAGCAGTGGGAGTAATTAGATTATGTTTTTGTAATAATTATATATTGTTGGACAATGTATTTTATATTCCTGAATTTACACTGAATTTGATTTCCGTTTCTAAGATGTTAAAACAAAAATATTCTATTTCTTTTAATAATAAGTCTGTTATTATTGAAAAGAATGGTCTGAATATTTGAAAGTTTTCTAAAAGTTTTGATTTTATTTTAAGTTATATATATATATATATAAATTTTGTGTGTGTGTGTGTGTGTGATATATATATATAAATTTTGAAATTTGAATTAGAGATGAAACAGTTGAAAAGGTTTTAAAAGAGTTTTAGATTTTAAAAAACAAATATTTGTGATCACTTTTTCTTTTTGAAAAAAATCGAATCACAACAATTAAATTTAAACCAACCTTACCTGATCATATCATTTTTTTAATTCTTTTGTTTTAAGAAAAAGTGTGTGATGACAAAAGAGAAAAAAGGTGCAGTGTAGGCATGTGATGCAACTATGCGTAAAAGATCAACACATTTTGATTTTAACACACAAAAGACAAAAGCATTTTAATGTGTGCATATAACACATATCAACACATACACTTGAGTTTGCATGATATGTAAACAGTGCAAGTGTTGCATAGTAAAAATAAAGAAAGAGTTTCTTAATTTTCCTTCATCCTCCATACTAAGATTTCGAATCCGTGACTCATCCACATGCAGTTACAGTTCGGAGAGATAGCGAGGAAGATCAGTGGTACAGACTTAGAGTATATAGAAAAGTGAAGGAGCCTCTAAACGTTGGTATGGTTCTATTTTCTTCTTCTCTTTATATCAATTTCAATTTTCTATATTTACATATTGTATGTATTTGTTTCAAAAATAAATACGATTCCAAGTTCGATGGTCCCAGATACAGATTACGATCTATATAAAAAATTTAAAACTCATTTCCGCTGCGTTACCGGTGAACAGGGTTCCAACACTCTCGGTCAGATTCTTCTATGGTAGATTGTACTCGAGCGACCATATCCCTCGACGACCCTCGCTGACTACCTCGAGGATGAGGGGCATCACGACTACTCATTTTAGCCTGCCCTGCATGAACCATCAAAGAGTCGTTGTCAGACTCGTATATGTGCTCCACCATGTCATGTTTATGGAGAGTAATTCCCTGAGCCATCTGATTAGCGGCCGCTCTCCTACTCATCCGGTCAAGGTTTTTAGCCTTTTCGGCTTAGTTATCGACTATGACGTCGATCTCAAATACTGGAAAGAGAAACACAGAGAAAAGCAGTAAGAAAAAAATATGTACAATGAAAGCTAAGGAGAATATAAACAAGGATCTACAACGTTTGCATCAGGCAAAGATTTCAGTAAAAAGACCCAATTCAATCAACTCCTTTTTAGCGTACAAATTGCTGCGATCCCTAACCTCCCAAGAAGTTTGAGTCGCCTTAACAACAGTGTTAACCTGATCCCGGGTCACCACAAACGCAACCTTGTTCTATAGTTCTATAAAAAAGCCTCGATACATTGCTCCGAGCCAACCGATGGGTAGAATCAGCCACCATAGTCTCCCCTCAGTCGCCACTAACAAAGAACCAATTGTTCTTCCTGCATTTTTTCAATGAACGGAACCCCTAAATAAAGCCCTTGTAGTCTTTATGCATAGGAGGAGGAGTAGGTTTTTCTTTATAACCATGGGGAATCCAGCTACTCTGGGAGGTCGCCTAAAGATAAAGGGTGCCTCCGGTATCAAATCACCCTAGGGCGGAAAAGTTACGTATCTTTTGGGGGGTCGGGGGGTACTTGGCCCCGATCTTCTTCTAGAAATGCCTAAAGTTGATCAGCACGCAGTACGAGTTAGGGTCAGCTGAGTGGGAGCAATCAACGTATCTACCAAAAATCGAGCGATGAAGGGTTGAATGAGGCAAATGACCCCAAAGGACAACATGGCCCCATAAACAGCAACTGCATCGGGAGGGAAATTTCATACAGCACGTTCGCCGCTGCAAGACAGTCGCATCGAACGTGGCAGGTCAAATAGATCTTGGAACTTCTCAAGCTCATCAGCAGTCAACATATCTATTTCGTAATCAAAAGCACAAGGGTGATCCATAGAAAACTTTAACATACGTGTTTGTTGCTCCATCAAGATCTTCTTCATCTTTAGCTTTTACGAGATTATCTTTAAGTCATCTACTAGCCAGATGGCTTCTTTGGGTAGTTTAACGAGAATTGGCTATCTTTGACATATCTGAGCAAAAATCAACAAAAGCAGAAGTAGAAGGGTTATCAGATGGAGGAACAAACTCAGGAGGAGCCACGGAGTAATCTATATCTAAAGCAACAGGTTGAAACGAAAGGGTGTATGCATGAAAGTGACCCCAAAGTATGGACTCAAGCCTATCGATATTCTTATTATCGCCAACCTTAATTGCATGCTTGAGAAATTTGAAATATCGATAACCGAGAGTTGGATCCATACATGGAATGTTAATGAAGGCGATAAGAACACGAACGATTTGCAAAGAAAGAAAGGAAAAAAAGAAAAGTTTAAAGAAGGAGAAACTATGGTTTCTTTTGCAAAGAGAATCTATGAAGTAGTGAGAGGGAAATGAAGAGTTTTGAATTATATATAGGAGTAAGTGACATCATCAGACCATACACACGTCGCTAGATGAGAGTGGAATTAGGTGCACGAAGTTTGAAAATCACACACCATTCAAAAAAAGGGATAAATGATTGCGTCAGCCGAAACGAGCGTGATTGATAGCTGTAAAACATTAAATGCACATTAATGAACTACAAGACGAGAAAAAATAACAAATAAAACACACTTCGCCGAATGAGCTCCATTTGGAACGACATACTCGGTCTCGTATGTTTAAGGGGGTATTGTTATTGGTGAAATTTAGACGCTATGACATTGTAACAAAAGATAAGAGTAGGGGATGCCATATCACCAGAAGTCAACCTGATCAAGTCAACCCAAGTTGACCAAAGAACACTCATCAAACCGCCCGACCAAGATAGCACAAACGATCAGGGAGGGGTACCCGATCGGGGCTACCAAGATGATCGAGGTTGAGGCCATAATCGGGTGAAGCTGTTGATCGAGGGAAAGAGAGTTTGGTCGGGTGTAATAGGCGGTCGATTGTATGACACTTGGACAACATTCAAATTTAGCAAAAGTCACGACTCAAAGCACGAAGAGAATGAATCCTACTAAAATAAGGTGTCTAGAAGCATAATTTGATGAGGAAGTAAATTTCCTTATAGATATCAAAGTCCAGACTAGGTAAGAAGCCCAACATAGTCGAAACACAATCAACAGAAGATAAGGAAGAAGGGAAACATGGCCCCAATAAGTTAGAGTCTTAATTAATTACGGGAACTTTTCTTACTTATACAACAAAAATTAGGGTTCTATGCATGTACAAATAGACCCAAATAACAACCATAAATGGGTGAAGTCAATTAAGCTTAGACGAGAGCAGTCAGGATTGTGTGTGTAATCTTTTGTCAACTTAGCGGATTCTTTTTTTCCTTTACTATTATCGGCAACCATGGATGTTTTCCCGACTTAGGGTTTTACCATGCAAAATCATGTGTTGCTTCTTGTTTTTTGTTTATTTTTATTTACAGTTTGATTATTCACTAATATTATATGTTTAATGAGTGGTTGATCAAAAAATCATCCTCAACGGATACCGAAAGTGAATCTTGAAGAGCATCTTCTGGATTTCAGGCATATAAGCCTTTGCAATGTGCTGTATAAAATCATTGTAAAGGCACTGGCCAATCGATTCTGGCAAGCTTTGGAAGAAGTCACATCTGAAACACTGAGTGCCTTCGTACCAGGGCGGCTATTGTCAGATAATATAATCGTTGGGCTGGAGTGTCATCACAACCTGAAAAGAAGCAAACGGAAAGAAGGTTCAATGGCTTTAAAGCTT
Source organism: Dipteronia dyeriana (assembly GCA_032871835.1). Taxonomy (NCBI): domain Eukaryota; kingdom Viridiplantae; phylum Streptophyta; class Magnoliopsida; order Sapindales; family Sapindaceae; genus Dipteronia; species Dipteronia dyeriana. Next base: position 71,649,635 of record CM065297.1, on the reverse strand, counting down.
TACATGTCGAAAGCCTACGACAGATTAGAGTGAATCTTCATTGAAAAAATGATGTTACAGTTGGGTTTTTAATCTGGTTGGCTTAACAGAATTATGGGTTGTGTGAGATCAGTGGCTTAATCTTTTATTCTAAATGGAGAAATTTTTGGTTTGCTGAAGCCGACATTGGGGTTACGGTAAGGTTAGTGACTTTGATTAATGTCACTCATGTTAGTGGTTCTATATCAGGATTTTGGTGTAGTAGATCGAGTCCTCTAATTACTCATCTATTTTTTATGGACGACGTCTTTTTGTTCTTAGAGGCCACAGAGTCGAATTGTGTGGCAATTAGAGGAGTGCTTAACGATTATGCTTGGGTCACGGGTCAATTGGTAAACTTTGGAAAACCAACTGTTTACATGAGTCCAACCATTATCAGACTAGAGAATGAGAGACTTGCAACATTAGTGGGAGTACGTCTGGTTGATGTCCATGAAAGGTACTTGGGGCTTCCATATGTTATCGGGAGACATAAACGAAAACTCATCGCAAATGTGGTGGATTGAGTTTGGGACCAAATAAAAGGGTGGGAGAGCAAATTGTTTTTTGTTGGTGGGAAAGAGATCCTTGTCAAAACAGTGCTACAATCAATCCCATCATATGCTATGAGTTTGTTCCAGCTGCCCCAAAGCTTGATTATCGAAATTCAACGACTATTTGCAAGGTTTTAGTGGGGGAGTAAAAAGAATGAGCATAAGATCCATTGAAGTTCTTGGAAACAATTATGTTTACCAAAACAATCCAGTTGGCTTGGTTTCAGAGATCTAACAGTGTTTAATCGAGCATTGATTACAAAAAAAAATACTGGCAGCTTCAGAAGAATCCGGATTCGCTGGCGGCAATGGTTCTAAGGAGCTCCTACTTCCAAGGTAGGGATTTTATGCAAGCAGATTCGACACCAACAAGGTCTTTTATATGGAAAGGTTTGGTGTGGGGAAGAAGTTTAATTAAAGCAGGAACTCGATAAAGAGTAAGGAGGAGGACCATGATCTACATGTATCTGGATCAGTGGATTCCAAGACCATCCAATTTCAAGGTTATTTCGCCTCAAATATTGGGTGAAATGAGTACTATAAACCAGTTGAAGAGTCCAATATGAAGGTAGGATGTGGAGCTAATAAGATAGAATTTTCTAGAGGATGATGCAATTGCAATTCTTGGTATTCCAATGAGATTTACTAATGTGAATGACTCCTTGACTTGTCGTTTTGAGCAAAGTGGGTTATACACTGTCAAAAACGGCTACCATTTAGGCTGCTCTCTAGAGAAAGATACAAGTTCTTTATGTCTGAGTAGTGAGGATGGATGGTGGAAGTGTCTTTGACGGTTGGAAATCCCCTTCAAGGTAAAGGTGTTCATATGGAAAAGCTTGCAAAGATTGGATTCCTTCGATGTTGAATCTCTGCCATCGCGGTATCCCGGTTAGTCTTATTTTCCAGTTGTGTGTTAGCAAAGAAGAATCCTCATGGCATGCCTTATGGAGCTGCCGGCGTTTTAGCGTTATCCGGTAGGAGCTGCAGTTTTTAGAGCCATGGATTGATGGGAGGGGAACTCATTTCTTCGATTTTATATATCACTATTTTGAACACTTAGATGAAGGGCAATTGGGCCTCTTTTATGTGGTGCTCTGGAGGAACCGGTTTACCAGGAACCAAAAGGTGAAAGGATTAAAGTTGAATGCTTAGGAATATGATGTGGTGGGTTGGTCTACGAATTACATTTTAGAATTTATTACTTGCAGCTAGCATTGCCAAATCAGAAATTTCGTGAGGGAGGGATCTGTGGTGTGGAAACTGCCTAGCATGGGTATGTAAATATTAATGGAATGAAGGTTGTTTTTGGGGTTGTAATTCGTGCTCCAATAGGCATTATGATAGCGTCCAGCTCTTAGTGAGCAAATGCAACTTACTCACCTTTAGTGGCTGAGGTGAAGGCAGTTCTTCGTTGTCTAAAGTTTGCACGCAATACATGCCTATTACCAGTAATAATTGAGATGGATGTTACGATAATTGTCAAATGGATAAATGAAAAGACCCATTTTAATTTAGATATCGGTCTTGTGTTAGAAAAAATTCGAACATTGTGCAATTTCTTAGGTGGTGAGGGAGTCTAACATGTGCCTCATAAGGCAAACCAGGTAGCTCATTTCCTTGCTAAAAATGCTTTGATTTGTGGTGAGGACAGGTTTTGGATGGAGGAATACCCTCCATGTGTGAGAAAAATTGTGTTGGCTGATAGCCTGGGTTGTAATTCCCTTTTGTAAGTTGATGTTGTCCTTAATAAATTCTAGCTTCAAAGAAAGAATAATAATAATAAATAAGGCAAACCTCATCTTTATTTAACGTAATTTTGTTTATCATATATATATTCTTTTTAAGTTAAATTAAATCAATTTTAATTTATAACTTTAATATCTTAATCATATATATGCTCTTAATATAATAATTGAGATTTCAATGTATTTATATTTAGGGAAAATAAAACACGCGCAGCGGAAGCGTGAGAAATTTTATTAAAAATTAGGGTTTGCATATAAATAAAAATTTTCCCCTTTGACTAACAAGAACCTTAACCCTAAATTAATTGATGTATATAAAAAGTGTCGTACATTTTTCTCTTGACGATTGAACAAGCGCCGAATTGATTCTGCAAGATCTTCCAATCCAATCACGAACGTGAATCACCTAGGGGTGTGGGCTCCCTTTCTTTTTCTTGTATACTTGAGGATGGAAACAAACAAAATCTTGTTCCTTGTTAGTCACAATGATTCTCCAAGAGAAAAATCAAGAATGTCCGGCCACTTGTGAATTATCAATCAATTTGATTGAAACTCGCATGAACCTTGATTCGATGTTGTACATAAAACCCTTTTGATGTAAAGGATACTAGTGTACTATCGAAAACAAAAACGTTCCCCTTTTTCTCTTCTTGGCCAAATTCACACTATCTCTATGAGTTGATCGAATTTTGTCCAGAGTAAAAACCAAAATTTTCTCCCTCAAAATTCTCTCTTGCTTGGTCGAATTCACACCTTAGAAAGTCCCAAGTTGGCCGAAATTAATTCTTGCAATTAATTAGAGTTGGCCGAAATTTCCAAACCTATATATAGGATCATAAGTCCTCTCCTAAGAAGGATTTACTTGGTTGACAAGAATCATTTCCTTAGGTGGATTTATTTGGTAGTTAAGAATCCTTATCTAAAAGGAATTTTATCCTCCTCTTATATATACATAGTTGGCCGAAATTTCATAGAATATAATTAGGAGACTTAATTCTCTACCTAAGAAAGATTTACTTGGTAGTTAAGAATCCTTTCCTTAGGTAGATTTACTTGGTGGTTAAGAATCCTTTTCAAAAAGGAATTCTATCATTCACCAAAACTCTCAATCCAACTCAATAGTGTATTTGTAACCATATTAAAGACTTCCTAATTTGATTAGATAAATAATTCATTTTATTTATCTACTTATCAAATATAGTCTTTAACATTAATTATACTAACAACAATAGTATAATTTTAGGAGACCATCTCCTACTGGGAAAAAGATTTTGACTTTTAATTAAATAATTAATTAATCAACAAATTAATTAATTTCCATTTAATTAAATAATAAAATAATATAATATAATTAAGCTATTCTAAATAGCTTTGCCGCCCAAACCATATATATGGGGCAGTATATTATTTTTTTATTTTATTAAATCCATTTGACCTTTATAAAAAGTCCATATGTGAACTAAACCCATTCTTACAAAAAGAAACAAGTCTACATGCCTCAATACAATTCTAGATGGACCATTAAATTGGTTCGGCAGGATATATCAAGTGATCCATGCAAGTTCGTGTGGATTGGGGATCTTGGCGGACTATCTAAATTTAAGCTTCAATAGACACAACCCAATCACAATCAACAAATGATTCACTTAGGTCCGCTCTATTTAATTTTAGTTCATTTCATTAAAGAACTAAAGTTGAACTCTTAAATAAAGATAGAATAAGTTGATGTTACTCATTCATACCCTAGACAACCTTATTGGAGAAAGTGTATCCTCGTGAAGAATACCAGTAATCACCAAGAGCTTATAGATCGCCTATAGTTCTCCAAGTTACCATATTTACTCATATGACCAAATTTTGAACTTGGATATTTTGACTTGACCAGAAGCCATGTTTCAATAGACACTATTGAAAAATTAGCGTTAAGATTTAATATACAATACCTTAAAACATCCATATGATGGTATTATACTCTCATTCAATAGATTGAGCCACGATGTCCATATCTATAAATGAAGTCCTTTATCGATTAACAAATGAATACCACCAAACTATCGAGGATAGACTATGTTATATAATCGTACTCATTGATAGCTCAAATGATAACACTTGCAACCATAAGTCCATCATTTATCTCAGGATTGAGATAGACTCTCCGATTGTCTTCAAATGAAAACTTTTATCCATTTGACGGTTCTAGATAAAGTATTTCATTTTGATCCTATTCAATGCACCCAGTGCACAAGATTCTTTTGCCCAAAGACACCACACTTTGATGATTTTAGACTCATCATAACACATTTGATCCCACTCAAATGCTAGCAAAAGAATCTACAACTTTGACAAGATAAAGGCGTAAATAAAGAATTGTGTCTACCTCATACATATCTAGATGTATGAACAATTCTTCTTTTCTCATAGTCTTTTGACCTTATGATTATTTACTTTTGACAATTATAATAATAAGACTATAAATGCCATAAGATTTGTTAAACTAGAAATCACTTTATTAATATGAAAAGATTGTCAAATAAATTATTATTTTCTTGCTATCGACCATAATTCTAATAATCTCTCACTTGCTCTATAGCAAATGTTTCATATCTCTCATCCTCATGTTCTCTAGATCCCCATCAAAACTCTTTTGAGGAAGAGCCTTTGTAAAGGGATCCGCTAAATTTTCTGCTAACAAGATCTTGGTAATCGTCACGGCACCCCTATGCACAATTTCCCTTAGAAAGTGATACTTTCTTTCAATGTGTTTCCCTCTCTTATAACTTATTTGTTCTCTCAAATTAGCCACTGCTCCACTATTGTCATAATAGATAGTGATCTGCTTATTCGCATCAGGAACCACTTCCAAGTCAATCAAGAATTGGCGGAGCCAGATAGCCTCGCATGAGGCAACATACTCGACTTCCATGGTGCAATCAGCAATACAAGATTGCTTGATACTCCTCTATATGACTGCCTATCTTCTAATAGTAAACACAGATCCTGATGTTGATCTCCTGGAGTCAGAATCTGACTGAAAATCAAAATCTGTATACCTAACAGGAATTGAATCCCCTCCAAAGTATACAACCATATAATCTCTCGTTCTCCTAAGATACTTGAAAATATGCTTGACTGTTGTCCAGTGATCAGGACCAGGTTTCGATTGAAACCTGCTAACTATGCCCACAACAAAACAAATATATGGACTAGTGCAGAGCATTGCATACATGAGACTTCCAACTGTCGATGCGTATGGAACCCTACTCATGAATTGCTCTTCATGCTCAATCTTAGGAACTTGTTCCTTAGAAAGTTTGATTCCATGTCTAAAAGGTAACATACCTTTCTTGGAATCTTGTATGGAAAACCTAGACAAGATTTTATCTTTGTATGAAGCTTGGGATAATACAATCGTTCTATTCTTTCTATCCCTTATGACTTGGATACCAAGAATATAACTTGTTTCTCCTAAGTCCTTCATATAAAATTGTTTTGCTAACCATTCTTTTACTGATGTCAATACATTTACATCGTTTCCGATGAGTAGTATATCATCAACGTAAATAACTAGGAAAACCAAATTGTTGCTTTTAATCCTTTTGTTTACACAAGGTTCATCAAGGTTATGAATAAATCCAAAACTTTTCACGGCTTGATAGAACCTTATGTTCCAGGATCTGGATGCTTACTTTAATCCATATATGGATTCTTGCAACTTGCATACCTTTTCCTCTTGGCCCTTTTCAATGAATCCTTCTGGTTGCATCATATAGATGCTTTCGTCAAGACTTCCATTAAGGAAAGCTGTCTTAACGTCCATTTGCCAAATCTCTAGGTCTACAGATGCCGCAATGGATAAGAGTATCCTAATGGATTTAAGCATGGCCACAGGAGAGAAGGTTTCTTCATAATCGATACCTTCCTTCTGTGTATAACCTTTAGCTATAAATCTAGCTTTAAAGATTTCCACCTTCCATCCATTCCTCTTTTCCTCTTGTATACCCACTTGCACCCGATGGGTTTTATCCCTTTAGGCAAGTCTACAAAATACCAGACTTTGTTTTTAAACATAGATTCAATTTTGGATTGCATTTCCTTTTGCCAATAGCGACAATCAACATCTTCCATTGTTTCCTTGTATGTATAGTGATCATCATCGTCCGGGAGATTCTCTATAGATTCTCCTAGACCGATATATCTCTCGGGTTATCTACTAACCCTCCCACTACAACGAGGTATGGTAGATTGTTGATCTTGTGTCGATACAGAACTTACAATTGGACTTGGTTGCGAAACCTCTTATGGAATTGTATCTCCTAAAAGCACATTCAGGACAATTCTACTTTTAGGCACAAAATTATTCATATTGTTCTCTTCCAGAAATTTAGCATTTGTCGAAATAAATACTTTAAGATCTGAAGGACTATAAAAATAATATCCTTTTGTTCCTTTTGGATACCCTACAAATATGCATATTTCTGAACGAGACTCCATTTTTTCTATCTTTCCTTTTAACACATGCGTAGGACATCTAAATATCCTTAAGTGTTGTAAACTAGGCTTTTGCCCGGTCCATAACTCATGCGGTGTTTTAGGAACCGACTTAAATGGTACATCGTTTAGAATGTACATTGCGGTTTGTAAAGCATTGTTAGGATTATGCTCGATAGCAAGAGTATAATATTGTATTTGACAATCTTTTCATATTAATAAAGTGATTTCTAGCTTAACAAATCTTATAGCATTTATAGTTTAATTATTATAATTGTCAAAAATAAATAATCATAATGTTAAAAGACTATGAGAAAAGAAGATTTGTTCATACATCTAGATATGAAACGAAAATGATGGAGCTTGGCTTCTTTAGCCAGATTTCAGGCTACCGCATGCGATGTAAGTGATCTTTGTAACCCTTTTTTTTTCTCATTGTTATTTTTTTCTTTTTGTATTCTGACGCGATTCCTCTTTTTTCTTCTAAGTGTATGACACAGACATCGTTTGCGACCTTCAAGCTCACCAAGTGAAATAGATTTTTTAGGCGAGTCGAAAAGAAGCTTCTCGTCAGAGCAATGATGGTATTAGCCCGTCTGAGTCTGACGAGGAATCTGATGTAGCTAAGGGGCAAATCCCCGAATATGTCCCCGAGGATGTCGTTCGGCCGACCGCAGGGGAGACTAGTGGTCTGAGTTGCCCAACTGATCATACTCAAAATTTGCCTGATGACAGGGAGAGGCAAAGTGAGGGTCTTGGTGAGGGGTCTGCCGAGCGGTTAGTCGCTGGTAATGAAGGTAATACCTCTACGGGACAAGTACCTATAGATCCTGAATATTTTGAATCCTTCCGGGATGATGCTCAGGAAGATCCCACTGCTGATCTTAGCTTCCACCGCTCTCTGGCCGAGAAATGGAAAGAGGTCGACTCTCCCACCGGCCCTCTCAAGGTTCCTCGCGTAGTTTCATTTGTTGAATCAAGTGATGAAGACGCTGAGACTGAGATTCCCCCTAGTGTTGAAGCATCGGCGAGTATGGAGACTTCGTACCGGATTAGGGGCTCTTTTCCCCCCTGAGGTTGAAGATGCCAGAGCTGAACCCTCGGGTGGCCCTTTTAATCCTTACTCCCAGGATCTGTTGCAATCGATGTCATCTGATAGGGCTTTCATTGGGGATGACCGCTGGAGCTATTTTCGGGATGGCTCTTTAACTTCAGAATGTTTTCAACGGTGAATCTTATGTAAGTCATTCCTAACTCTTCAATTGTCTTGCTTGTTCGCCAGATTTTTAATTAAACTTCTTTGTAGATGGTGGCCGAGTTCGCTGAGCTGGTTCAGACGCAGCAACTTCAAGCTGACTGAATAAGGCGTTTGGAAGCTCAGCTAAAAGAGAGTGAGGATATCCGTGCTCGGGTTGAATCGGCTTATCAGAAAGAAATTGGCTCTGCTCAAGTGTTTGCCGACCACTGTTTGGCGAAGCAGGTGGATGCCGAGGAAAGGGCTTCTTTGGTAGAAGAGAAGGCTCCGTCACTTCAAAATTTATTGTCTTCTGCCCAAGAATCAATGCTTAAGGCCGAGCAGGAAGCGGAGCAGTCTAAGTCGGCGTATGAACAAAAGATTGAAGACTTGGAACGCCAGGCTTCGACGGTTAAGCAACTCAAAAATCCCTATCCAAAGAGGCCAGGCTGGAACTTGAAGTCCAGGGGGTTGGTCATTTTAAAATATTCCCTGCCTACGATGCCCTTCTCCTTCGGGAGTTTCAGCGAGGGCTGGTTTCAGCTGGCGAGTTCTTCAAGGTTAAGAATCGGGCAACTGAAAAAGCCTGATCCAATTGGGAGCTGTAGATCAAGAATCACGTGGATCGGTCCTTGGAATCTCTTCGGACTCAGATGAAGGAATGAATAGCTTACTGTCGTAGCCGAGGCAAAGAGCCCCATCCCATGCATTTGGAGATCCCATCCGAGCACTCCCTCTCAACTTTTTACGCTAGTCAGAAGACGGTCGTGGAGGGTGTGGTGCCTGATGTCGGACCGATCCCAGGAGAAGATTACAGCTAGTGGATGGACGATTCGGTCTACACGATTTCTTGGCCTTCCAATAAAAGTCTTCTCCTTGAATACGAAATGATGCCCGATCCGAGTATCGGCAAGAGTTTTAAATTCTCGCAACCTTGATTTTTGTTGGATGAATTTTTGTAAAGATTATTTGTAACGATTCTTACCATTCTTTGTAATGATTCTTTGTAGCAATTCTTTGATTCTTTGTAAATATTAATGAAATCCCGAGTTTATTCTGAACCGAGTGGTTTTGATCTGATTTCATTTCTCACGAAATATCATCTTCTTTAACTTGACTCTCTTGTTGTCAAGTATCTTATTAAACCCGTTATTTCTGATGTTCGGGTAACTTCTCCAAGTATCTTATTAAACTTGTTTCGTTACCCGAATAATTTTTAACGCTAAGTATCTTATTAAACTGGCTGTTGCAATCTTCATGCCAAGTATCTTATTAAACTGGTTAATTTTGATGTTCGGGTAACTTAACCGAGTATCTTATTAAACTGGTTTCGTTCCCTGAATAATTTTTGACGCCAAGTATCTTATTAAACTGGCTAGTATTATTAACCGAATCATCTTGAAACAGGCAAGTAGGTTTATACTTGTGTTTCATACTCGGTTGCTACTCGAACATTACATTAAGGCTCACCATGATCATATGTTCGAGTCTTTACACATTACCGAGGACGTCTCCCCAGTTTTTCTGTGCAAGGGTTTACCGAATCGTTAAGCTTTTTGAACAGCTTAACTCAGCTACGCATTTCACCGAAATTTTTTCCAATAGCGTCCGAGCTTTTCCGGAATCTGGTGCATCGGGTTTGCCTTTTTGCTAAGGTCAATTGACCTTGCTCGGCTGGCATGCTCCTTCGAACTTCTCCGCCCATTCAGGAATCAATGGTCCTGAGTATTCTATTTGTATGTTCTTATTATCATGCTGTCATATGTTCTTATTATCATATGCTTTATTTTTCAGAAATCCCGAGTGCTTTTTATTTATAACTACAAAATCAACAAAGATTTAAGTTCCAAAGTTAATATTTGACCTAACTAAAATCGTCCTGACTAGAAAAGAAAAACAGAAAACAATTTAAGGATAGGAAATCTTTAGATATTGGGCATTGCATGGTCGGGGTAAAACCCTTCCATTGGGTCGTGCAATCCAATATGCTCAATGGTCAGCTATTCCTTCGACTTTGTAACGGCCTTCCCATTTATCAACCAGGGAACCTGCAGCTTTATTTTTTATGTTCAATGACACCTTCCTGAGTACCAGGTCTCCTAGTTGGAATTTCCTAACCCGAACATGAGAGTTGTAGTGGCGAGCTACTCTTTGTTGATATGACATATTTCATATTCGGGACTTCTCCCTTTTCTCTTCTAGCTCATCTAGACTTTGTAATAGCATACCAATATTCTGTTCTTCATCATATAGCCTGACTCGGGGTGATGCGTATGACGTTTCTATAGGAATAACAGCTTCTGTTCCAAATGCCAAAGTGAATGGAGTATCTCATGTTGACGTTCTTGTTGTTGTCCGATACGCCCATAATACTTCGGGAAGCTTTTTAACCCAGCTTCCTTTCTTGGCATCTAGCTTTGCTTTGAGTTTATGCTTGATGATTTTGTTTACTGCATCAACCTGCCCGTTCGTTTGAGGATAGGCAGGTGTGGCATAGTAATTGGCAATTTGGTACTCCTCCAGTTGTCTGAATTTCGAGTTATCGAACTGGGTGCCGTTATCAGTGATAATAGTGTTTGGGACTCCAAAGCTGTAGAGTATATTCTTTTTCAAGAAATTTATTGTATTTGCTTCTGCGATGTGCATTAATGCTTCAGCTTTTACCTACTTCGTGAAATAGTCAACGGCTATTATGACATACTTTGCTCCACCCCTGTACCAACTGGCATTGGGCCGATTAAATCCAAACCCCATATGGAAAATGGCCATGGGGATGTGAGGTTTCTAAGTTGTTCAGGTGGTTTCCGGATATCGTTAGCAATCCTTTGGCAAGTATTGCAACTCCCCGAACATCGCTGTGCATCTGAGAATAGAGTAGGCCAATAAGAGTACCTTGTGTGCTAAACTTTTACCTCCAGTGTGGTTTCCGTAAACTCCTCCGTGGATTTCCTATAATCCGATATGCATCCTCCTCCGATACACATTTTTTAAGTGTTCAGGAAAACCCCCTTCTGTATAGTTTTCCTCCAACCAACGTGTACCTTGTTGATCGATACCTGATACGTTTTGCTTATAAGGGATCTTCCAGAAGCATGCCTTCTTCCAGGAACCTTTTCAGCTGACTCATCCAACCGTCTGGCGGTGTTCGGATTTCTGAAATTTCTAAGTTTTTTGGTTTAGTTGTGCTCGATTTGAGGAGATGTGCAACCAGAATAGTTTTTAGCCTGATTGTGGCTGTTGCCGATGCTAGTTTGGACAAAGCGTTTGCCTTTTCATTCTCCTCCCTGGGGATCTGGGAAATCCTATATTCTTTGAATCTCTGGAGGAGTTGTTTTGCAATGTCACGATAGGCTATCATGCCTTCATCCTTGGCTTGGTATTCATCCAAGACTTGGTTGACAACTACCTGTGAATTATTGAATATCTCGACTTCATCTGCCCCGAGATCTATGCAGACTCTGAGTCCAACTAATAGCCTCATACTCGGCTTGATTATTGGTTGCTTTGAAGTCAAAACCTCATGGCACATTCGACATCATCTCCTTCTGTAGTGCATACTACGATCCCTGCCCCGCTGCCATGAGTGTTTGAAGAGCCATCAACATACAATTTCCATGGGAAATTTCTTCCCAACATCTTCTTTGCTTCCAGGTTTGGCTCTATGAACTCTGCTATAAAATATGCCATTGCGTGCCCTTTAAGGGATGTTCTGGGGACGTAGTGGATATCGAATTTACTTAGCTCGATTGCCCATATGGTTAGTCTTTCTGAAATCTCTAGCTTCTGTAAAATTTGTCTCAATAGGCAGTCTGTGAGAACCTGGATCGTATGAGCCTGAAAGTATGACATTAGCTTTCTTACCGCTGAAACCAAGGCTAGGGCCATTTTTTCTGCCTGTGAATACCTGGTCTCGGTTGGTAAGAGTGTCTTGCTGGTATAATACACTGGCTTCTGTACTCCATCTTCTATCCTAACTAGGACTGAGCTTGCTGCTAGTTCTGTAATTGATAAGTACAAATGGAGTATCTCTCCCATCTGTGGTTTCGAAATGATGAGAGTCTGCCCCATGTACTTTTTGATTTTTAAGAAAGCCTGCTCGCATTCTTCATTCCATTCGAGTCTTTTTCCTTTTTTGATTACTCTGAAAAAGGGTGCGCATCTGTCCGTGGCCTTTGAGATGAATCTTCCCAAGGAAGCTAAACATCCTATTAAGCGATGTACCTCTTTTAATGTCCTTGGTGAGGTCATTCTTTACAGGACTTGGATCTTTTCAGGATTGACTTCGATTCCCCTTTGGTGAACTTGAAAACCCAAGAATCTGCCTGAAGGAACTCCGAATAAACACTTGTTCGGATTTAGCTTCATTTGGTATCTCCTCAAAACATCAAATGTCTCTCACAGGTCTTAGGTATGCTTGTCTGTCGAGATGCTCTTGGTCAACATGTCATCAATGTACACTTCTGTGTTCCTTCCTATTTACCGTGCAAAGATTCTGTTGACTAGCCTTTGATATGTTGACCTTGCATTTTTTAACCCGAAAGGCATTACTGTGTAACAGTACAAGCCCTGATCAGTTGTGAATGTTGTTTTTTCTTCGTCAGCCTTATTCATCCGGATTTGGTTATATCCCGAGTAGGCGTCAATGAAACTTAGCAATTCGTGGCCTGATGTAGCGTCCACCAACTGATCTATCCTCGGCAGTGGAAAACTGTCTTTTGGGCATGCCTTGTTCAAATTTGTGAAATCTACGCACATTCTCCATTGTCCATTTTTCTTTTGGACGTGGACTACATTAGCTACCCATTAAGGGTACTTGATCTCTCTTATCAACCCTACAACGAGTAGCTTCTCCACTTCCTATTTGATTGTCTGACTTCTCTCGATATTGAATGATCTTCTCTTTTGTATTTCTAGTTTTTCATTCGGGTCTACCGCGAGATGGTGAGATATAATTCGGGCATCTATCTCGACCATGTATTCATGATTCCAGGCGAACACATTTTTGTATTTTTTGAGCGGATCAGTAAGGCTTTGTTTGACTTTTCCTTCCAAATTGGTCCAGATGTTGATCTTTTTGTCTGGTTCATGTTCTTTCAAGATAATTTCTTCGACCGGTTCATTTCTGGATTCATTCAACTCTTCCCTTGGGTCAAATTCGAATGACAATGATTCTTTGTTCTGACTAGGCTGCGTTATAGAGCATACCTGTTCATCATTCTTGTCTTTGAATACTGACAAGTTAGCTCTTCGGGCCATCTCTTGGGATCCCTTGACTATACCGACCCCTTGTTCGGTCGGGAGCTTGATCATCTATGCGTAAGTGGCTGTTACTGCCTTAGTTTTATTTAAGAATGGTCGACCCAACAAAGCATTATACAGCCAATTGTCTAAGTCTACCACCATGAAGTCGAGCAGTACAGTTCTCTAGCAAGGTGCCACTCCAATCTCGGGTAGCTTTACTGTCCCGAGTGACCTGACCTAAACTCCTCTGAATCCTCTAAGTGGAGTATGGAAAGGTAGTAGATCCTTTCGGTCCAACCTGAGTTAATCGTAGACGGATACATTAAGAATGTCTGCCGAACTTCCATTATCTATCAAGATCCTCCTGACTTCCCGGTGACCAATTCGGGCACTTATGACCAGGGCGTCACTTGGCCGAACATGGACCCCATGTGAATATGCTTCTGTGAATATTATTGGATCCCATCCTTCCTTTACTCTTTTCGGGTCTGATTTATACCGAGTTCACGTCAAAGTTATGTCTTGCTTCTACTGCTTCTCTGATTTCCTATGTTCGCTCTCGGTTACTTCTCCTAGTGGATGGTCCTCCAAAGATTGTATGTATTACTTCATTGGCCTCTGGACTGGCCCTTTGATTTCGACCAGATCTGTGATCGACCCTGATCTCTTTCCTTGTTTCTAATTTCTCATCCCTTTTCAAGATTACATCCTGTAGATGTCCTTCCCGAATGAGGGTTCCTATGTAATCTCTGAGCTGGTAACACTTGGAAGTTTCATGACCGGTTTCCTTGTGGAACCTGCAGTATTTGGTTGTATCTCACCGAGCAAATTGAGATTGACGGCGTGGCTCTTTTACCAGATTTTTCTCTTCCAGTATGGCCAAGATTTCCTCCTGTTTTTTCTGAAGAGGGGTGTAGTTGGAGTATCTACCTCGGAATTTCTCTGTGGTCCATTCGGTATTACGCCTGTTTCCTCGTCTTGAGTTTTTTCTTTGAAGTTTCCTTTCTGTTTTCCCTTTTGGTTTTGCACCTTGGACTCAACGTCCTTTTCAGGTTTTCCTCCATGCATATAACACCCTCTCGTGGCTAATTCTTCTTCTCCGGCTAGTGCATATCCTCCCGCCATGTCCATCATATCTGAATATCTGGTTAGACGGGCTCTTCTTAAGTCAAAAGATAGTCGTCCGTTCTGTAGATTGTTGATGAATGTAGCAATTATTGCTTCTTCATTTGTACTACCGATTTCTGATACCGTTTGGCCGAATCTCCCTAGGTATTTCTTCAACGACTCATCTTTCCCTTGTTTTATCTGAGAAAGGTAAGCCACTGATTTTTTATTGTCAACGTTGCTCAGAAATTGCCCTGAGAAACTCCTGCTTAGTTCACTGAAGCTTCCGATGCTCGCTGCGGGCAATCTCCCGAACCATCTTTAGCCTGTGTCCCCTATAGTCTGTGGGAAGTTTAGACATAGTAAAGGATCGTTGTAGGCATACTGGGCCATATCACTTTTATAGCTTCTGACGTGTTCTTTATGGTATGTATCCTTCTTGAACTGCTCCACGTGCGGCATCCTGAACCTTTCTGGGAATGACGTCCATAAGATTTCCCTAGTGAATGGACTGTCAGAATCTTCGTCAGATAAATCGATGTACATATAACGTCTGACCAGTTCGTCCATTTGACATCTATTGTTCTCGACTTCTCGAGTTAGAATCTGGATTACCACATCCCTGTCTCCCATCGGACTCCCATAATGGTTGAACCGCTGGGTGATTGTCATTCCTCTCTCCGGCTCTTCACTTTGATGCCGAGTTTCAAGGATTGATTCTTGCAGGCGTGTGGTTCCATGATGGCGCTTACAATGGTGCCGATCGCTATCTTCTGATGACGACCTATCCCCGTGCCATTCATGTTTGCGATGTCTAGTACGGGCTGTCTGATCATGATTCTGCTTCTGGCGTGGTCGTTCCCCTACGGGTTTTCCACGTCCAGCCTGATTAATTGGAGCCAAGTTCCTTCCGGCTTCCGGTGTATTTAACTCTGGCCCCACTACAACCGAACGAAGCCTTATAGGTGGGAGGTTAGAAGGTTGTGCTTCTTCTGCTGCCAGTAGATCAACTCCTTCCTTTGCTGCGTCTGCCACCAACTGTTGCAGCGCCTCTCGGAAGTGTTGTGTCTGGTCTTCGCTGGTCAGAGGAACTTGTTGGGTCCCCGCCAGGGATGTTGGTTGGTTCTTCGTGGTTGCAGTGAGATCTCACGAGCTACTGCCAACATGGAAGTTATCTGGAGATTTTTGGACATCCCCAAAATTATTTCTGCTTCTGCTTCCGCTTCCGCTTCCGCTTCCTGCCATTACCTTTAATTAAATCGAAGGTTCGAACCCCCTCCTTCTAGCGCCAATTATTGATGTCGATTTCTGGTTGTATGAGAAAAGCCAACAAGATTTGTATTTTAGCTGTGATTTCAAAGAGAAAGAGAAGAAGAAAGTAATCGGACGCAAGTTTTTAGGTGGTAAAACTCTGATGACCAGAGAAATGTCCACGGATGGATGAATGATCAACCAAGCCAAAATCCACTATGAATAAAATAATTACAATTCTCGATCTCTCTTTTTTCTCTCTGTATTTTTCTATATGATTTCTGTATATCCCTTTTGTGACGAGATTATGGGTCTATTTATATGTTCATAGAACCCTAATCCTCTTTGTACAAGTAATAAAGATCTTTGTATTTAATTATGATCGTTTGCTTGTTCAAAGTAGTTTGTCTTCTTTCTTGTTTCAGAGACTTGTATTGAGATCGGATGAGACTCTAGTAATGTATTCCAATTAGGACTTATTTCCTTATTATAGCGTAGTCTTTTTGAAGAAATAAAATTGTTGCCCCTCTCTGCTTGATATTCTGTTCTTGTTGGAATTCATCTCTGATATGGATATCTTCGCATATTTTAATGACTCGATCCGTGTAAGCTATGCGCTGGGCTTTTTATTCAGTTTTCTTCATGTTTGTCCTGAGTAGACCACGATATCAGCTGGTCCCGAGTGACGTCATCTGATCCCGAGTAGAAAATGTCATCAACTAGCCCCAAGTATCTTTAACTGACCCCGAGTAGTATATGACGTCAGTTGACCCCGAGTAGGTTTTGTTCAATACTTGTTTACTCGAGCTTCTTTTCTTTGGTGATGTCTTGCAGGACATTTCCTGAATGTCTATTTGGACGTCCACCTGACAATTTTATCCTCTTTGTCGATGCCGTGTACGCTTGATAAAATTCACATACGACAACCTAATAATAAATTAACCGAATAAAGTGTTAGAGTTTTAATAGTTAAAATTTGGTAAACACTAACATAATAATCTGACCTTAGTAAATAGTTTACAAAAGCTTAAATTATTCACTAATAGATTAGATTTTTAATTGTTAAAAATCATTAATAATTTATTAGTTAATTAGAAATTATTTCTAATTAGTTAATGCGTTAGATAACTTGATTAAAGTTAGTCGTTTAATCCTGTAGAATCTAGGTGGATTAACGGTTAATAGAAAACCCTAATTTTAAAATAGTGAGTGGGAGAGGGATATATGACATATATATCTCGCGGTCTCTATCATTAGTTCAACACCGTGCGATCCGAGTGGGGCCTCGTGACGGCTTTGCTTTTGTCCTCCCTAAGGAGGGTTTCCACAAAGGTCAATACCAAGGTTGACTTCCTAACGGATAGGATTTCTGAGGGTATTTCGGGATTGACAGACCCTAAGGCGGCAATTCTCAAGTTAAGCTCGTGAGATCTGAAATGGTGGGTTACACTCACGAAGGTTTTGATTAAGCTTGTTAATTGAAATCCTGACTGAATAAACGATGGTTGAATGATATGGAATAAGAGTTATTCTAGAATATCATTTGATTGAGAATGTCTCGGTCCAATATGCATAGATTTGACCGACCCTAAGGCGGCACTTTTTTGTGGTATGTTGGATTGTCGTGGTATAGTAACTATTTTTAGGGTAGTTCTAGTTCATTAAACATATTCATGCATCATGTTTAAATTTATACCAAAACACTCGCACTTGTTTTAAATAAATGACTGAATGAATGTTTTATTTATTTCTACAATGTCTTCTGTATTACTTTAAATTCTCGCAAACGACAAATTAACTGGTGATAACTACACTAAGTGGAAACTTAACATTAATGCAATATTGGTCACCAAAGACCTCAAGTTTGTGCTTACGGAGGAATGTCCTTCAGCGCCTGCTGCCAATGCCACAACAACTGTTCGTGAGGCATACGAACGATGGTTCTCATCTGATGAGAAGGCCCAAACATATTTGTTGGCTTCTATAACAGACGTGATTGTCACAAAGCATAAAGCAATGACTTCAACATTCAAAATCATGGAGTCATTACAAGCTATGTTTAGGCAGCTCTTCGAGCAAAAGTGACATGAAATTGTTCGTTCCGCTATGCTCACTCGTATGAAGGAAGATACGTCAGTTTGAGAACATGTCCTGAGCATGATGTCCTACTTCAACAAGGCAGAAGTCAATGGTAGGGCCATTGACAAACCCAGTCAAGTAAGCATCATACTGATGACTCTTTCGAAGAGTTTCGATCAGTTTAAGAGCAACTACGGGATGAACAAGTTAAGGTTAAACTCTAACAGTTGCTCAATGAGCTCACTACCTTTGAGTCCTTTAAGGACAACAAGGGTAAGACCGGTGAGGCAAATGTTGTCGAACCATTTTCCTACTCTAATAATAAGAAGAGAAAGAGGTCTACTAGGAAAGTGAAGGGTAAGCCCAAACCCAAGAGAGCCTAAAGCAAGAAGAAGTCCAAGAAAAGTAAATATGATTTACTTGTTCTTGAGTCGTGTTTAGTGGAAGACGATTCTTTACCCTGGATAGTTGATTCGGGATCTACTAACCATGTTTGTTCTTCTTTACAATGGACTGATTCTTGGACACAGCTAGAGGAGCAAGCATTCTCAATGCGTGTGGGGTCTGGGATGTCGTGTCGGCACGAGCAGTGGGCGTAATTAGATTGCATTTTTGTAATAATTATGTATTGTTGGACAATGTATTTTATATTCTTGGATTTACACGGAATTTGATTTCCGTTTATAAGTTGTTAGAACAAAAATATTCTATTTCTTTTAATTACAAGTCTATTATTATTGGAAAGAATAGCCTGAATATTTGTTCAGGAATTAATGAAAACAATTTGTATGTGTTAAGACCGTTAATGCATACTACACTGCTCAACACCGAAATGTTTAATGTTGAAAAACCAAAAACTAAACGACATAAGATTTCTCCATATAATGGCACGTATCTCTAGCATCTAAGGCTTGGTAATATCAACCTTGACCGGATAGACAGACTAGAAAAAAATGAACCTTTAAGTGAGTTAGAGGTTGACATCTTACCTGTCTGCGAATCTTGTCTGGAAGGTAAGATGACTAAGAGACCTTTTACTGGAAAAGGGCTTAGAGCTAAAGAACCGCTAGAGCTTATACATACAGATGTCTGTAGGCCGATGAATGTTAAAGCTAGGGGTGGTTATAAGTATTATGTCACCTTTATAGATGACTACTCAAGATACTGATACGTCTACCTAATGCAACAGAAATCGGAAACATTTGAAATGTTCTTCAAAGAATTCCGAGCTGAAGTTGAGAATCAATTAGGAAGGACTATCAAGTCACAACAATTGGATCGTAGAGGTGAGTACCATGACCAAGAGTTTGAAGACTTCTTGGTCGAGAATGGGATGGTTTCCCAACTCACAGCTCCCGGTACACCTCAGTAAAATAGTGTAGCGGAGAGGAGAAATAGTACCCTAATGGAAATGGTGAGATCTATGATTAGTTTCTCATAATTACCAAATTCCTTCTGGGGATATGCATTACAAATAGCGGCATACATTTTGAATGTGGTGCCATCTAAATCTATTCTTAAGACTCCTCTAGAGTTATGGAATGGTCGTAAAGCTGGTTTGCGAAATTTCCGCATATGGGGGTGTCCAGTACATGTGCTGAATAACAGAACTGGAAAGCTAGACTCCAAGTCTGTGGTCTGCCTGTTTATAGGATACTCCAAGGAGACCAGAGGTGGACATTTCTATAGTCCCGAAGATAACAAAGTATTTGTATCTACAAATGCAACGTTTCTTGAGGACAGTTATATGAGTGACCATAAACCTCATTCTAAGATTGTATTGAATGAGTTGGAGCCTGGGGAGACTAGTGCTTCATCAACAAGAGTTGTTGATCCACAAACATCTGAGAGTCAGATGGTTCCTGATTAGGATACACTACCACATGGATGTAGTGAGAGGGTTGTGAGATAACCTGAACGCTATTTAGGTATATGTGAGGGATAAGGTGTTGTCTCTACTGATAATGTGGATGATCTATTGACATTTAAGAATGCAATGGAATATCCTGATAAAGACGAATTACTTAAAGCCATGAATCTCGAGATGGAGTCCATGTAATCTAACTCAGTCAGGGATCTTGTAGACTTACCGGATTGGGTAAAACCCATAAGGTGTAAATGAATCTACAAGAGAAAGAGATGAGTAGACGGGAAGGTAGAGACCTTCAAAGCCAGGCTAGTGGCCAAGGGTTATACCCAGCAAGAGGGGGTCGATTATGAATAGACCTTCTAGCCAGTAGCCATGTTTAAGTCTATTAGGATTCTCTTATCCATTGCTGCCTATTTCGATTATGAAATTTGGCAAATGGACGTCAAGACTACATTCTTGAATGGTAATCTTGACGAGAGCATTTATATGATGCAACCAGAGGGATTCGTGTCTCTGGATCAAGAGAAAAAGGTTTGCAAGCAGCTAAGGTCTATCTTTGAACTTAAGCAAGCATCTAGATCTTGGAACATTAGGTTTGATGATGTGATCAAAAACTATGGTTTCAAGCAGAATGTCGATGAGCCTTGTGTCTACAAACGTATCATTGACAAGAAAGTAGTTTTCTTGGTATCCTACTCATTGGGAATGATATGGGAGTGTTGTCTGATGTAAAGGGTTGGCTGGCTAGCCAATTCTAAATGAAAGATTTGGGAGAGATGAGTTATGTTCTTGGGATCCAACTTATAAGGGATCGAAAGAACAAACTCTTTGCACTGTCTCAGGCATCATATATCGACAAGATTCTTGTACGATTTTCGATGCAGAACTCCAAGAAAGGTAATTTACCTTCTAAGCATAAAGTTCACTTGTCTAAGGAAAAGTGTCCTAAGACACCTCAAGAAGTTGAGGATATGAGACGTGTACCCTATGCATCGGAAGTAGGTAGTCTCATGTATGCTATGTTATGCACGAGACCGGACATCTGCTATGCAGTGGGAGTAGTCAGCAGATACCAATCTAACCCCGGATTGGATTATTGGGTTATTGTCAAAACAATTCTCAAGTATCTTCGGAGAACGAGAGACTATATGCTTATGTATTCCGGGCAGGATTTGATCCCGTTAGGATACACGAATTCTGATTTTTAGTCAGACAGGGATTCTAGGAAATCCACGTTTGGATCATAGGAAATCCACATTTGGATCAGTATTCACTCTGAGTGGTGGAGCCATTGTGTGGAGAAGTATAAAGCATTCTTGCATTACTGACTCCACCATGGAAGCCGAATATGTAACCGCTTGTGAAGCTTCTAAAGAGGTTGTTTGGCTCCGTAAGTTCTTGAGTGATCTGGAAGTTGTTCCAGATCTGGATAGGTCTATCATACTTTATTGTGATAACAGTGGTGTTGTGGCTAATTCCAAAGAACCAAGAAGCCACAATAGAGGGAAACATATAGAGAGAGTATCATCTCGTTAGGGAGATAATGTAGAGAGGAGATGTGATCGTCACAAAGATAGCCTCACAAGACGATCATGCTGATCCATTTACGAAGACCTTACCGGCTAAAGTGTTTTCAGGTCACCTAGATGGTCTAGGTTCACGATACATGCCTCACGTGCTTTAGTGCAAGTGGGAGATTGTTGGGGTTTATGCCCTAAACATGTAATTTGTAAATGGATTTATGAAATAAATAAAAGGAAAAGTTCAATTCATTCATGTTGTGTTGTTTATTTTTTAACTTGTGCATATATTTAACATCCAAGATTGCCAGATGTAATCTCGAACTGTGTATATGAGTGTCATATACAGATGGATACAGTAAGAGATGTGCAATCTAAAGAGTCCATAGATAGCAAATAAAGTTGGGTACTTTATTTGTGGTTAATCTATAGTTGCGATCCATTCGGTAATGTACTATGATTCTATCCTGAATCTTTCATATGAGATATGGGAATGGAGGCACATTGTATGATGTGATCATACAGGTCTGGGCCATGATCTATATGAATCTCTCACCAAGATCCGTTTACCGATGAGATTCATATATATCAACTAATGATGGCTATATGTGGGTGATCTTAATCCTAAGTGTCTTATCAACTCTTTTAGGTTAAATCGTAGTCTTTGATATACCATGGGTGAGGTCAGATGCATTTTCTGATCAATATACTCCATATGTTGGGATTGCGGTTTGGCTTGTGGCTGGGAAGGTTTGTACACAATAGTGGAATCCACTCCTTCTCGTGAGAAGTAGATGATAGTTCCCTTAAGGGTTGATTCGAGGCTTGGACAATATGAGCGCTCTCATAATTCCGTAAGGAAATAGGATTTATTGTTCATTATATAATCAACAAAGGATATATGTAATTAGGAGGGTATAACGGACATTATGACCCAACTCTAATTATGAACTACTGTGGAGGATCACACCATGTGTAATAGCTATATCGATGGACACCGAGTTGTATCGGTCTGTGTAAAAGCGTCTACAGTTGAGAGAGTGAAGCTTCGGGTTTTTAGTGGAATAACATCGGAGTTAATAATCAAAAAGTTTAATTAATGATTCGGGGGATTATTGGAGCTCAAAATACAGTGGGTCCATTAGGTCCCCTTGCTAGCCCGATCGATTTAGGTAACAAGGGTCATGGTCAATTAATTGGATTGTCCAATTAATTGTATATATTCAGTAATTAATTGAATAATGAGATTATTTAATTAATGAATGTTAACTGTTAAATTAATTAAATAATTATATCATTTAATTATATTTATAATTATGAATTATTAATTAACTATTAATTGGAGGGTGTTAGTTGATATATGAATTTAGGTGAAGATAAAATAATAGGATTATTTTATTTTTACTAAATCATTTATCTAAGTATTTAAATTTAAGTTTAAATTTAAAATACTTATTATAACTTTCAATATATTAGATATATTTGAAAAGGATAGTTAAAAGATATATATCAATTAATAACACAAGAGATTGCATTGGATGCAAATTGGTGTGTGCACATGAAACAATAGTCAAAATAAGAATTTGTATATGATGCAAATACTTGATACACATATAATATATATATATATATATATATATATACGTGCAGACTAAGATTTGAGAAATAAGTAGAAAAAGTGGTTTGATATATATAAAAAAAAGATACACGTTATTTTACAGACATATAAGACAAAAAGTGGTTTTTGATTTGTGAAGTGAAAGTTTTGCATGAGATGCAATTCATGTGTGTATAAAATCAATACACCAAATTAAAAAGAAAGAGTTTCTTCAAGTATTTCTCTACATCCTTCATTCAAGTTTCTGAGACCGTGACGCGCCCACATGCAGTTACCAGTCCCGGGAGATAGTAAGGAAGATCGAGTGGTTCAGACAGGTTCATATCGTAAAGAGAAAGAACCTCCAAACGTTAGTAAGATTGGTTCAGGCAGGAGCATATCCTAAAGCGAAGGAGCCTCCAAACGTAGGTATGATTTTCTTCTTCTGATTATATTGATTACAATTTCCTGTGTTTACATATTGTATGTATTAGTTCCGAAAAATAATTACGATCACAAGTTCACTGGTCATAGATACAGATTATGATCTGTATGAAAAATTTTAAAACCTAGTTTCGTTGCGTAACTGGTGAACGGGGTTCCAACACTTGTGAATCTTCTTTGGAAGGTAAAATGACCAAAAGGTCATTTACGACCAAAGGAACAAGAGCCATCAAATGTTTAGGATTGATACACACTGATATGTGTGGACCTATGAGCATTCAAGCTAGAGGTGGATATGAGTATTTCATCACTTTCACAGAAGATCACTCAAGATTTGGCTATGTATATCTTATGAGACATAAGTCGGATGCTTTTGATATGTTCAAAGCATTTAAAGCTGAAGTAGAAAATCAACTTGAGAATCGCATAAAAATCTTGAGGTCTGATCGTTGTGGAGAATATATTTCTAGTGAGTTTCATAAATATCTTATTGACAATGGGATAATTTCTCAGTTTTATGCACCAGGTACACCTCAATAAAATGGGGTGGCAGAAAGGAGAAATAAAACTCTTTTGGATATGGCTAGGTCTGTGTTGATTTAGTCAACGCTCCTTAATTCTTTTTAAGGATATGCTTGTAGGGAAAATAAAACACACGCAGAGAAGCGTGAGAAAATTTAATTAAAAATTAGGGTTTACGTATAAATAAAAAAAATCCCTTTTAAATAACAAGAACCTTAACCCTAGATTAATTGATGTATATGAAAGTGTCGTACCTTTTTCACGTGATGATTGAACAACCACCGAATTGATTCCGCAAGATATTCCAATCCAATCACGAGCGTGAATCACCTAGGAGTGTGGGCTCCCTTTCTTCAAATTGTATACCTGAGGATGGAAACAAACAAAATCTATTTCTTTGTTAGTTACAAATATCCTCCAAGAGAAAAATAAAGAACGTCCGGCCACTTGTGAATTATCAATCAATTTGATTAAAACTCGTGTGAACCTTGATTCGATGTTGTACACAAAACATTTTTGATGTAAATGATACTAGTGTACTATCGAAAACAAAAACGTTCTCTTTTTCTCTTTTCTCCTTGGCTGAATTCCACACCTTATAACTTAGAGTTGATTGAATTTTGTCTAGAGTAAAATACTAAATTTTTCTCTCTCAAAATTCTCTCTTAGAAAAACCTTAGGTTGGTCGAAATTTTACTCTAAGAAATCATAGGGCTGGCCGAAAATCACACACATTTATATATAGGATCATAAATCCTTTCGTAAGAAGGATTTACTTGGTTGACAATAATACTTTCCTTATGTAGATTTATTTGGTAGTTAAGAATCCTTATCTAAAAGGAATTCTATCCTTTTGTATATAAACATGGGTTGGCCGAATTTCATAGGATATAGATTAGGATCACAAATCCTTTCCTAAGAAGGATTTACTTGGTAGTTAAGAATCATTTCCTTAGGTAGATTTACTTGGTGGTTAAGAATTCTTTTCAAAAAGGAATTCTATCCTCAACCAAGACTTTTAATCCAACTCAATAGTGTATTTATAACCATTTTAAAGACTTCCTAATTTGATTAGATAAATAATTCCTTTTATTTATCTACTTATCAAATATACTCTTTCATATTAATTATACTACTAACAATAGTATAATTTTAGGAGATCAACTCCTACTAGAAAAAAGATTTTGACTTTTTATTAAATAAATAATTAATCAACAAATTAATTAATTTCTATTTAATTAAATAATAAAATAAAAATAATATAATTAAGTTATTCTAAATAGCCTTGCCGCCCATACCATATATATGGGCCATTTATTATTTTTCTTATTTTATTAAATCCATTGGACCTTAATAAAAAAGTCCACATGTGAACTAAACCTATTCTTACAAAAAGAAACAAGTTCACATGCCTTAATACAATTCTAGATGGACGCCTAAATTGGTCCGGTAGAATATATCAAGTGATCCATGCAAGTTCGTGTGGATTGGAGATCTTGGCGGGCTATCTAAATTTAAGCTCCAATAGACACAACCCAATCACAATCAACAAATGATTCACTTAGGTCCAATCTATTTAATTTTAGTTCATTCCACTAAAGAACTAAAATTGAACTCTTAAATAAAGATAGAATAAGTTGATGTTACTCATTCATATACTAGACAACCTTATTGGAGAAAGTGTATCATCGTGAAGAATACCAGTAATCGCCAAGAGCTCATAGACCGCCTATAGCTCTCCAAGTTATCATATTTACTCATATGACCACATTTTGAACTTGGATATTTTGACTTGTCCAGAAGCCATGTTTAATTAGACACTATTGAAAACTTAACTTTAAGATTTAATATCCAATACCTCATACATACATATGATGGTATTCTACTCTCATTTAATAAATGGAGCCACGATCTCCATATATATAAATGAAGTCCTCTATCGATTAACAAATGAATACCACCAAACTATCGAGGATAGACTATGCTATATAATCGTACTCATTGATAACTCAAATGATAACACTTGCAACCATAAGTCCATCATTTATCTTAGGATTGAGATAGACTCTCCGATTGCCTTCAAATGAAAACTTTTATCCATTGACTGTTCTAGATAAAGTGTTTCATTGTGATCATATTCAATGCACCCCGAGCACTAGATTCTTTTTCCCAAAGACACCACACTTTGATAAGTCTGGTCAGCTCAGTATCGCTGAACTCAAGTTTTTTCTTGTTCCATACCTTGTGGGAACATAAAAAATGGGGAAATTTCAACACTGTTCGAGTGTCCCCAACCGAAAGAGTAACATCGAGTCCGAGATTCCCTTCGGTGAAAAACCAACTATTCTTCCAATACTTGTTGGATGAAGGGAATCCCCATACAAACCCCCTCTTTTTGGGGTCATCAGAGGTATCAACTCCCCGATTCACCTTTGTCCCCTCGGGAACCCAGCAATCTGGCGGATTGGACATAAGGAAATAGGTCCCGATCTTGCCAGACTGCCTCAGCGTGAAGAAGTGCCTGATTTCACTCGGGGAAGGCGGCGATAAGTTCATCCGGCTCCACATGTGCCACATGCACATCAATATATTATAGATGTTCGGGGCCAGTTGAACCGGAGCGATCCCTGCTTCAGCTAAAAACCAGGCAACGAACGGCTGAAGAGGAAGAATGACGTCGCAGCAGAGCATGGATTTATAGATTACCACAATACCCGGGGGAGGATTCCACGTAGCCCTATCACCCGCGGGAATCGGAGTAACCGAATTGTCCAGATCGAATCGGGCAAGATATTTCCGAATCTCATCTGCCCCGACCACATTTGGTTCAGTGTCAAACCCACTCAGGCGATACTCTGAACGCCTCTTCGACATCATTCTTGTCAATAGTCTGCTCCTTAATCCGAATGTTGCCCAAGTTGTACTTATGGACTTCGCTTTTGCTTTTGTGCTTTCCCATCCTTAATCGAAGTGGTACCCTGTGATTAGAAACGACAGATTCAGAACTAGATAAAGAATCAGAACTGGATAGAGAAAAATGGACGTCAGGGTGAAGCCCAGAAACGTTGACTTCAAAAAAAGAAGGTTCATTAGGGGGAATTTCCCCCAGTAATCTTCGAACGTAGGAAACCAACTGGAAATCCCCACGATCGAGCGCTTCGAGAGCTATAGTATAGAGTCGAAGACGGGAAGGTGGTTCATTAAAACTAACCTTGAATGAAATCTGATGCAAAGACCTTCGACGGAGAATGGCGATTTTCTACGTGAAGAACTCTGGGCTAGGAAAATTTTCTGGTATGAGTTTTTGAGAATGAACCAGCGCAACCCCTCAGTGAAGAATTTAAAGGGGTAATAGCACAAAACCCTAGGGGCTCAAGGCGGGAATAATCTCGTCACAAAAGGGATATACAAAAATCATATAGAAAAATACAGAGAGAAAAAAAAGAGATCGAGAATTGTAATTATTTTATTCATAGTGGATTTTGGCTTGGTTGATCATTCAACCACCTGTGGACGTTTCTCTGGTCATCGGAGTTTTACCACGTAAAAAATTGCGTCCGATTACTTTCTCCTTCTCTTTCTCTTTAAAATCACAGCTAAAATCCAAATCTTGTTGGCTTTTCTCATACAACCAGAAATAGACGTCAACATAGGTAATTAATCATATTAATCCTAATTACAATAAATGACCCTATTAATCTAACTTATTAAACTCTTTAATAACTAGATTAATATTAATGAGAATTACCAAGTTTTCTAACAATTAAAAACTAATCTCATTATTCATAGCCAATTATGTATATTTCCCATTTTAATCACATTAAAGAAATACATAAAATATTAGGCTATGATGCATATATGACATATCAAATATATTTGTGTAGGCACATCTAATCTAAATGACATATGTATGCATTGCAATGCTTTTATCATCACATAATATAAAGTATGCATGAATTGACCGAGTACTGTAGATTATTTAACCTAAAAATTGGAATCTAAAATTACAAAAATTTCCCCAAGCCATTTTTTGGTCTTCTAGTAACTTCAGATATCTTCCAGTCTCTTCAGGTCACTTTGATTCATCTCATGAATCCATCTTCGTGATTTTTCCAGATCTTCAATATAGGTTACATTTTTTTTTACAATACAATAACAGTAAAAAAAATATAAACAAAAAATAATAATTATAATACAACCTATAAACCCTAAATCCACAGTACCATATAATAAACGATCAATCATGTTTTTGTAAATTATATATATATATATATATATATATATATACATAAAAAAACAACATACAGTCAATTTAAATCGTGCCTACACAATCATACATACAGGAGCATCGAAAACAATTTCTTGTTCCGAAAATAAAATTGGCTCTGATACCAATTGTTGGAACCTCGTTCACCGGTTACGCAGTGGAACTAGGTTTTAAATTTTTTAATACAGATCATAATCTGTATCTGTGACCAGTGAACTTGGGATCGTAATTATTTTTCGGAACTAATACATACAATATGTAAACACAGGAAATTGTAATCAATATAATCAGAAGAAGAAAATCATACCAACGTTTGGAAGCTTCTTCGCTTTACGATATGCTCCTGTCTGAACCAATCTTACCAACGTTTGGAGGTTCTTTCTCTTTACGATATGCTTCTGTCTGAACCACTCAATCTTCCTTGCTATCTCCCAGGACTGTTAACTGCGTGTGGTCGCGTCACAGTCTCAGGAACTTGAATGGAGGATGTAGAGAAATACTTAAAGAAACTCTTTCTTCTTAATTTGGTGTATTGATTTTACGCACACATGAATTGCATCTCATGCAAAACTTTCACTTCACAGATCAAAAACCACTTTTTGTCTTTGATGTCTGTAATAACGTGTATCTTTTTTTATATATCAGACCACCTTTTCTACTTATTTCTCAAATCTTAGTATGCACGTTTTATATATATATATATATATATATATACATCTCACACGCCTATTATGCTTTATATATATATATTTGTTTTCACCCGCCCCTTATGTGTTATATATATATATATATATATTATGTGTATCAAGTATTTGTATCATATGCAAATTCTTCTTTTGACTATTGCTTCATGTGTACACACTCATTTGTATCCAATGCAATCTCTTGTGTTATTAATTAATATATATCTTTTAATTATCCTTTTCAAATATATCCAATATATTGAAAGTGATAATAAGTATTTTAAATTTAAACTTAAATTCAAATACTTAGATAAATGATTTAGTAAAAATAAAATAATCCTAGTATTTTATCTTCACCTAAATCCATATATCAACTAACACCCTCCAATTAATAGTTAATTAATAATTCATAATTATCAATATAATTAAATAATCTAATTATTTAATTAATTTAACTATTAACATTCATTAATTAAATAATCTCATTATTCAGTTAATTTCTGAATATATACAATTAATTGGACAATCCAATTAATTTACCATGACCCTTGTTACCTAAATCGATCGGGCTAGCAAGGGGACCTAATGGACCCACAGTATTTTGAGCTCCAATAATCCCCCGAATCATTAACTAAACTCTTTAATTAATATTCTTTGATTATTAACTCCGGTGTTATTCCACTAAAAACCCGAATCTGCACTCTCTCAACTGTAGACGCTTTTACATAGACCGATACAACTCAGTGTCCATCGATATAGCTATTACACTTGGTGTGATCCTCCACAGTAGTTCATAATTAGAGCTGGGTCATAATGTCCGTTATACCCCCCTAATTACATATATCATTTAAGTACTGTTGATTCTATAATGAACAATAAATCTTATTTCCTTACGAAATTAGGAGAGCACTCATATTGTCCAAGCCCCGAATCAACCCTTAAGGGAACTACCATCTACTTCTCACAAGAAGAGTGGATTCCACTATTGTGTACAAACCTTCCCAACCACAAACCAAACCGCAATCCTAACATAAATAGTATATTGATCAGGAAATGCATCTGACCTAACCCATGGTATATCAAAGACTACGATTTAACCTAAAGGAGTCGATACTCAAGATTAAGATCACAAACATATAGCCATCATTAGTTGATATATATGAATCTCATCGGTAAACGGATCTTGGTTAGAGATTCATATAGAACATGGCCCAGTCCTATATGATCACATCATACAAGGTGCCTCCATTCCCATATCTCATATGAATGATTCAGGATAGAATCATCGTACATTACGGAATGGACCGCAGCTATAGATTAATCACAAATAAAGTACCCAACTTTATTTGCTATCTATGGACTCTTTAGATTGCACGTCTCTTACTGTATCCATCTGTATATGACACTCATTTACACAGTTTGAGATTACATCTGGCAATCTTGGATGTTAAATATATGCACAAGTTATAAAATAAACAACACAACATGAATGAATTGAACTTTTCCTTTTATTTATTTCATAAATCCATTTACAAATTACATGTTTAGGGTATAAACCCCAACAACAAGTTGGTAGATCATCAACCTTTAAGTCACTTAAAGGTCCGTCACTTGCCAATCTTTTAATCCTATTAAGGTTAATATGAACTAAGTGCAAATGTCGTAGGTAGGTTTCATCTTTTGATAATTTTACTCTTTTATGATTAGGTTCCATTGATTCCGTGTGTAACAAGTGAGAGATATTTCCATGCAAATAGAATAAACCTTTTTCCAATGTGCCTTTGCAAATAATTTTGTCATTCTTACTAATAATAAAACCTTTTATTAAAAGTAACAAAATATCCAAATTTATTTAGACAAGAGACCGAAATTAAATTTCACTTGAATTGTGGTACATAATAAACGTTTATTAAAACTAAATGCTTGTAAGAATCTAAATTGATTTTAATATCTTCCACTACACTAGTAGCCACCAACGCTCCATTGCCTAAATGCAAGTTAAATTCATTCTTATTCAGTCTTTTCCTTTCCCGGTAACCCCTTCTGGTTAGGCCCAAGTTGCTTTTTCTTCTGTTGTTTCTTGACCTTCCTACGGGTCTTAACAGAAGCAACTTTACTAACCGTATGAATCTCTTAACCCTTGCCTTTCACAAGAATCTTTTTGGCGTTTTGAACATCTTGCATCAGGCCTTGCAAGGTGTATTCCTTATTGTTAAAGGTGTAGTCCAACTTGAATTGGTCTCACCATCTATCTCGGCACCATTCAGTTCAGCAATATTGAGATGTGCTATGACTTTCATCATGTGATCTTTCACACCCTGTCTAGGTTTCATCCTAAGGTTTATAAAAGAAATCACTACTTCTCTCTTAGTCATCCTAGACCTCATATCAAACATCTCCTCTAGAGAAATCATTATATAGGCAGCAGTCTCTATTCGTTCATGTTGCTATTGCAACACGTCGGAGATGGTAGCCATAATGTAACGTACATTTAGCCATCTCATCTGAAGACTCTCACTGCTGATACTCATCTCTTTGTCCCTGAGTAGATTCATTAGTTTGGAGGTTAAGGAATATAAATAATGAATTTATGTTTTCAGCTTACAATAACAACTCAATTTTCCTTTTCCATGTGACATAATTATCACCAGTTAAAGTATTATCTTTTAGGAATTTGATTATGGATAGGGTCATGATTTCTTTATATTAACAAAAATTATAGAAGTAACTAATCATGATATAGCACTTTTGAATATTTATCTTGAATTATAAATAAAATAATTCAATTGTAAAATTCAACGGTGATTCAACACCCATAAATGTCACGCCTCCTTTGGGAGTTCTCAACATTTACTAGTTGGACTAGGTCCCACCTAATTGTTAACATAACAACCAACGTTTTAAATTTTAGCCTTTTAATTTTTATTAACAAGAACTCTTGGGAGGATATTAATAAAATTACATTGAGTGTAATACCAAATTATCGACCTTCAATATAATCTCTCACGAATATCCCTCCTTTGGGAGTAGATATCGTTTGGGCTAATTGTCTAGTCTATCCTTGCAATGAAGTATCTTGCTAAATTCCATTCATGAATACCCTTGGGGGTTATTCACGAAACATAAAGCTCAACTAAACTTGGAAGCCATAGGTGTTCCAAAACACCTTCTCCCACTCAATTGTTTAAGACGTGTGATCGAATTCCAAAAAATATTTACCAAGTTATCTAGATGCCAATTAAGATACTTAAACCATTCAATGCATGTTCAAACCAAAAGAGATATATGAGTGGCACTCCTATTCTATATGACATCAAACAGTGACAAACATTGCAATATTTACAACAAATATAAATAGCTTCAATTTTGGTCCATCCAAGAAAAGCAAGTAAATTACATGTCTTGGAATACAAAAAACTCCTTTCTTGGCGAAAAAGTCTTCACACGACCTTCGTCGTCTGGACTCTCTCGACTGCCTCCCATGGGCGTGCGTACCCTTGGCCTTTACCCATAGACGTGCGCATGCCAGAAAACCATAAAGGGCTGCCATGCGCAACCCATGCCACAACAAACGTGGATGCGTGCTTTTTGCACGCATCCACGTTCGTTGCTAAGGCTCACACTGTCCCAAACTTGTTCCGGTTGCTCCTAATTCTTTAAACCTTCGAGTCTTCGAAACTTGAGTGTATTACAGAAGAATTATAAATAAAAATACTGCAGTTTTTTTTATTACAACAGCAAAATAAAAAAAAAACTTAGCAACTACCAAGAAGGAAATTATGGCGATGATAGATCACCCTTCTTGTTACAATCCCAAAACAAAATACATTGAAATTCTAGGATCAAAATTTAGCAATAACAATCCACATATAAAACATATATATATATATATATATATATATATATATATATATATATCCATATCCATATATTCCAATATAAATACATATGTGAATACCTAGAGTGTCATCTCTTTCTAAAACATGCATATATACAATAAAAAATAAAAAGATTCACGTACACATACATCAATTAATCAAGGGTACAACCAGCCTCTGATACCAATTGTAGGGAAAATAAAACGAGGAAATGGTGAAATATATCACCTTTTTTAAGGTGTGTTGTGATGATGTCACAATTTTAATAACTTAAGTTTAAAAGGCACCTACTATGGTGAACTGCCCAAATTACCCCTAAACTTAAATTTTTTAAAAGCCTCTTTCTGAACTCGTTGGTATCTCCCTAGAAAAGTTGTTGTCTGAAAAACTTGAGTCTCGCCCTCTCCAGATTCTGCAGTAGAAGGTAACAAATATTTATGATCTCCACTTAAATTTCTTTTATTTCTTTAATGCATTTCAGATATTTTGCATTCATTTATGTGTGGGTTTACAATGTATCAACTCCTCGATATCAATGTATCCATTTCAGATTCTACACTAGAATGCTTTTTTCTTGTGTGACCGAGAAAATTTTAAGATGAATCGAGCTTATTTTATATTGGAACGAGCTCTTGTTTAGTTTAAAAAAAGCTCGATTATTTGAAAAAAATGCTCGACAAAAACTGCTCGATCCCTTAGGAAAAGATCTCGAACCCTTTAAAAAGATCTCGAACCGTTACAAATGTTCTCGATCCCTTTAAAAAGTTCTCGTTCCCTTAGAAAAAGTTATCGTTCCCTTGTTAAAAGTTCTCGATCCCTTGATAAAAGTTCTCGATAATTTGAGAAATAGTCTCGATCTCTTTAAAAAGTTCTCGAACCGTTAGAAATGTTCTCGATCCCTTAGAAAAAGTTCCTCGTTGACTTGTTGATAGTTGTCAATCCGTTGATAAAAGTTCTCGGTCCTTTTAACAAATATTCTCGATCCCTTTAAAAAGTTCTTGAACCGTTTGAAATGTTCTCGATCCCTTACAAAAAGTTCTCGTTCCCTTGTTAAAAGTTCTCGAACCGTTATAAAAAGTTCTCGATAGTTTGACAAATATTCTCGATAAAAGTTATCGAATCGAACCCTTTGTATAAGTTCTCGATCGTTTGTAAATTATTCTCGAACCCTTGAAAAAGTTCTCGATCTCTTATATAAAGTACTCGATCCATTTGATTATTTTGTAATTGTTAGTAATTGTAAAAGTTTTTTTTTATCTGTTAATAATTGATTGTGATGATGATTTTCACAGGACAATGGATCGGGTTAGATTAGTAATATCTTACAACGGTCGATGGGAGCAATTACCTAATGGAAGTCAGAGGTTTCTTGGTTCCGATAACCAAGGAATGTATGTGTCTAGAAATATGACTTACGAAGAGCTGGTGTCGATCGTACAAACCGTTGTGAAGTACGATGTGAACAAATACATTGTTGATCTACAATCTATATCAATCGTTCTCGGGACCACATGTCACACATTTATAAGAAATGACGACGATGTTTTGTTTATACTAGGGGAAGATAGGGTAATCCCTCAAGTATGTGTCAGTTTAATTGAGAGGGCTACAGGAGGTGTCATCGGTGAAAAAATCCCTCCTTATGATAACACCTAACAATTTCGATCTTCAGGCGGAAGCAACCAGTTGTTTACAGAAAGAAGTGGGATTGACAGTAGGGAAAAACTATGTGGTGTCCCACCGGAAGTAGCCGACCATGGTGATATAGTTGGAGCTCAATTGGATGATGATTTCGGTTGTCAAATTGAATTGAACAATGGGCAGTACAACCACCAATACAATGAGATATACAATGACATGAACAATGATCGGAACAATTTACCTCATAACCTACCAATCCATGAGGTGGCTAATGAGGCAAATTTGCATCCGATACATAATGTACCGAACAATGAGGAAGATGAAGAACAGTTCGAAACGGAAAGACATGCAAGACGTGTCCACATATGTAGTTCCACTGCAGTAGATATAGCTGGGACATCTGAGGTCAGGCCTCATGTAACTCCAGCTGATTCTGTGAATGCCAGAACGTGGGTTATTCCAGGAGCAGAATCATACTCATTTGGTATGGGTGGAAGCAGGAACTGGGTAGAAGATGAACCTACCAGCATGATATATAAAGGTCAATTTTTTCCTACTAGAAGGGATTTGAAGAGATTGGCTGGCCATTTTACAATGCGGCACAACTTCGAGTGGAAGGTGAAAAGATCGAGTAAGACAACATTACATCTGGTTTGTTTGATAGACAACTGTACATGGAAGTTAAGAGCGATTAGGAGAGATGAAGCGACATACTTTCAAGTACGTAGTTTTATCAACAAACACACTTGTCCATTGAAGGAGATTCACCGCCGCCATCGACAAGCTAGTGCAGTCATAATTGGAGAAGTGGTTGTACCTAGATTGCAGTAACATGATGGTCAATTAATGCGTCCGAAGGACATAATCGCCGACATGAAAACAATGTATGGCGTCCAAATAATGTACAGTAAGGCACATCAAGCCATTGATTATGCTTTGTCACTCACTTATGGAACGCATGAGGAAAGCTTACAACTGCTGCCATCATTCGGTTACGTGTTGGAACAACAAAATCCCGGAACGATAACTGACTTACAGTGCGATGAAAATGGTAAATTCCTATACTTTTTCATGTCGTTGGGTGCCTCAGTCAGAGGATTCCAGAGGTGTATGCGTCCAGTTATTGTCGTTGATGGTACCCATTTAAAGGGTAGATTCGAGGGCACAATGTTTGTTGCAACTGTACAAGATGGGAATGAACAGGTTTATCCAATTGCTTTTGGGTACGGTGACTCGGAAAACAACCTATCATGGGTGTAGTTTTTGGATTGCTTGAAAGGTGCCATTGGCCATATAGATGATTTGGTTTTCATTTCTGATCGACATGCAATCATTGAAGCAGGGATTTCTAAAGTGTTCCCTTATGCCACCCATACCATATGTTGCTGGCACTTTTATGAAAACATTAAGAAGAGATATCATAGAAAGAATGTTGCCGCAATAATGGATAAAGCAGCCCGAGCGTACTCCGAGTTGCAATATAATCGGCATATGGAAGAGTTACGCAACTTGCACCCGAATGCATATGAATATGTAATTGATGCCGGTCTACAGAAGTGGTCTAGTGTTCACTGCCGCGACAGAAGGTATAGGGTCATGACAACAAATACTGCAAAATGCATAAACTCATGCCTTAAATTTGCACGGCAACTGCCTATGTTGACTTTGGCAAAGTTTATTAGGAATATGCTACAACGTTGGTTTCAAGATCGTCATAGGGCTGCACAATCCATGCGTCATCAGTTGACCGACACAACACATCTTTTAATCCTAAAACGTGTAGAAAAGTGCAATTTTATGATCGTTAATCCAGTTGACTGGAACATATTTTCGATGAAACGGGCTGGAAAACAGTGGACCGTTGACTTAGCTCGGAAGACCTGCACATGTAACAAATTCCAAATGGACCTTCTTTCATGTTCTCACGCTCTCACTGCCGCAAGGTACATCATACAATTTTATGAACGGTTAATATTTTATGAACAGTTAATAGTACTTAAACATCATACAATTTTATCATCGTTTTCAATGTTTTTACAGGGACCGAAACATGGATTTCACATCCCTATGTGCGGACTTCTACAAGCGACAAACACTTATTGATGCGTACTCGGTACCTATTATGCCTGTTGGACATCCTTCCACTTGGATTGTGCCATCTGAGAGAGTCGTTTTGAATCCAAGCTCCAGGAGACAAGCAGGCCGCCCGAGGGCTTCACTCATATCTCGTCTTCGGAGAGAACATTCACACAGAATTGTAGGCGATGTCGACAACCAGGGCATAATTCGAAGAGATGTTCTAACCCAGCTTTTACTGATGAAGATCCAAGCAGAGTCATTCCTGAGGAATACAGACGCAAGTGTAGTATCTGTCATACTATTGGTCACAACAGACAAACGTGCCCTATTAGATACTGTGGGACCGTGGAATGAATTTAGACGTTATCATGATGACATTGTTATAATTTGAACTCGTAGGACTTGTTAAGTAACTGAAATGCAATTGTATTTAAATACTCTTTGTATATATAAAAATGAAAAAAAAAATGTACAAAAGAATTGGTAAACTGCCGCAAAACTGTTGGTACATATACAAAAGAATTTGTAAATATACAAAGTAATTGGAACATTTAAAACAGAATTGGTACGTATACACATGAATTACTACAGAAATCTATACGGGCCTGGAGTTTGCAAATATTTCAACCGCCATGTTCTCCCAAATGATCCCCATATCGTCTTCAGACCAATCGAAATCTTTTTTGTTCGCCACTATGTACTCGATCAATCTCAACGTGTGGGAACCACAGTTACCCCTGAAGTTGGATACATTAACAAGCGTTAATAAAGCATTAGGTTTATACTAATACAATCTTAAAGTGACTATTACGTAATGTCTTACGATTGCTTCTGCTGGGGGATATATTTTTCCGACACGACGGTGACATCAAAGGGCTTACTTGTCTTCTCAAATTTCAACAGTCCTGCCGCTCGTTTAGTATGAAACCCGGCCTGATGCAACATCGAGGGCACAAAGTAGGGCAACGAGGCTACCTGGTGCTTTCGGATACGAGGTTTGACATCCTGTCTCCAAGGGTCGACTATGAACAGCTTCCCGCATGTGAGGTCCACAGTCACCAGCAGCCAATGTTGGCGTCCAATGTTGGCGTCCAATGTTGCACGGTATCATGACCTGGAAACGTCAACAACAGGTGTTAGGATGTACAAAGCCATTTATATATAGAATAGCAAACCATGTCAAGTAACACTTACCATGTCAACCTCGTGCCACGGACGGTATCCAATCGGGGCACACCCAAGGGCCATTGTGAGGTCGGCATCCTTCCACCAAGACCTCAACACATTCCAACAGCTCGGGGTGATCTGCCCGTGAGAATTGCGAGGCATCATTTTCCTGTACTAGTGCTCTAGAAAGGACTGTAGAAACAATTGTATTTAAATTAATTTTTGTTTTCCATACACACATAAAACAACGCGTTATCATTATTAATTTCAGTACTTATAAAGAATTGCGAGTCCAATATGTTAACGTTAGACTATACACATTCGGAAATGCCCGTTGACGCTTCGGAAGAATATGGAGGTATGTGTCCATATGCTGGGAATATAAACACGTTAAGAAATGTTAGGATGTTTACAATTCTAAAACAAATACTGAAATCAGGATTTACGCTCCCACAAACCTAATCGTCAACATCTATGAAGTTGGTCTGCAACCGATGGAACCATGCAGCATCAACCGGCTCCAGCAAATCAACATCACTTCTGCATTAATGTTCCAACATCTACACTTTCATATAATGCATTACAAGAAATTCGGCGACCTAAATAACAATGAAATTTACTTACAGTTCCCCGTTTACGTTCCTCTTGTAGGCTCGGTACGCCTTCAATTGGGTATCGTCCACCAGTTCCTGGGGATTAAATACATGCCCAGGTCCCTCTAGTATTACCCTCGCCCTCTTAGGTCGGCACAGATCAGTGTATGGGGCTAACCAACTGCCAACCGCGCTTCAGTACAAGCTTGTGATGTCGAACTCCCTCCGCCGGGGTTTGCAGAGATGAGGACGGAGGAAGGGGAGCCTGCTGCTCGAGGGGAGGTGGAGGGGGAGCCTGCTGCTTGCTAGGAGGTGGCGGGGGAGCCTGCTCCTCGAGGGGAGGTGGAAGGGGAGCCTGCTGTCGCTAAGAGGTGGCGGGGGAGCCTGCTGCTCTCTAGGAGGTGGCGGGGGAGCCCGCTGCTCGTTAGGAGATGGTGGGGGAGCCTGCGAATCGCTAGGAGATGACGGGGGAGCCTACTGCTCAGATGTCGGTGGAAGGGGATCCTGCTTCTTGGTAAGAGGTGGCGGGGTAGCCTGCGAATCGCTCTGAACGGGAGGGGGGCCGGCTGCTCTCTCAGAGGGGGAGGGGGAGACTGAGCCCCACTATTCAGAAATACCCCTCTGGTATATGGATCCTCTGTATGGGTTTAGAAGCCCTGAAGGCTCCCGATAAATGCAAGCAACTCCCTATGTTGTTGCTGTCGATCCTCCTCCCTCTTCCGGAACAAATCGAGCAAATTCCAGTGCTGTTGTTGTCGATCCTCTTCACCCTTTCGGAGGGCTTCACGCAACTCCTTCAAGTTATGTTCTAAATGGGCCTGAAATCATGCAACTTTGTTAATATGAAAAAAATCAACAACTCTTGTTAATGAAAATAAAACTACCATCTCAACTTACCTCCCCATCAAGTTGAACGCCAGCATGGGAATCCCCTGTAGCGGAACCAGTTCCTCGGGTGGTAAACCGAACCTACCTCACTCGCCGACGAGACGGTTGAGATTCGCCAGTGTCCATGCCTATGAAATCTGGACCTGTAGGGTCTGAAGCCTCCGTCTCAGTACACCTCCCACCCTCACCCTCCTTCTCGGGACAAACTGCACTTGTAGTCGGCTCAGGGACAGTAGGAAGGTGAACCCTGTCATCCTGAACATACGGGCTCCCCACCTCACTTAGGCCTGCAAAGTACGGGGCCACCGCCTCAGCTGCTGTGGGCACGATTTCTGTCCTCGCCAACATCTGAAACCGTAGTTAGATGAATTTCATTGTTACTTATCGTAAGTAATATAAATTACTGACTTAACAAAAAAATAAATTACCCTAGCACTAAAAATCTTCTCCAGCTTCTTCCCTCTAGGTTGTTTGGTCAACTCTCACTTCAACAACCGAGAGGAAATGTCTGTAACCCTCCGAGTCCCGAAAACCTCAACCAGTTTGGGGATCACCTCAAAAGCAAATATCTGCATCAAAGATATGTACAGTTATAATCCAAAACAATTTTGGATTAAAAAATAAATGTACATGTTGGAATTAAAATTTCTTACCAAAAGGGCGTGTGATAGACCGTAGATGTTGTACCCCTCCACAGAATGTCCAACATCGCCCTGTGACTGTTGTCATCTCTCCTCACGACGTCGCGGTAAGGCATGCTTGAATGAAAATATAGAATGCCTATAGAAGTGGGAACCCCACGGGAACGCATCGAAGGCATTGAGGTCCTCTACCAACCAAAACTGCCAAACTGGGATCTTCAATCTCTCGTCCACCCCTATCAGTATCCAGTTCAACATGTAAATGAGGCACAAATTCACAGCATCATATGTTTTTTCAAACTCTCCCTGGGTAAGAACAACCCTCAAGTCATCTAACGATACCTTATCATGTGCAGGAAAGTACCGTTCATGTATGCCATTCTCAACTGCAACATACATACTCGTGTCCGGTATGACTCCAAAACGTAATCCGGTGATGAGGCTAAATTCCACCTTCGAAAACCTCACCACATGATTCCCTAACAAGAACCGTATCTCATCTGTCGGCCCATCTTGGTCCAACTCCCGCAACAGCAACTGATGAATAACACCACCAGAAAACTTCAGCTCCCGGTGCATCGATATGAAATGTCCGAAACAGGAGGCCATGAACCGACGCCGATCCTGAACAAAAAACTCTTCAGGGACCCAATTCAGTGCATCGTCTATATGGGCAAGGGCTTCAAAATGGTCGTGTCGAGTCAATTTTCCCTTGAACCAATCTCCCTCTATAGTTTTAAGCATTTCTTTCATACTGCTCGTCATCTGCAATGTCACAGAAACAGTACATCAGTAAACTGCATAAAAATTAGAAAAAATTAGAAAAAATTCTCGATCGTTTGAAACAAATTCTCGATACTTTTAAAATATTCTCGATCCTTTGAAAAATATCTCGAATTTTTAAAAAAGTTCTCGATCTTTTGCAAATATGCTCGATCATTTGTAAATAGTCTCGATCATTTCTAAAACCTCTCGATTCATTAAAAAAACTTCATGATCATTTAAAAACGTTCTCGATTTGTTTATAAAGTTCTCGATCATTTGTAAATAGGCTCGATCCTTTGAAATTAGTCTCGATCTTTTGTAAAACCTCTCGATTCATTGAAAAAACTTCACGATCATTTTTAAAAGTTCTTGATTTGTTTCAAAAGTTCTCGATCCTTTGCAAATAGATTTGATCCTTTCAAATTAGTCTCGATCCTTTGTAAAACCTCTCGATTCATTGAAAAAACTTCACGATCATTTAAAAATGTTCTTGACCCTTTGAAAAGCATTCTCGATCGTTAGAAAATATTCTCGATCCTTTCAAAAAACTCTCGATCCTTTGAAAAACCTCTCGATTCTTTGAAAAATGTTCTCGATCAATTTAAACAATCTCGACCCTTTGAATATATTCTCGAAGCTTTGAAAATTGTCTCGAGCCTTTGAAAAACCTCTCGATTCATTGAAAAATATTCTCGATCATTTTCTAAAAACTGGACCATTTGAAAAACATTCTCGATCGTTTGAAAACATTCTCGATCCTTTGAAAATATTCTCGACACTTTCACAAAACTCTCGATTCTTTGAATAATCTTCTCGATTATTAGAAAAATCTTCTCGATTATTAGAAAAATCTTCTCGATTCGATCATTTTATAAAATCTCGATCCTTTGAAAAACAATCTCGATCGTTATCATAATATTCTCGATCGTTTTCAAAAATTCTCGATCCTTTCATAATAGTCTCGATCATTTGAAAAACCTCTCGATTCTATGAAAAATATTATCGATCATTTAACAAAAGCTCTATCACTTTGAAAAACCTCTCGATTCTTTCTAAAAAAATTCCTCGATCTCGCTTGAAATATTCTCGATTTATTTTTTTTCAAAACAAAAATTCCTCGATACCAAAATATTGAACCTTATTTCAAACTCAAACCAAAACCACAACCACTGTCAACCCTAATCTACAATTTCTTTCAACAGAACAAGTCTGACATGCAATTATAAGTTATGAACAACAAATCGATACATAAAACAAACTCAACTTACCTTTGTCACTCGCTGCTAAATGTACTGTATTCCCGTTCCGGTCAATAAGCTGTCGATTTTCTCACCGTCGATTTCTTTGTCGTCGGTTTCTTTCTCGGTTTCTTTCTCACATTTGCTTTTCTCAGAAACACAAAACGACAAATTTTCTCTTTTTCAATTTTGTGGGGGTATTCTCGTCTGTTTAGTTTAAATGGTGTCTTTTAAACTTACATTACTAAACTGGTGACATTTGCATAACACCCATCTCATATAGTGCCATTTATTTATCTACCACAAATAAAACACGCACAGCGGAAGCGTTAGAAAATTTATTAAAAATAAGGGTTTGCGTATAAATGAAAATTTTCCCTTTTGACTAAAAAGAACCTTAACCCTAGATTAATTAATGTATATAAAAAGTGTCGTACATTTTTCTCATGACGATTGAACAAGCGCCGAATTGATTCCGCAAGATCTTCCAATCTAATCACGAACGTGAATCACCTAGGAGTGTGGGCTCCCTTTCTTTATCTTGTATACCTGAGGATGGAAACAAACAAAACCTTGTTCCTTGTTAGTCACAATGATCCTCCAAGAGAAAAATCAAGAATGTCCGGCCACTTGTGAATTATCAATCAATTTGATTGAAACTCGCGTGAACCTTGATTCGATGTTGTACACAAAACCCTTTTGATGTAATGGATACTAGTGTACTATCGAAAATAAAAACGTTCCCATTTTTCTCTTCTTGGCCGAATTCACACTATCTCTATGAGTTTGTCGAATTTTATCCAGAGTAAAAACCAAATTTTTCTCCATCAAAATTCTCTCTTGCTTAGCCGAATTCACACCTTAGAAAGTCCCAAGCTTGGCCAAAATTAATTCTTGCAATTAATTAGAGCTGCCCGAAATTTCCAAACCTATATATATATATGATCGTAAGTCCTCACCTAAGAAGGATTTACTTGGTTGGCAATAATCATTTCCTTAGATGAATTTATTTGGTAGTTAAGAATTCTTATCTAAAAAGAATTCTATCCTCCTCTTATATACACATAGCTGGCCGAAATTTCATAGAATATAATTAGGTGACTTAATTCTTTTCCTAAAAATGATTTACTTGGTAGTTAAGAATTCTTTCCTAAGGTAGATTTACTTGGTGGTTAAGAATCCTTTTCAAAAAGGAATTATATCATTTACCAAGACTCATAATCCAACTCAATAGTGTATTTGTAACCATATTAAAGACTTCCTAATTTGATTAGATAAATAATTCCTTTTATTTATATACTTATCAAATATAGTCTTTAACATTAATTATACTACCAACAATAGTATAATTTTAGAAGACCATCTTCTACTAGGAATTTTTTTTTGACTTTTGATTAAATAATTAATTAATCAATAAATTAATTAATTTTCTTTTAATTAAATAATAAAATAATATAATATAATTAAGTTATTCTAAATAGCCTTGCCGCCCAATACATATATATGGGGCAGTATATTATTTTCTTATTTTAT
Source organism: Dipteronia dyeriana (assembly GCA_032871835.1). NCBI lineage: Eukaryota > Viridiplantae > Streptophyta > Magnoliopsida > Sapindales > Sapindaceae > Dipteronia > Dipteronia dyeriana. The sequence goes on along the minus strand of CM065297.1, from coordinate 71,606,592 downwards.
TAAATCCATTTGACCTTTATAAAAAGTCCACATGTGAACTAGACTCATTATTACAAAAAGAAATAAGTCCACATTCCTCAATACAATTCTAGATGGACCCCTAAATTGGTCCGGTAGAATATATCAAATGATCCATACAAGTTCATGTGGATTGGGGATCTTAGCAGACTATTTGAAATTTAAACTCCAATAGACACAACCCAATCACAATCAATAAATGATTCACTTAGATCCGATCTATTTAATTTTAGTTCATTCCACTAAATAACTAAAATTGAACTCTTAAATAAAGATTGAATAAGTTGATGTTACTCATTCATACCCTAAACAACCTTATTGGAGAAAGTTTATCCTCGTGAAGAATACCAGTAATCGCCAAAATGTCATAGACCGCCTATAGCTCTCCAAGTTACCATATTTACTCATATGACCAAATTTTGAACTTGGATATTTTGACTTGTCCAGAAGCCATGGTTCAATAGATGCTATTGAAAACTTAACGTTAAGATTTAATATCCAATACCTCAAAACATCCATATGATGGTATTCTACTCTCATTCAATAAATGGAGCCTCGATGTCCATATCTATAAATGAAGTCCTCTATCGATTAACAAATGAATACCACCAAACTATCGAGGATAGACTATGCTATATAATCGTACTCATTGATAGCTCAAATGATAACACTTACAACCATAAGTCCATCATTTATCTCAGGATTGAGATAGACTTTCTGATTGTCTTCAAATGAAAACTTTTATCCATTGACGGTTCTAGATAAAGTATTTCATTTTGATCATATTCAATGCACCCAGTACACTAGATTCTTTTGCCCAAAGACATCACACTATGATGATTTTAGACTCATTATAACACATTTAATCACACTCAAATGCTAGCAAAAGAATCTACAACTTTGACAAGATAAAGGCGTCCAACCTTTTATCTTAAGTTGTAAATATTATTCAAGACTAACTAAAGAATTGTGTTTACCTCATACATATCTAGATGTATGAATAATTCTTCTGTTCTCATAGTCTTTTGACCTTATGATTATTTACTTTTGACAATTATAATAATTAAACTATAAATGCTATAAGATTTGTTAAACTAGAAATCACTTTTGACAATTATGATTGAGATGTTATAATGGTTGGGTCAAGTAAAACAAAAGTGAGGGCATACTTGTCACTTCAAGGTTAAAGACGTTAACTATAATAAAAACTAAACTTTTGACCAAAAACAATAACTCAATAAATTTTTTGGTTATTTCTTGCAATTTCTTATATATATATATATGTGTGTGTGTGTGTGTGTGTGTGTGTGTGTGTGTGTGTGTGTGTGTGTGTGTGTGTGTGTGTGTGTGTATACATGGCCACGGTTCAGTTCGGTTCCGGTTCCGGTTCCAAACTGAGCTAGAACCGGTCGGAACCGATTCCGAACTGAGCTAGAACAGGAACCGACCGGAACTGACCGTAACCGGAACCGGAACCGGAACCAGAACCGTGGAGCGACGGTTCCGATTTCGGTTTGGTTCCGGCTGTTCGTCTGATACGGTTTTTTTTTTTACATTTTAGCTTAAGAAAAAAAAAATTCTAGAACCGGCGATTCCAGAACCGAAACCGAACTGCCGGTTCCAGGGCGGTTTTTTTCGAAGGAGAACTGGAACCAAACCTTCAGCCCCATGGTTACAGTTACGGTTACGGTTTCGGTTTCGAAACCGGTTCCACAGCTCCGGATACGGTTCATTTTATACGGTTACGGTTCGGTTCCATGGTTCGAACCGAACCGAACCGTGGTCATGTCTATATGTGTGTGTGTGAATTTATAAAAGAGCAAAAAAATTATTGGTTTATTGTTTTTAACAACCAATTTATATTTTATTATTTTTGTCATGTTTTACCTTTTTTAGATAAAATTACCTATAAATTTTACTTCACCTGCTTGGTTACATGCCGTTTGATTTCAAATTATATGCCAGTTAAGTTTTAAATTACATATCAATTGACTTTCAACTTACATATCAATGATTTTCAAATTACATGCTATTTGATTTCTAAATTTTTAGGTAAGTGAAGTAAAGATAAAATGGAAAACAATCTTATTTGTTCGAGGTTAAAAATGATAAATATGATAAAATATAAATTTATGGTTAAAAACAGTAAATTAATAATTTATTATTATTATTTTTTACAATTTTTTTACATACGTACAATAATATAAATTTATCAGTGCGTTGGATGCAGACCATTATCAATGGTTCACATATAACGTTAAGATCGTATAATTTTACAAATATAAAATAAAAATACAATAACTTTCAAAAATAAATAAAATGTATTAAAAAAAAACACAAAACAAAATAAAATAAAAAAGTCTCAATTTCCATAATTTCTCGACCGTCACACACGCACACACAGAGAAAATCACCCGACACTCGCGACGCATCAGCTCCGGCGAGAGCTCCTACCAATCAGCTCTTCATCCACAGCGGCGCCGCCCCCAAAAACCCCACTTCCAATAACGAATCGTTTGTGCCACCTAATTTCGGTCTTCGCTCAGGCAGATCAAAAAAAAAACATCATGTTACGAAGGTCCGCTCCACAATTTTGTTTTGTAAATTCTTTTTAGGGTTATATATATAATATATTTTTTTTGTTTTCTTAGTCAAAATATTGATTTTTTTATTAACTGTGAAAAATAATTATTGGGAAAATTTGATGATTTTTTTTTTGTTTTGTTTTAAATTAGTTGTTAATTTTTAGTTATGTGAGTAATGGCTTTGGTGTTGTGCTTTTTTCAGGTCAATATTGGAATTATCGTCTCGTCGGTCAATTAGGAGGGTACCAAGGCAGAGTGCAGTTCAGGCAAGTGTAGTTATTCATTGTGGTGCTAGCTAAGATTTCATTTCTTCCATATTTGTTTTGTTTATTGCTTTAATTGTGTAGCATTTGTTGAACTCGCAATCCATGAGCTGTATCGTGTTTTTATTGTGTTAAATTAATGATATTGTGCAATTTTTTAAGTTATGGAGCATTTGTGAGGTGTGTATGTTGGAAGCGACTTTAGTGAATATTGCTTTGCTTTAAAGCACCCGGGTGTGCTCCAAGTGATGTGCGGGTGGGTTCTAAGAAACACATTCTAGTTGATTTTAGTTAAACACTACGAATAGGAAAAATAGGCGCTTCTGAGTCTTTGGCTCTTGAAAGCGACCTTTATATAGGCTTTGTTTCATAAATAATCATTCTAATCTCACTTCAGTTTGTCTGAGTGCATATTTATCTGCATTGTTGGTTTAGAGAAGTCTTTCGTTAACATAGAATTTTGTTCTTTTGATCAATATAGCAGTGTAGTCATACTCACGCTGCTATCTACTATCTTTATGGTTATGTTCGGGATGGAGATGGTAGTGTAGTCTTTATTGTATGGTGCATTTTCGGTTAACATTTGCACGATGTTGGAATGGGCTTATAAGCTTGCTGATTTGCTAATTGTTTTTCCGCTGATATATTTGTTTAATGGTGGCACAATTACAGTGGGTTCCCTTGATTATTTCTTCAAGAAAGGAATTTTCAACTTCATCCCAGATTAGTGCATCCTCAAAATCAGGTCCCACGGGCAAGCCATCTGAATCAAATGGTAGTGTTTCAAAAGTTGTTGTTGGAACAGCTGTTGTTGCTGGTGCTGCCTTGTTAGCATATCATAATGGGTATTTGGACCAATATATTGGTGGCAAAGAGAAAGAGAAACACAATTCTCTTGATTCAGATAAGTTCAATGATGATGGGAATGCTGTGAAAGTTTCTTCCCATAGTGATAAAGAACCTAACACGTTGACTCCTCTTGTGGAGTCAATAGTTTCTTCCCATAGCGCTGGAGAGCCTAACACATCGGATTCTGCTGTGGAGCAAGCTGTGCAGAATGTTGAGACTGGTAAAGATATTCCTCAGCCTAAAACATCAAGCGAAATACAAGTTGAAGGTACAATACCAGCGGAAGAGAAATACTTGGGGAAAAGTTATAATGATAGCGTGGTTTCTAGTGAACAAAATGCAAGTCCTCCACAATCATCTGAAGGAAGTGTTGAGAAGGAAGGCTCAGAGTCAAATACTAGTAAGGATGATGAGAACGCTCAAGTTACAGTAATATCTAGCCGGGCTAGTGCGATTCCTGAAAAGGATGAACAGAAAAAAATGCCAACACAGCATATTATCTCGGAAGACAGATATGAGGTACCCATGTTTTTCCTAAATCTGATGGTCTTTTGCAATTGCTGTTGATTTTAAACTCCCTTATTGATTTTGTTTTTTTGATAGATTCCAGTGATAAACTTATGGGATAATGATATGTGAATATGTGGAATAAAATATGAACAATAAATAAAACACACCACACAGAAAACAAGAATTTTCTGAGGTTCGGCTAACTTTGCCTACGTCCTCGTGTGATCTCTCTTGAGAAATCACTAGCACTATAGAAAAAAACTCTTGGTTACAAGAAACTTATTAAAACCCCTTAGCTAATTCCCCAAAACCGTGCTAGAACCTCTCTATCACTCTTGGGTCTCTACCCCTTTTATGCTTGCTGATATTTCTGTGTAAAAAATAAGCTCCCAGCAGCCCAATTTGTAGGTATAGGACTTTGGTTACATTCCTTGCTAGAATAGGACTCCTAAATCCTCCTAGAATAAGAAAAGCTAACTTATTTCCATATCCTAGTTGATTTGGGATTTTTGAGAAAATCCAATTTCCTAATCCTAATAGGAAACTATGTGTGCACTTTATTTTCACCATATCCAAATAGGATTCTTTCCTAAGCCTTGACTTGGGTTTTGATGAGCCATAAATATAACAATTGCATTGTCAGCATTTGTGATTAAATGATGTTGGTGGTGAATTTTTATGGTTCAGCTTTCTGTAGTCCTTGTACATGCCTTAGAAATTGATTCTGGATTTTATTTTTTAATTTCTGTTATATGCTGCATGATTTTATGATGATGTGTTTTTGGTTTGATTTTGTAATGCAGGATGCTTTAGGCAAAGGTGTAGAGGCTCCGTCTTCTCTCCTTGAGGCATATCATCTATCAGATAAAACTGATGATGGCATTGTAACAAAAGCAACAGAGGTTTGTGATAACTTCCTTTATGTGCTTTCTTGTGCATATGTTTTATTTTCGTGATCATAAAATGGTTTGATTATATATATACTAAGCCTTTTTTCTCAAATTTATCAGGATTTTCTTAATGCAATTGAGGAGTTGAACAATGGTGATCAATCCAACGATGGTAAACTGGTGCTAGATTTTCTGCAAGCAATTCATGCTGCTGAAAAATGGCAAGCTGAATTGGATGCTCGTGCTTTTGCTGAAGAAAAAAAAGCATTAAAGGTTTGGACCATCACTAACTCCTAAAATAAATTATTCAAATTTTAGTGCATAATTTCAGTATTGGTTTATTATTATTTTTTTTCAGCTTGTTTGTCATGTGTTTCATGTTTTGTGCCAGTTCTGCTAATAATTGTGCTCTCTTTTAGGAGAAGTATGAAAAGGAATTGAGAAATTCAAGGGCCAGGGAACTCATGCTTACAGAGGAGGCAGCAATTTCGGAGAAGGTTATACATTTTTACATCTTGATACATCTTTTTTTACTTGGTGTATCGGATATTGTGTTTGATTCAAGTGATTCAACTCTGGACTTACTAAACAACTGTTAATCTTTGAATACATCTACATATGCTTATTAGCACAAAGACATGTATTGTACAAGTAGACTCTTCATTCTTTTCCTTAACCTTTTTCAAGCATCGTAATCTTGGCTTACTTCAGTCGGATCAGAATTTATGCTTTTTAGTGTATGATATGTCATGTAAGCCAAATTGAGTAACTTCCTCAATCCTCCATATCATTCTTGTTTGTCATTCACTCATTCTAATGTCTGATTTTGGCAATATGTATGCATTGCCCTCTGTATGGTTGTTATTCTAGTGTCTTCTATACATGCATCTTTTTGCTAAAGGACAGGTGCTTGAATTCAGACACAAGCATTTATAGCTTAACCATGGCGTGTTATATACCTTGTTGATCAGTGCTCCATGTTTATCTGAGCACAGGTTAAAGTTAAAGGTCGTGATAAGAAGGAATCGACTTTAACATTTAATATGATTCTTTCTTAAGTCTGTCTGTTGAGATTGAACAGCATATTGGTTTAGTCATCATGCCTTTTGGCTTTCTAACATGATTTGTGAAATATAGAGCAGCAACAGCAGTAGCTGCAGCATGTTCAATTTTACCTTGAGAAAGAGTCATCCTCTTAAGGAAGCGACAATTACTTTCATAACTTGTAGAAAACAAGGTTGATATTGATTTGAGGAATATTAACTCACTTCTATATGCCAACACCCCCGTGAAAAAGGAAAAAAGAAAAATCTTTATCTGATTTAGTACTTGAAACCAGATCCCTAGCATCTCATTATTGTCATCCTTTTTCCATTTTCAGGAATTGAAGAGAGAAAGGACAAAAGCAGCAGCTACTATCAAGTCAATTCAAGAAAAGATGGAAGAGAAACTTAGGATGGAACTTGAACAGAAGGTGCAGATTTAGCTTTTGCTGTAAAAAGAAGTCCTTTTAAGGAAGCAATTTTTTTAAATTTCAAAAACTGTAACTTTTTTGAAGGATAGAGAAGAGGAAGATACAAAAGGTGGCAAAGCCATCCACAAAAATGTTTGTATAGAAGTGATTGATAACTTTTAAACTCAAGTCGCCTATCTTTACCAATTGCAGGAAAGTGAAGCTGAGTTTAAGTTGACAAAAGCTGAAGAGTTGGCTAAAGCAGAACTAGCCGCAGCAATCACACGTGAGAAGGCAGCGCAGATTGAGAAAATGGCAGAAGCAGATCTTCATGTAAGAGTTTGCATGAATCAGAAAAACAGATGAATTCACCTACCTGATAAATTAATATATTGAATTATTAATTTTTTATGCATATCAAATCCAATTTAGTGAAGTATTCATGAAAACTTTGTTAAAATTTTTGATATTGATGCATATTTCCGAGGAAAATAAAATAAAAAATGTAGGGGGTTACTTTGTAACAAATGCTTGATGAAGGATGGCACAAAAAAAATGTAAGAATTATGTTTGAAAGCATTATAAAATCTGATGAGTTTCGAAGGTATGGCTTCTTGCTTTGGGTTATATAGTGTATACAACAAGATGACATTGAAAAGCTCCCATCAATTTGTTTAGCTTCAAATATGACGCATTACCTAGTAGAACTAACAACTCAGACCATCGAATAAACAAAATTCCTTTTGAGTAGTTTCAATTGTTAACTTTAAAGTTCAGCATAGTAAGGAAGGAATAAATTGTGGAATTAATGAGACCTTACGTCGTTATACCAATCATCTAGATGCCTTTTACATTTTGCACAAATTTTTTTGTATGCTTTCAATGTCTTTCACTTTGTATTACTGTTGAAGTTAATTTAAACTACTATTATTTTTAGATAATTATTGTTAGTAGTAAGTTATCTTTACGAGAATTATCTTTAGGAGAGCTATCCTTAGCTCCTAGAGTTTTATTTCTATCTTAATATTTAACAAGTCTAGTTTAGGTAGGACTCTAATTAGTGAATGTATATAAGTGTGCATCTTCTCATGTTGAGAAGTATGTTTTTCACCAAATAAAGAAGCAGTTTATTCTCTACTTTTATTCCATATGGTATCAGAGCCTTGATCCATAAGGTAAAAGAACCTACATGACTAAATACGGTAGGATGGCCACACCAAGCACATCAGCCACAGCCGAAACCTCTTCCACCTCTGAGCAAATCTCTAATGGGAGGGTCCGGTGGATTTGATTCAACCACCAATCATCACTTCCATATCACAAGTCACAAGGTGAATGGAAACAACTACTTCCAATAGTCCCAATCAGTCATGTTATTCATCCGCGGCATGGGCAAGGAGGATTATTTAACAGGGGCAGCTTCATCACCTGAAGCAACTGGTCCAAATCTGAAACTATGGATCGTTGAAAATAGTATGGTAATGTCGTGGTTAGTAAATTCCATGACTAATGAGATTGGCGAAATTTTTTTACTTTATGAGACAGGAAGTGATATCTGGTTGGCAACCAGGAGACGTACTCAAGCATTGACAACACCTCTGAACTCTTTGGAATCGAGAGTGCACTCCATAATCAACGACAAGGGGATCTTACACGACAGTGGCAGCAACTAGATGTCTTTGAGACCTATGAATGGAAGTGTGCCGATGATACCGCACGGTACAAGGAGATCATTGAGAAGAAGTCAAGAAACGGATCTGTCAATTCCTACTTGGTCTGAACAACGACTTGGATGATGTAAGAGGCCGAATTTTGAGTAGTAAACCCATGCCAAAAATTTGAGAAGTTTTTGCCGAGGTCCGACAAGAAGAAAGTAGGAAGAAAGTGATGGGTGGTGTCGCTAAGGGAGATACACAAGCTGCTGAAGGATCAGCCTCAGTTATCCACGATTCACAAAATGATAGCAGGCCAAGGAGGGCAAGACCTTGGTGTGACCATTGCAAAAGGCCGGGACATGTGAAAGAGAAGTGTTGGAAAATTCATGGCAAACTAGAACTGACCGTGAGAGTAGAGGCAATGCAGTGATCGACAGCAATGAAGAAAGCTCTCAAACCAAATCTACCCCATTCTGGCGAGATCAACTGGACATGCTTTAAAAACTTTTGAATCAAATTTCAGCTCTTATTGCAGCAGGTTCGGTGATTGGATCAGGGAGTGTAGCTCACAAAGGTAGTTTTCTTACTGCATCATCACTTAATAATGAGAAGGAGACTCTCTGGATTGTTGACTCAGAAGCCTCAGATCACATGACTGGCAATGCAAAGATTCTTTTTAATTATACTCCTTCTAATGAAAACTTTTCAGTAAGAATAGCAGATGGATCCCTTTCTAAGGTTCTTGGTACAGGATCGGTTAGAATCTCAGAAGAACTCACCTTACATTCTATGTTATTTGTCCTTTCATTAGACTGTAATTTGTTGCCAATCAGCAAACTTACTCATGACCTAAATTGCACTGCTAAATTTTTCCCTAATTTCTGTGAATTTCAGGACTCGGACTCGAGGAGGACGATTGGTAGTGTTAGACTCAATTCCGGTCTCTATCTCCTAAAGCAAGTTGAATCAGGAATGCCATCACACTCTGGAAATACTTCTACTATTACTAGTCTCAATGTTGTTAGGAATAATAAATGTGCCATACAGCTGTGGCACTACCGTTTAGGACATTTGAATTTTGTCGGCTTGAAAAAATTGTTTCCAGATTTGTTCATTAATAAAAATCCAAGAGATTTCCGGTGTGAATTTTGCCGTTTGTCCAAACAACCCAGATAAAGCTTCCCATCTCAAACCTACAAAATGTCGAAACCATTTTCTATGATACATAGTGATGTATGGGGACCTTCTAGGATTAAGAATATAAGTGGTGATAGGTGGTTTGTCTCCTTTATAGATGACCACACTAGGTTGACCTGTGTGTTCTTAATGAAGAAAAATCAGAGGTTGACCTGGTTCAGTTTAATGACAAATACTTGAGTGATAAACAGTCTGAAACCACTTCTTCTATTGTAGAGGAAATAGACAGCCCTAATCACCACTTATCAATAGAAAGTGACCAAAAGACAGCTGAAAAACCGAACCCAAACACTGCTGAAAAACCAAGCCAAATTGAGTCACAAACTGACCCCCAACCAGCTGAAAAACCTAGCCACATTGAGTCACAGACAGACCCCAAACCAGCCCCTGATTTACTTGTTTATTCCAGGAGAAAAAAGAAACATATAAAGACATAAAACCGCATAGAGGACCAACACTATCAACTGCTCTAACCTACTAGTCCAAGTTCGGAAATTGACTCAGAAACTGACTCGGAAGAAGGCAGCAACACCTCTACTGCTGAGCAATCTCCTTCAGATCTACCTATTGCTAAAAGGAAGGGTTTTAGAGAGTGTAGGGACAGACCCTTGTATCCTATCAGCAGGTTTGTTTCATATGACAAGTTATCTCCCAAATTTCAGACTTTCACTGCCAATTTGTCCAAGATTCAGGTTCCAAACAGCATCCAAGAGGCTATGAGCAGACCCGAATGGAAAGCAGCAGTGTTAGAAGAGTTAAATGCATTAGAAAAGAACCAAACTTAGGTGATTTCACGGTTGCCGGATGGAAAGAAGACTGTGGGATGTCGGTGGATTTTTGGAGTGAAACACAAGGCAGATGGAAGTGTTGAGAGGTTGAAAGCAAGATTGGTTGCTAAAGGCTACACTCAGGCATATGGCATTGATTATCAAGAGACATTCGCCCCTGTAGCAAAACTCAATACAATTCGAGTACTGTTATCTCTTGCTGCAAACCTTGATTGGTCGTTGCATCAACTAGACATCAAGAATGCCTTTCTAAATGGTGACTTAGAAGAAAAAGATTTCATGGAATTTCCTCCAGGGTTTGAACCAAAAGATAAAAGAAGTGTGTGCAAGCTTCGAATGTCCTTGTATGGACTTAAACAATCACCTCGTGCATGGTTTGGTGGTTTGGTAAGTTTACAAGGGCAGCAAAACGGTATGGTTATGTACAATGCCAATGTGATCATACCTTATTTTTGAAGCATACTCCTTGTGGTGATATGATTGCCCTTATTGTATATGTAGACGATATTGTTATTACATGTAATAATGAAGGAGAAATTCAAAAGTTGAAAGGTTTTTAAGCAAAGGAGTTTGAAATGAAGGACTTGGGAAATTTGAGGTACTTCTTGGGAATGGAAGTTGCACGTTCCAAGGAAGGTATTTTAGTTTCACAACAAAAATATGTTTTAGACTTGCTTAATGAGATAGGGATGTCAGATTGCAAACCAACCGAGACACCCATGGACTAAACTCCCAAGTTAGGTTCAATCCAAGATAGTCCACTCGGGACAAGGGTATGTACCAAAGGCTAGTTGGAAAACTCATCTACCTCTCTCATACTCGGCCAGATATTAGTTTTTCGGTGAGCACAGTTAGTCTGTTTATGAATGATCCAAAAGAAGAACACATGACTGCAGTCTTCAAAATTCTAAGGTACCTTAAAATGACACCTGGGAAGGGGCCTTTTTTTGATAAGGGTGTTAACCGGGAACTGGAGATTTACTCGGATGTAGATTGGGCAGGTGGTTTCAAGAAGTAGTGCCGAAGCTGAATTAAGGGCTATGGCATATGGAATTTGTGAAGGAGTGTGGCTGAAACTGTTGTTGAAAGAAATTGGCCTACCTCTTGAGAGTTCAATCAAGGTTTTGTGTGATAATCAAACTACCATCTCTACCGTAAAGAACCCGGTGTATCATGATCGTATCAAGCATGTGGAGATTGACAGACACTTCATGAGAGAGAAGATTGAAGATAAATCCATCAAAGTGGAGTATACACCGACTTCTCTCCGTAGAGTAGACATTCTTACATAAGAAGTATCGTATCAAGCATGTGGAGATTGATAGACACTTCATCAGAGAAAAGATAGAAGATAAATCCATCACAGTGGAGTATACACCGACTTCTCTCCGGAGAGTAGACATTCTTACAAAGGCACTTCATAGAGTTATATTTGATAAATTTACTTCCAAGCTGGGGATGGTCGATATTTACCATCCAACTTTAAGGGGGGGGGGGGGGGGGGGGGGGGGGGGGGGGGGGGGTGGAAGTAAATTTAAACTACTATTATTTTTAGATAATTATTGTTAGTAGGAGAGTTAGAAGATGCACACTTATATACATCCACTAATTAGAGTCCTACCTAAACTAGACTTATTAGATATTAAGATAGAAATAAAACTCGAGGAGATAAGTATGCTTTTTACCTAATAAAGAAGTTTATTCTCTACTTTTATTCCATAATTACATATTATAATTTTTGTTCTATAATGGAATTTCATGTAGTCTGAACTTTTGTCACAGATAAATGCTTTGTGCATGGCATTTTATGCACGATCAGAAGAGGCTCGTAAGAGTTACTTTGCTCACAAGCTTGCTTTGGTAAAATTTCATTTTCTATTCCTCGCAGCTCTTGTTACAGTTATTTGTTCTAGTAAAGTATGATTTCTTTGTTTTGTAACTGCATCCTCATAAGTGATTTTTGCGGTTTTTAAAATTGGAGTTCTATCAATTATTGTAGGGGTCACTTGCTCTAGAAGATGCTCTTTCAAAAGGATTACCAATACAAAAAGAAGTAGATGCTCTCTACAGCTATCTTGATGGCATTGAGAAAGACTCGGTCTTAGATTTGGTCTTATCATCCCTTCCAGAAGACACACGTAACCATGGCACAGAAACCCTGCTACAGTTGAATCAGAAGGTAAACTATTGATATGATGTGTTGTTTAAGAAGTTAAAATGTTCTTATTTAGGCTAGAAATGCATAAAATTTCGGGCACTAAGATGTGACAGCTGTCAGGAATCAAAGTGATAGGCTGCATTATTATATACATCCAGCTACTTTATAATATGGTTAACTTTTCATCAATTCTTTTGATTGCAAGGTCCGTAAGGCCGTTTCTTCTATCAGTGTCTTTTCGGTTTTCATGATTCTACACGACTCAATATGGCCGAATTGATTTCTTCTTCTTTTTTTCCACTCTTTTATTTGTTTTAATTAGCTAAGCAACGTCTCCTATAAGGGTTTAGGTGACAGTTGTTCATTCTTGATTATATTTGTTTTATTGTGCTAAATAAATTGCACTAGATGGTTATCTCTGTAGAACTTGCTGGTCTTTTTCCTCTTAACATGCATGTGCCTTTGCTTTTATTCATTCTTTGGCTGTGAACAAATCAACAAATATAGATGTTCGCATATTCATTTGAGTTTAATGAACAAATTTATCTTATTTTCTTACTTGCTCTGGCTGATTTATTTTGGCTTTGCTCTGACATTCATTCTTGTTGCAGTTTGATTCCTTGAAAGGGACGCTACGACACTTCAGTTTAATCCCACCAGGTGGTGGTGGTATCCTGACACATTCTTTAGCACATGTTGCATCCTGGTTAAAGGTAACGCAAATACAAGATTCACTGTGCGTATCAATCACACTTATGATTTTCGATTGCAATGGTTGCTCCCGGTTTTGGGCATCCCTTCTGGTTTAACTTTTTAATAACGTTCTTTATGTTTGCCACAGGTAAAGGAAGCTGACCAGTCTGGTGATGGGATTGAATCCGTCATTAGTAGAGTTGAGAGTTATTTACGTGAAGGGAAACTTGCCGAAGCAGCAGATGCCCTTGAAGAAGGTGTTAGAGGTAGTCAAGCGGAGCGGATAGTTATCGATTGGGTGAGGCAAGCTAGGAATAGGGCAATCACCGAGCAAGGTCTGACTTTCCTTCAATCATATGCTACTTGCCTTAGTCTTGCATAGGGATTTTGAGCAGCATCCAAACTGGTCGTGTTTTTGAATGGAATTGGTTCATTGTGATGATAAATTGATTGATTTACTGATGAAGCCTATAGAAAATTTTCTGGGTTCACCGCCCATGGTCTTCAATTTCGGAAAAGATCTTCCGACCGGAACTACTTAAATTGATGAGAGATCTGTAAGAATTGCAAATGTCCTTTATACTGAAATTGTGTAGCATGTCCAACTTTTGAATAAAACAAGAGTACATTTTGTCCTTTTTTCTGCAACGGCCGGCCACTTGTCACCCCTTGATTGGTGAATGTTATTTACATGTAGATATAATACTCATTATATAGATATATGGCATGATTTTATTGGATGGATGTGTAGAGCCATTAGCTTTTCCGCCTATGGTTCCAAATTGTTTTTAGATGGAATTGAGAACTATTTCTATATAATCGAAATTATAATTTTATATCTAATGATATTGAATTATTGACGTACCAAATAACGAATTGATTTATTTTATAAATTATGGAATCTTAACAATAATATAAAAGATCATGAAACCTTATGGAAAGTATCTTTTGTTGCTAGATGAGCTATAAGCACAATTATAATAATTATAAAAACATAAAAGAGTTCACTGATATTGTCATAATTGACAAGACATGTGCCTCAAGGTTTTTCACCATGTGAAGAAATTGAACTGAGAATTAAATATATAAAAAGAATCATTCAATGTTCTTGAGCCTCATCAACATTGATGGACCTTATCTTTGATCTTTGATATGATTTTTTTTTTTTTTTATGAAAAAATAGTAGATTACAAATTTGAAAGATCAGAAAATATATTTCGTCAAAAGAAAAAGAAAGATTAGAAAATATACGATTCATAACTCATAATCTTATTAATAATATTAGAGTAATGTTATGTTATCTAAAAAATGTTTCAAATTCTTTTTCAAATAGTATTGACATGTGAGATGTTAACATCTTATAAATCATGAGATTACACGGTGAGTGGTGTCAACACCATTTGAGAATAATTTGGAAAGATCTTATTATTGAGAAGATCTTATTAATAATATTAATGTGATAGGCATTAATTGATAATTTTGTAATTAAACATAAAGGAATGCTAGACATCTCAATTTTTTTTTTCATATTATTTTCCAAATGATGTAGTACCATGAAGTATCAACATCTTGTAAATTATGAGATTATATAATAGTTAGTATGATATTGACACCTCATGTACCATATTATTTTGAAAAAAAATGAAAAAGAAAATGAAAAAAAAAAGAAAAAAAAAAAATTAAGACGTCTAGACATATACGAGTAAATTGTAACAATTATATTTAACTTTAGGAATCTATCATAGAACTGAAATAGTACTATACAATTCGGTAATTCTAGTATTTAAAACTTCTCCATTACTTAATTTCATAACTTTAGTTTTTTTTTTCCTTAAAAAAATATTTGTATAATTATAAGTAATAAAACTTTATTCGTTATATAGAAATCCATCCTAATATCAAATTTATTTTATTACATTGAGGACTCATTTGGTACCCTGCACTGTATTATACTAGATTGTATTGAATTATGTTGGATTGTATTGTATTTTTTTATACAATTACGTGTTTTGTGATATTTCATCATAGACTGTATTAAGTTACACAATATTTAGATATGATTTTTGTTCTTCAATATTTTATTAACTAAGAAAATTGATATATATATATTATAAACTATATATTTATATTTTATTATTAAACATAATAATTAATATATATTTTTATTACATAAATTATCATTCATGTAATAAATATCAATCATATTTGACAATTATTTTTAATATTTTATTTAACTTATATAATTTTTAGATATATAATATTAGTTACTTTTTATTTTTATTTAATTAAATTTACAGAAAATTATTTAATTTAATCTTAAATTTAAATTTAATATTACAATAAAAATATTATATCTGTATTATATTTAGAATTATTATTAAACATCAATATTATTATTATTAAATATATATTATTATTATTAAAATTTATTATTATTCATTATTGCTATTGTTATTATTATTTGGAATTATTTATTATTATTTCTTTTCCCTAATATCATATCTGCCTTTTGTATTAGTTAAGACAATATTCATTGTATCAAACAATTAAAATGTATCAATTAATATAATACGATGAATATTATATTTTAATATATTTTAAATTCTTATAGTACGATACAATACAATCAACCAGCATGTACTGAAATTCACAACTCTAACATGAATAGGTAACATACAACAAATGGGGTCAAAAAATTATTTGTACTATTTGAGGGGGGTGTTGTGCAAATATCACAACTTTACTAATGTATGTTTAAAATGCACAATTTAACGTGTTCAGACGAAAATACCCAAAAATATTAAAACAGTGAGGAATTTATCGTTTTCAAAGTCAGAGAGAAGCAGCAGTCAAACAGATGGGAAACTAATCGACGGTGAAGTGACCGGAAAAGTTGCGATTGGGAAAGGTAATATATTTTTTTTCCATTGTTTTTGTTGTTGTTTACTTACATTACATGTTAGAATTGAGTTTTGTTGATAGGAATTGTAGAAACTGGTTAAAATAGAGATGTGAGAATAATTGTGATTTAGGTTAGTGTTTGTAATTTGGTTGAATATCAGTTGAGGAAGATGAAATCTGGGTTATTGAGACTTTTTGCAAGAGAATCGAGCTTATTTGTTGAGTCGAGCTTTTATTTTCGTGAAAATTAGGTTTTGGTAAGTCGAGTTTTTTTTGAATTGGATCGAGCTTTTTTGAAAGGGATCGAGCTTTTTTGAAAGGGATCGAGCTTTTTTGAAAGGGGTCGAGCTTTTTTTGAATTGGATCGAGCCTTTTTGAAAGGGATCGAGTTTTTTTGAAAAGGAATTGAGCTTTTTTGAAAGGGATCGAGTTTTTTTAACAAGGATTCAATCTTTTTTCAATAGGTTCGAGCTTTGTTTTGGATTGGATCGAGCGTTTTTGAAAGGGATCTAGCTTTTTTTGAAAGAGATCGAGCTTTTTTGAAAGGGATCAAGCTTTTTTGAATAGGATCGAGCTTTTTTTTCATTGGATCGAGCTTTTTCATCATGACATCGAGTTTTTTTTAAAATAAATATAGCTTTTCTTACATAAGATCGAGTTTTTTTCAAAATTTTCGTGAAATAATTAGGTTTTGGTGAGTCGAGCTTTTTTTATATATAAAAGTTCGAGCGTTTTCTGAAAAGGATCGAGCTTTTCTGAAAGAGATCGAGCTTTTTTTACCTTTGATAAAGCTTTTTCACCATGGGATCGAGCTTTTTTTACATAGAATCGAACCGTTTTTACATATGATTGAACTATTTTGTTATGGGATCGAGCATTTTTTCATAGGATCGAGTTTTTTTTAAAAGGGTCGAGCTTTTTTGTCCTTGGATCGAGTTTTTTTTTCTCTTGGGTCGAGCTTTTGTGTTATGGGATCGAGCATTTTTGTCATACGATTGAGCTTTTTTTTAAAAGGGTCGAGCTTTTTTCTCCTAGGATCGAGCCTTTTGTTTTAGGACCGAACTATTTTTACATTGGATCGAGACTTTTAATTTTGGTTACGAAATTTGTTTTGTTTAATGATGTTGTATTTCTGCTACATTGCAGGTGACCACCCAATTGTCAATTAAAACTAATTTTAAATAAAATAAAAAATAAAGTTTAAAAGAAATATTTTCCTAAAAAAATAAAAAAATAAAAAGGAAAGGAAAAAGTAATCTTTTAAAAAATCTGAAAATTATATATCTTTATATATATACATTTTTTAAAAATCCATTATCTCCAACCATCCATCACATGATGGACGGTTGGAGATTTTCTAATTTTATTTTAAATAAAATAACTTAAAAACTGTGGTGGAGATTAGATCTCTATCACAATTATTTTGTTTATTATTTTTCTTTTAAAGAGAAAACTCTGGCCGTCCATCACTAGATGACGAAGATATATATATATATATATATATATGTATATTAATTTTGTTTTTTTTTTCATTTTTTAAAAATTAAGTTTTATTTTTAAATAATTATTTTTAAAGATTTTTTCAAAAGATAACTTTTCTTATATTTTAGACTAACTGACACTTATGCCCGCCTGAACTATGCTTGAATTTGCACATTACTCCATATATTTTTTTACCATTAAACTCTTTAGACTCTTACAAATTGACATTAGTAGATTGTAGATGCCCTCTCACAGGGGGCAAAAAACTCAAGTATTTACCAAAAAATGAGAGTTTATGGAGTTTATTGGTAAAAACAATATAAGAGGCATATTGTATATTTTAGAAAAGTTTAGGGGTATCAGTGCCAATTAGCCTATATTTTAAGTTGAAACTAGTTTTTACTTTTTTAAAATTTAGTTTTAATTCACAATTTAGTGGCTATCGGCAACTAGAGTACCGTCTCACCAAATAGGTGGCAATTAGGGTAAATTTCCTTATAGATTGCCATTTCTGTCATAGTGTTCCTCTATAATGGCAATTTTGAACAAAATTTATCATCTAATAACCATTTTGATAGAGTCCAACCAAATGAGTGGTCACTAGAGTAATTATCTATAGAGTAATTGACACAGATCCCCCCCAAACTATACTCGAATTCGTATTTTGTCCCATGAAAAAAAAAATTATGCACTAAACGTCTTGAACTATCAGAAATTGGCAAAAGTGTACGGAATGCTAACGTCATCCACTGTTCTGTCATAACAAAATACAATAAGTATCATTATTATATACATAATTGCATCAAACCGGTAAAAATATAATAATATGACATAGATACCCCTCTTACTAAATTTTTAAAAATCACGTTTTAAAAATAAAAATTTAAATTTTAAAATTTAAAATTGAAATATTGGTTAAATAATAATAAAATTTTGAACTTTTTGATAAAGAAAATTAAATAAATAGAGAAATGAAAAAATTAAATTGATTTAGCAATCATTTAAATTATCTTTTTTTATTTAAATATCCATAAATACGAAACCCAGATGAATATTTAAATTATTTAATATGAATTATCATTTAAACTATTGTTATAGGGATTTTTTGATAGCTTGACAATTCAACATGATCACCTGAAAACACGGTTATTAGATATGCCATGTCACAAGAGTCAGGGAAGATCAACCCAAGGCAATTAATAGTTGATCTCATGGCCCATTCGAGATTACCCAAGATGGTCGGGGAAACTAACTGATTGGGTAGAGACAACCTGATCGTGTAAAGACCATCCGATCGGGACACAAAAGATCTGGTCGGGATCAGGTGATTGGTCAGTTAACTAATGCGTGAGAGACATTAAAGGCAACTACGACTCAAATACGAAAAAGAATGTTCTTACTAGAACAAAGAATCTAGAATCATACTCCAATAAGGAAATATCCTTATTTCCTCTTCAGTGTCAGAGAATTCTATTAAGAAAAGAATTCAAAGTTTCCAGAAGGATAATCACCAAACAGGAAACGAGTCCAAATCAAGCAATAACTCCGCTCTTCTAGAAGACTGCACATCGATCAGGAAATAAGTCCTAAACGGACTATTCAACTAGAATCTTACGAAGACTCTAATTCAATATACAAGATCTCCAAAATAGGAAAGAAGACAAAGACGACTTCAACAAGTAACCAGTTCTAATTAAACCCTATCACCTTTCCTTATTTGTATAATAATGATTAGGGTTCTATACACATATAAATAGAATCATAATCTCATTATAGAAAGAAGGAAAAACCCGTAGAAAAGATACACAAAAGAGAAAGAGAGAGATACGCCAAAAAGGAGAGATTGAGTGTGTAATCATTACATTCATAGTGAATTCTTCTTGCCGTCACCGGCAACCATGGATGTTTCCCCACCATGGGGTTTCACCACGTAAACTAATGTGTGTATGCTTTTCCCTTTTTTCTATTTTCTCCATAACATCTTCGACAATTGGCAAAACTTGTTAGATGCGTGATCAATCATACGTGATCCAAAAATCACCGTCAACAACTATCTTTTTTATTTAAATATCCCTAAATATCACTTATTCATTTACAATAACATGTGTATTTAAAATAATAAAAAATATAATTTAAATGTTAGTTCTCCTTAAATAGTTTAAATATCCATTGTTCTAAAAGTTTAGGGGTTTAATGGTGAAAAAAAATATAAGGGATAAGATGCAAGGATATTTAGGGATATTTAAATAAAAAAGATAATTTAAATGGTAGTGGCTAAACAAAGTATAGGGTATTTAAAGTATTATCATCATTATTATTTTATTATTTTATTTGTATTAATATATTATTTTAATTTTTTTAGTATCATCATCATCATTATTATCAATTAATTTTTTATTTTTGTTTTTGACATTATAAATACCCTTGTTGTTGTAATTGAACAAGTGATATTTAGAGATATTTAAATAAAAAAGATAATTTAAATGGTAGTGGCTAAACAAAGTATAGGGTATTTAAAGTATAGGGTATTTAAAGTATTATCATCATTATTATTTTATTATTTTATTTGTATTAATATATTATTTTAATTTTTTTTAGTATCATCATCATCATTATTATCAATTAATTTTTTATTTTTGTTTTTGACATTATAAATACCCTTGTTGTTGTAATTGAACAAGTGATATTTAGAGATATTTAAATAAAAAAGATAATTTAAATGGTAGTGGCTAAACAAAGTATAGGGTATTTAAAGTATAAGGTATTTAAAGTATTATCATCATTATTATTTTATTATTTTATTTGTATTAATATATTATTTTAATTTTTTTTAGTATCATCATCATCATTATTATCAATTAAATTTTTATTTTTGATTTTAACATTATAAATACCCTTGTTGTTGTAATTGAACAAGTGATATTTAGAGATATTTAAATAAAAATGATAATTTAAACGATAATAGCAAAAAAAAAAAAGGTATAGGATATTAATTTTTTTATCAATATTATAATAATTATTATTTTATTATTTTATTATCATATTATTATATTTTTTATTTTTGTTTTTTATACATTATTAATAACCTTGTTTTTATAAATTAATAAGTGGTATTTATTGATATTTAAATAAAAACAAAATAGTTTAAATGACAATTCGCATTAAATAATTTATATATTCATCTGTGTTTTATATTTAGAGATATTTAAATAATAAAAAAAGATAATTTAAATAATTTTTAAATCAATTTAATTTTTATTTCTCTATTTATTTAATTTGCTTTATCAAAAAATTCAGAATTTTATTATTATTTAAGCAATATTTCAATTTTAAGTTTAAAATTTTTATTTTTAAAATGTGATTTTTAAAAATTTGGTAAGAGGGGTATTTATGTCATATTATTATATTTTTTCCGATTTGATGTAATTATGTATATAGGGTACGTAGTGCATTTTGTCATGACAAAAAAGTGGATGACATTAGCATTCCGTTCACTTTTTCCAATTTCCGATAGTTCAGGGGGTTTAGTGTAAAAAAAAATCAGAGGACAATATGCGAATTCAGGTATAGTCTGAGGGGATCTGTGCCAATTACTCTTATCTATAATATTTTTAGAGTGGTGCCATTGACATCCTTACTACTGAATTATTTATGCCTCATATTTTAAAATTTTGATTTAATTATATAAAATTATATGTTTTTATTAAATTTTTGATTTATTCCCAGAACTACCCTTTTACTTATTTTTCAAACTTAATACACCCCATATCTTTCTTTTTTTTAAAAAAAATACACTTCTTTTCTTATCTGTATATATATTTTTCTCACATTCATTTGCAGGACTTGTTTTGACTTGTTTGACTTGTTTTTTCTTCTTATTTCATGGTAAAACCATCTTTATTTGATGTATTTTTTTTTCTTATAGTCGATTGGATTGATTGTGGTAGATTGTGAATGCGATATTAATTGTCTAATGATTTTTTTTTTTTAGTGATTGAGTTCAAGTTTTGGTGTGGTTTCGTTTTGTTAGAGATTAGGTTTTCTTGGTTGCGATTCTGGTGCGATTTCGTTGTTTTTTTTTTGTTTTTGTAAATAACAATAAACTAACATTGGAAGATTCAGAATAAAATCTACAAAAGAATTGATACAAATTATAGTATACTTGGAAGATCTGAAGGAAAACAAAACGAGAGAAAAAAAAATAGCAAACATGGATCTAAATTTTGAGAAGAAAAATAAAACAAATATGTGGAACAATAAAATCAATAAACACTAAACATGATAAACATGATATCGAGATCTGAAAGAAAATATAAACAAAAATAGTAATAAATCAATAAATACTAAACATAGGAAATATGAGATCAATATCTGAAAGGAAATATGAGATATGTCATTAAAAAATTTATCATTAAAGTTTTGAAGGTGTGGTTTTATTAGTTTTACTTTGTACGTGATTTTTTTAACAAAAATTGTATGTCCCTTAAAGTAATTTGATAAAAAAAAAAGAATACTAAATTTTTTAGATATAAATAGTTCTGTTGTGGGTGTGCCAACAACATACGTCACTATATTTTTAAGGATCTGGATCCTCTCATCACCTTAAGTGTAGATATAAATCCAAATTTGATGTCTAAATCGGTGACAAATGATGTGACATCACTATAATTTATTTATTTAAATAGACTTGTTTCTTATGGGGTATAAATATAGACTTGATACACGATCAACTTAAAATTTAGTTTACAATGCTTTCGTTTAAAACACATTTTGTTTTAATGACGTGTCCCATTTTTTTATTTTATATCTTCTTTTTTATTTTATATGCTTACTAAAAATAGATGAAAAATTAATGTCTATCATAAATGTTTGCTAAGTAACCTAAAAAAAACGTTGTGCAACATACCGTCTGAAAATGGACGGTTATATTGACAATGTCTAATATTTTTTTTGTCATATCATCTTGAGATTAAATATGTACGTCTATATTACAGAAAGATTTTTTTAACGGAATATCTATTAATCATTTTTTTTTCACAAACCATACGGAGACGATTTGACCAATGCAACGTTCACCCTTATCTATAATAATAACATTAAAACAAACAAATTGTTCACCCTGATCCCTGCATTAATTTATAGAGTAATAATTTGAAACGACAAATTTATATAATTTAATGTGAAAACTATTGAAATGAGATCAATATCTTTAAAATATGTGACGCGATCCAAAACGATAATAATTTTTTTAAAGGAAAAAAAAATGGAATTTTACTTGAAAATTAAGATTGCATCCCGTAACGTTTTTTCATTCGATATTTTATTAAAAAAATTAATAAAATAAAAACAATATTTTTAATTTTAATTTTAAAATCTGAAAATACGTTTGATAACGTATATTAAAAGTTATATATTAAAAATAAAAACATTAAAAACATGTTCGGTAGATGAATCCAAATATATCAAAATTTGATAATAGTTTATCCTAAATAATTATCAAATTTATTATTAAATAAAAATTACATAAAAAATTTCAACTAGAAAACCTCTTTTTTTATATTTTTTTAAAACCTTTTTTTCACATTCAATTCACCATTTAAGTCAGGATTTCACATTCAATTCACCGGGATCTCAACATTCAACAACAATTCTAGAATCTCAGCAAAACCAACATGATAAACTTTTGTTCAAGACTTTTTTTAAGTATAATTTAAATTAAAATAATTTAAATCTTCAAAAAAAGAAAAAAGATTTTTTTTTACATAAAAAATGGAAGGAGTCGTTGATCTGCTCTAGGAGGAGCAAATCAATGGTCTCATCGCCGAATGAGCAGACCAACCTCCTTTTTTTGCTGTCGTGAAGTGGAAGAAGATGGAGATCAGTGACGATGGAAGAGGAAGAAGTAGAAGGAGCAGACCAAGAAAGGATGAGAGAGGCGAAGAAAGAAGAACTAGAAAAGGAGGCGATGAAAGGAGAGAAAAAAAAACATATGGAAATTGTTAAAAAAATCAAAATGGAAAACAAGTTTAAGTTGTATTTTATATTTTTTAATTTTAATACTGATTTTATTTTTTATTTTATTTTTATTTATTAAAAATAAAATAAAAAACAATTAATGAATATGTATTCAAAATTATTTTCAAAAAATAAAATAAAATAAAATCACCTTGTTTTCGAAAAATAAAAATAAAATCACCCTTCTAAAAAAGTTACCGGACCCTAAATTTTCTAAGCTAAACTTGAAAAAGGGTATCGGTGTCATTTTCTTTAATTTTAAGACACAAAAAAATGATCATTTTCTTTTTCTTTCTTGTCTACGACTACACGTGGGTCTACAAGTATTAATGATTAAGACTCAATAACAGCTATTAAAAACATTCACTTATTCAACATAAAATAATAATAATATATTAATAAATAAATCAGAAAAATTAGCTGGGTCCATACAATTTTCTATCTTCTTTTTTTGGGTTCAATTTTAAATTATTCCTAGGAACCGAAGGAAGTTGATTTCCCAGCTGCTTGTGATTAAGACAGTAAACTCCTACCACCAAACGATTAATATTTGAGAATCTGTAAATCACATCATTTGTGTTGATTTTTTTTTGTTGAAAAATTATGTTGTTAATTAATATGGATTTTTTATAATTAATATGAGATTTTTTACATTGCATGGGTTTTTGTTAGTTAGAGGTTCATGTTTCTTCAACAGCAATTTTTGGTCCAATAAAATTTGATGAAATGGACATTTCAATTGTCTCCTCCACTCCAAATAAAACAATTAAAAGTAAACATAATCATTTGATAAAATACTATTAAGTGATAATACAAATTTTAAACCATACAAATTCAGATTATATATATATATATAGGTTGCACTTAGATGCAACGTTACATGGTGTCTCATAAAAAAAATTAATTGTAATAATATCTTTTTCGGTACAACTACATCAACTAATATGTGATTATATGTTTTATCTTACGATAACAATAATTTAATCGTGTAATCACGTGCAATTCATATACAATAACACTATATATCGGTAATCACATATATTCACATAATATTGTATCGTGTAATGTTACAACAAAAAATTATATATATATATATATACTATATATATATAGTTTGATCATTTACGAACCATAAATTGTTATAAACTTGTTGTTATATCTTATTTATCGAACTAAATATTATCTACAATTTCAACAACAATTGTTTGACATATGTTGATGATTTAAAAAAATAATAATAATCTAGGGTTTTGGAGGCTTAATACACGATTCAAAATTGGTTTAAAAATTAATGTGTAACCTGAATTTTTTTGAAATGATTTTAATGAAAAAAAAAAGAGTTTAGAGCACAATTGTTTATATTAGATCTTAAATAAAACTAATTATTTGCCAACCAAAGATCGAAAGAAACGTTTATGAAATTTATTTTATCATTAACGATTACAAATAGATCTAAGATAATCACACCAATAAACCAATTTTTATGATTAATAAATGACTAATTATAAGTAACTATAAAAGTTGAATAAAAAGACACCAAAAAAGCCAGCTAGCTCATGGTTGGCTACCGTGAAGCCAGCCACCAATACCATGGCCCTCCTCATCAGGGACCACATTTTGCTTGAATGGAATTGATTGATATTTGTTGAAGTAGAAATGGTGAGGAATGCCACCTTTTTTTTGTCCCTTGCAGTGACGTCACCGTTATAATAAGTTAAGTTTAAAAGGCATCTATTATGGTGAGTTACCGAAATTGCCCTTAAATAATCGATTCTTTATTCTTTAAAAGTTGTCGTCTAAAAAGGTTGTCTGAAAATCAATTAACTACTCCATTTTTTCTTCAGAAAACGAGCTCCATTCCAGATATTGCACAAGAAGGTAAATTAATATATATGATCTTCATTTCCATTTTTTCTTGTATTTCTGTGTGGTATAACACTGTATGAACATTTATGAACATGTTGTCTCAATTTTTTTATATTTATGTCTGGGAGTTGTAAACTTTAAAAAAAATGAATGAACATATATGCATATTTGACCGAGTTGAGTTGAAGTGGTGCAAACAAGTTTAAAATCTTGGGCATAAAAGCTGGAAAGCATTTTAAAAAAGCTCGAAACATTTGAAAAAAAGCTCGATCCAAAAAATAAATGCTGGATACGTAAAAAAAAAAAGCTCGATCCCTAGAAAAAAAGCTCGATCCCTCACAAAAATAGCTCGATCCCGTACAAAAAAAACTCGATTCCTCACAAAAAAACTCGATTCCTCACAAAAAAGCTCGAGTATATGAAAAAAAGCTCGAGTCATATTAAAAAAAGCTCGATGATGTACAAATAGAGCTCGGTCTTGAACAAAAAAAGCTCTATCTCGTTAGAAAAATCTCGATCATGTACAAAAACGGCTCGATCATGTACAAAAAAAACTCGATCAGTTAAAAAAAAGCTTCATCTCTTACACTTTTGATTTTTATTTAATCATTTATAATTGTAAAGTTAATATTAAATATTTATTTCTTAATAATGATTTTTGATGATGGTTTTGACAGGACAATGGATATGGTGAGAATAGTCATATCTTACAACAGTTGATGGGAGCAATTACCCGACGGAAATCAGAGGTATTTATGTTCCGATAACCAAGGTTTGTATGTGTCAAAGAATTTGAGTTACGACGAACTGGTGTCGATTGTGCAAACCATTGTGAAGTTTGATGAGAACAAATACAGTGCTGATCTACAGTCTCTATCAATTGTTCCTGGGACTACATGTCATACATTTATAAGAAACAATGATGATGTTCAGCTTATGCTAGGGAAAGATAGAGTGATCCCTCAAGTATGTGTTAGTCTAATCGAGAGGCCAGCAGGAGGTGTCATTGGTGAAGATATCCCTGATCGTGATAACACCCAACAATTTCGATCGTCAGGCGGAAGCAACCAGTTGTGTATCCAACACGTTGATCCTCTGGTTGTACACATTAGGGAATCCTCTCTGACGCTTGCGAAGAATATGGAGGTATGCGTCCATATGCTGACAAACAATAAAACCACCATAATTGTTAACAATACAACATTACTTACACAAACGTTAATATGAAAGTCACGTAAGTACGTACCGTGTCCTCCAAGTCCATGAAGTTGAACTGCATACGCACAAACCATCCCACGTCCACTGGTGTCATCACGTCCACATCACGTCTGTTTAATGATTGAATTAGCTTAGCTTTACGTAAATTTGAATAAACATTAAATATACAACCATTTTTATTACAAAAGGTTGGACTCACAGTTCCCCGTTGATGTTCCTCTTGAAGGCTTTGTATGCCGCAAGCTGGTCAGCGTCCACTGGTCCGTGGGGGTCAAAAATGTGTTCCAAGGACTCGGGGCGTGTCCTCAACCTCTTTGAACGGCATGGATCTGTGTAAGGGCTCATCAACTGCCATCCGCGCTTAACTAAACGCTTCGATGTAATGGTCGGTGGAGGGGACTGCAGACTCGGGGTCGTCATGATATCCGGGGGAGGGGACCGCTGAGCCTCGGTCGATATAGTGGGTGGGGAAGGGGACCGTACCGACGCCGCAGACGTCTTGGGTAAGGGAAGGGACCGCTCCGATGCCATAGATGTGCTGGGTAGGGGAGGGACCGTGCCGACGCCACAGACGTGCTGGATGGGGGAGGGGACCGATGTGGCTAAATAGATGTGCTGAGAGGTTGGGGGATCGATATGCTGGGAGGTGGGGGGATCAGTGGGGGGATCGATGTGCTGGGAGGTGGGGGGACCGCTGAGCCTGGGTGGACCCAGATAGGACAGCTGGGAGGTCAGACCCGACTTCTGTATGTGAACCAAGCCTATTATCGCTGGTATGCGACTGAGGTTGCCTCTCTGGACCTACCCCCCGGTAGGCGGGTCCTGACTACGTCGAGATGTCATGTTTGTCCCCTCCGTATACCTATCAGTCGACCCTCCGGGATTAAAGTCTGGATCAGGAGGTGGGGGGCCATCCCGGTGTGTACGCATGGTCGACCCCTGAAGCCCCCGGATCATATCCAGTAACAATCGGTGTTGCTGCTGACGATCCTCATCACTCTTCCGGATCATATCCACCAACTCCAAGTGTTGACGTTGTCGATCCTCCTCACTCTTTCGGAGGGCTTCACACACATCGTTCAACATATCTGCCCACGGAGCCTGAAATCATGTCTACATTGTTAGTAAAAAACTATCACCACGTGTTAATAAAAAACACTAAACTTTGTTTTCAACTTACCTCTCCATCACGTCCAACACCCCCACGAGAATCCCTGCATATGTACCATGTCCGGGGGTGGAAAACCGAACCCGCATATGCCTATGCCTTTCTCATTGAGGGTATGTCTCATATCCCTCACTGTCACTGGGCCTTAAACCCCCAGCAACGGGCTCAGATCCCTCACCGTCACTGGTCCTGTCTGTTAAACCCCCACCCTCTGTACCACTGATCCCGCCAAAGGTAGTCTGATCAGGGACCGGAGGCGGCATACCATCCATGTCATCTTCTACATACAGGCTCCCCCATCTTCTAACCAGGCATAGTACGGTGCCTATCTCTCAGCTGGTGTCGGCACTAGTTCCTTTCTCGCAAACATCTGAAATATTAGTTAGAACAATGTAATTGTACAAATACTAACTAATAAAAACATTAACAAATTAAATACATACTCTGACTTTGAACTCTTTGTCAACTTCTTCCCTCTCGGTTGTTTGGTCAACTCCCATTTCAAAATACGGGGAGTCAAATCAGTAACCCTCCGGGCACCGAACTCTTTGGCCAAATCAGGGATCACCTCCAAAGCAAATATCTGCATCAAAGATAAGTACGATAAGTATCTATAATATATAGGACACCAACAATAAAGTACAATTTGTAGTTCGAAGTTCTTACCAATAAGGCATGAGATAGACCGTATATGTTGTAGGTCTCCACCCTGTGTACGTCAGCCCCTTTTTCCTTCTGGCGTAGCTCGAACCCGTCTCATCGCCCGTCAAGCGCATGCTTGAATGAGTAAAAATAATGCCTAGACACGTGGGCACCCCACGGGAACACGTCGAACGCATCGAGATCCTCAACCAGCCAAAACTGCCAAACTGGAATCTTGAATCTCTCATCCACCTCCATCAGTATCCAGTTCAGCATATATATGAGGCAGAGCTTGATAGCATCGTACGCCTTTCCGAACTCTGTGCTGGTGACAACACCCCTAATCTCCTCCAACGACACCTCATCGGCTTCAGGAAAGTACCGCTCATGTATGCCATTCTCCACTACTGCATACTTGGCCGTGTCTGGTACAACTCCAAGCCGTAGTTCGGTGATCAGGCAAAATTCCACCTTCGAAAACCTCACCGACTGGTTCCCTAACATGAATTGCATCTCATCTGTTGGGCCGTTATGATGCAGCTTCCTTAAAAGCAACCGATGGATAATACCACCCGAACACTTCATCTCCCGATGCATCGTTAGGAAATGCCCGAAACATGACGCCATGAACCGACACCGATCTTCATCTGCAAATTCTACAGGGACACGGTTCGGCGCGTCGTCTATATGGCCAAGGGCATCAAAATGGTTGTGTCAAGTCAATTTTCCCTCGTACCAGTCTCTTTCTGCAGTTTTAAGCGTAAACAAATATTTGGTCATTTGTGTAAATTTCTTTATGGATTATCATTTTTGTCACACTATTAGTATATAATAACTTAATTATCCCAAATTATCCCAAATTGTTGAATATTTATTTTCTTAATTAAAAACATAATAAAAGGAGATTATTAGGCAATTAAAATGGAAAAGTATCATTTTAATCCCTGATGTTTGCCCTATTGTTAAGATGAGGACAATTTTTAGTCATATTGGCTGTTTTCCTCATACAATCAAAGATACGTTAAAAACGCAACCCGCCCCCACCCCCACCCCCACCCCCACCCCTATTACCTTTTTCATCCATTAAATGTTTATATACCTCTATGCCTGTCAAAATTGAAACAAATTATCGTTTTATCCTTCAATTTGCTCTAAATAATTACCATTTTACCCTCACAATTTTCATCAAATAAAAAATATATTAAAAAGCAGAAAACAAAAAGTAACTATAATTAAACAATTTTTTTTTTTTAAATTCTTCAATTCTTTTTCTTCTCCACGACCGCATCATCTTCAATTCTTCTTCTCCACCTAACCACCATTTATTTTTCTTTAAAAAAAAATCCCCAAACCCAGAACCTTCACTCAACCAAACATTCAACTTACCCATTCATTCAACTCTAGATCCACTAGATCTCAACCAAATTATATTTTTTGTTACAAAAATCCAGATCTCTTTAAACTTTTTTTTTTTAAAACAAAATATTATTTAAATTTTATTTTTCGGTGGATCTCCACACACCATCATTACTACCAACATACCAACACCAGATTCAACACACAGATTGATCGAAACACACCCATCCACCAAATCGAACCTTCAACCACTACAAATGAATCGATCCAAACCCCAGAAACACACCACCACCACCCCCAACTCAAACCCATATCAGAAACCACATATCGATAGAAAGAAATAGAAAGAAGAGAAAATAAAGGGAATAGAGAGAAAGAGATGTTGAGGCGGTCAATAAGAAATCAATCTTGTAAATCGATCGATGATCTTCTCAGCTCTTAGACCTGGCACCGATTTTGATTGATTTATGGTGGTGGCTAGGGTTCGGTGTTTAAGAGTGGTGGAGGCTAGGGTTGGTGTTTGGGTGTTGGAGATAGATGATGATGGATGTGTTCTGTATAGGTGTTGGAGAGAGATAGACGTGAGAGAAAGATGATTTTAGTGGTGGTAATTTGGTGGAGATAAATTTGGTGGTGGTGATTCGGTGATGATAAATTTGGGTGTTGGAGATAGATGATGATGATGGATGTGTTCTGTATGAATGATGATCACGATGAGAGAGAAATAGTAGTATTAGGAGAGAGAGAGGTTACGATGAGATAAGATGTTTTTTTTTTTACTTTTTATGTTTTGTTTTATTTTTTTATTTTTGTATTTTTGTGAAATGTAATTTTTGTTTTTAGGTTTTGGTGATATAGCGATGAGATTACAAAATTGTCCTTTTGACTTTAGTGGTCAATGTGATTTTGGATGGAAAATATGACAAAAAGGGTATATTATATATTCTTTTCATTTCAGAAGGATTAATGACCAATATGGTTAAATCTTGTCCTCGTCTTGATAATGAAGCAAATGTCAGGAGGTAAAACAACACTTTCCCATTAATAATGTAGGAAAATTATCCTTATTAGGTGTATCATACTGTCCATTTTTACTACTAAAAATAAATTAGAATTTTATGCTAGCCAAAAGAGAGAAAAGAGTTGATTTTTTTTTTTGTTATCCACTTGGCTTGGCTTCACTTTAAGGCTTTAAGCTCTTTTTTTTATTATTATTTATTTGTTAACACTTCATTTTTTTTTACCTTTGATAAAAAAAATATTTATTATAATTATGATTTGTATTATTATAATTTCCTCTTTAATTACTCATATAATACGATTAAGCTACCACTGAAACCTATTTATCAAGAAATAATCTTCATACATTTTCTTAAAAGATGTAGAATCAGTAATGAAGGGGATAGTGACAAAGTATGAGTTTGAAAATTAAATGGCACTTTGTTGAAGTGATATTTCAACACTATCACCGTTTTAAAAACTTATGTTGAAAAGACACTTAAAATTGGTTTGTTCCAAAAATACCTACCACAATATTTCAGCGTCAGCCATTTGTAAGTTACTTCTATTTTTTTATATACTTTTTAGTTTACAGTGAGATTTATTTGAATAGAGAGAGAAAGTCTCATTGACATATCCGCGATCATACAAATGATGATGGAGACGGTGACAGAGGACGCGAATACTGAAAGAATGTGTACAAGGTTATACTAAACAACCTAGATGGGGGGGGGGGGGGGGGGGGTGAATAGGTTGTCTCTCAATTTTGACAAATCTTTCGAGACTAAAGACAAAACCTTGATAAGCATACAAATTAACATTCAACATGATTGTTATGAGAAAACAATATATTCATGTATGCTCAAATCTCCACTCTTAGTCTACAAAACATACAACAAGAATCAATGTATCTTATGAACAAATATATTCAATGTAGATAACATTCCATAAGTTGTACTTAGAGTATTACAATGTGATACTTTACAACTTGAATGAAATATCACAAGATATAAAGTTATCTAACATACACAAACAATATTGTATAAGGAAGTCAACTTACATATAAAGTTCTATCCACATTATTCAAATAACAGTTAGCAATATAAGAGAGATAGAGATAGAGAAAAGTTGACACAAGATATAACGTGGTAAACCTCCGAAGAGGAAACATCCACAGGCTAGCAACCACCGGCAAACAAAATCAACTAGTAGATAAGACAAGCACAATCTTATAAGTGACCCTTTCACCTAGAAACTACCCTCATATCCTACTCTAGAAGTTGTTGCCCTATGCTTAACAATCCGAGGCTTCACACCTCTTGTCAAGACTTCCTTGCTCACCTTATCCGGATCCTCACGACCCAAGGCAAGACTTCCTGCTCAACTATCCGAGTCTTCCCGACTCTAGTTAAGACATCCTTGCTCACCTATCCGGATCTTCACGACCCTTGGCAAGACTTATTGCTCAACTATCCAAGGCCTCACGCCTCTAGCCAAGACTTCCTTGCTTGACAATCTGAGGCTTCACACCTCTTGCCAAAACTTCTTGCTCAACACCATAGGTTTCACACCTATTGTCAAGACTTCCTTCTCACAAGGCATCTAGGTGATCATGAATGCAAAACGTAAATAAGCACGCAACATCGAATAAGATGATCAACAAATTCTATGGAAACTATAATTAATCAATGAGCACACAAAGTATATTTTTCTAGTTTATAATCCAAAAGTGACACCACACAAGATGATGCATGGACATATGAAATTTATGGATTAGGTACACTCCATGAAGATCTAGACACAGACAATAAAGTTCACAAAACAAGATTGTCTAGATCTTATACATGAACAAAAATCTAGAGCATGCCAAATTTCCAAACACACACTTTAAACCTAGATTTTATTCATGTTGCTAAAGCTTGAAATAAACATGTTCATGAAGTACATATTCAAGACTTTAGTACTAACACAAAAATGCTAGAAACACAAGATATGATCATTCAAATCTCTAGCAATCATTTAGAGCATATATTCAAAAAAATAGTCAATTAAACTCTAATAGACTCTAAATATAAAATCAAATGTGCTAATCCTAGATCTATTCAACAAATGAGTTTTTAGCACATGATAAGACTATTAATCATGAAAATAAAGTCAATCAAAGCACAAATAGTCTTAGATTCAAAGCTAGCACAATACAATCCCAAACATGTGAAAACATAGGTAAAATCAAAACCTAACTCAACATGTGAGATTTCAATTGAAACTCAATCTAGCTTTTAAATAAAGATCTATCACTGATTAACATTTGTTCAAGTCAAATACACAACAATAGGAAGAAGACCCAAGGTAATTGAACATTAGAATCAAGGAATCAAAAGATAAACAACTACCTTGACAATTTCGAGTGCAGTCACGAAATGGTGCGATCCACTAGAAAAATTGAACAAATGACTTCAAGGTTGCTTGGATATGATAGAGGAATTCAATACAAAACTTCTCCAACTTGAATCACTCAAATCGGATAAGAAATGAGAGAGATATGGTGATTCAAAGTTGAGAGAAAAAAACTGGAAATTTTCTGCACTACATTTTCTTCTTCCTTGGATTCAAATGAGAGAGAGAAAAGATATATAAAGGAGAGGGAAGAGATATATGTGAAAAGACCAAAGCTACCCCTTGAAGATGCATCCCCGAGATGGTGCGTGGGCATCTCGGGGCAGCAAGGAGTTGCAGCCGAGATGGCCACGCGCCATCTCGGGCTTGCACCTCTTGTTGGCCTTTCGGCCATGGTACAACTCCCATGCGCTTCCCTCGCATTCTTCGACCGTTATCCGGCCTTCGAACTCGGAATTTGAATCCGTTTACCGATTATGAACCATAACTCTCTCAAGGACATGGACATATAAGATACTCAACCCATAAGATAAGAATTCGACTCGATATATGAAGACGAAGACAATGTACACAACATGACTGGAAAGTATCATAACTTTTGACTCGGAACTTGAAATCAATAGTATGAGTAACCGAAATGACCGGAACTCAATCAAGAATGATTTAAGACTAAATTCAAGTTGAATATCCGTGATATACAAACATATACACACACAAACACAATTCACACTAGAATGCAAACTACATAGAGATAGTTTCCAATCATGTATTTTCCAAAACATGTTATTTTCATACTAATGCATGAGCATTCATCTTCAAGTGTGTGAATGTGTTATACATGGTGTACAACGATGTAGGTGCACAAATGTATGATATGTGTGTGTGTGCCTAAGCCTTGAAAGAGAAAAGAAAGATCTTAATATACCTTTGTAGAATCATGAATCACTTTTCCCTTTGAAGACTTGAACTTGCTTGAATAGTTGTCATTTATTCTTTGAAGCTTGAATCATCATGAATCCTAGACAACTAAACAATACAAAGGAAAGGTTGTTTTGATATAGAATAATGCCAATAAAAACTCACAGACCTAACAATCTCCCCCTTTGGTAAATTCTATGTCAAAACACCTATACAAAATACTAAAACACATAAAATGAAGATTGGTCACAAAATCACACCCTCACATTACAATGAGTTAGTTCCTTAAGACTAATCTTCAACAAGTCTTGAACTTCTTCTTCTTGATCTTCTCTTGTAGCCACCTAAAATCAACTTAAAGCACAAAGCATATCCAAGAGAAAGACACATATGGCAATATACAATTATGGCAAGAATTAAACATTTAAATCCAAAATGAATCATGTATCTCCCCCTTAATACATGCTATCTCAAAGATATTCTTATGTCCAAAATGAATCATGTATCTCCCCCTTAATACATGTTATCTCAAAGATATTCTTAACCAAATGAAATCACAATATTACATGCCATAAGAAGGTCAATACTTGAGAAATATTCAAAGAAGACATGCTAAAACAATATCATATTTCTCCCCCTTTTTGACATAAAATTATGCCAAAGAAAAAAATGATATCTTGAGATCAAATAATGAAACAATTGGTGATCTCACATAATGTTCGGAGATGGATGCCTTACTTGAAGAATTCATTTATTTCATGCATCTAGCTCCCATATCTTCTCCTTTGATTCTAGTTTGCTTTTCCATATTAACCTATCAAAGGTTATTCAAATCTATACACCACAACAAACTCATCAAGGTATAGTGAATCACAAATGCATAAATTTTAATCTTAAGCATATAGGTCATTTCTACCAAGTTCAACAATTGCATTAACAATCATATTAACCCCAAATATGAAGGAATTGGTATCAACGACAATCATATCAACCTCAAACAAGAAAAGATTTGATTACAACCACAACTACTATCATTCAAAGTAAGGAGGAATTTTCTGCAATTACAATCAATTAAATTGATTAAAACTACAATTACTATCACCCTATGCAAGGAGGAATTTTCTGCAGCTATAACCAATTGGATTGATTACAACTACAATTACTATCGGCCCCAAAAAAAGAGGAATTCACTGTAACTACAATCAATAAAATTAATTACAATTACAATTACTATCGACTCCAAAACAAAGAAGAATTCATTGCAACTATTTTCATTTCAATTTCAAGAATGAGGGAATTGATTGCAATCTCAACTACTATACAACCCCAAATAAGGAGACGTTGATCTCAAATACAATCATACAATTATTACAAAAATGTTTCATGCATTATTTGTGATCACACATACAAAGGCATAAGTTAATACAAAAAATCATCATGCAAATCAAGAAACATGAAATAGTATCTACAAGATTCATTATATCAACCAAAGAATATGCCAACAAATATCAACTTGAAACATGTGAACATATCATAAAAGAGAACAAAGTCTAGCATACTATGCTCCCCCTTGATAAGTGCTCTATCTAAGATCAAGATAGAATAATGTTCACAATAAATCCACACAATCACACATTCAAGCAATTTTAAAGCAATTCAACAAGATAAGCTCCACAAACTATGAGAGATACACCAAGATTTTCAACCTCTCTCATAATTCTTCTAAAAATTGCTAGAATATCAAAATACTCTATAAGCAAAAAGTGTGTGTGTGAATTTTGCTTCAAGCATATATAAAAGGAGTGATTGTGATATCAACATGTAAACCACTTCAACACCTATCTATCTAAAGCTTTTCCAATCAAGGTCAAACCGATTATCATCCGGATTTTTGCTTTAAAGAGAATAGATTTCAACATGTGAGCGTGTGTGTGCATGTGGCTCGTCATTCCATTTCTGTTTTTCAATCCGAGCAATCACAATTTTCAAATATACTCCATTTTAAGCCTTCCTCCATTTCTTTGTAGGCTTTGAATCAAAGATTTTTCTTTTATTGATTCTTTTTCAACACTTCTTTGATTTTGCATACATAAACATAAATTTTTCATGACGGCTTTCACTCATCACAATGGTGTAGCCCTTTCCTACATTGGGCGGCTTCACAACCAAAGTGTGTAGCCCTTTCCATGAAGATGCTCGTTGAGTTCTATGTAGTTGCCGAAACAAAATGGATACTAACCATAGGTCATCTATCAAGTATTAAGCAATAAAATTTTAGATGCATCCATAATCTACACATTTTCAAACACAACTACTCAAACTTAAACATATAAGAGAAGCAAAGTGCAATTTTTGAAAATCAAGTTGTTATGGCTCAAAAGCACATGATCTAAGAGCAACAAGTAAAGACTTATTCAAGATCGTTACTTCTCTAATGAGTAGCTTTCAAAGAATATGAAGCTTATATTTTCAAAAAGTATGCCACTCATCATTCAAGCAAGCATTTCAAGCATCATGAGTAAGATCTTTGTGAACATATCACAAAAAGATCCTTAGAGAGCAAATGTCAATAAGGACCATATGAATGCTATACTAGTTCTCTAATATGACATGCTATATGATGCAATGCAAGCATAGAAATGACTTTCTCCAAAAGTCTTAACAAGATAATCATCGAATAGATTTCATAAGAGTAACTTCTCAAAAGTTAATCAATGGATTTTGACTATCAAAACAAAGTTAAGTGAGATAGCTAAGTTCGTGTCTAAACATGGAGTATTCCAAGCTAGCTAGCTAGAATTCTCAACATGCTTGACACTTAGCCTTAAAGCTAACTCACATGTGCTACTTACACTAGAGGTAAGAGCACTCACCCTTGAACTATTTGTTATTGGGTGAACTTTTACACAAAAATCATAATAATTTCTCATGGCAAAAATATATCTAGAACATAAATCATCAACTATCTTCTCTATAAAGATATTACTCATGTAAACACATCATTATTGCCATCAATAAAGATATTATCAAGACTATACATATGATCATGTGAAACACTCATTTTCACCCAAATCTTCTCAACTATTTTCTTCACATGATTATCATTATCACACACAAAATTCAAAGTGTTATCATGCAAGAAACATTCATAGAAGATTTTCACATCTCATTAGCATGCATCACATTCCCTAGTTTGCATCATCTAATATACTCACGGTAAAATAGCAAAATTAGCAAACAGGAAAAAATTTCGAGATGTTACTATTTAGGTGAGAGTGTACCGATGGTGAAGACTCCTTAAGTTCCTTGATTTTGCACTTGACCTTGGAAGACATGGCCTTTGAAATCCTCTTGTTCCTTAGTGACTTGCCTTTTAGTTGTAGGAGACTCCACTTGCTCATCTACAATGCTTAAGTCACTTGAATCTCCATGAAGATTACCAAAACTCTTTGGCCTTCATGATTGCTAATTCCTCTTCCTTGCCTTTGATCATTACCTTCAAGAAACAAAAACAAATTATTAGCAAAATCATATGTTAATCTATCTACCATACGAGCCACTTCAACCATATTCTTTTCTAGACGTTTGATCACTTCACTCTTCATTTCAACTTCCTTTAACTCTTCATCTCTTTTCTTGTCAAGAGTTTAAACTCTGCCATCAAGAAGAAGTTGATGGTCTTTGACATGCAATTCTCCTCATTGAGTTGCAAAGACAAGTAATCATGTATAGATTGATCATCCTCCGGAAAAAGCTTCTACATCTTTGCTTTTTTCACTAACTTTCTTTTCAAGCTTATCAACAAAATTGTTAGTAGACAAATGAAATATAAAACAAGAAGAACCATTTTCATAACCAACGAAGGAGGACAACCAAAAATAAACAATTGTAGACTAGAGGTTGATATCCATGATTAGTAAATAACCTTGTAGATCCCGAGTCACACTAACTACTTTAAGTGACCCGCTCTGATACCAATTGAAAGAATGTGTACAAGGTTATACTAAACAACCTAGAGGGGGGGGGGGGGGGGGGGGGTGAATAGGTTGTCTCTCAATTTTGACAAATCTTTCGAGACTAGTGACAAAACCTTAATAATCATACAAATTAACATTCAACATGATTGTTATGAGAAAACAATATATTCATGTATGCTCAAATCTCCACTCTTAGTCTACAAAACATACAACAAGAATCAATGTATCTTATGAACAAATATATTCAATGTAGATAATATTCCATAAGTTCACTTAGAGTATTACAATGTGATACTTTACAACTTGAATGAAATAGCACAAGATACAAAGTTATCTAACATACACAAACAATATTGTATAAGGAAGTCAACTTACATATAAAGTTCTATCCACATTATTCAAATAACAGTTAGCAATATAAGAGAGATAGGGATAGAGAAAAGTTGACACAAGATATAACGTGGTAAACCTTCGAAGAGGAAACATCCACAGGCTAGCAACCACCGGCAAACAAAATCAACTAGTAGATAAGACAAGCAAAATCTTATAAGTGACCCTTTCACCTAGAAACTACCCTCATATCCTACTCTAGAAGTTGTTGCCCTATGCTTAACAATCCGAGGCTTCACACCTCTTGTCAAGACTTCCTTGCTCACCTTATCCGGATCCTCACGACCCAAGGCAAGACTTCCTGCTCAACTATCTGAGTCTTCCCGACTCTAGTCAAGACTTCCTTGCTCACCTATCCAGATCTTCACGACCCTAGGCAAGACTTCTTGCTCAACTATCCAGGGCCTCACGCCTCTAGCCAAGACTTTCTTGCTTGACAATCCGAGGCTTCACACCTCTTGACAAAACTTCTTGCTCAACACCATAGGTTTCACACCTATTGTCAAGACTTCCTTCTCACAAGGCATCTAGGTGATCATGAATGCAAAACGTGGTAGTTTAGAGAAAAGTTGACACAAGATATAACGTGGTAAACCTCCGAAGAGGAAATATCCACAGGCTAGCAGCCACCGGCAAACAAAATCCACTAGTAGATAAGATAAGTACAATCTCTCAAGTGACCCCTTCACCTCGAAACTACCCTCTTATCCTACTCTAGAAGTTGCAGCCCTATGCTCAACAATCTGATGCTTCACACCTCTTGTCAAGAATTCCTTGCTCATCTTATCCGGATCCTTATGACCCAAGTTAAGACTTCTTGCTCAACTATCTGAGTCTTCCCGACTCTAGTCAAGATTTTCTTGCTCAACTATCCAGGGCCTCACGCCTCTAGCCAAGACTTCCTTGCTTGACAATCCGAGGCTGTACACCTCTTGCCAAGACTTCTTGCTCAACACCATAGGTTTCACACCTATTGTCAAGACTTCCTTCTCACACGGCATCTAGGTGATCATGAATGCAAAACGCAAACAAGCACGCAACATAGAATAAGATGATCAACAAATTCTATGGAAACTAGAATTAATCAATGAGCACACAAAGTATATTTTTCTAGTTTATAATCCAAAAGTGACACCACACAAGATGATGCATGAACATATGAAATGTATGGATTAGGTACACTCCATGAAGATTTAGACACAGACAATAAAGTTCACAAAACAAGATTGTCTAGATCTTATACATGAACAAAAATCTAGAGCATGCCAAATTTCCAAACACACACTTTAAACCTAGATTTTATTCATGTTGCTTAAGTTTGAAATAAATATGTTCATGAAGTACATGTTCATGAAGTACATATTCAAGACTTTAGTACTAACACAAAAATGCTAGAAACACAAGATATGATCAATCAAATCTCTAGCAATCATTTAGAGCATATATTCAAAAAAATAGTCAATTAAACTCTAATAGACTCTAAATATAAAATCAAATGTGCTAATCCTAGATCTATTCAACAAATGAGTTGTTAGCACATGATAAGACTATTAATCATGAAAATAAAGTCAATCAAAGCACAAATAGTCTTAGATTCAAAGCTAGCACAATACAATCCCAAACATGTGAAAACATAGGTAAAATCAAAACCTAACTCAACATATGAGATTTCAATTGAAACTCAATCTAGCTTTTAAATGAAGATCTATCACTGATTAACATTTGTTCAAGTCAAATACACAACAATAGGAAGAATACCCAAGGTAATTGAACATTAGAATCAAGGAATCAAAAGATAAACAACTATCTAGACAATTTCGAGTGCAGTCACGAAAATGGTGCGATCCACCAGAAAACTTGAACAAAGACTTCAAGGTTGCTTGAAGATGATAGAGGACTTCAATACAAAACTTCTCCAACTTGAATCACTCAAATCGGATAAGAAATGAGAGAGATATGGTGATTCAAAGTTGAGAGAAAAAACCTGGAAATTTTCTGCACTACATTTTCTTCTTCCTTGGATTCAAATGAGAGAGAGAAAAGATATATAAAGGAGAGGGAAGAGATATATATGAAAAGACCAAAGCTACCCCTTGAAGATGCTTCCCCGAGATGGGGCGTGGGCATCTCGGGGCAGCAAGGAGTTGCAGCCGAGATGGCCACGCGCCATCTCGGGCTTGCACCTCTTGTTGGCCTTTCGGCCATGGTACAACTCCCATGCGCTTCCCTCGCATTCTTCGACCGTTATCCGGCCTTCGAACTCGGAATTTGAATCCGTTTACCGATTATGAACCATAACTCTCTCACGGACATGGGCATATAAGATACTCAACCCATAAGATAAGAATTCGACTCGATATATGAAGACGAAGACAATATACACAATATGACTGGAAAGTATCATAACTTTTGACTCGGAACTTGAAATCAATAGTATGAGTAACTGAAATGAATGGAACTCAATCAAGAAAAATTTAAGACTAAATTCAAGTTCAATATCCATGATATACAAACATATACAGACACAAACACAATTCACTCTAGAATGCAAACTACATAGAGATAGTTTCCAATCATGCATTTTTCAAAACATGTTATTTTCATACTAATGCATGAGCATTCATCTTCAAGTGTGTGAATGTGTTATACATGGTGCACAACGATGCAGGGACACAAATGTATGATATGTGTGTGTGTGTGTGCCTAAGCCTTGAAAGAGAAAGGAAAGGTCTTAATATACCTTTGTAGAATCATGAATCACTTTTCCCTTTGAAGACTTGAACTTGCTTGAATAGTTGTCATTTTTTCTTTGAAGCTTGAATCATCATGAATCCTAGACAACTAAACAATACAAAGGAAATGTTGTTTTGATATAGAATAATGCCAACAAAAACTCACAGACCTTACAAATACGTCGACGACATAAAACATGACAAACGACTGTAGCAATTTTTGATTTTGGCCAAAAAATGAGGTATGTAGTTAGATTCAAATTGATTTTTTTAGTTAGATTTGATTATGTTTTATTGGGGTATTCATTCTATTTGTATTGTTGAAGTGTTAAACCTATATCCTAGGGTTTGATTTTGTGAGTTTTAGGGTTTGAAATTAGGATTTACGATTGAGGAAGACGATGAACAGTAACTAGGTTTCAGAGACTTATGTTGGTTTCCAAGACTTTTGTATAAGTTTTTTGAGACTTTTATCCGAGACTCTTGTATCATGTTCCAAGACTTTTGAAATACTTTTCGAGACTTTTATCTGATACTTCTTAAATACTTTATGAGATTTTTATCTGAAACCTTTGAATAAGCTATCAATTTTTGAGACTCTTATAACATGTACCTAGACTTTTGAAATACTTTATGAGACTTTTGAATACGCTTTTAGTTTCTGAGACTGTCATAGCATATTCTGAGACTTTTTAAACAATGTCTCGAGACTTTTCATCGAGACTTTTCATCGAGACTTTTGTATAAGCTTAAATGATCCGAGACTTTTATAAAAAAATTCAAAAATTTTGAAATACATTTTCGAGTCTTTTAAAATTACTTCATAGACTTTTTATAGCTTTTCGATACCTTATAATTAGTTTTCGAGACATTTGTAATGCTTTCCGAGACTTTTACATTGTGCTCCAAGATTTATTTAATGATATCCGAGACCTTTTGTAATTATTTCCAAGACTTTTGTATTGCCTTCAGAGTCTTTTGTATTGCTTTTCGAGGCTTTCGTATTTTGCTCTGAGACTTACTAGGAAAAAAATTCAGACCTCTATTTTTAATTATGTATGCATATTGTTTTTGAATTGCAGATGGTGAATTTGAGGGGCAAGTTAAAATTTGCCCAAAGGGACTGGTATGACGTAAAAATCACTCACCACAACCACCTTGAACATCTGAAATTAATTGAGGAAGCAATTAATGGAGTAACAAGAAATGGGATCCAAGAGCGAGTTGGGTCCTCTAAGTCATGTTTTGGGTATTTTCTACGCTTGCAGCAAGGAATGCATTTTTCTGGTGGTGTTATGCATCGATTGCTATTGCATGAGATACATCACGACTGACCCATTGATGAGATGGGGTTTATGCAGGGTAAGCATAGCATCCGGTTTTCTAGGTTCGAGTTTTGTATGATCACTAGCATCCCTGACACGACGCTATATGAGGATGTTTTGAATGACATACACCAAAGGTACTTCGGTGGTCGAGATTTATCGAACTTCAAGCAAGGATTGAGCAAGGTCCACGGCAAGAGCAATTCAATGCAGTGAAGCTATGTATGTTGTAGATGGTGAATTGCATTTAGAATAGATCGGATTAGAGAGATTTCGTCTCTATATGGCAGTTGTGCCTATTTCATGACTTGGATGTAGTGTTGTAAATATGGACCGGCCCGACCCAATTGGGTCCGGCACTCCAGGCTCGTTTTCAAAAAAGAGTTGTGTCTGGTCTGCACCGCGTCAGAGAAGGGGTCGGACCTGATCTGACATGTTTTTGAAAAATGTGGCTCGACACGGATCAGGGGCCTACCTCCGATGGACCATGCCTGCATGCCGGACTGGACAGGCAAGCAGGCTAGGTCCGACGAGTCCCACAGACCAGGCCCACTTTTATTTAATTTTCTTTTATAAAATATAATTTTTGGCTTTTGGGATTAAGGTTTTGGGTTTAGGAAAAATACATAATTACAAATTAAAATACATAATATCAATTTAACAATTCAATTATGTATATGTAATTTTCATTGCAATTTATTTATCTTCTTAATTAATTATTGTGAAAAAATAAAAAGTAAATTGTATTTTTTTTCATTCCAATTGTTTAAGTTAGATTTATTAGATTATACTATTTTTTATGATAAAATAATTCAAAAAAATGAATGAAGAGAAAGTATTACAAAAAATATAAAATAGATGAAGTTATGAAAATATGAACTGAAGAATTATTTATTTATTTTACTTATGGAATTTAGTATTACATATTTACATGATTGCCTCAACAAAAATCTTACCAAGAAAAACTCAGTAGGATAAAAACTTGGTAAAGAAAAAATAGTACAATCGTATTACAATTTAGCAATTTACAAGTAAATATACATGTATAAGTATAACCTAGTTCTGGACCTGGTTACTACCAGAACCGGAAGTCTCATCAACATATAGAACCGAAGGCATGTTAATACCTCTACCATCTCCGAAGACAAACAACTTCTTCTTCGTTCAATTATGCATCCACTGGTGCTGAATGCTTGTTCTGAAGACACCGTAGACACATGGATAACCAGTATGTCACGTGCTAGGTGTGACAGAACCGGATACCTATAGGTATAGGTCTTCCACCATAACAACAAATCAAACTCTTTCTTGTCTTTGACAGCATCGAACTGTGCTTCAAGGTACCTATTCAGTTCGTCATAAGAAGATGGGCCAGATCTTTGGCCAGAAGAAGTACTTGCTGATTTGTCCTCTTTCGAAGTTTGAGAATACTCCAACTTGTTTGCTTCGGTTGTATCTCCGGTTCTGTTGATGGTCGAGTGTCAATGCCGCCAAACCTACACTCATAAATATGAAAAATTTCAAACAACTTGTTTCGAATATCAGTAACCTGTTCTGAATAATCTATTACCAAATTAGTACTAATAAACTTAAGCAAAATTTCTAAACCAAATAATTTAACCCTAGGATCAATTATAACACTTAAGGCTTAAAGTAGTGGAATGTTAACCGAATATTTTTTCAATTTTGTC
This sequence comes from Dipteronia dyeriana, assembly GCA_032871835.1. Taxonomy (NCBI): domain Eukaryota; kingdom Viridiplantae; phylum Streptophyta; class Magnoliopsida; order Sapindales; family Sapindaceae; genus Dipteronia; species Dipteronia dyeriana. Next base: position 71,562,456 of record CM065297.1, on the reverse strand, counting down.
TCCATGGCAACAACTGCAGGGCCTAAATGAACATTTCCATATAACTGTTTAACATTTCAGACATTTTCACTATTTGATGGATTGCCTGAGAAGATGTGGGGTAATGGACCCCGGAAAGAGTTTCATTGGCATTGTAAAAAATATTTAAAAATTCAATAAAAACCCTTGCCACATACCAATCCTTTAACGTCAGTGCTTGTGCTTATGGACGACCAAATTCGACCAGCTTCATGTTATAAAAACCTGTAATAGTTACATCATATGGCAAACAATTTTGTATCATTAAGTAAGTAGAGTTCCATCTTACCGGCATATCGGTTTGGAATCATCGGGGGACGTAAACAGTTTAATGTACAGTGTCTAAGAATTCTTGGAATCTAGGATTAGAACTGTCAATCCAAGAAATGACATCTTTGATACTATCAACACGATCGCTTGCTTCAGACCAGCATGCACAACTAAATTTATGATATGACATACACACCGTTGATAGAAGAAATAACATCCATTTTGCGTGATATTTCTTTCAACAAACAACGCAATAGAGCTAGTGTTTGCAGATACATTATCTAATGTAATAGAAAAGATGTGATTTGTTATTTCATATGTTTCAAAAACAGAAAGAATGACATTAAAAATATGTTCAGCGGTATGTACAAAATCCATAGGACGAAAACCAAGATTTTTTTTTGTTATCCTTCATTCAGAATTTAAGTAGTGTCTAGTGACACATAAATAGTCATGTTTGGAACATGTGTTCCAAATATCAGAGGTTAATGCAACAAAGACACTTAGATGTTGTAATTCAGCACTCAACTCATCTCTTTTGGTTTCAAACAATCTTATCAAATCATTTCTAGTGGTGGTTCTAGAAATATTTTCAAATTAGGAGTTTAATACAGATGTGACAAATTCTTGGAAAAAAAACATTGTCAGCAAAATTGATCGGTTGATCAGTTTGTGCAATGAATCATGCCAAGCAATCTTTAACGTGCGCGGGGTCGTACCGTATCATCGTAACGGACTCGTCTGGGTGCCGTTGTAGTTGTGTTTGGGTTCTAGTATCTACCTTTCCATGTGCAGGTATGCATTTCTCCATTTGCCTTCTCAAATTACCGATTCCATTTCTACTATTAGAATAGTCCTTTGAACAAAACTTACATTTAGCTCTGGGGTCCATCGTCCCATCTTGGAGTGTCATTTGTACTGTGTCAAAACACTGCCAAACATTAGATGTAAATTTTTTAGGATGTGATGTTTGTTTAGCGACGGAACTGGAAGGTCCCGCTTAGGTTTCCATTGGTGCTGAAAGATCAAGATCATCTTTCATAATGTTCAAACCGTCCGGGAAAAAAGGCTCTGCTGGGTAGGATCCATTTCCTAAAATACAAATATGAACTCATTAGTCATTAATGGTCAAATTACTACAAATTAAATTGTTTAATTTAGTAACAAAATAAATTTAAATAACTACAACATTTAAAATTCATGACTTTACTAACAAAATATATTCAAATAAACTACTAAACTTATAAATCATAAATTTACTAACAAAATATATTCAAATAAACTACTAAACTCAAAATCATAAATTTACTATCCAATTATATTCAAATAAACTACTAAACATATAAATCATTATTTACTAACAAAATATATTCAAATTAACTACGAAACTTATAAATAATAATTTACTAACAAAATATATTTAAATTAACTACTAAACTTATAAATCATAAATTTACTAATTAAAAATATTTAAATTAATTACTACACATAAATGCTTAATTTACTAACAGAATATATTCAAATAAACTACTAAACTTATAAATCGTAAATTTACTAATAAAATATATTCAAATAAACTACTAAACTTATAAATCATAATTTACTAACAAAATATATTTAAATTAACTACTACACTTAAAAATCATAAATTTACTAATAAAATATATTCAAATGAACTACTAAACTTATAAGTCATAAATTTACAAACAAAATATATTCAAATAAACTACTTAAATTATAAATCATAATTTACTAACAAAAATTTATTCGAATAAACTACTAAACTTATAAACCATAATTTACTAACAAAATATATTTAAATTAACTACTACACATATAATGCTTAATTTACTACACAATATATATAAATCCACTACTACGCAAGTACACATAATAATGATTAATAATATAATACTAAAAAATTAAAATTAATGTACTAACTAAACAAAAATATTAAAAATATTAACTAAAGTGTTTACATAACATTATAAATTTACTAACATAAAGAAATAATAAAATTTAAAGACAAATGTACCTTAAAATTTTTATGTGTTGGTGGAAAATGAAGAGAATAATAGATAGATAGATAATAGAAAATTATTATAATAGTAATATAGAATGTGTAGAGAGAGTAAAAATCATATTGAATGAAAATGTGTAGAGATTTGGGAAATGGAGAAAGACTGAGAGAATGAGAGAATGAGAGAATGAGAGAATGAGAGAATGAGAGAGTGATTGAAAAATGGAATGGATGGAGATATTTATAGAAAAATTGGAATTGTGGGTCAAAATATAAATTATAAGAGTTTAGGGTTTTTTTTTATAATTTGGTTTCCACAAACGGCTGAATTTTTGAAAATTCAACCGTTGGTGAATGGTGATTAGTTGGAAAAAAATGGACGAAACAGTTGGATCGAGGAGCAGACCGGCGTGTTGGCCCTCCGTGTTGTCCGCTCGGCTAAGCATGACGTGTTACCCGCAGGACCAGCACCCCCTAGTCTGGCACACAACATGCCTTCATACCGGGCTTAGGCCAGCACGCCGCTTACGCAAACCGGACCTGGTCCGGTCCATGAATTTTGACAGGCCAGACAGACCGGCCCAACTTGGATGCGTTCAATGCATTCCCGTGGGGTCACATGTGTACAAATACTCTATATCTGGATATAAAAAGGTATTTCATTCTCGTATGAAGAGATATAACCTTTTTGGATTTGTCTACGCGCTATTGGTGAGCCTTTCAAACTTAAATATTACACAAATTTATTTATTGATTTTTTATGTTTTCCAACTAACCAGTTAAATTTTTATCGGATATGTTGAATGCGTACATGAACTTTAGGAAGTACACAATGACAATGTATAGCATACTACATCTTGGTAATATTTTCGTAGATTTGTCATACACTACATCTTAATTATAATGTGTATTCTTTTTCATTGATACATACGCTATGTGGATCTTGAATTTGGTCAGAGTCTCTTTGTTCCATCGATTCCAAACCAACCATGTGGATTTGGAAGACATGATATGTATTTATACATTACCGCACTGTTTTTTTTTTACAGTGTACACTCGTTTGGCATTTGTTGTTGGTTCCTTATGTCAGCACATGTATGCATATTTGCAAATCCTAAGGAAGCGCCAATGTGATTCCCCTCAGGTGCATAGTTAAAGTGTAAACGTTCTTGATTCCCAATTCTATGTAAGTAATTTGTTGTTCAGGAGACGTCTACTTGGACCGTTTGAATGATGAATAAATTTTGATGTTTGTATGTTTAATTATTGAACAGACATATATGCACATCTATTGGTAGAAGAATTTTCCTCATGAAGTCATTAACGAACCCTCAAAGAGTTGGCCCATGTTGATGTATGAGGGGCTTGATGATGATCTTATATGGGCCTGTGGAGATCAACTGGTTGGATGTTGGTCATGGCACGAGGTTGATACGATGAGTGTATTGGGAATTAAATCAGAAATTGGATTTCATATATAAACGTGTCTTAACCAACATTTGTTCTTGGACACAGCTAGAGGAGGGAACCTCCTCAATGCGTGTGGGGCAAGGGATGTCGTGTCGGCACGAGCAGTTGGTGTAATTATATTACGTTTTTATAATAATTATATATTGTTGGACAATATATTTTATATTCCTAGATTTACACAGAATTTGATTTCCGTTTCTAAGTTGTTAGAACAAAAATATTATGTTTCTTTTAATAATAAGTCTGTTATTATTGGAAAGAATGGTCTGAATATTTATTTAGGAATTAATGAAAACAAATTGTATATGTTAAGATCGTTAATACTTACTACACTACTCAACACCGAAATGTTTAAGGTTGAAAAACCAAAAACTAAACGACATAAGATTTCTCCAGATAATGACACGTATCTCTAGCATATAAGGCTTGGTCATATCAACCTTGACCGGATAGTAAGACTAGTAAAAAGTGGACCTTTAAGTGAGTTAAAGGTTGGCACCTTACCTGTCTGCGAATTTTGTCTGAAAGGTAAGATGACTAAGAGACATTTTACAAGAAAGTGGCTTAGAGCTAAAGAACCGCTAAAGCTTATACATACAAACATCCACGAACTGATGAATGTTAAAGCTAAGGGTGGTTATGAATATTATGTCACCTTTATAGATGACTACTCAAGATACAGATACATCTACCTAATGCAACGGAGGTTGAAAACATTTGAAAAGTTCAAAGAGTTTCGAGCTGAAGTTGAGAATCAATTAGGTAGGGCTATCAAGTCACTACGATCAGATCGTGGATGTGAGTACTTTGACCAAGAGTTTGAAGACTTCATGGTCGAGCATGGGATAGTTTCTCAACTCATAACTCCTGGTACACCTTAGTAAAATGGTGTAACGGAGAGGAGAAATAGAACCGTGATGGAAATGGTGAGATCTATGATTAGTTTCTCATCGTTACCAAATTCCTTCTAGGGATATGCATTACAAAAAGAGGCATACATTTTGAATGTAGTGCCATCCAAATCTATTCCTAAGACTCCTCTAGAGTTGTGGAATAGTCTTAAAGCTAGTTTGCGACATTTTCGCATATGGGGGTTTCCAGCACATGTGCTGAAGAACAGAAGTGGAAAGCTAGACTCCAAGTATGTGGTCTGTCTGTTTGTAGGATACTCCAAGGAGACCAGAGGTGGACACTTCTATAGTCCTGAAGATAACAAAGTATTTGTATAGACAAATACAACGTTTCATGAGGACAATTATATTAGTGACCATAAACCTCGTTTTAAGATTATATTAAATGAGTTAGAGCCTGGTGAGACTAGTGCTTTGTCGATAAGAGTTGTTGATCTACAAACATCTGAGAGTCAGATGGTTCCTGATAAGGATACACTACTACCTAGATGTAGTGAGAGGGTTGTGAGACAACCTGAACGCTATTTAAGTATAGGTAAGGGACACGGTGTTGTCTCTGCTGACAGTTTGAATGATCTATTGACATTTACGAATGTAATGGAGGATCTTATTAAAGAGGAATGGCTTAAAGCCATGAATCTCGAGATGGAGTCCATGTACTCTAACTCAGTCTAGGATCTTGTAGACTTACTGGATGGGGTAAAACCCATAAGGTGTAAGTGGATCTATAAGAGAAAGCGAGAAGTAGGCGGGAAGGTAAAAATCTTCAAAGCAAGGCTAGTGGCCAAAGGTTATACCTAGAAAGAGGGGGTCGCTTATGAAGAGATCTTCTCACCAGTAGACATGTTTAAGTCTATTAGGATTCTCTTATCCATTGCTGCCTATTTCGATTATGAAATTTGGCAGATGGACATCAAGACTGCATTCTTGAATGGCAATCTTGACGAGAGCATCTATATGATGCAACCAGAGGGATTCGTGTCTCCAGATCAAGGGCAAAAAGTTTGTAAGTTGCAAAGGTCCATCTATGGACTTAAGCAAGCATCTAGATCTTGGAACATTAGGTTTGATGAAGTGATCAAAACTATGGTTTTGAGCAGAACGGTCAATGAGCCTTGTGTCTACAAGCGCATCATTGACAAGAAAGTAGTTTTCTTGGTACAATATGTAGATAATATCCTACTCATTGGGAATAATGTTAGAGTGTTGTCTGATGTAAAGGGCTAGCTGGCTAGCCAATTCCAAATGTAAGATTTGGGAGAGGCGAGTTATATTCTAGGGATCCAACTTATAAGTGAACGTAAGAACAAACTCATAGCACTGTCTCAAGCATCGTATATCAACAAGATTCTTGTGCGATTTTCAATGCAGAACTCCAAGAAAGGTAATTTACCTTCTAGACATGGAGTTCACTTGTCTAAGGAACAGTGTTCTAATACACCTCAAGAAGTTGAGGATATGAGACGTGTACCCTATGCATCGACAGTAGGTAGTCTCATGTATGTTATGTTATGCACGAGACCGTACATCTGCTATGCAGTGGGAGTAGTCAGCAGATACCACTCCAACCTAGGATTGGATCATTAGGTTGCTGTCAAGACTATTATCAAGTATCTTCGGAGAACAAGAAATTTTATGCTAGTGTATTTCAGATAGGATTTGATCCCGTTAGGATACATAGATTATGATTTTCAGTCAGATATGGATTCTAGAAAATCCATGTCTGGATCATTATTCACCCTGGGTTGTAGAGCCATTGTGTGGAGAAGTATCTAGCAATCTTGTATTGCTGACTCCACCATGGCAGCCGAATATGTAGCCGCTTGTGAAACTGCTAAAGAGACTGTTTGGCTTCGTAAATTCTTGAGTGATCTGGAAGTTGTTCCAGATCTGGATAAGCTCATCACACTTTATTATGATAATAGTGATATTGTGGCTAATTCCAAAGAACTAAGAAGCCACAAGAGAGGGAAGCATATAGAGGGAAAGTATCATCTCATTAGAGAGATAGTGCAGAGAGGAGATGTGATTGTCACCAAGATAGCCTTACAAGACAAGCATACTGATCCATTTATGAAGACCTTACCAACTAAAGTGTTTTTAGGTCACCTAGATGGTCTAGGGTTACGAGACATGCCACACATGCTTTAGTGCAAGTGGGAGATGGTTAGGTTTATGCCCTAATGATGTAATTTGTAAATGGATTTATGAAATAAATAAAAGAAAAGGTTCAATTCATTCTTGTTGTGTTGTTTATTTTATAACCTGTGCATATATTTAACATCCAAGATTGCATGATGTAATCTCGAACTGTGTATATGAGTGTCATATACGGATGGATACAGTAAGAGACGAGCAATCTAAAGAGTCCATAGATAACAAATAAAGTTGGGTACTTTATTTGTGGTTAATCTATAGCTGCGGTCCATTCCGTAATGTACGGTGATTCTATCCTGAATCATTCGTATGAGATATGGGAATAGAGACACCTTGTATGATGTGATCATATAGGACTGAGCTATGATCTATATGAAACTATCACCAATATCTGTTTACCGATGAGATTCATATACATCAACTAATGATGGCAATATATGGGTGATCTTAATCCTGAGTGTCTTATCGACTCCTTCAGGTTAGATCGTGATCTTTGATATACCATGGGTGAGGTCGGATGCAGTTCCTGATCAATATACTCCGTATGTTGGGATTACGGTTTGGCTTGTGGTTAGGAAGGTTTGTACACAATAGTGGAATCCACTGCTTATTGTGACAAGTAGATGGTAGTTCCCTTAAGGGTTGATTCGGGGCTTGGACAATATGATCGCTCTCTTAATTCCGTGAGAAAATAGGATTTATTGTTTATTAGAGAATCAACGGTACTTAAAGGATATATGTAATTAGAGGGGTATAACAGACATATGACCCTGCTCTAATTATGAACTACTGTGGAGGATCACATCATGTGTAATAGCTATATCGATGGACACCGAGTTGTATCGGTCCGTGTAAAAGCTTCTACAGTTGAGAGAGTGCAAATTCGGGTTTTTAGTGGAATAACACCGAAGTTAATAATCATAAAATATTAATTAAAGAGTTTAATTAATTATTTCTGAGGATTATTGGAGCTCAAAATACCGTGGGTCCATTAAGTCCCTTGCTAGCCCGATTGATTTAGGTAACAAAGGTCACAGTTAATTAATTGGATTGTCCAATTAATTATTAATTGTGTTACGAAAGTGACACGTGTTTATTTGAGAATTAATTAAATTATGAGATTATTTAATTAATAAATATTATTGATTATGTAAATTAAATAATCAGATTATTTAATTGTTTAATTAATCATTAGTTGGAGGATGTTGATTGATATTTAATTTGAATAAAGATAAAATAATTTGATTATTTTATTTTTATTAAATTAGATATTTGATTTTGAATTTAAAGAGTTTGAATTCAAAACAAATTGATTAATATCTTTAAAGATATGAGATATCTTAAAAGATTTAAATCGATTAGTTATATATTTATATATATATATATATATATATATGTTTTAAATATTTAAAAGATAAAATCAATGCACATATTTAAGTGTTTGTATAGGATACAAACAAAGGGTGTGCGTTGAAAACAATATCAGTTGAATCAAACTAAAGAGAGAAAGATCAAGTAAAAAACAAACACAATTTTTTTTTTTGGTTTTTTACATATGCAGTCAGTCGTGCACTGATGAAACAAAGAGAAAAATAATATATATATTTTAAACTCTTAGAATTGTTCTAGTTGTTTTTCTATAGAAGAAAGAGTTTATTCAATTTTCTCTACATCCTCCATTCAAGTTCCTAAGACTGTGACACGCCCACTCTCAGTTACCAATCCTGGGAGATAGCGAGGAAGATTGAGTGGTTCAGACAAGAGTATATCGTATAGTGAATGAGCCTCCAAACGTTGGTAAGATTTTCTTCTTCTGATTATATTGATTACAATTTCCTATGTATACATATTGTATGTATGAGTTCCAAAAATAATTGCAATCCCAAGTTCACTTGTCCCTGATCGTTTACGATCTGTATTAAAAATTTTAAAACCTTACTTCCTCTGCGTGACCGGTGAACGGGGTTCTTACAAATTGATCTCATTAAACAGACAATCTACCTCTTCAATCCATTTAGGCAACATGTTCCATTCTAATTTAGGATCCAACATGTTGCATGCTTACAATGGTTTTTGTTAACCGAATAGTCACTAGGATGGAAAATTCTGATCAACACCGCCCTTAAACCACAACCTGGTAGGCTATGGTGGGATAGGTACCTCGTGTCGTGATTAAAACAAAGTGAAAGTAATAAAAGAGAGATTAACAAGGTGTATGGTGTATAATGAAAATGACTATTTTATTAAGTATCGAATTCATTGATACAACAATGAGGACTCTCTTTTCTGTCTTTCTTTCATACACAAATGGCGTTGACGAACTAGTTCTAGTCGATAATTGGATATAACTCTCTATATTAAAATGGCGAAAAACTCTCTCTATGCAGCGAATACTCTTGACTTTTTACTCTCTTCTTTGAGATTCAGTCCCCATTTTTTTTACTCATTTGACTCTGCCTTTCTTCGAATTCGGTTTTGTATTTATATTCTCCGATCCTCTCAGTCAAATCCCCACAATTTAGGCCAATTGATTTGCAGTTATCAGAATTGATTGGCATTGATGGAAGCTATCAATTAACACTGGAATTGCTCCCCCTGCTTGCGTAATATTTTTGAATTCTAATTAGTTGACTTATTTAGTCTCATTTGTGGCGGGGTCAACCCTTTTTTCCCATGTTGCTGGAGGACAACGCTTACTCTATACCTTTAAGGCGCGGTATCCTGGTGTGCCAGTCTGTACTTTCTACTATGGCATTTGTTCTTGCATGATGGTACTTTCTTGGAACCATTCTTCTTGCTTTAGAGGATGGGACTCATACCCCAGTCTGATCAAGGTTTTATACCGTGGTACTTAGGTACCATGTAGGCATCGTGATACCCAGGTACCAGGTATCGTGGTACCGGATCTGCTTGGTATCATATGACAAGTGCGGTATGGTACCAATTCTTCTCAGATTGTGGTGCAGACTTTTCATGGTACCTAGGATTTGGTCCCGATCCATGTTCTACCAGGTAGGAGGAAAATTCTTCTTTGGTCATTCGTCAAAAAAGGTTGTTAACAGTTTTTACCATCGATGTTGTCACATGTTGGATTTTACGAGAAAAGACGGTAGGAGAGGAAGACCCCTAAGTTGGTGGTGAAGCCAATACATAAGTTTATAGTGCCAATCTCGTGTGCCTAACAAACAAAAGAGTAAGTGTTTATATCGAATTATTTTCACAAGGATGAGCATTTTGTTAACAGAGTATCCACATTTGTTGTTGCATTTTAAATTACAGGGGTAACTATGGTACCCATACACTCTTCTTGATTGAGTACACATTGTTAAAGAAGAAGTTTGACTGGATGGATGACGATATGTCCAAATGACGTCGAAAGATGGCCGTTGAAGATTTTTGTAACTTCACGGCTTGTTGAAATACTATTTTTTTACGATGGTTTTGTAAATATTTTTAAAAATGATTATTTCAATTTAGTGTTTTTTATAATTATTTTTTAAATTAGTGACTGTAATTATAAATATTTCCTATTATTGCCAGATTTGGATGAAGCAATGCAAATCTAGAACAAAAAATCCAAGTATTAAAACATTATTTGGGTTGTTCCACTAAGTCTCGAAAATCATTAGAAGCCTTTCTGAGACTTATGAAAGTCTCGAAAAGAAATATGAACCTTTTTTAGACTTTTCAAAAGTCCCGGAAAGGCTCTCATTGATTTCCAAGACTTACTGGAACAATCCCAAACTCTATGTCTTGAATTCCAATGGAATCAGGGGTTGTTCTAGTAAGTCTCAGAAAGAAATGAGAGCCTTTTCGAGACTTTTCGCAAGTCTCAAGCTCCTACTGATTTTCGAGACTTACTGAAATAATCTCAGACTCTCTTTCTTGAATTCCAGTGGAATCTGGGGCTGTTCCAATACGTCTCGAAAATCAATAAGGGCATTTCCAAGACTTTTCATAAGTCTCAGAAAGGCTTCCATTGATATCTGGGACTTACTAAAACAATCTAAGACTCTTTGTCTTGAATTCCAGTGAAATCTGGGGTTGTTCCAATAAGTCTCAAAAATCAATGAGAGACTTTTCATAAGTCTCAGAAAGGCCACCATTGATTTCTAAGACTTATTGGGACAACCACGGACTCTCTGTTTTCATTTCTAGTAGGAATCTGTTGAAATGAACAACCGGGTTTCTAAACAAAATTGTCAAAACAAAGTACATACATGCATTAATTTAGTCTTCATGAAATAATATATCAATTCCTAAGTACATGTACAAATAAAGTTACAGCGTCTTTAAAAACAACGGAAAACACGAGTACAAATAAGTTACAACCATTAAAGTCTTCATTCATTCTGGATTTATAGGTCCTTGGATTTGTCTCTTTGTTTGGGCATGTTTGCTTATTGTGCCCGACTTGGTGGCACACGCTACACTTGCGACGATATTGGTAAGGGACAAGTTGGCTACTACTGTCTAGAAGTGCAAGGGGGTTACTACACTGCCTACAATTGTGTCCATTTTGTCCACATCTAGTACATTTCTGTGTGGATGTCCTTTCTGATATGGAGGAAAATTGATTCTCTTATGAGCGACCGACTTGGTTGCTCTTTTTAGATTTAGGAGGTTATACCACACATTGTCTTATACCACACATTGTCTTATACCGTTAGGCAATACCCAAGTATTAAGATGCCCTACCGGTATGATAGGCACTGAATATGCGTGCACAAGCATTTCCCTCTTGTAGTAGTCCATACGTAGGGAAGTGTAATCCAAGTTTCGCTCCCTGAAATAATGGATTGAAACATGTTAAATGTTTCATAATAAAATATCATAAACTTAAAATAATTCACAGAATCCAACTTACCTAGCTACTGCAAATGCATGAGAACATGGTAGATAATCCATTTGAAATTTCTTACATGTGCAAGTGTTTTCCTACAAGTTAACTTTCCACTAATTCCCATTCAATTTAATCAAGAATATGTTCCAATCAACATGAGTTATGGTCATATAACTATATTTTGTAATACGTTTCGAGATGACCAAGTGTGCAACATCAATTACTTGTTGACACATAGACTGTGCAGCTCGATGACAGTCGTAATACCAATGTTGCAACATAATCCTGATGAACTCAGTCAAAGAGTCATCATTGGAAGTTTCCATATGAATCTTAAGCATGAGTTTAGGCACTCAACAACATTGGTTGTTATCAACCTAAACCTTCTTTAGGGACAATGGAGACGAGACCAATTTTCTAGATTAGCATTGACAACATAATCGAACGCATTGTTTTGCAGGTTACGTAACTTCTCCATGTGCCTGTTATATTTTAATTCACGGTATGATTTCATTGTTACAACTATTATGCCTGATATATCCATTCCATGGAAACATGTGTTTATACTTTCAGAAAAATGCCAACAACATATAGTATAGGTTGCATATAGGAAGATGCTAGCTATCCTGACTTTTAAGCTTGCATATCGATCGGAAATGAAAACCAAAATTTCAATATGACTGAAGGCAACCTTTAAGCAATCCAAAAACCATTCCCAAGAATCGTTACTTTCTGAATTCTTGTAACTAAAAGATAATTGATATGCTTGTTCATTGCCATCTTGTGTCATTACCACAAACATTGTACCCGTACATCTCCCTTTTAGATGGGTACCGACAACAGCAATTACAAGATGCATACATTGTTAGAAACCTTTAATTAAAGCCTCTAATAACATGAAGAAGTATAAAAATTTATTGTCATCCATGAACCGTAACTCTGTGATTATGCCAGGATTTTGTTGTTTTAGAACATAACCAAATGATGGCAGTAGTTAGAATGTTTCTTCATGTGATCCATAGGTCAATGCCAATGAATAATGCAAGGCTTGATGAGCCTTACTGTACATAATCTGAATGCAATACACCATTTTCATATTCATAATTATGTCTTTAGGTCGCATTAGATGACCATCATGTTGTTGGAGTCTAGGGGCAACTACTTCACCAATTATAGCCGCACTAGCCTGTTTGTGGCACCAGTGGACCTCCTCCAAGGGAGAACTGTGCTCACTTACAAAACTTCTTACTTGAAAGTATGTCCATTCATTTTTCCTCACCGTTCATAATTTCCAATTACATTTGTCAATCATGCACACCAAATGTATAACCGATTTATTATACCTTTTCAGCTTCTGTTCAAAGTTCTCCCTCATTGCATGAAGACCTACTAACCTCTTTAAATCCCCTTTTCTTGGAAAAAATTGAACTTTGTAAATCATGGTCTTAGGTTCACGTGATCCAATGGTGTTGTTCACTTCACTAAACGAATACACTTCGGATCTGGGAATAACCTAAGTTGTCAGATTATCGGAAGCTGAGAGATTAAGATTTTCCAAGACATCGGATGTCCTCGACATATCCGGTGCACTACAACTGGGACGGTCACCTTGTACACGCATTCCTTCAGGTTGATGTTGTATAGGTTCTTCAACAACGTTTTCACGGTCACCTGCATGATCATTATTCGGCTCTATATTCGCCTCAAATTAACGCCCAAAGTAATCGTCAAATTGAGGTTTAACATCACATGCAAGGTTAACTATTGCAATCGGGGCACTATAAATATTTTCTAAACCTTGGGGATTTCCATCATTATACGTCGCACTTTGTTGTGTGAATGTTTGGTTACTATAGCTAACAGATGCATAATATTGGGGATTTCCATGAAAAAAGATGTCATCACCCATCACATCTCCACATCTCCACATCTCCTTTCAATTAGGCTAACACATACTTGATGAATCACCCTATCTTCACCTAGCATAAACTAAACACCATCGTCATTTCTTATAAATGTGCGACCTGCAGTGCCATGAACAATTGATATTGACTGTAGATCAATATTGTATTTGTTTGAATCATATATCACAATGGACGGCACGAGTGCCAACTACTCTTCAAAAGTCATATTTTTTTACACATATATTCCCTGATTATCAGAGCCAACAACGCTCTGGCTTTTGTTTGGTAGTTGCTCTCATCGACCGTTGTAGGATATAACTATTCTAGCCGGATCAATTTTCTTGAACAAAAATATAATAACAAAATAAAGTTGGTATCATAAAACATATTACCAGCCTGAATTATGATAAAAATAATTAAAAAAGTTGATATCATGCAATAAGTCTCGGAGAATGGTTAATAAGTCTCGGTATACAGTTTATAAGTCTCGAAAAATTAAACAAAAGTCTCAGAGATTAAACAAAAGTCTTAGAAACTCAATTACAAAGTCTCGGACCAAAAAAACAAAAGTGTCGGAAAAATAAAACAAAAGTCTTGGAAACTTAATTAAAAAGTCTCGGAAAAATAAAACAGAAGTCTCGAAAAATCAATTACAAAGTCTCGGAAACTCAATTAAAAAGTCTCGAAAACATAAAACAAAAGTCTAGGAAAATCAATTACAAAGTCTCAGAAACTCAATTAAAATGTATCAGAAAAATAAAACATAAGTGTCGGAAATTATGTATTAAGTCTTGGATTCTATACAAACAATAAAAGTCTCGAAAATATAAATCAAAAGTCTCGGAAAACAATATCAAAAGTCTTAGACCCTTCTAATAAGTCTCGGAAATGAGTAAATAATTCTCAAAAATAGAAAAAAAAAAGGGCCCATGAACACTCCAATGAAGTTTTTCATACTGTGCAACTTAACCTAACTATCTCAACAACTTTAACGGTGGAAGATTCAAAACCAAGACAACACAAAAAATGAGATTACCTTAGCTTGATTTATACACAAATGAAGAGGAGAAAAAGATGGACTTTCAGTTTGTACTCAAAGATCACGAATTGGAGAAGGAGATGAACTTTGAACGAGTTTGAGAAGGAGATGAACTTCGAACGAGTTGGAGATGAAAACGGGCTTCGATTTCAATTTACAGAGCTTCTAAAGTCAGAGAAAAAAGTATATTTCAAACAAAATGAAAATAAGAGAAAAGTTAAAGTAAAAAAAATAATAATAATAATATGTAAAGTAAATGTACTTTTGAAAGTCACTTACTTAGTGTATTTAAAACTTAAGCTATTAATGTGATGATAATATTAGAACACTAACTTAAAAAAGTGACCAAACCCTCTATTTTCATGACAAAGTATACATATAATGATTTTTTCGAGACAATGAATCAATACCTGACGAAATCAATAACTACAAGGTCTGAAATGCACCTCTTTTTGAAAAATTATTTTTAAATAATGTAATAACAATGGTGTAAACAAATCACTATTTTAGAGCATATCCAATGTTGTACTAAATTTGTATATCAATACTAAAATTTAACATTGAGTGCAAAAATCTTTCTCTAATGCAATGCCAAATACCATACCAAATTTAACATATGCTAAAATTTGTGCTAAATTTGGCACACAGTATAGCATATGTTAAATTTGACACAACAATAAATATCATTTTTTAAATTAAAAAAATGTCATTATTTATATTTTTTAAATATTTTAAATTATTTAAATTTAATACGCATTAATGTTGTTTCAATCCAATTTATTTCATCAGTAAATTTTTTTAAGAAATCCAATGGTTATCCATTAATGCATTAATGATATTAATTAACTTTTATAAGTTTAATGAATAAAATATTATATTTAAGTTTAAATTTTAGCATTATGCAGCCCCATTGGAGCACAATGCTAATTTGTTATGCCAAATCTAGTATTTGACTCTTTTTTGTACTAAATTTGACATTGTGAATAACATCAACATTGGATATGGTCTTATAATTAAAAAAATCTTTAATTACTGTAGTTCAAAAGCCAGTTGCTATTTAATAATATAAAGTTGGAATGTGTGGGTTTGTTAATATATATGTTAAGGCAAGTGTATTAAGTTTATTTTAACAGTAGGAAATAATTTATCTTTTAAGACATATATAGTAAGAAGAATACATACGGATTTTTTACAAATAAGAAATAGTAATAAGAAATAACAAAAAATCATATTTCTAATATATTTATAAAAAAAACACTTTAAGAAGACTTATTATACTTTTCCAAATATTTCAGGTAAAAAAGGCTCAGCCAAGACAGCCACTGTTAGTTGTACTTGTTAAATGTCAAGTCACTAGTAAAACAACAAAGTGAAAGCAAATTCCATTATTGATTGAGTTGTTACTTGTTACACATCTCTCTCCGTATTCATTAAAAAGCAAATGTAGAACTATGAGTACCTAAACAAGATAAAACTAATGTAACTACAAGATAAAACTAGTCAAGCTTGGTTTCGATAGATCTTGACTCAATTGTGTTGATATATCCGACTGATAAACAAACAAGTGCGAGAACATTATCAATAATTGATTCCGATCAATCCTAAAACCCTAACGGTGACACAATCATGTTCGTATTCTAATCTTAAAAATATAGGTATAGTAATAACTAATTGAGTTGTTGATTCATACTAAATTTAGAAGAAAGTCATAGGGAATTGTTTACCTTTCTTCAGATCGAAAAGAATGTATCACAGGTCGGATAGAGTCACCGGTATAGGAACTCTAACTCAATTCACAGTATATTTTATCTTACCCTCTGTTTTCTGTTTCTCACTATTGTATTATACGTAATACAATTTCCAGACTATCATCTTCACTTTTCTATATTAACTGCTAGCCTTTTATAAGCCAACTAGCATTTTATAAGCCAACAAGAGCAGTTGATTACTTGTAACTGCTACTGCAGTTATCTAGATATATTGGATTGGACTTCATGAGCCAATGCCAAGGAATTGGGCTTGGACCCATATTGGGTGTACCCATTTAAAACCAACATCTTCCACTCGCACAAGTGGGTCCAACATAACTCCATTAGAAACAACACAGTTATGATATCATCATAAAATTACAAAAGAGTATTCATACAAATAAATATACCGTGTGACCTATGAAAAATTAATATAAATAAGAGGAGCTTTGGAATCTCAATTGTAAATCCATTATTTATAAGAGATACAACATTGTTCATTTGTTGTGTCCTATACTTAATTTCTTAATTTTTTTATCAGTCCAAAAAGCATACTTAATCCTTCAAGAAGCTATGTTTGACTTTATCACACTTCAAACATAATCACACTTTTCATGTATTTACAATTGTATCTCCAAATACAATTGGCTAGCCGGTAAATACATAATTAAGATAAAAATTTATTAAATCTTCTCATTCCATCTTTGTCTTTTAGTCTCCAAAACAGCTGCTACCTTAGATATGTCCCATAGGCTGTATTATCATAACCATAGAAATAACATGCTAAAGGTGCTAACACTATTCTGTTACTTCAAGACAAAGTGAATAGTCATAAAGACATCATTTGAAGTTTTTAAATATAACTTCATGGAACTTACACAATGAGGAAGCAGGGATTCATTCTCTCATTTTCCACATTGGACACAAATAGCATACGTGGTATGAAACACGTGTTACAGGGATCTTCATTCTAAATATGAATGGCTATGTCTTTTCTTAAATCACTGTACAGATTCAAGTTTAGTCACACACCCTGCGACTAACTTGAGTTCTTAAAAAGCTTGCCACCTTTTAGCGTCATATTAAGATCTCACATCTGGTTTAATCAGGCATCAATGATAATGGGGTCTATCATGATCGGTTCTAAGATATTTATATGTATATTTGTTAAGAACCTCATCTTGATATAGTCAAGGCGACATTTTCATATATATTTATATAAGCTCCTTCAAGAATATATTTCTCATATATCCTTTAATATATATGTGTCTCATCTCAGCTAGTTTCTCTAAACAACTAAGGCGACCGCACGTGTAAGAATGCTGGTCTCTTCCTGATGACATAATTATATGTGAAATATAACATGCTAGTACAATTTCAAACAGAAATCAATTTTATTTATAACTATAATAACATCGTTTAGTACAATGACTCAATCTATCATTATAATCTACGCAATCTTAATGACTTGGCATGTGACTCATAAACATCTCTAGTCAAAACTTTAGTGAGAGGATCAGCTACCATCTCATGGGTTGAAATGTATTGAATCATTACTTCTTTCTTTAACACGTTGTCTCTGATAAAATTATATTTTGTCTCTGTGTTTGGATTTACTGTGATACTTGGAGTCTTTAGTATAAGCAATTGTTGCTTGACTATCACAGTAAATGGTTACTGGCTTCCCTTTGTCCTTAGAGACATTCAAATCTTTTATAAATCTTTTGAGCCAGACAGCTTCCTATACTGTTGCCGAACAAGCCACAAATTCGGCCTCCATAGTTGACAGAGCAATACATGTCTGTTTCTTGCTACTCCAAGAGATAGCACCATCACTGAGTAGGAAAGCATATCCTGATGTTGTTTTTCGCTCATCCAGATCACCTCCCCAATCGGCATCTGTATATCCAATGAGACGTAAATCTCCACCTTGATAACAAAGGGAGAAATCAGCAATACCTTTAAGATATGTCAATATTTTTCTTCACGGTGACCCAATGTTTCTTTCCAGGATTGGATTGATATCTACTTACGAAACCAACCGCATAGCAGATATCAGGTATTGTACACATCATAGCATACATGAGACTGTCGATAGCACTGGAATAAGGAACATTTTTTATTTTTTCAATTTCTTGAGGAGTTTTAGGACACATGTCGAGACTAAGAGTTTGTCCCTTTGATATAGGTGTATCCATAGTCTTACAATCATCCATGTTAAAACGTTTAAGAATTTTCCTTATATAAGGCTCTTGCGACATAGCAAGAAGTTTCTTCAAACGATCTCTTTTAATTTTGACTCTTAAAATATAGACAGCCTCACCCATATCTTTCATCTCAAATTTTGAAGATAACCATTTCTTAATGGTCAACACAAACTCTTCACAATTTCCAGACAACAATATATCGTCCACATATAAAGATAATATCACATACTTATCTTTATTTCATTTTATATACACACAATGGTCTTCTTCAGCCATTTTGAACCCATAAGACATAACAGCCTGATGAAACCGTAGGTACCATTGTCTGGATGATTGTTTCAAACCATATATTGACCTTTTGAGCTTACAAAATTTACGCTCCTAGCCTTTTGAAAAAAAAATTACAGGCTGTTCCATGTAAATTTCTTCATCCAGTTCTCCATTGAGAAACGCTATTTTTACATCCATTTGATGCAATTCTAGGTCCATATGTGCGACGATTGCCAAAATAAGGCGTATTGAAGCAAACCTAACCACTAGGGAAAAAGTTTCTTCATAGTCAATACCCTTTTATTGAGTATAACCTTTTGCGACTAAGCGCGCTTTATGTCTCTCTACTGTGCCATTCGCCTTTCTTTTGATACGAATAACCCATTTATTTACAATGGCTTTTCTTCCAGGCGGCAAGTCAACCAAGTCCCAGACATGGTTACTTTTCATCTAATCCATCTCCTCTTGCATAGCTTTTATCCATAATTCCTTATCAGGTGAGTTGAGAGCCTCATTAACATTTTTAGGCTCATCAGAATCATGTAAAGCAATCATAAATGCTTCCCTTTCAAACTCAAAACGATGACGAGGAACATTTCCACGATTGCTTCTATGAGTTGGTAAATCCAAAAATGTTGTCTCAACAACTTTATTACTCCCACTAGGATCAAAAGGTCCAGGTAGATCTGTATTTATTTTAAGTGGAGTATCCTCCCACTAGGGACAGAAGTCCCAAATAGATCCATATTAACTTCTAGTGGAGTATTTAGATTTGATTCCTCGTTTTGATTACCCAATTCGTAAAATCGGATATCTCTATCAACTTCACCTCTATTAGGAAATTCACTCTCTAAAAAATTCACATCTCGTGATTCTATCTTAGTCACACTTCCATCTGAGTTTTCACCTATGAGTACATATCCCTTTGAATGCTCAGAGTATCTAACAAAGATACATTTCTTTCCTCTTGCACCCAATTTTCCATATTTGTCAAATGGATCATGTACGTAACCCGCGCACCCTCAAGGTCGCAGATATGTTAAGTCAGGTTTTCTACCTGTCCATAATTCATAAGGTGTGGAAGTAACCGACTTTATGGGGACTCGATTAAGTACATATGTGGCAGTTAGCAAAGCATCTCCCCAATAGTGTACTGGTAGATTTGCTTGAGCCATCATAGACCTAACAATTTCAAGTAATGTTCTATTCCTCCTTTCCGCTACACTATTTTGTTGTGGAGTCCTAGGAATAGTTAACTATCTTTGAATACCTTTTCATCACACAATTCCTTGAATTGATCTTAAAAGTATTCTCGTCCCCTGTCAGTACGTAATGCTTTAACCCTTTTATCTAATTGATTCTCTACTAAGTCCAAGTATGATTTGAAACAATCCAATGCTTCAGACTTATGAGAAATCAAGTAGATATAACCAAAACGGGTAAAGTCATCTATGAATATAATAAAGTATGAGGCACCATGCCTTGCTTTTACACTCATTGGACCACAAATGTCAGAGTGAATTAATTGTAATAGATTTTCAGCTCTAGTTCCCTTTCCAAATGGCTTTTTAGTTGTTTTTCCAGCTAGACAATTTTCACAGATAGGTAACGGTATTTTATTAAATGAACCTAAGAGGCCCTCTCTAGCCAATCTGTTCATCCTATCTTGGTCAATATGACCTAGTCTAGCATGCCAAATGTTCACTTCAACATTGACATCATTAGCGAAAGTAATTAATGAAAAACAACCATTATCATAATTAAAACCGTCCAACTCGGTATTTAATACAATAAAACCATTCAACAAATATCCAGTACCAATACGAACATAATTATAAATAATATCCATACAACCACCATAAAAGTTAAGTTCGTAACCTAAACTTAAGAGGACAATAACTAAAACTAAATTTCGTCGAATCTCAGGAGCATATAAAACATCATGGAGATAAAGTATTTGACCACCATGCAACATTAATTTGCAAGTGCCAATACCCTTCACTTCAACTCTCGAGTTGTTCCCCACGTAAATCAATCTAGTCCCCTGACAGATCCGACGATATTCTACGAATGCTGTTCTGTCTCTAGTTACATAATCTGTGGCTCCTGAGTCTATAGTCCACAAAGGACGAGATTCAGTAAGTAAAACAGAACTAGAAACAAAAGCATAGTTATCAGTTATTAAGTTGGGTCGTACCTTTTTCGGCTCATTGCACTCACGAGCAAAATGACCCATTTTGCCATAATTGAAACACTTTAACTTGGATTTGTCCTTCTTAACACCAGTACTCTTGCCTCTTTTCTGATTTTCAGTCTTATTCTTGCTGAAATTCTGTTTAGATCCCTTCCCCTTTTGCTTTTGGAAGTTCCCTTTCTTTCTTTTACGCATGAAGCTCTTAGCATTGCGCTTGCTGGACTCAGCCATGTAAAGCTGACTGAAAGCCTTAGCTGCCTCTAGGCGCTCTTCTTCCAGTTCAACAAGACGTGACATATCATCAAAAGTCTTGATATTATCATTGTGGGTCATGTTAATCTTCATGTTTTCCCAGCTTTTAGGAAGAGACCGGATCACAAGTTGAATTTGTAGCTCATCAGTTAAAGTATGACCTGCAGACTTCAATTCACGTACCATGTTTGACATCTCTCTCAGGTGCTACCTCATATCATGATTCTGGCACTTCCTGTAGGTGTCAAACTTAATTGTAAGTCTCCTAAGTTTTGTGGTAGAAGTACCACCAAACTTGTCCTTTAATGCAATCCATATGTCTTGCGCAGTGTCATACTCTTCATATACATAAATGAGAGCATCAATCATGCTACTTAGCATCGTTATGCGAGCTAGACTGTTTTTCCTCTTCCAAGTCTGATATGTTTCCATATATCTCATGTGTTGGGCAGTGCTTCCATCTTGTGGTTCTACCATAGTGCTCGTAAGAGTTTCCAGAGCCTCTTGCTCTTCAAGGATTAGCTGAATTTTTCGGTGCCACATCTCATAGTTGTCACCGTTCAGTTTCTCTCCCTTGTTCAACTCAGCAACAATTGACTTAGATGCAAAAGCCATTTCCTGAAATTTTATGTAACACATAGTCTAATTAATAGTTATTCTAGCATGTTTTTCTAATAATTTCACACTTAACACAAATGTTATGTAGCAAACTTACACTAAAAAATATAAATAAGAGGAATATTAGGATAGGAATCGAAACTAGAATCAAAGCTCTTGATCATCATCCAAGTCCACAACATTCACTAATTTATATTTATTAGTGTCCTTGGCGCAAAATCAGTTCTAACATTGTCTCTTACAATTTAGAACACCCATATTGAATAAGCACAAATATATTAAAAATATGCACATTCATGTATACAAATATCCCATTTCATTAATTACAAAGAGTTTATACACATTAGGAGTATTTACAAATATATACTTCCCAAGAATTACATTATCAATCAGTAATTCTAAAACTCTCTGGGATTTCATACATGATTCACTCAAAGTGTGTATAGATACTTCGTTCATTCGTCTTTGGTAGATTGTAATGTTCATCTACCCAATACTTTCTAAAAACAGTATTTATATACCACCCAGCTTTAGAACTGTAACCTTTTTGAATTCTTAAACTAGAACCCACACTCAAAGCCACATGCTTTCTAAGATTTCTACGCACTCGATTGTCATCATAATCAAGTATCATTTCTAAATCTTCATTAAAAGTGGTAAGAACATCTGCTTCTAGCAGTGTAAGTATTACATTATTATCAGTCGTAATTCCTCTGGTAGAACCTTAAGTAGTGCATGAATTATGTATTTCCATTTAAGCTTTATTCCACCATCACTCCAAGGCCATTCAGAAACTATGAGATCCCAAAACCTTAACAACTATATTAGAATATCGAGATATTCAAGGATATAGGAATTTCAAAAAGTCTCTTGCTAAGTTCATAAACAAACTAGAAGATCATAAAATGGATTATAAAATTAAGTCTTAGAGCCCTAAAACTGAAACTTTGAGAGAGTCGTAAAGGGTAAAAATGACAGTAATTTATTGTCAAAAATTTTCTAACAATAAACTAATTAAAGTCATCGCATTTCATAAATATATTCATGGATTACAACATGAATCCGGAAAAAATTATTTACATACTTCCTCATTATATTAAGCATATAACAATGATAATGTAAATTAATATATGTAAATGATTTATAAAATAAAAATTTTCATGCTTCTATGAAAACATCTCAATGTCATCAAAAACCTGAATACATTCAACAATGCTCTGATACTGATGTTGATTCATACTAAATTTATAAGAAAGTCATAGGGAATTGTTTACCTTTCTTCGGATTGAAAAGAATGTATCACAAGTCGGATAGAGTCACCGGTATTGGAACTCTAACTCAATTCACAGTATATTTTATCTTACTCTCTATTTTCTGTTTCTTACTATTGTATTATACGTAATACAATTTCTAGACTATCATATTCACTTTTCTATATTAACTGCTAGCCTTTTTATAAGCCAACAAGAGCAGTTGATTACTTGTAACTGCTACTGCAGTT
The DNA here is from genome assembly GCA_032871835.1 of Dipteronia dyeriana. NCBI lineage: Eukaryota > Viridiplantae > Streptophyta > Magnoliopsida > Sapindales > Sapindaceae > Dipteronia > Dipteronia dyeriana. The sequence continues at coordinate 71,539,034 of CM065297.1, read as the reverse complement.
ATCTAGATATATTTGATTGGACTTCATGGGCCAATGCCATAGAATTGGCTTGGACCCATCTTGGGTGTACCCAATTAAAACCAACATGAGTAATAATGATTTGGATGGGTTGTGGCAGTCGGTAGACCCTAATTATCCTAAAAAATGAACAAGTACAAGAGCAATATTGAAGTTTCATCTCAGCCTATTTCGTAGACTTGGTGACACGATCATTTGTAGAGCAATACCGATTTCTTCGAGTTATGGTAAATTCTGATTTGGTTGGGTTTAGACCCCACTCGTAAAAACAAAATACGAAAATATATAAGGGCCCCGTCCTGTAAGCGTTTTTTCAGTTGCTGTTTTTCGAAAAAAAAAATTAAAATAATATTTTTGGTTTCAGTTTCGAATTTTGAAAACGCGTCTGATAGTATATACTGAAAGCTGTATTTTGAAAATGAAAACGGTAAAAACGAGTCTGGTAGGTTAACTGAAAATTATCAAAAATTGAAAAATCAATTTTGGCATTTTGTTTAATATTATTGCAACTATAAACAAACTGATTACATAATTAACCAATTTAATTTATGTATTGTAATTTTTAAATTAAACAAAAATAACACATCAAAAATTAATTTTAAAAAAACATATCAAAAAATGAATTAATCAAAATTAAACTCTTAAATTATAAATAAATAATTACAATATATATATATATATATTATATATAATAAAAATATAAATGTATATATTATATTAATATATACATATTATAGTAATATATAATATTATATTATATTTGTGTATATAATAATATATATAATTTTTGATAAAATCATAATATTATATATATTATAGAATATTAATATACTAATTATATAAATATTATAATGTATAATATTTTATATAATATTTTTATATAGTATATAATATTATAATTATTATATATATATTATAACGTATAATATTATAGAATATATTATATATATAATAATATATATTATTGCATGAATGTTTTTAGTTCTAGTTAGAAATAAATTATTCTGGAATATATATATATATATATATATATATATATATATATATATATATATATAAGAGGGGCACTTTGGTCATTTGAAAATCTTGTCCCGTATTGTCCTAACCATATTAAACGTATAACAGTACAATTAATAGCTTTAAAAAATATTTTTTTTTATATAAAAAAAGTGAAAAACAAAAACAAAAACAAAAACAAAAAACAAGTATTTTGTGTTTTTCAAATCTTTCACTTTTAACACTGATTTTGATTTTTTTTTTCGAAAATAAAATGAAAAAAAGGTTAACTAACGCGTTTTCAAAATCGTTTTTAAAAAATAAAAATGAAAACGGACTGAAAAACAGCTGTAGGATGGGACCTAACTGTTTTCGAATTCGACATGTACTTCAAACCACGTACACCTAATACAATGAGTTAAATTATATATATATATATATATATATATATATATATATATATATATATATATATATAAAAGGTGTTGAAGTAAACATGGCCACGGTTCCGACAGGTTCCGGTCCGGTTTTGGAAAGAGCCGGAACCGGAACCGGAACCGGAACCAGAACCGCGGTTTCGGTTCCGGTTAAGGTCCGGTTCCACCGGTTCGGTTCCTCTTTTTTTTTCCTTATTATACATTTATACTCATGTAAAAAAAAAAACGAAAACATAAGACATGTAATAATGTGAAATTGTAAATGAATTTTATTGTGTAAGGCCATAAGCCGAAATTAAAATTAAAAAAATAATAGTAAATACATAAATTGAAATAAATGTATAAAACTAAAAATGAAAAAAATTGGTCTTGCACTTAATTTGTACCAAAATTAAGTTGCCTATGTATCTTCTCGGGGTTAGAGGAATCAAAGACCACGTAGTTCTTTTACATTTTATTGTCTTTTACATATGTAAGTCTGTAACTAATTGCTGTCTTCCGTTCCGGTGTCGGTGGTGTGATCATCATCGAAGAAATCGTATATCACTTCTGACTCCATTTCTTGTTGTCTATATTCAGCCTTTGTCCAATAATCAACACACTCTTGAACTTGAATTGATTCTGGACTCAAAAGCGACCGTCTTGCGTCCAAAATATTTCCACCAGCGCTAAACTCTTGTTCCACAGCCATTGTAGAAACTGGTGTTGTAAGAATCTGTTTGGCTATTATAGACAAGATTGGGAAGTGCTTTTGATGTTCTCTCCACCAATGTAGAATATCAAATTTATTTACATCATCGTCTCCTATAAACTCAAAATTGGTACTGTGATAATTTTCTATCTCATCATACGAGACCGAACTTGATGAAGAAGAAGAAGAATCATGTAATCTTTTGATCTTTTGGGATAAAAGTGCAGACCCTGCCCCAAAAACTCCAAAAGATCGAGTTTGGGAGACATTTTCATTTTATGGAATACTAATGTTCAATGATGGACCATAAATTCTACGATATTCATCATATAACTGATAAAATAATGTCTTAATTGCAGCACAATAAGTATTAATTTCTAATTGTATACCTAAACATTTATAATAAAGAGTTAAATAATCTGTCAATGCATCTAGTTTACAACGTGGGTCAAAACACAACGCAAGCAGGTAAATAATTGGAAACTCTCTATAATAGTCTAACCATTTTTTTTTCATAGCTTCAATGCATGCCTGTAATTGTATATTAGATGAACAGTCAACAAATGCACCAGCAATATTACAATCCTCAATAATAAATAATTGAGTAGTAGGATAATAAATAGCTGACAAATTGTTAGTAGCACTATTAAAAACTTTTAACAAATTACAATTTTTTGTACAAACATCCCAATGGTGTGCATAAGATTGATTTGACTAACATTATATTGTATAAAAGAAACTAATAAATCCCTATATTCATAACTTTCACAAAGCAATTTATAAGTAGAGTTCCAACGTGTTGGAACATCATGAGAAAATCTAATGGGATGTCTACCTGCCTGTTTACAAAATCTTACCCATGCTTTCATAACATTAGGATGTTTCCACAAATATGAGAGGGCCTCTTTAATGGGTATAATAAAAGTTTGAAGAATTTCCAAACCTTTTTGAACGCATAAATTTAAAACATGGTAAACACATCTTTGATGAAAAAATTTACCATTAAAATAAGGTTTGCATAATTCAATTAAACTAGGAATAACTGCCGTATTATTAGAAGCATTATCAAAACCAATTTAAAAAATTTTGCTTTCAATTTTATACTTTTCAAAAATGATTTTCATATTTTTATAAATATTATCAGCAGTATGTGCATCATCAAAAACTCTAAATGCAAGAATTCTTTTTTGTATTGTCCATGCTTTGTCCATATAATGACAAGTTACACCTAAGTATGAATGCATTCGCCAATGGTCAGTCCATATGTCAGCACATACGGAAACACGACCTATATAGTTCACAAAATATTTTTTCAAAATCCTTTTTTCCTTTTTATAAATATCATACATTGTACGTGTGAGAGTGGTCCTAGGGACACGACATGCAGCAAGATTTAATGCTTTATGATAATATTTAATAAAATCAACTTTTTCACCACAACTAAAAGGTAAATATCCTACAGCTACCATCCTACCTAATTATTATCTATTAGCTTGATCACTATATTTAAATAATTGAGTGGCAGAGGTAGAAAACCTGGAAATTTGAGATTGTGCATTCCCCTTGACAAGTTCTGCTGGATGACGGGTCGTAATATACTTCCTATATGTGCCGTATCCTCCAGATTTAGTCCACTTGTATTCCTTAGGGCAGAAATTGCACACCGCCCGACATGTTCTATTCGGTTTCGTAACTTTCTTCATGTGGAGAACGGATATATCAGATTTGACCTGCTTCTTATCCTTCTTTACCGCCTCTTCAAAATTTGGATCTGCAACAAAATCGAATATATTTTCTGATTGGCTTGTCATATTACCGGGGCTAGGGCCGCTAGTAGGCTGGCTAGAATTGGGTTAAGAAATTATTAAAGGGGGATTTGGATTGACTGGATAGTTTAGAGATTCAAGATAGGTTTGCCATTGCAGGAACTCATGGTAAGTTGTGTCATCAAAACCGATATTATCCGGCTGGACCGGATCCGGCTCTGACATACGACCCTTACCGGTCCTGGAAACGGAATGCCTTTGGTGGAATGTCTCTTACTCCACTTCCACTTCCACTTCCACTTCCACTTCCACTTCCACTTGCCATCGAAAAAAATAATTTGTAAAAAAACTCTTCAAAAAAATTAAGATAAATGGATGAAATTAAAATTAAATTTTTTATTGGAAATATATTTTAAAAAATTGTTAACAAGGATTTTGAAATGATTCTAAAAAATAATAATTGCAATACACTAAATATAAACAAATAAATAATTGACTAATTGAGAGATAATTGAAGAGAATTAGGAGAATTGAGATTTGAGAGAGAGTTGAGAGAGCAATTGTGTGAAAACAAATGAATTAGGGGGGTATTTATATAGGAAATTAAAGATTTAAGGGGAAAAGAAAAGAAAAGAAAAAAATTGTCGTTGGGCCCAATGGCTCTTTGAATTTTTTATATAAAACAAATCAAATTAAAAAAAAAAAATACAGGCCAGGAACCGAACCGTCGGTTCCTGGCCGGTTTTTTTAAAGAAAGAACCGGAACCGAACCGTTTTTTCCACTATTTTAGTTACGGTTACGGTTACGGTTCGGTTCGGTTCGAACCGTGGTCATATCTATATTAAAGTAATTCTCCTAACAATGTTTAAGGTTGGAAAAAGATATTTCCACTAATTTCCATTTTAATATATTTATACTCCTATTTTGTTGTCAATTTGGAAATAAAAAAAAAATGAAGTGAGGTGAGGTAACGAGTAATGAGTAATGAGTAATGAACCGACGGAAATGAAGCCAAGCCGAAGAAGCTAAGCCAAGTAAGTTTAAAGTGTAAGAGCTGTCGGTGGTCTTGTCAGTGTGTGGAATAAATGTTATGTTATGTTAACTCTCTCCCTCTCTCTCTGTCTCCGCAAAAACGTATCACTCATTTTACTACACAAGTAAGAAAAGTAACCATTACCCAGAATTTTTTTTAATAAAAAATATTTAAATCTCTCTCTCTCTCGCTCTAGCATACATTTCACTTGCTTTTTAATATCTTCTCTTGTACGAAATTGATAGATGCACTGAAAAGAGACTCTTCCATTTCTCTCTCTAATCCTCTGTATCTAACCATCCATCTGTAGGTGAGCTGCTCAATCTGTGTCATTGTATTGAAATTTAGTTCTTTTGCATTAATGGGTTGTCCTTTTTGGAGCATCTGAGGTCGGGATTTGATCTCAAATTTGATGGGTTGTTTTTGTTTTATCAGATTCATGCATTTGGATTTTTTTTTAATTTTTATTTTGGTTTTGGTTTTGGTTTTGTTGAATTTGGAGTGGCTGAGTCGTGAATGTGCGAGCTTTCAGATTTGGGATTTTCATTCATTTGGGTTTGATCTAATGTTTTGTGCCTTTTAGTTTGGTAAAATTCAGTCAAACCTGAGACTTTTTACTGATTTTCTTTGATTTAGCTTACGTTTGGTTGCTGGGAAAGCTGATGAAAGAAAAAGAAAGTAATTTTTTGTGTTTACATTTTTAATCTTAGTTTCGGTTGCTGAGAATTGTATTTGTATCTCACTTGTGTTCAGTTGATTGATGTTTTTTTTTTCTTGGCTATTGTGGCAGTGATCGATTGATCTGTATATCAGCAACCTTAATTAGATGTTTACGATGCTTAGATCTCTCAGTTTATCATCAAATTGCAATTATTTGTTTAGATGGAGTTTGATTTTTTTTTTTTGTGCTGAAGTGGGTTTTAAGTTCATATGATTGGATTGATAATTGATCCGCATTTGATCTGCATTTGGATGATGTTGGAATTCTCAGTTTAGCTTGTGTTTTGTATTTTGCAGGAGGTTTAATGTTTTGATCACGAGTTCGCTGTTAGATCTGGATTGAGGCTTGGTTTTGGATTGAACTTTAATTCAGGAATCTTGAAGTGAAGAAAAACTGGCGACATCAGTAAGCTGGAGGTACGCTGCCAACAATGGCAGTGGCATTGCTGCCAATGACACGGTACTTTTCTGATAATTTGATTAATTATCTTGATGGTTTGACAACTTTTCCTGAATCTTGTAGTATTTAATAGTAATTAGCGGAAATAAATAGAAGTTGACGTGCCATGTATGAATTCAGTAGAAATAAGTATGGATTGTTCATCTAGGATTCATTACTAAGTATGGGATGTGATAGATCTGATTTTTCCGGTGGTGGATTTTTGATATTAGAGTTCTTCAATGGGTAATCAAGTTCCTTCTGTAAACTGCAGTTACTTTGGTAAAGTAGATTCGTTTTCGATAATGTTGCCAAAACTTTTTTCTTTCGGATGATTTTTATATTGTCTGTTGAAGGTCTCCAATTTCAGTTATCAAAGAAAATCTTAAATTGGATACGAGATAGGAGCCAAAAAAACCCCTTTACAAACTTTCTTGTGTTAAGAGCTATTTGTAGAAAAAATTATTGGAAGCATAGATGGATAAGCACTCCGTACAAAATTTCAGAAATGCCACCTGGAAATTTATATAGTGCTTGTGAACTGTGCCAATGTTGCCAATACACATGTAATTCAGAGCAAAAATAGGCAAATTATATGTTTAATGCCTCTAAATAATTTGCATCTGCATAATATTGTTCCACTGTGTATCCATGTGGACTACGGAAGCTACTTAAGCTAGAAAAATACCTTATCCTCCACTCCGCTTCGCATTGCATAATAACTTTCCAAATGGACAGTCTTTTATACTTTTTTGGATTTCCTTTTCATATATTCGCTCACCCGTTTCCTACCTTTCAAAATTCAAGAGTTATTGGCTCTATTGTTGGAACATGTCGAGCTTGGCCAAATTAGAGCAGAAATGAGGTTCTAAATATATTTTTTGTTTAGATTATTATTTTTTTCTTAATTAACCTGTGACTACTTGGTGTCATTATATATCACGCTACGCCTATTTCATATAATTGTTTCTTGTTACACAATAGGGGGTGGCTCTACCATAGACATAACACTCCCTGCCCCCTAATTTCCAATCTTGATGAAGGAGATAATCCCAGCAGGCTAGCTGGGAGTTTAATTTTTCATAGAATTTTAATATTATGTTTAATTACCATTGACGTTTATTTTTTCTTTGTCCATTACGTTTATGTTATTTTCATTTTCCTGTGATTTCAGGAAAGAAATGGAGATGCGAAACTTCAAGATTCCGAGCCCCCAACTCCACATTCCGTCATGAAGATGGGTTTGAGGTCAGTCATATCGTTTTCTTAAGCAGAATTGCTTAGTGGTTAAAATTAAATTATATATGTACATGACCTGTAAGCTTTTGACACTACATTTATAGAACCACTGTATGATGTTCTAGTAATTTCTTTAGTGGACACATATCCTAGAAAAAACAAAAAGAAATATGTTGATTGGGTATAGCTTTTAGCTGGTGGCAGGAATGCCCTCGAAATTCTTATACAACTTTGCTGAACTAGTTAGGGCTATATAGAGTTATAATAATAAAATCTATCTTCTATATCTCACCATCTCATTCAGTATGTTTGCCGGCTCCTCTAGTGGTATTACTTCTCCCCTTATCCTTCATGTACTTATTATTTGTGCATTCAACCACCTTCTCATTTTTAGCGGATGAGCCTCCTGCTTTGTCAAGGTTGGATCCTTAGTGGTATTTCCCTTCATCAGAATGTGTTCAACAAAAGGGTTTAGCTTGTATTGGTTATCAGATATATTCTAGTGAAAGTATTTTACTTTCTTAATCATTTGCAGAGATCGAACTAGCAGCATGGAGGATCCAGATGGGACATTAGCAAGTGTTGCACAATGCATCGAGCAGTTGCGGCAGAGTTCCTCTTCTGTACAGGAGAAAGAATATTCCTTGAAGCAGTTGCTGGAACTTATCGATACACGTGAGAATGCTTTTAGTGCTGTTGGATCTCACTCTCAAGCTGTCCCGGTACTTGTTTCTCTTCTTCGATCAGGGTCACTGGGAGTGAAAATACAGGCTGCAACTGTTTTAGGCTCTCTCTGTAAGGAGAACGAATTAAGGGTGAAAGTCTTGCTTGGGGGATGCATTCCTCCATTGCTTGGTCTTCTCAAGTCTAGCTCACCAGATGGTCAAATTGCAGCAGCAAAGACCATTTATGCTGTTTCTCAAGGTGGTGCGAAGGATCACGTTGGTTCTAAAATCTTTTCAACTGAAGCAGTGGTGCCGGTACTATGGGAGCAGCTGAAAAATGGGCTTAAGAGTGGAAATGTGGTTGATAACTTACTGACAGGAGCGTTAAGGAACCTGTCTAGTAGCACTGAGGGATTTTGGGCTGCAACAATACAAGCCGGAGGAGTGGATATACTTGTGAAGTTGCTCACAACAGGGCAGTCCAGCACTCAAGCTCATGTGTGCTTTCTTCTTGCATGTATGATGATGGAGGATGCATCTGTTTGCTCTAGGGTGCTTGCTGCAGAGGCTGCGAAACAACTCCTTAAGCTGTTGGGTCCTGGAAATGAAGCCTCTGTTAGAGCAGAAGCTGCAGGTGCTCTTAAGTCTCTTTCTACCCAGTGTAAAGAGGCAAGGCGTGAGATAGCTAATTCTAATGGTATCCCTGCTTTGATAAATGCTACAATAGCTCCTTCTAAAGAATTCATGCAAGGCGAATCGGCCCAAGCATTGCAGGAGCATGCAATGTGTGCTCTGGCAAACATTTCTGGTGGATTGTCGAATGTCATCTCAAGCCTTGGTCAAAGCCTTGAATCATGCTCTTCACCCGCCCAAGTCGCTGATACATTAGGGGCTTTAGCTTCAGCTCTCATGATATATGATAGCAAAGCTGAATCTACTAAACCATCTGATGCTCTTATCGTGGAGCAGACTTTGATCAAGCAGTTCAAGCCTAAATTACCATTTCTTGTACAGGAGCGCACCATAGAAGCCTTAGCCAGTTTGTATGGGAATGCTTTACTCACTGTTAAACTTGCAAATTCTGAAGCAAAACGGTTGCTTGTTGGTTTGATCACGATGGCAACCAATGAAGTTCAGGATGAGCTTATAAGAGCTCTTCTCAAACTTTGCAATAATGAAGGTAGTCTATGGCGTGCCCTCCAGGGTCGTGAGGGGGTGCAGCTGTTCATATCCCTTCTCGGTCTTTCATCAGAGCAGCAGCAAGAGTGTGCAGTTGCATTGCTTTGCCTTTTATCTAATGAAAATGATGAAAGTAAGTGGGCCATTACTGCTGCTGGTGGCATACCTCCCCTTGTTCAAATTTTAGAGTCAGGTTCTGGAAAAGCCAAGGAGGATTCGGCTACCATTCTTAGGAACCTATGCAATCATAGTGAGGATATACGCGCTTGTGTTGAAAGTGCCGATGCTGTTCCTGCATTGTTGTGGCTACTGAAAAACGGCAGTGCAAATGGGAAAGAAATAGCTGCAAAGACTTTAAATCATCTAATCCATAAATCCGATACAGCAACTATCAGTCAGCTTACTGCATTATTAACAAGTGATCTACCGGAATCTAAAGTTTATGTTTTGGATGCTCTTAGAAGTATGCTGTCTGTGGTTCCCTTCAATGATATTTTGCGTGAAGGTAGTGCTGCAAATGATGCAGTTGAGACAATGATAAAAATATTGAACTCTACTAAAGAAGAGACTCAGGCTAAGTCAGCCTCAGCTTTAGCTGGAATTTTTGAATCCCGGAGGGACTTGCGTGAAAGTAGCATTGCTCTGAAAACTCTATGCTCGGTAATGAAGCTGCTGAATGTTGAATCTGAAAGCATCTTAGTGGATGCCTCTCATTGCCTTGCTGCAATATTTCTTTCAGTTAGAGAGAACAAAGAAGTGGCTGCTGTTGCTCGAGATGCATTGTCTCCCCTTGTTATGCTTGCTAACTCTTCAGTTCTGGAAGTTGCAGAGCAGGCAACTTGTGCTCTTGCAAATCTTATTTTGGATAGTGAAGTTTCAGAAAAAGCTATTGCTGAGGAAATCATTTTGCCTGCTACTAGGGTTTTACGTGATGGCTCCGTTTCTGGAAAAACGCACGCAGCTGCAGCAATTGCTCGTCTGCTCCATTCGCGCCAAATTGATTACACCATAACTGATTGTGTGAATCGTGCTGGAACTGTTCTTGCACTGGTTTCTTTTCTAGAATCTGCTAGTAGTGGATCTGTTTCCACATCAGAGGTTCTTGATGCACTCGCTATTCTGTCCAGATCAGAAGGTGCTAGTGGGCTTAAACCTGCATGGGTAGTTTTAGCTGAATTTCCAAACAGCACAACATCAATAGTGACTACCATTGCTGATGCAACACCCTTGTTGCAAGATAAAGCTATTGAAATATTGTCACGACTTTGTCGAGATCAACCTATTGTTTTAGGTGACAAAATTACTGATGCCTATGGATGTGTATCATCAATTGCTAGAAGGGTGATTAGTTCGACAAAACTAAAGGTCAAAATTGGGGGAGCTGCACTTCTTATATGTGCTGCAAAAGTTAATCACCAGAAAATAGTGGAAGATCTTAATCAATCTAACTCGTGTACCCCTCTTATCTATTCGCTTGTTGCAATGCTCAGCAATGTTGATGCTTCTCCAAATAACCAGGGCAATTATGACAAGGAGGCCATTGGAATCTACAGGCACATTTCAGAGGAAGTCAAGAGTGAAGAATCTGAGACAGGCACAGCAGTTATTTATGGTGTCAGCTTAGCCATTTGGCTGCTTTCAGTTCTTGCTTGCCATGATGGAAAAAGTAAAACTGTGATAATGGAGGCTGGAGCATTGGAAGTTCTCACTGACAGAATTTCAAATTGTTTGTCACAATATAGTCAGGTATTATTCCACTTTCTTGTCACAGTATTTAAAGTGCACTCAGTTAAAAAAGAAAAAAAATTGTACAATAGGCACATTTGTCATTATCGTCATGGAATGGTCCAACTGTTCTATTTGCTTATTGTTACTAAATCATAATTTCCAATGTGGCTATTTATGCAGATTGATTTAAACGAAGATAGCAGCATATGGATTTGTGCTTTACTGCTTGCAATTCTGTTTCAAGATAGAGATATCATAAGAGCACATGCAACCATGAAATCTATTCCAGTTCTTGCTAACTTGTTGAAGTCAGAGGATTCAGCAAGCAGATATTTTGCTGCACAAACAATTGCCAGTCTAGTCTGTAACGGTAGCAGGGGGACTCTTCTTTCTGTTGCAAATTCTGGAGCAGCTGGTGGGCTTATCTCGTTGCTTGGTTGTGCTGATGCTGATATACAAGAGCTTCTGGACATGTCGGAGGAGTTTGCTTTGGTACAATACCCAGATCAAGTTGCTCTTGAGAGGTTGTTCAGAGTTGAAGACATTAGGGTTGGTGCTACTTCTCGGAAAGCAATACCTGCTCTTGTTGATCTACTCAAACCAATTCCAGATCATCCTGGGGCACCTTTTCTAACACTTGGCCTTTTGACTCAGCTTGCTAAAGACTGTCCATCAAATAAGATTGTGATGGTGGAATCAGGGGCTCTGGAAGCACTCACTAAGTATCTTTCACTTGGACCACAAGATGCAACCGAAGAGGCTGCTACTGATCTGTTAGGGATCCTATTTAGCAGTGCTGAAATTAGGAGACATGAATCTGCATTTGGTGCTGTCAGTCAACTTGTTGCAGTTTTGCGTTTAGGTGGAAGAGGTGCAAGGCATAGTGCTGCTAAAGCATTGGAAAGCCTATTTTCTGCTGACCATATTAAGAATGCAGACACAGCACGACAAGCTGTTCAACCCTTGATGGAGATTCTTAACACTGGTTTAGAGAGAGAGCAACATGCTGCTATTGCTGCATTGGTTAGATTACTGAGTGAAAACCCATCAAGAGCCCTTGCAGTTGCAGATGTTGAAATGAATGCGGTAGATGTCCTTTGCAGGATACTTTCATCAAATTGTTCAATGGAGCTGAAGGGAGACGCTGCTGAGTTGTGTGGTGTTCTTTTTGGAAATACAAGAATTAGGTCCACAGTGGCTGCAGCAAGATGTGTAGAGCCTCTTGTTTCTCTCCTTATAACGGAGTTTAGTCCTGCACAGCATTCAGTTGTCCGTGCACTGGATAAACTTGTGGATGATGAGCAACTTGCAGAACTAGTTGCTGCACATGGTGCAGTTGTCCCCCTTGTGGGCCTTCTTTATGGTAAAAATTACATGCTTCATGAGGCTATTTCTAGAGCTCTTGTGAAGTTGGGAAAGGATAGACCAGCTTGTAAAATGGAAATGGTTAAAGCTGGTGTAATTGAAAGTATTCTTGATATCCTCCATGAAGCACCGGACTTCCTCTGTGCTGCATTTGCAGAATTGCTCAGAATATTGACCAATAATGCTGGCATTGCTAAGGGACCATCTGCCGCAAAAGTGGTTGAGCCCCTTTTTCAGTTGCTTACAAGACCAGAATTTGGTCCTGATGGACAGCATAGTGCATTGCAGGTTCTTGTTAACATTCTGGAGCATCCACAGTGTCGGGCTGACTATACACTGACTTCTCACCAAGCTATCGAACCTCTTGTTCCGTTGCTTGATTCTCCAGCTCCAGCAGTGCAACAGTTGGCAGCTGAGCTTCTGTCTCATCTACTGTTGGAAGAACATCTTCAGAAGGATCCAGTGACGCAGCATGTAATTGGTCCCCTCATACGGGTTCTTGGTTCTGGCATACACATATTACAGCAGAGAGCAGTAAAGGCTCTTGTAAGTATTGCCCTAACATGGCCGAATGAAATTGCTAAAGAGGGTGGTGTCGGTGAGCTATCCAAAATTATATTGCAAGCCGATCCATCACTTCCTCATGCCTTGTGGGAATCTGCTGCTTCCGTTTTATCCAGTATTCTGCAATTTAGTTCTGAATTTTATTTGGAAGTGCCTGTTGCGGTGTTGGTAAGGCTGCTTCGTTCTGGCTCAGAAGGCACAGTTGTCGGTTCACTGAATGCTCTTCTAGTGTTGGAAAGCGATGATGGAACCAGTGCTGAGGCAATGGCTGAAAGTGGTGCCATAGAAGCGTTGCTGGAACTTCTCAGAGCTCATCAGTGCGAGGATACAGCAGCGAGACTACTGGAAGTATTACTCAACAATGTAAAAATCAGAGAATCAAAAGCTACAAAATCTGCAATCTTACCACTATCTCAATACCTCTTGGATCCACAGACTCAAGCTCAGCAAGCAAGGTTACTGGCAACCTTGGCTCTGGGTGATCTATTCCAAAACGAGGCTCTTGCTCGAAGCGCTGATGCAGTTTCAGCTTGCCGTGCACTAGTCAATGTTCTTGAAGACCAACCTACAGAAGAAATGAAAGTTGTAGCTATATGTGCTTTGCAAAATCTCGTGATGTACAGTCGATCAAATAAGAGAGCAGTTGCAGAGGCTGGTGGAGTTCAGGTTGTACTGGATTTGATAGGTTCAAGTGATCCGGAGACATCCGTTCAGGCTGCTATGTTCGTTAAACTTCTCTTTTCTAATCATACCATTCAAGAGTATGCATCTAGTGAAACAGTCAGAGCCATAACTGGTAAGATATCTAACTATGCTATACCTGCGAATACCCATTGACATTCTTGTTTAAGGTTTCACTTGTACTTGGTACTGTTATTTAGATTTATTATTGATTGCAGCTGCTATTGAGAAGGAATTATGGGCCACCGGAACCGTGAATGAGGAGTATCTTAAAGCTCTAAATGCTTTATTTAGCAATTTCCCACGTTTGAGAGCCACTGAACCTGCTACTCTTAGTATACCTCACCTGGTTACGGCTCTCAAGACGTGTACAGAGGCAGCTCAAGAAGCTGCCTTGGATGCACTGTTTCTTCTACGACAAGCTTGGTCGGCATGCCCAGCTGAAGTTTCTAGAGCTCAGTCAGTTGCCGCTGCAGATGCAATCCCATTGCTGCAATACTTAATCCAGTCTGGCCCGCCACGATTCCAGGAGAAAGCAGAATTTTTGCTGCAGTGTTTGCCAGGTACATTGGTAGTTATAATCAAGCGTGGCAACAATATGAAGCAGTCAGTGGGAAATGCTAGTGTTTACTGCAAGCTTACACTGGGAAACGCTCCACCTAGGCAGACCAAGGTAAGACAGACGCCTCTTCTCTCCGTAACTTCAAAGATCATTATTGATTAAAATCATTTGACCATCTGTTAAATGACATCATTTTGTTTTTCGTTTACACTTTTTGTTGCTGATTTTTATAGTTTTGCATGTATGACATGAACAAACATTTCAGGTTGTATCAACCGGCCCTAACCCCGAGTGGGATGAGAGTTTTGCATGGTCCTTTGAGAGTCCTCCAAAAGGCCAGAAGCTTCACATCTCTTGCAAGAATAGGAGCAAAATGGGAAAGGTAATTGAACCTGAGATAAGAAATTTTGTAAGAAAAGGAAAAAAAAAGTATTTAAGAGTTTTCCACATTTTTTCTTTTGTTTAATATGTTGCTAAACCTATCTCTTTTGCTTTAACAACAGAGTTCTTTTGGAAAAGTAACCATCCAAATTGATCGTGTTGTAATGCTGGGAGCAGTGGCCGGAGAATACACACTGTTGCCGGAAAGCAAAAGCGGACCATCACGGAATTTGGAAATAGAATTTCAGTGGTCTAACAAATAAATTCATTTTTTAGGTGGAATATGATCATCAAATAGAGTATCCATTTTTTTTGCCCTTTCGACTCCGTTTCAGTTATTTATCAGTGTATATACCTTGCAAGAGGTTTTCAATTTTTGTAGTCCTTGTTTACAGGTCTTCAAAATAGTAAATTTTTTATTTTGATTCTTTTGTAATCTTATTTTTGTTACTTTGATGATGTGAGAAAATCCCCGTAGGAAGAGGAAACAAGAAACTAAAACTTGTAATATTTGTATTGAATTTTTGTGTGCTGGTCAATGTGAAAGGAAAATGAAAAATGATATTGATACTGGTTTTGTTTTTTGGTTCTAATTATACACAAAATTGCTAAACTAACAAGCTTTTTTCTTGGTCATTTTTAAAATTAATTTTTGGTATTGTATCACAGGAACTTTGTTTTTGAGATTTATAAATTTTTTATATAGACCACTCCATTTCCTCATCCCCCCAAGCTTTTTATTTGTGACAAGGTGCCATGCCCTTCCATAACAATTGTATTTAGACAATAATAGGAAAAATATAATAATATAATAATATATATTTCTTGATTAAAGAAAATGAAGGATAGAAAAGGTATTGTGAAAGGTCCACAGGGTCTTTTGTAGGTTTTCAGTCACTTTATGCAATCGCAGTCTGCATCACACTTGTTGGGATCAACGTCCCAAATAAAGTGACAATTGATTTTGTCTGTGTAGATTGGAGATCCATCAACTTAGAAACTATGGATTGGAATGTCATCTTCTGAGGTGACTGGTTGAATCATGAGTGCTTAAAACACTAGAAGTGTACTGGAGGAAGCTTCTGATTCTATGATATTTTCATAAACTGTTTTTATGAAACCATCTCTTTGTTTGACATATTTTGTGTTAGAAGCGATGACTGGAGTGGTGTTCTGGAATGTCTTCTCATAATTGGTTATCCATTCAAGTGGCATAACCTCTTTGAGCTTTTTTCTGAGCAATTGTTTGGGGATTTGGATGATGGTAGGAATCTCATCTTCCCTTTCTGTTGTGATGAAAATTGTATCTCCAGTATGGCTAGGGATAGGAAGATTAAGAGCATGATCTTGTAGCCTATAGACAATTTTGCGATGTGAAGTAGCCATATATGAATTTGGTAGCATAGAGGCTCCCAAAATCTAAAGTTGTACTTTGAAGCAATTGTAAAGGTTGTGATCCATGAGAGGGATGTTGAAGTTGAGGTAATATGTGAGGGATATACTACCTGCATGAAGAGTAGACAGATATGTACCAATAACTGCGTGCTCATATTGTTTGTAAATGGTGTTGAGTAGAGTGATTATAGCAGTGACTGGTAATCTTTTCCTCCCATGTAGAGTGAGGATAATTCGGACTACACCTATGCGCAGGTGAGAATATCCTTCTCTGATCCATTGGTCTATCATTTGTTGATCTATCTGGAGATCAATATACTGTTCAGCTGCAGCAGCAGGAACTAGACAGTTGTCTAGTGCAGTTGAATGGATGTTGTTAACGGAGAATTTACTCGAGGTGAGAAATTTTGGTTAACACCCTCGAGACTACTACCACGTAGGTGGTGGCTGGGGTTGGTATCTTGGGTACCTAACCTAACAGAATAAATATGGATGTATGAATATAAGTGCAATGAAGATGGGATGTAATGACTTTATTATCAACTATGAATATCATACAAAAAGACTCTTAAACACTTTTAATCTCTCCGGGATACAGTAGAGTGACAACCTCGTGCCTGTCAAACAGTAGATAATAGTGGAAGCCGTGTTCTGATTACAGAATTTAGGCCAAAGACTCGAGAACTCTCCTTTTTGTTTTTCTATCTACCCCTACCTCTTCTTCATGTCTGGACCTATTTATACATTGTCCAAGTAGGTTTAAACTAGTAAATCGCCCCGCCACGATCCTAAGAATCCGTTCCCTCTTTATCGGGCGAGATCTTTTATTTGAAAATCATTGACTTCAAATCAATATCGGATCCGAGAATGTCTTTGGTGGAGATTAGTTTGTTTCCTTTTTGGACTCAATCTCTTGCCTTACACTTACGCAGAGTTTTAATGCTCGTTGAAGTGTAGATATGATCTTGTGTGTATTCATGACATGATTCTTCATGGAGGTTGTCGAGTTAGCTGTTCGTTGTTTCGTAGAACGAGGTAAACCCTTGCCTTAGTTTTGGTACCAAAAGCTCGACCTGACCTTTCTCGGTCCTTTAGAGCTTCAGACGGCCTTGTGGGCACTCATTGAGGGGAGCGTGGATTATGCGAGCTTCTTTTTTCTCGTCCAGATGGGTTCGAGTCTTATTTAGCGAATTGGAAATTAGCTATAACATGAACCTTATATCTTTAAAAGCCCGCCCCCCACCCACCCACCCACCCACCCACCCCTATTTTTGTGCTTGAATAGGTTAGCGGGCTTCTAGGGAGGTTACAAGGTATTTTTGATCCTAGGAATCCCGGATAACCACATATCGGGCTTTGCCCTAATTCCAGTGTTGGCGTAAGGGGCTCGATCTGGTCGTGTCGGGCTCCATTCCTGATAGTTCTGAAGCTCGATGACCCTTCCTAGCTTCCTGCGGGGTAGTTCTATGGCTCGCCCTTTGGATCCGGGGTTCAATGACTGGTGAACTCGGGCTTTGATTCGGGTTAGGAGAGTGAATTTTTTTTCTTTGGTCCCCTAGCCAAACTTTGCTATTAACAGATGTATTCTTTGATAGGAGGAGATTTGTGCTGCACAAGGAAGTTTTTCTTTCTAACAAGAGATCTAGAGATCTATTTCTCTTAAAGATTGTGTAAGGGTTTAGGAGAGATAGAGAGGTTTCATCAATCTGGGTTGACTCTGGGATATGAGTGTATTCAATGAGGTTTTGTATTTTACTAGACTGGATTCTCCTAATAGAAGGAGGGAAAGAGACAGAAGATAAAAGCTTTACTGGTGTTAATACTGTAGAAGACGATGAATTGTTATCGGTGTTTGCCATGAGTATTTAATTCCCTTTTTTTCAATATTTTATCTGCTCAACCCAAAACAGTTCAACTCTTCTTCAGGACTCTCTCTCTCTCTCTATATATATACATATATATATATATAATATGTGAAAAATTGTTGGAAATATCTGAATCAATTTCACCTTCTAATATCGATTGTTTTTTATTTTTAATAATACTGTATATTGGGTTTAGGACTTTGGGCAGATGTTGTGGGTGATACAGAAGTGTCAACTTAGCTGGAATATCCTGAACCTACCGATTACGATCATCAATACATTTTCTATTTTTACTAACTTCTGACTTGAACCGACAAATATGCCCTCCGACCAACATCACTCTCTCAGTCTATAGAAATCACTCTTTCAGAGTTCAGACTTCAGACTAGATAAGTTGGCTTGGTGGGTATTTCATTTGTTTCACTTGTCTTCAAAATTAGATACTATTCCTCATCTTCTCTATTCTATTTATCAGGTACTTTCTGTTTTCCTCTAATGAAATCTGACTAGTTATTGGTTATGGTTTTTAGTGCCCATTTATGAATCTTTCTTTATGTTTCCTATTTGGTTGCAATTAAACTAGTAAAAAGGGAGCCTTTTAGTTCTCTTAGTTTCGAACTAAAGACCTCGACAATTTTCTGCCAACAATCCATACCTTTAGCTGCCGACTTGGCTCTGTGTTGTATGATAGTATGCAGATTTTGAAGTGTTTGTATGGTCTAATAAAGACGTTCCATTTATTTTGGCTTTTGTGTAGGTTTTGGAGTTTTTTTGTGCTTGAATATTGTTTTTCGACAATGGGTATCAAGTATTGTCCTTTGTCAACTAAATTACAAGGATTTTGGATTTTTGGGTATCTCATGAAGCTAATAAGTTCTGGGGAGTAAATTAAAAGAATTTTTGATAGACTGAATCTAATGAATTTTAGGAGGACTGATTTACAAATTTTTTTATTTCTTTGCAAAATTGCAGATTTTTTTTTTCCTTTCCATAAGATAAATGATAATATGAGTTTGATGATATGGGTCTTCAATTTAATCAGCATTTTTTGTGATATTTCGTTAAGTTACTAAATCACTTAACTTGCAGTTTAAATTGAATTGGGTTTGAGTATCTCGTATGAACAATCTCAAAAGCTTTTTCTGTCAAACATTAATGTACAATTCAATTTGCAAGTTGGTATCTTGTATGAACCGGCTTTATGTGGCCTGCTGCTTGTGTTTTTGTATCTCTTCCCTTCATGTGATTGCCTTCTTGAGTCGGGGTGAAATGGTAGATTCTTTGAATTTGTATTGTGTTTGAGCATCCAGAGAAAATGATGGATGTTCTAGGAAAAGAGAAATATATATATATTTTTTAGGAAAGAATTAAGGGTTAATTTGTCGATTAGATATCTATATCCTTCAACCAAGATTTCTACTTTTTGATTGATATATGATATGCCAAAAATTTAAAAGGATAGTTACATCTTTGGGTAGGTGGGTCAGAGAACAATTCTGCTTGTACTGGTCATAGAAAGGATAGTTACAACAGTTTTCTTTCCATAGCCTTTATAGTGCCTGCATTGTTCACAGAAATGAAGCTAATATATATATATATATATATATATATATATATATATATACACTTTTATACGGATAGATGAAACCCTAAAATACTAATGGAATTTTCATGAATTTCATTAGGTTTTCTTTCCATAAGCGAGTCTGGTACTCCTTATCTTTATCCTCATCATCTTCACTTCCATGGATTTCTCCTCTTCAAATTTTAAAGGACAGTGTCTGTTGTAAAAAAAATCGCACACACAAATCTAAATCGCACACAGATAATATGAAAGCAAGTAAGAAGAAGAAGAAGACACTAAAGATTTTACGTGGTTTAGCAATTTGTCTACGTCCACCGAGCGCACCGCACTAAATCTACTACTTTTAGAGTTGATTACTTTATCTCTATCTCTCTATCTCTCTTTCAGCCTTTCTACAATTGCTTTCTCTTTGACAATTTTTCTCGCACATTTTTACACAATGAAAATAGTAGTATTTTTATGGGAACACTAGAGTAAGCCAAAACCCTAAAGGAGTATTTTTTTTTCTGTACAAGTTTTCTTAATTCGTACAAATTCGTACAAATTCAGTCATTACTGGGGTCTGGGTCGCGGTTTGTAGTCCGTGCCCATATCACAGTTCTCCTTTTGTCTTCCACCGCATAGAACACTGCGATGTAATTATATGTCTACGCCGCGGTCTACACCACACATCACCTTCTAGAAAACACTGCTCCTTGAGCCACGGTCTGTGTGCTATGTCCGTATTGCGGTTCACACAACATCAACATTCTGGAATCCACCGCTATGTGTGCCCGACTTGGGCTTCTTGTCTCAGCCGTGGTCCGCGCCACGCTTCTTATCGAAAATCGTTCCTAGGTTGGTTTCTTGCTTTACAAAACCCAATAATTTCCCACTTGAAGACTAAAAACTCAATAGGTATTCTCTATCCTTCCTTGATGACTTAATGGATAAATAACGGTGCGCTCATCCCTCATGTCATGTCTTCACTCCTGAAGATCCATTGAAGCTATGCACAACTCCAATTTCTCAGATATGACTGGCTTGGTTAACATATCAGTCGGATTCTTGGTACATGCAATCTTTACTAACTCCAACACTTCTTCTTAGACTAACGACCGAATGAAGTTGTAGCGTAGGTCTATATGCTTGGTCTTAAAATGGAACGCTGAATTCTTGGCCAAGTGTATTGTACTCTAACTGTCACTATGCAACACGTTCATCACCTGATCGAATCCCAACTCAGCTAACAACCCTTGTAACAGTATCAACTCTTTGCTTGCTTCCGTTACAACCACGTAATTTGCTTCAGTTGTAAAGATTGTCACTGGCTCTCTACAACTGGCTCTCTACAACTGGGACACCTAACTAATCGTCGTATTAGCCATATTGAACACATATCCAGTGGTATTTCTTCTATGATCTACCTCTCCAACCAAATCTGAATCCACATAACCTTCCAGCTTGAGTTTATCTCTTCCGAAGTTTAGACATCTCTCCGTCATACACCGCAGGTATCTTAGAATTCACTTCACGGCCTTCCAGTGAGGCTTGCCTGTATTGGACATGTATTGGCTCACAGCTCCCACTGTATATTAAATATCTGGTCTTGTGCAAGTCATGACATACATTAAACTTACAATGCCTGAAGCGTAAGGGACTCTAGCCATGAAGTCATTCTTCTCTTCCGTCTTTGGACTCTGATTCTTGGACAACATAAAATGACTAGCCAAAGGTGTTCTCACCGGTTTTGCATTACCCATGTTGAATCTCTGTAACACATTTTGGAACGTACTCTGTTTGTGAAAACTTCAATGTACTTTTTTGTTTGTCTCTACTAATCCTCATTCCAAGATTCTGCTTTACTGTACCTAAATCCTTCATCTCAAACTCACTCGAGAGTTGCTTCTTCAAATTGATAATCTCCTCTAAATCTGCACCGGCTACTAACATGTCGTTAACATAAAGTAGCAAAATAGTAAAATTTGACTAAACCTTTTTGAAGTAGCAGCGGTGGTGGGCTTTGCATCTCAAATAGCCATTCCCTTGCGTAAACCTATCAAACTTCTTGTACCACTATCAGAGTGCTTGTTTTAAACCGTACACGTTATTTGTCAACCTACACATCAACTTTTCCTTGCCTATTTTCGCAAACCCCTCCGGTTGCTTCATACATATCTCCTCCTTCAAATCTCCAAGATAAAGGCAGTCTTCAATTCTAACTGCTCCTGATATAACCCTTTTGCTACGACGATACTTAACACTAACCGGATCGTAATTAGTTTAACAACAGGAGAAAAAATTTCATAGTAATCAATACCTTTTATTTCTGGAAGCCTTTGACTACTAGTCGTGCCTTGTATCTCTTGGAACTATCATGTTTCTCTTTAATCCGAAACACCCACTTATTATGTAGGGCTTTCTTTCCTTCAGACAACTTGGCTAACTCCTAAGTTTGATTAGAAATCAATGACTTCATCTTTTCCCTCATTGTAAGCTCCCACTTGCTCGCATCTTTATCCTAACATGCCTCACCATAGCACTCAGGTTCTCCTGCATCTGTCAATAACATGTATTGTAAGACTTCCTATTTGGTATAGGAGTTCGAGTTGATCTTCTCAATGCACTTCTAGTTTTTGTCCTTGAAACATCTCTATGTGGGATGATTTCTTAAACATGGGGCTGCACACCTTTCTCTTCACTATTCTGATTACCATGTTCCACAATCCTACTATTTGGTACATCATTCGACCCTAAGCATTCTGGCTTTTCCGACTCAGACACATGTTTGTTCCTATATTTGTACATGATCCTTTCATTGAAGGCGACATCTTTGCTTCTGATCATCTTGCGGTTTTGATCATCCCACAGTTTATAACCAAATTCATCTTCTTCAGAGCCCATCAAAGTATACTTCACTGACTTGGCATCTAGCTTACTCCCTTTATGATCACCTACATGTACATAGGAAACACACCTAAACATTTTAAAATGAGAAAGTTTTACCTTTTTTCCAGTTCAGATCTTTTTTGGGATAGCGAGGTCCAAGGGTTTTGATGGTCCTTTATTGATTAAATATGCTGCTGTATTGATTGTTTTCGTCCAAAACTGTTTTGGCAACCCTGAATGTAACCGTATACTTTTGGCTCTCCCAGTCAATGACCTGTTCATCCGTTCTGCTATACTGTTCTACTGAGCTTTATCCCGTCCTGGTAACAGAACTTCTTGAACTCATTTTCTTCATATTCTTCACCATTGTCTGAATGCAACTTTTTAATCTTTAACCCTATCTAGTTTTCAACCCTATCTAGTTTTCAACCCTAGCTTTCCATCTCTTGAAAGTGTCAAACACCTCAGACTTGTGCTTTAAGAAATAAACCCACATCTTCCTAGAGTGGCCGTCAATGAATGTGATGAAATACTGTTTGCCTCCGGTTGACGAGACGGAAATGAACAAATTAAAAGTTTGTTATCTATTCTTCTCCATATAGAGGCAATTTATAGGGAAATACACGAGTGAGAATTAAGGAAATGTGTAATATCCTGAAAAAAAATGGGTCAAACCGTCCTCAAGTAGTTGGTTCCAATTATTATGAATTTGGGCTCAACTTAGTTTCTATAAGGTTTAAGATCCAAAATGACAGTGTTGGTGAGATTATAATTGTGACAAGAGAAATAATGATTTGGGCTGGACCTAAATCGATTAGTATTTGAGCTTGTCCTTATTTTAAATGTTAAGGCCTAAGCTTGCTTAAGTTGCTAGTTGACCTAAACTTAATTTAGGGTAACTCAAAAGGTAAGTTTATAATGTCCTATGCATTTGATGAGTTGAAAGGAGGAAAAGAAATAAAAAAAAAAGATGGAACAAACAAACGAATGGAGGGAGAGAGAGAGAGAGAGTTGTGTTGGGATTTTTGAGTCACTGTCCAATTTTCTTTTGGTGACAATTCGGAAGTCAATTTGTCGTCCGATTGAGCTCAATTTTTGTCAGCATGTTCTACCCTGATAGTTCTTGATTTTGACGGTGGAGATGTAAATTGAAGTTCCCTATGAGGAGATCCAAGGCTTCGAACAGAGCTGGACAGATACATAAGACGAACAATAGTTTGAAGATATTGGTGCTAAGTAAGTTGTTCTATCCTTCCCATGTCAATGATTTCTTAGATATGTTAGACTAATTTTTATTAATCATTTATGATAATAGACATGTATAGGATTGATTTTTATTCATTCCATAGTTCATGGTCCAGATCACGATTTTTTATAGAATTTTCGAATTGGCATAGAGGTTGCTGAAATCCTCTGTTTTACTAGACCAACCACATTTCGTAAATCTATTTTGGGTTGGTTATTAATGTGGGAAAATTATGAAAATTTACACAGATGTAGGCATGAGTATATTATCACTCTACCAAATTTCGTGATCTTTAGATGTGTAGAAAATTCCTAGAGTAGACAGAGGTCGGATTTCCTTTTCTGCTGGATAGTTTCGGGAACCATGAAATATTGGTATTGTTGTATGATCTAATCACTCCGTATTGATATGAAAATTTTACTGTAGATTACCCTATATGTCTAGATTACATCTGCAAAGTTTCATAATTTATACATGAGTAGAAATATTTATATAAATTTCGGAGTGCACTGTGGTTGACTAAGGTCTCTACTGGACAGATTTGGGATAAGTAAGAATATAATTAATTGTTTGGACATACTATCGATTTTAGATTGAATTGAAACTTTTACTGCAGTATTTTCATAATGTCTAGACAATCCATGTTAAATTTCGTAATTTTTGGAGCTGCAAAGAAATTATTAAAAATCGGAGATCAGAGGATGGTCAGTGGTATTAGCTGGAAACTTGATTTCTAAATATAGTTCTATATATGTGAAGCTTATGTTGATTTACCTTAGTGCGGTGATAAGGTTATGACAGTAAATCAATTTGTAAATCGATAGGTTTGAGTGATGCTTGAGTTTCTAGAACTAGAGCCGATTCGTTCGTATTCGATGTAAGTAAACTCATCTATAATGTATTATGTTTTTCCAAAATGTTTATAATATGTAACAAGCTCTTTCATGTTTCAAGTGTTTATATGACATATTTATGTTTCAAATTATCGAACTATTGTTTCAAATATCACTACCATTTTATACTCTATCGTATTTTGTTAAGGATTTCACCGATTTTAAGTAAGGTTGCTTTTATAAGTATTTGGTATTAATGACTTTTAACTAAATTCCTTACTTATATATTTGGAATACAATTTGACTATTGTTATTTATACTAAAATGATTCTACTGAGAATTCTATTGTTATCTATACCGAGTACCGGACATGCTATTGATTTCAAATGTATATGAATTTGTAAAACCGTTTTGGCACATTGTTTCGTAGTTACCGTTATTGTTATTGGCTCAGCTGGGTTATTGTGTGTACACATACTGTTGCCGCGTCACTCGGGTAATTATAACATACTGTTATTGCCGCGTCACACGGGTAATTGTGACATACTGTTATTGCTGTGTCACACGGGTACTTGTGACACTACGAGACATGAGCTTACCGCTTTCCAAAACTGATTAATGCATATTGTTTATACTATAATATAGTTCACTTCCCGTTTTATAAAATGAATGATCTGTACCGTTTACTTCCGTAAAATTTTAGTGTTTTAAATAAGGATTAATATATGATATTATGATTTAATATTGTATATCCTCTTTGATGAAATGATTTATGATTTAAGAATAGCATTGAAGATGTTTTGAAATATTGCTTCAACTGTTTTAAAGACATTAAGTACATATATTGTATTAAAATGTTAATTTATGTTTTATAATGCATTTTATTGTTTAAATTTCCTGGAATGTTTATTATCAAGATTTTAAAGGTAAAGGTTTTACAAAGGCCATTTTATTTTTACGTGTTATGCATGAACAGAGTTGACGGCTCACCCCTCGTCACCACCATTTTGCAGATTGAGTTTTTAGTCATAGAAGTGATGGAGATTACATTAGCACATGTGAGATATGTATCGCCGGAAGAACTAGATTCTTTGTGTGTATGTGTTGTAAGTGTCCGGTTTATTTTAATGTTATAATTAAGTTAGACTCTAGAGATTTTTATGAAATGAATGGTATCAGATATACATGTTATATTTTGTGGATACATTATTGATGATATAAATTGTGGCTATTGTAAATTAAGGTTTTTGTAAGGTCCGGATCACGTAGCATCCCGATCCGTTGGGTCCCAAATTTGTGGGTGTTACAAAATGATTCTTCTATAATCAATTCAATGATCTCCTAGAATCAAGCTAATGATCACCTAAAATCAAGCTAATGATCTCCTACAACTAAGCTAATTGTCAACTACATTAATCAAGCAATCAATTGTACTAATTAAGCAAACAATTAATTAACTATACAATTTAATTGATTATATTCTAATACCCCCTTTAAGTTGGTGCATAGATGTCACTCATGCCCAACTTGCTAATTGAGTATATCTACAAGTTGATCTTTACTTGGTATATATGGAAGCTCAATTATTTTATCTTCTATCTTTTCTTTGATAAAGAATGGATCAATCTCCACATGTTTGGTACGATCATGTTGGATAAGATTATTGACAATTCGAATCGAATCTTTATTATTACAATATGGTTTTATGCTACCCTTTGGGTGAAATCACAAATCGGCCAACAAATTCTTCAACCACAACTGTTAATAGCCATTTTATGTAAGAGATCAAAGAGAAATTTTTCACTTAGCTGGTACCTGGTAGGAAATGTCTCCTTATACCAGGGAAGTGTTACACGCTACGATCTATCTTTAAGTACTGGGCCTCACACAATCGAGGTACCTCGGCATCATTGTTGAAACACGATAAAGCTTTTACACCCCCATAAACTATCCAATCGGTACCTGAATACCCTGTCACTATTTCGCTGTTCAGTCGTGGTACATATCCTAGCCTTCTAGCGGGAAGGAAGATGCCTATAAATCTTCTAGATGATCATAAAACTCCAACGCAATCAACCAAGCACCTCGCCACCGGAACGGTACCCCGAGGTACCTCGCCATCAGTATGTTCAATCGCCACTCCATCAGACCGGTACCTCAAGGTACCTCGCCATTGGTATGCAGAGTCATAATCGTTCCCCAAACCATAATAAGCTTCACGTACGCACATCCCTAAAGAAGAATTCAAAGTGTAAACAAACCCATCTTCTTTAATATATCCTCTATAAGCCAATCCTCAAGGGGTTAACTAAATTAAACAGAAAATCCCGCCTAATAAGAAAAGAGATCAATCTAGTGATCTGCGGCTTACATGCCACGAATTAACCCTAATTGCACCATGTATATATACATTTGTAAAACATGTAGAAATTCATGGTACACCTGTTTCAGTGGCCAATTTAAGTTTGCTGCTAAATATAAAAGTACCCTAACGGTGTTTAACTTGGCGACTGGAGCAAACGTCTCGTGGTAGCCAATCTCGTAAGTCTGAGTATATCTTTTGGCGACCAGCCTAGCCTTGTACCTTTCAATTGAATCATCTGTTCTTTTTTTAATGGTATATACCCATTGACACCCAACGACCTTCTTTTCTTCAGGTAGATCCACTATCTCCTAGGTACAGTTTTTTTGTAACGCCTTCATCTGTTCTTTCATGGCTTGTACCCATTTCTGGCCTGTCAGTACATCTTGCAATTTACTAGGAATAGATATAGAGGGTAATTGATGTGAAAATGCCTTAAAGGATTCAGACTATCTGTGAGTTGAGGTGTAATCAGTAATAAAGTAGAGAGCCTTACTGTCTACTGAAGGTCGTTCACAAGAGAAACCGAAACGTATAGGTGGTCTATGTTCTCGATTGAGATATCACCGGGTGGGTAAACTGTGGTTAGGATCTGTGTGATTTTCACTAGACAAATCATTAGATAAAGTAGAGAGTTTAAGAATAACCTTATGATCATTTTCCATCTCAAAGTCTGATTGATGAACTAATGTTGGAGAAAGGGAAGTAAGGGGTTGTGCCACATGTATGGGAACTAACTCCTCATGTTTCTATTTCCCTTTATTTCGCCTTTCATATACTTTCCAAGTTGGTTTTGTCCTTTCAAGAATCTCACTTTCTTTTTCGAAAGATTGACTTTATTCTTCAAAAGATTGACTTACGGGCAAACTAATTGGGCAAACTAATAGATATACCATTGTCTACTGTTGAAGACTTCTCTTCATGGTTCTAGTTCCCCCCTGAAGAAGAGTCTCCGAGGTAAAGCATGCCTCATTTTCCCAAAACGTAACATCATGCGAAACAAACACCTTACGAGACGGAGGATGATAACACTTGTACCTCTTTTGTGAGCTAGAATACCCTATAATGACACACTAAAGAGCATGCGGGAACTTTCCTTGATGAGGATTATGTATATGTACATATATTACACATCCAAAGACTTGAGGAAGTACATGTAAGGCAGAGTTAGCCTTACAGAAATGAGACAAGGACTGCAGCGGAGTTTGAAAAGACAAAACACTGGAAACATGCGATTACTGAGATATGCAACAGATAATACAACATCACCCCAAAAAAATTTAGGCATATGTATTTCTAGTGAAGATCGTGCAACCTTTAGATGGTGATTTTTACGCTCAGCTATGCCATTTTGTTATGGAGTATATGCATAAGATGTTTGGTGAAGAATACTGTTTCGTAAAAAAAAAGTTTTAAAATTATGATTGAGTTATTCACCATTATTATCATAGTGTAAAACTTGAATTTTCTTATGAAACTGTGTGTAGATCATGTGATAAAATTTTTAAAAAACATCACATACATCACATTTATTTTTTTAAAAGGAAAATCCAAGTCATACCTGTGCAGTCATTAATAAATGTAACACACCAACACATACTGAAAACAGACACAACATTAGAGGAACCCTATACATCAGAATGGACAAGAGAAAATGGCATTGAGCTCATATAATTATTACTAGAAGGAAAAACAGTGCGATGCTGTTTTGACAAAACACATGTTTCACATTGAAAATTATTTTGACTAGTAAACAAGAATGAAAATAAAACTTAAGGTACCCAAATGAACAATGTCCTAAACGTCTGTGCCAAAGATAGATATTACTTTTTTTATAAGAGTTGACTTGTATTACTTTATAAGGTTGGCTAGATGAACGTGACGGGCCCAGAGTACTATTTGTTGTAACGTAGTACAACCCCTCTCCTTCCCTACCAGTTCCAATTGTTTCCTTGGTATGAATGTTCTAAAACACAATAAGTATGCCAGAAGGTGAGAATGCAGTTAAGAGATTTAATAATTTGACTGATAGAGATTACGTTATTAGATAAGGTAAACATATGTAAAACAGATGACAAGTGTAAATTGGGTGTTAATGATACATATCCAACCCTATTAACCGAGATGGGTGTTTACATGTTTGAGTTGAACTATGATGACTAATCTTCAAGAATCAAAAGTCATGTGATTTGTTGCACCAAAATCAATTATATAAGTATTATTATTAGAAATTGTAGAAATATTCAAAGCCGAATGAAATGTACCTGAGCCGGACATAGTAGTAGCAGAAGCAAAAGAACAGAAAATACCTAAAGAGTTTGGCAGTGGAACAATAAATCCTTCAGTTGGAACTGTAAATCTGGAGTTTGTTCAGTGGAACAGTAAATCCGGCAGTCAAAATAGTGAAACCGGCAGTCGAAATAGGAAAACGGGCATACTACTATAGATAAGTACTGTAACAGTAAAGAGAATTTTTTTTTTTGAAACAGTAACAGAGAGGAAACCTAAAAATTGTTTTTGGCTCGGATACCATGAACAAATTAAGAGTTTGTTATCTATTCTTCTCCATATTGAGGCAATTTATGGAGAAATACATGAGTGAGAATCAATGAAATGATTCTTCTATAATCAATACAATGATCTCCTAGAATCAAGCTAATGATCTCCTACAATCAAGCTAATTGTCAACTACACTAATCCAGCAATCAATTACACTAATTAAGCAATCAATCAATCAACTATACAATTTAATTGATTATATTCTAACATGAAGCTAGGCCCCAAACATCGGTATGCACTAGTTCCAGCTTCGCCTTTGTCAGTGCTCTTCCGGTCTTCTTGAAACTTACTCACTTTTGTTTTCCCATAACACAACTCTCACAGAAACCAACCTCAACACTCTTCAAATCTAGCAAATTTCCTTTCGAATGTAGGCACTTCAGCCCCTGACTATTCTTGTGCCCAAACCTTTGGTGCCATAAGTTCGGATTATCTTTACCTTCCACCATAGCGATCGAACCAGTACTATCTGTGGTTATGTAAAGCGACCCATGCTTATTTCCCTGGGCGATTGTCATAATACCTTTCGAAATCTTCCACTTGTCACCTGTGAAAGTTTTCATGTAACCATCTGACGCCAATTGCCTAATAAAGGTTAAGTTCTTCCTCAAATCCGGAATGTGTCTCATATTGTCGAGCTTTCAAACTGACACCTTCAATTGAATTTTCACATCTCCATTCCTGGTAGTATTGCATGCTTGATCGTCACCAAGATACACCTTACCCAAATTTTCAAAGACATAGTTCTCGAACAACTCCATATGAGGTATGACATGGAGTGACACTTCTAAGTCCAGAACCCAGGACTATGTCTTGCTTTCCATCGAGCAGATAAGACAGTCATTTGACACCTCTGACACACGGTTCGCACTGCCCTTATCTTTCTTCTCAGATTTAAACTCATACAAGAAATGACCCTTCTTATCACAATTCTATCACTCTGCATCATTTTTGTTTCGTTGCTGATTTTTCAAATAGTTGACCCGATTCCTAGATTTAGACTTTCCTCTTGGCTTTGATCTTTCCTTTTGATTCGTGTCTCAATTTCTATTTCTGCCTTCTCTACCTTTCACATTCAGTGCTGAAGATGTAGATACCCATAATCCTTCCTCACGTAACCTGATTTCTTCGGTCATGATCATGTTCATAATATGTTGGAAGTTCAATTTTTCTTTCTCGAATGATTTAATAATTGACTGACTTGTCTTCTTCCAACTTTTTTGCAATAGGGTGAGCATAAACACCGCTAATAACTCCTCATTGAAACCCATAGATAAAGAACATAACCCATTTTCACTTCGTTGAACTGGTTTACAAACTTTTTAAAGTTTTGACCTTCCGTCATCTTCAGATTTGATAACCTCTTGACAAGATGAACTTTCCTTACTACAGAAGACTGTTCATATAGGTTTTATAGAGTATCCATTAGATATTTGGCAGTCTGCTGATCCTTTACATTGAAAAAGATCTGCTTCATCAAATTGAGACGAATTGCTCCCAATGTTTTCCGGTCCACGAGTTCAAAATCATCATCATCCATATTCTTCGGCTTTCGCTTCTTTGACTAATCTTCATCAGTCATATCCTTTAGCTTCTCTTTTATCGACCAATACAAGTCTTTCTAGTACAGATAATCCTCCATCTGTATCGTTCAGAAGCTGAAATTCGACCTATCGAATTTCTCAATCTTGTGAGTATCCTTCTCTGATCCCATCTCTACGACGAAATCAATGACCTTGAGAAAACCTAGATTTGTGTGAAAATTAATCTTCCCCAACCCAGAGCTCTGATACTAATTGTTGTTAGAAAAAATTGCACACATAAATCCAAACACACAGATAATATGAAAGAAATAAGAAGAAGAAGACGACACCAAAGATTTTACGTGGTTCAACATTTTACCTATGTTAACGGAGCACACTGCACTTAATCCATTACCTTCAGAGTTGATTACAATCTCTCTGTCTCTTTTTCAGTCTCTCTAGAGTTTTGGCTTACCCCCATATAAATACTACTATTTTCATTGTCTAAAAGTGTATAACAAAAATGGCTAGAGAGAGCAACTGTGGCACATGTTCAGTCGAATGAACCTTTCGCCGCCTTCCCCGAATGAAATTAGGCACTTCTTTACGCTGAGGCAGGTTAGCAGAACGGGGACCTATTTTCTTGAGTCTACTCCTTCGGACGGTTGGGTCCCTAAAGAAGCGAAGGTGAATCAGGGGGGTCGATGCTTCTGATGACCCGAAAAAGAAGGGCTTTATATAGGGATTCCCCACATCCAACAAGTTCTGGAAGAATAGTTGGTTTTTTACTGGAGGGACTCTCAGGCTCGACGTCACTGTTCGATCTGGGGATTCCCACATGGTGTTGAGTGTTCCCCGCTTCTTCTGTTCCCCTAAAATGTGGAACAAGAAAACAATTGACTATAGCGACTCAAAGGTGAAGAGGCTGACTCGGGTAGCTGTTCGTACTCTGGAAAAGAGGAGCAAGAGCTATCTTTTCAAAGAGGATGACTTGATAAAGCTCGGTTTCTTCAAACAGATTTCAGGCCATCGGAGGCGTTGTAAGTAACCCGGTGCCCTTTGTTGTATTTCTTTGCTTTTCCATTTTCTTTTCTAATTTTTTTTTTGGTGTTCAATACGGACGTTGTCAACGATCTTCAGGCTCGCCAGGTGAAGGCGATTCTACAAGAGAGTATAAAGGAAGCTTCCCATCAGGGCGATGAGGGTATTGCTCCACCCGAGCCTGATGAGGAAACTGATATCCCTGAGGAAATTCCCGAGTGCGTTGATCTGGGTGCTCAGCTTTATACTCAAGATTTCGCTGGTCGAAGTGGCCAAGGTGAGCCGACTGACACCCAATTGTCTGAAAATAGGGAGAGGCAGTATGAGGGTCCAGGTGAAGAGCCTGTTGGACGGTGCCGAGTTCTTTAAGTCTTTTCGAGACGATCCGTTAGAAGATCCTGCTGCTGATCTTAACTTCCACAAGTCTCGGGGTGAGAAGCGAAAGGCACTCAGTTCACCGTCTCGTCCTCTCAAAGTTCCTCGGGTAGTCTCATTCATTGACTCCAGCGACGAAGATGTTGCGGACAAGATTGCCCCGAGTGTTGGTGCTGGAGCATCAGTAGATGCAGTCACTTCAGAACCGAGTAGGGCTTCTTCTACCCCCGAAGTTGGAGATATGGGGGCTGAACCTTCGGGGGTACCTTCTCCATCCTTAGAGCCGAACAAGGCTTCTCCTGCCCCCGAGTTTGGAAATCTGAGAGCTGAACCCTCGGAGGTTCCTTTATTCCTTTATCCCCATGATATGCCACAGGAGATGTCCTCCGGTCGGGCTTATATCGGGGAAGACCGCTGGAGCAGTTTTAGAGATGGTTCATTGACCGAACGTCTCCAAAATGTTTTCAACGGCGCATCTTATGTAAGTTAAATCTGACTCAGTTAATTCTGACTTCTTCATTGTTTTGCTTCTGTCGGATTTCTAAGTATATTCTTTTGCAGATGGTGGCCGAATTTGCTGAGCTTGTTCAGACGCAGCAATGTCAAGCTGATCGGATAAGGCGTATAGAGGCTCAGCTGAATGCGAGTGAGGAGGGTCGTGCTCGAGCTGAGCAGGCTTTTCAGCAGGAGGTCGGTTCTGTATAGATATTTGCCGACCACCGCCTGGCGAAGCAGGTTGAAGCTGAGGACAAGGAATTTTTGGCAGAGGAGAAGGTTGCATCGCTTCAAAATCTTATTTCCTCTGCTGAAGAATCCTTGCTTAAGGTGGAGCAGGAGGCAGAGCAGGCGAAGTCGGCGTATGTCCAAAAAATTGACGATTTGGAGAGCCAAGTGCTGACACTTGAATCCCTTTCCCGAGAGGCCAGGTTGGAGCTGGAAGTCTAAGGGGTGGATCGTTTTAAAAGATTCCCTGCTTACGATGCCCTACTTCTTCGGGAATTTCTATGTGGGCTAGTTTCAGCCGGTGAATTCTTCAAAGTCAAGAATAGGGCGACCGAGAAAGCCCGTGCTAATTGGGAGCTGTCAATCAAACACCATGTGGATCGGTCCTTGGAATCTCTTCGGATTCAGATGAAGGAATGGAGAGCCTACTGCCGTAGTCAAGGCAAAGAGCCCCATCCTATGCATTTAGAGATTCCGTCCGAGCACTCTCTCTCGACCTTTTACGCAAGTCAAGAGTCGGTTGAGGGTGTAGTCCCGGATGTCGGGCCAGTCCGGGTGAAGATTACAACCAGTGGAGGGATGATACTGTCGACGATATTACTTGGCCGTCTAATGAGAGCCTGCTTCGTGAATACGAGATGGTGCCAGATCCGAGTATTGGCAAAGGCTCGAAATCCTCGCAACCTTAATTTTGTAGATTTGTAGAAGATTCTGATTCTTTATTTTTTACTTGTAAAGAACCATTCTTTGAACTGTAACCATTCTTTTAAGAGCAATAAAAATCAATTTTGTTCTGAGTTGAATGGTTTTGGTTTATTTTTTGCTGATTGTTGTCGAGTGTTGTATTAAACTGGCTGATGGTCGGGTAACATAACCGAGTATCTTATTAAACCGGTTGTTACCCGAATAACTTCAATTGCCAAGTACCTTATAAAACTGGCTCTTTTGATGTTCAGGTAACTTAACCGAGTATCTTATTAAACCGGTTGTTACCCGAATGACTTCGATTGCCAAATATCTTATTAAACTGGCTCTTTTGATGCTCGGGTAACTTAACCGAGTATCTTATTAAACCGGTTATTATCCGAATAACTTCAATTGCCAAGTATCTTATTAAACTGGCTTCTTCGATGTTCGGGTAACTTAACCGAGTATCTTATTAAACCGGTTGTTACCCGAATAACTTCAATTGCCAAGTATCTTATTAAACTGGCTTCTTCGATGTTTGGGTAACTTAACCGAGTATCTTATTAAACCGGTTGTTACCCGAATAACTTCAATTGCCAAGTATCTTATTAAACTGGCTTCTTTATTATTAACCAAGTCATCTTAAGACAAGTTTTTCACTTGTGTTTCATACCCGGTTGCTACCCGAATGTTACATCAAGGCTCACCATGATCATACGTTCGAGTCCTTACGCAATACCAATGACGTCTCCCTAGTTTTTATGCGCAAGGTTTTGTCGAATCGTTGAGCTCTTTTTTTTAAAAAAAGTTGCTTCAACACAGCTACGCATTTCACCGGAATTTCTCCTGATAGCGTCCCCAGCATTTTTCCAAAGTATGGTGCATCGGGTTTGCCTTTTTACGAAGGTTATTTGACCTTGCTCGGCTGGCATGCTCCTACGAGCTTCTCTGCCCATTCGGGATTTGATGGTCCCAAGAATTCTATTTGCATGTTCTTATTATCATGCTCTGCTTCCATATATTCTTATTATCATATGCCCCTTTTTTTTTTTGAAATCCCGAACTAGATGCTATCCTTTTGGAAATTCCGAGTAATTTTATTTATTACTGCAAAAAATCGACAGATTTAAATTACAGTTTAATATTTATCCTACCAATAAAAGAATAAAATATTCAATATAAATATATATATATATATATATATATATATATATATATATATATATTAAGGATAGAAAATCTTCAGATATTGGGCATTGCATGGTCGGGGTAACACCCCTCCATTGGGTCGAGCAATCCAATAAGCTCCATGGCCAGCTATCCCCTCGATCTTGTATGAACCTTCCCATTTGTCAGCCAAGGATCCCGCGGCTCTATTTTTTGTGTTCAGTGACACCTTCCTGAGCACCAGGTCTCCTAACTGAAATTTCCTGATCCGAACATGAGAGTTGTAGTAGCGAGCCACTCTTTGTTGATAGGCTGTATTTCTTATTCGTGACTTTTCCCTTTTTTCTTCTAGCTCATCCAAACTTTGTAGCAGTGTATCAACATTTTGTTCTTCATCGTATAGCCTGTCCTGGGGGGACGCATACGATGTTTCTATGGGGATGACAGCTTCTGCTTCGAACGCTAGGGTGAACAGAGTTTCTCCTGTTGAAGTCCTTGCTGTCGTCCGATATGCCTATAATACTTCAGAAAGCTTTTCAACCCAGCTTACTTTTTTGTTATCTAATTTTGCTTTAATGGTGTGCTTGATAATTTTATTTACTGCTTTTACTTGCCCCTTTGTTTGTGGATGAGATGGTGTCGCATAGTAGTTAGCAACATGATACTTCTCGCACAATTGTCTGAAATTTTGCTTATCAAACTGAGTGCCATTGTCGGTGATTATAGTGTCCGGAACTCCAAACCTATAAAGTATGTTTTTCTTCACAAAATTTGTGGTGTTGGCTTCCGTGATATGCACCAGCGCTTCAGCTTCGGCCCATTTTGTGAAATAATCGACAGTTACTATGGCGTGCTTCGCTCCACCCCCTGTCCCAGCTGGCATTGGCCCGATCAGGTCTAGGCCCCACATGGCGAATGGCCATGAGATTTCTGAGCTTTTCTGGGGGTTGTCGGATATCGTTGGCAATTATTTGACAGGTGTTGCAACTTTCCGACCATTGCTGTGCATCTAAGAAAAGTGTAGGCCAATAATAGCCTTGTCTGAGTACCTTATGCTCCAGACTCCTACCCCTAGTGTGGTTCCTGTAAACTCCTCCGTGGATCTCTTGAAGTACTCGATGTGCATCTTCCTCCGGTACACATCTCTGGAGAGCTCGGGGGAACCCCCTTCTGTATAATTCTCCTCCGATTATGGTATATCTAGCCGATCGATACCTGATGCGCTTTGCTAATACTGGATCTTCTGGGAGCACGCCTTCTTCTGGGAACCTTCTCAGCTGGACCATCCAACCGTCTTGTGGTGTTCAAATTTCTGAAATTCCAAATGCTTAGGTTCAACTGTACTTGGTTTAAGGAGGTGGGCAACTGGAATGGTCTTTGGTCTGATTGAGGTTGTTGCTGACGCTAATTTAGATAAAGCGTCTGCCTTTTCATTTTCTTCTCTGGGGATCTAAGTGATCTTGTATTCTTTAAATTTTTGGAGGAGCTGTTTTGTGATGTCACGGTAGGCAATTATTCCTTCATCTTTGGCCTGGTACTCATCCATAACTTGGTTGACAACTACCTGTGAATCGCTGAATATCTCAACTTCATCTGCCCCAAGAGCTATGCAGACTCTGAGTCCAGCTAACAATGCCTCGTATTCGGCTTGATTATTGGTTGCTTTGAAATCAAATCTCATGGCACATTCAACATCATCTCCTTATGGGGTGCGAACTACGATCCCTGCCCCGCTGCCATGAGTGTTTGAAGATCCATCAACATATAGTTTCCATGAGAAGATTTTATCCAACAGTCTTTTTGTTTCCAGGTTTTGTTCTGTGAACTCGGCTATGAAGTCTGCCACTGCTTGTCCTTTGAAGGAGGTTCTGGGGACATAATGAATATCGAATTCACTTAACTCAATTGCCCATTTGGTAAGTCTTCCTGATATCTCTGGTTTTTGTAAGATTTGCCTTAATGGGCAATTGGTGAGAACCTGGATCGTATGGGCCTGAAAGTATGGTCTCGGCTTTTTTTCTGCTGAAACCAATGCTAAGGCTATCTTCTCTGCCTGTGAGTACCTGGTCTCGGCCGGTAAGAGTGCCTTGCTTGTATAATACACAGGTTTTTGCACTCCATCTTCTGTTCTGACTAAGACTGAACTTGCTGCAAGTTCGGTTATTGACAGATACAGCTGAAGTATTTCCCCTTTTTACGGTTTTGAGAGGATGGGAGCTTGCCCCAAATACTCTTTTATTTTTAAGAATGCCTGCTCACACTCTTTATTCCACTCCAGGCCTTTCCCTTTTTTGATTATTTTGAAGAAAGGCGCGCACCTGTCTGTAGCCCTTGCGATGAATCTTCCCAAGGAGGCTAAACACCCTGTTAAGCGCTGTACCTCTTTCAATGTTTTAGGTGAAGTCATTTCTTGCAAAGCCTGGATCTTCTCGGGATTAACTTCGATTACTCTCTGATGGACTTGAAAACCTAAGAATCTTCCCGAATGGACTCTGAATAAACATTTGTTTGGGTTTAATTTCATCTGGTATCTTCTTAAAACATCAAATGTCTCTCCGAGGTCGTGGGCATGCTCATCTGCTGAGACGCTTTTAGTCAACATATCATCAATGTACACTTCCATGTTCCTTCCTATCTACCGAGTGAAGATTTTGTTGACCAACCATTGGTACGTAGCTCCTGCATTTTTTAAACCGAAGGGCATTACTGTGTAGCAATATAAACCCTGATCCGTTGTGAAGGCTGTTTTTTCTTCATCAGTTTTGTTCATCCGGATATGATTATATCCTGAGTAAGCGTCCATGAAGCTGAGTAATTCATGACCTGCTGTGGCATCCACTAGCTGATCTATTCTTGGAAGTGGGAAGCTATCCATTGGACATGCCTTATTTAGATCCGTGAAATCTACGCACATCCTCCATTGTCCATTTTTCTTCTGGACGAGGACTACGTTGGCAACCCACTGAGGGTAGCTGACTTCTCTGATTGATCCAGTTGCTAGTAGCTTTTCCACCTCTTCTTTGATTGCTTGACTTCTTTCAGGATTGAACGATCTTCTCTTTTGTATCACCGGTTTTGCATTCGAGCTTACTGCGAGGTAGTGTGATATTACTCGAGCATCTATCCCGATCATATCTTCGTGACTTCAGGCGAATACATCTTTGTATTCTCTAAGCAGATTGGTTAAGTCTTGCTTGACTTTTCCATCCAAGTTGGCCCCTATCTTGATTTTCTTGTCCGGTTTGTCTTCTTCAAGTACCACTTCAACCAATTCTGTTTTGTATTCATTCGAGCCCTCCCTTGGATCCAGTTTGAATGACAAGGATTCTTTACACTGATTTGGCTGCATTATGGTGCACACTTGTTCAGCATCATGCTTGTCTCTGTATACTGACAGATTTGCTCTTCGAGCCATCTATTGGGATCCCTTGACTATCCCAACCCCTTGTTCTGTTGGGAACTTGATCATTAATGCATAAGTGGCTGTCACGGCCCTTGTTTTATTCAGGAATGGCCGGCCCAATAATGCTTTATACGGCCAATTATCCAAGTCAACTACCACGAAGTCGAGCAGGACAGTCCTCTGGCATGGTGCCGTTCCGATCTTTACAGGTAGTTTTACCGTCCCGAGTGACCTGACCTCTATTCCCCCATATCCTCTTAATGGAGTATGGAAAGGCTGTAAATCTTTTCGGTCTAGTCTTAGCTGGTCGTATACGGCCACACTTAAGATGTCTGCTGAGCTCCCATTATCTATTAAAATTCTTCGGACTTCCCTGTGGCCAATCCGGGCACTTATAACCAAAGCGTCATTAGGTCGAACATCGACGCCATGAGAATCTGCCTCTGTAAAGACTATTGGGTCCCATCCTTTCTTTACCCTTTTCGGGTCTGGTTCAACCGAGTTTACGTCGAAGTTATTCCTTGCTTCTACTGCTTCTCGGATTTCCTGAGTTCGTTCTCGGTTGCTTCTCCCAGTAGAAGGTCCTCCGAAAATTGTATGTATTACCTGATTAGCTTCAGGGCTAGTTCTTTGGTTTTGACCAGGGTTGTGATCAACCTTGACTTTCTTGGTTTCTGGTCTCTCGTCTTTTTTTAAGATTACATCCCGCAGGTGTCCTTTCCGAATAAGAGTTTCTATGTAATCTCTGAGCTGAAAGCACTTTGAAGTTTCATGCCCGGTTTCTTTATGAAACCTGCAATACTTGGTTGTATCTATCCGGGCTAACTGTGATTGTCGCCATGGTTCTTGCACCATATTATTTTCTTCCAAGATG
Source organism: Dipteronia dyeriana (assembly GCA_032871835.1). Classification (NCBI taxonomy): domain Eukaryota; kingdom Viridiplantae; phylum Streptophyta; class Magnoliopsida; order Sapindales; family Sapindaceae; genus Dipteronia; species Dipteronia dyeriana. The sequence goes on along the minus strand of CM065297.1, from coordinate 71,500,063 downwards.
GCTAGAATTTCTCCTTGTTTCTTTCGAAGAGGGGTGTAATTGGTATATCTGCCTTGGTATTTCTCTGTGGACCGTTCGACGTAAGGCCCATTACCCCCATCCTTGTTTTTCTCCTTGCTGTTCCCTTTCCGTTTTTCCTTTTGATTCTGCCCATTGGATTCGGTATTCTTCTGTTCGGGCTTTCCTCCATGCATATAGCTTCCTCCTGTAGCTAACTCTTCTTCCTCGGCCAGAGCGTATCCTCCCGCCATATCCATCATGTCGGCATACCTTGCCAGCCGTGCTCTTCTCAAATCGAAGGATAGTCGTCCATTATGCAAATTATTGGTGAAGGCAGCAATAATTGCTTCATCATTAGCGCTGCCAATTTCTGATACTGCTTGGCCGAACCGGCCCAAGTATTTTTAATGACTCGTCCTTCTCCTATTTTATTTGAGAGAGATAGGCCACCGACTTCTTTCTGTGAACGTTGCTCATGAATTGCCTTGAGAAGCTCCTGCTCAACTCGCTGAAATTTTCGATGCTTGCCGGGGGTAGTCTTCAGAACCATCTTGAGCCTGTGTCCCCCAGTGTTTGAGGAAAGTTGAGACACAATAGGGGGTCACTGCTGGCATACTGAGCCATGGCACTTTTATAGCGTCTAACGTGCTTCTTTGGATCTGTATCTTTTTTGAATTGCTCCATATGTTGCATCCTGAATATTTCTGGGAAAGGGGTCCGCAAAATCTCCCTGGTAAATGGACTGTCGGAGTCATCATCGGATAGATCGTTACAGCCGTAACGTCTGACTAGTGCCTCCATCTGTCGCCTGTTATTCTCTACTTCTTGAGTTAGGCTCTTGATTGTGACATCTTTGTCCCCCACCGGGCTTCCTTAACGGTTGAACCGTTGGGTAACTGTCATTCTTTCCTCAGATTCTTCACTCTGATGCCGGAACCCTCGTGTGACTCCATGATGACGTTTACGATGGTGTTGATCACTGTCTTCTGATGATGACCGTTCTCTGCGCCGATCGTATTTACGATGTCTTATTCGTATTGTTTGATTGCGATCCAGCCTCTGGTGATTTTCCTCTTCTAGTGTTTTCTGTCCAGCTGGATTGATTGGGGAAGAGCTCCTTCTGGTTTCTGGCATAGTTATTCCTAGCCCCACCACCATCGAACGGAGCCTTGCTGGTGGAGGATTGAGAGTATGTGCTTCTGCGGCCAGTAGATCAATCCCTTCCCTTGCTGCGTCCGTCACCAATTGCTGTACGGCCTCTTGGAAACGCAGCGTAAGATCTCTGCTAGTTGGAGGAACTTGTTGGATCCCCGCCAGGTGAGCAGGCTGGTTTTCTGTGTTAGCTGCAGGATCTTGTGACGTATTGCCATATGGAAATCGCCTGGTGATTTTTGGCCATTTCCTGAACTACTTCTGCTTCATGCCATTGCTTTTTTAACAAGTTCGAAGGTTCAGCCCATCCTTCTAGCGCCGATTGTTGACGTCGATTTTTGGATTATGCCAAAAAAGCCAACAAGGATTGGATTTCGGCTATTGAATCAAAGAGAAAGAGATGCAGAGAGAGTAATAAAGGCAAATTTTACGTGGTAAAACTCCGATGGCTGGAGAAACATTCACGGGTGGTTGAAAGATCAATCAAGCCAAAATCCACTAAGAGAATAAGATGTTTTACAAGCTCTCGATCTCTCTTTTTTCTCTCTGTATTTACTGTGATTGCTGTATGCTATATTGCCTATATCTTTTGGAGCCAGATTATGGGTCTATTTATATGTTTATAGAACCCTAATCTGTTTTTTACAAGTAATACAAGATCTTTGTATTTAATTGTGATTCGGTTACTTGCTTGATGTTGATTTATCTTCTTTCCTGTTTCGGAGTCTCTTATGGAAATCGAGTGGGATTCTAGTAGTGCAGTTCAATTTGGACTTGTTTCCTTATAAGAATGTAGTATTCGTAAAGAAATCAAGTTATTTCCTGATTGAGAATTTTTCTAATTTAATGCTCTATTTCATTTGGGATTCCTTCCTGACGGATATCGTCACGTATTTAATGACAATCCGTATGAAATAAGCACCAAGTTCTTACTCGGGTCGTATTTATTCCCGAGTAAGAGTAATACCTGATGGTCCCGAGTAGTACCGTTTGAGCCCGAGTGGAAGTGTTATTTAACCAGTACCGAGTGCTGTTAGTTGATCCCGAGTAGGTTTTATTCAGTATATGCTTACTCGGGCTTTCTTCTCTTTAATGATGCCTTATAGGATATTTCCCGGATGCCTATTTAGGCATCCACCTGGCTATTTTTTCCTTCCTGTCAATGACGTATATGCTTGGTAAAATTTACATACAACAATCTTGTTTAAAAAACAATTTAATTATGAATTATCACATCAACTAACATGCATGGTATTTTGGTCATTTTATCCAAAAGTTAAAATCAGTTTCAGTCAAGACAATTGATGTTGGTCAACTCAGTCAAAGGGATGTTTGTGTCTTTTGCAAAATCTACCGTTTAATGCAATATTACATGACCTCATGGGAAGTTTCTGTAATTTTCCCAATTTAATACATAAATTTGGTGACAGCGTTATATTTTGAGTGAGAAAAATGTATTAATTGTTTATTGTTTTCATTGGAGGACTCCAAATTTCCAAGTCTCGAGGGTCATGGGTATTAATTATTTATTGTTGTCAGTGAATTGGTAAAATAAAGAACACATTAAAAATTCTAAAGCCACCGACTCTCTTTATAAAATACAGAATTCCATTATATAATATTCCCTATATCCAAATTAAATACTGCTATTGGTAACAAAATTTAATTATACCATCGTGTTGCTTGCTTTCTTATTTTTTATTAACAGAGGTGGTAAATCATCGGATAATAATAACAGAAAATAAAAATCATATGCTAAGTATGACAAATATGTTTTTATTGGAATACGTTAACGTGTATGTTAAAGATAAATATTAAAAATAAAAAAAATTATATTTTTTTTTATAAAATATAGTAATTTACATATCAAAAAATATAATATATAATATAATCCCTACCGGATTAATAGAATAAATTAACAATTTCGATTAAATTATAAAATAATATATTTTTGAAATTCTCTTATAAAAATATGTGATGGGAAAAAACTAAAATTATGAATCTCGTAGTCAGGCTTTATATATATATATTTTATTATTTTTCGTTTAGTGTCATCTCCTTGCCACTCCAAAATTTAATGTATCATTGTCAATATCCATTCAATAACTAAGTTTCTGATCATTGAGATATCTTATAGCTTCATGATTTTTCGTTTTTTTAATATCACATGCATCAAGAATTTATCTTAGAATGCAAATGGACAACCAATAATTCAAACCTCACTTGTATATATTTGATCAGAATCAAGAATTGTAGTTGAGAGATCATCATGGAGGTCAGTATCATGTCCAGAGAAATCATCAAACCATCTTCTACAACTCCAGACCATCTAAGAACCCAGAAGCTCTCTCGTTTGGATCAAATGAACATCGACACTTTCATCTCCATCATTTTCTTTTATGATAAAGCACCCAAAAACTCTGATCAACTCAAAACCTCTCTCTCACAAACACTATCTCACTACTATCCTTTAGCAGGACAAGTGAAGGATCATCTTTCTGTCGACTGTAACGACAATGGTGTCACCTTTGTTGAAGCGCAAGTAGGAGCCCCCATTGACATGTCAAATGTCCTCAAACGACATGAAATCGATCCAGAGGGACAACTAGTGCCTTGCAAGGAACATGAGATGTCTGAAGATCAATCCATCTTAGCTGTTCAGGTTAGTTACTTTCGATGGAAATTTTATCTACAATTTCAAAATATAATAATTACATTTAATTAATTTTATAAGTTGCAACAGTTATTAAATGATGGTTTTATATGAGCAATTATGTGATTTCTATTGGTTGTTCAGGTTAGTTACTTTGGTTGCGGTGGTATGTCTATCTGTTTCCTTTTTAGACAAGTTATTGTTGATGCAACTACAGCTGCAAATTTCATCAAAAGTTGGGGTGCAATTTCTTGTAATGGTGATGGTGGTGTCATTAATGATGTTATGATTCTTGATCGTACCTCTATTTTCCCTCCGCGAGATGATTCAGGCATGTCAACGAGTAGCGGAAACTTTAAAGAAGAGGTTCACTTTCGAAGGGTCGAAGGTATCTACTCTGCAAGAAAAAATTGGCAATCGGCCAACACGTTTTGAGGCTGTGTTTGTGGTTATATGGGGTGCTGTAACAGCTGCAAAAAGAGAAGGAGATGACTTGGCAGCAACGATTCCTGTCAATCTATGAAAGAGAATGAATCCACCGTGACCAGATCAATGTATCGAGAACATCCACACCATAATATAGGCAAATTGGCCAACAGAGGAGACAACTAACTATAGCAGTGTAACTGTAAAAATTAACGAATTAATAAGTATGGTGAATGGTGAATACGTGAAAAAGGCTCATCCAAATGGGTGGATACTCTATCGTGTAACGAATAATGGTAATGGAAGATTGGATACTATAAGGAGGAGGTTGTTTATGGTTAGTAGTTGGTGTAATCTTGAGTTGTACAAGACTGATTTTGGTTGGGGAGAGCCAGTACTGATAGCACCAGTTGGGAAGCTGAATGCAGGTGATAATATTGTTGTTGGATTGTTGGACACCATTGATGGTGAAGGAATAGATGCATGAGTGGCAATGTCCAAGGATGACATGGATAAATTTGAACAAGAATCTGCTGTTATTGCTTACGCTTCTTTTTATTAAAGTTAATGAATTTTCCAAGGTTATTTAGTGCCCTAGTTTTTCTAAATACATGCATTGGTTGATTCCATGTATCTATGTATAAGAACCATGAGTTGTGTGTTCCAAAAAGGCCAAGTGCTATGTATGTGTATACCAAGGAAGTGTTTAGTTATGTGCACTCTCTAGAATAATCTTTGGACTAGTATAAATAGCTAGGAGATGTACTAGTTTTTTTTATGAAGCAAAAATCAAAGATAATACAACAAAGGAGATAAGTACTCCAAGTTGTTTAGAAATTCTCTTATTATTCTTGTTCTTGTTCAAAATATACACTATAATACCCAACAAGTGGTATCAGAGCAAGTTCGATCTTATCATGGCGTTAGCACTCAAGCCTTAGTAGACAACAATCAATATGGCGCGTCATAGTGCTTCTCAAACTATTCCCATCTTTGGTGGTGAGAACTATGATTACTGGAGTATCAAGATTAAGACCTTTTTTCTATCACAAGACCTTTGGGATGTGGTAGGAAAAGGGGTGATAACTTCTGTAGAAGGAAGTTCTGAAGCAGTTGTTGACAAAAATGAGAAACAAAAGGATGCTAAGGCATTGTTTGTGCTCCAACAAGCATTAAATGATGAATTTTTTCCTAGGTTGATGAGGGCCACATCTTCCATAGAGGCATGAGACATTTTGCAGATGGAATTCCAAGGGAACTCAAAGGTCAAGACCATCAAACTACAAAGCTTGAGAAGAGAAATGGAGAATCTCAAGATGAAGGACTCTGAGAATGCTACAAAGTATAGGACCAGAGTGATTGATCTTGTGATCAGATGAGGGCACATGGAGAAGATATTACTGAACAAAGGATTGTTCAGAAGTTCTTGATTAGCCTCACTAAAAAATATGATCATGTGGTGGCGACCATTGAAGAATCCAAGGATTTATCTACTCTAACCATTATAGAACTTATGGGATCATTGTAGGCACATGAGCAGAGATTGGGCAGAAGGAGTGGAGAGTCTCTGGAGAATGCCTTCCAATCCAAAGTCAACCTGAAGAATTCAAAATTAGGTGACAATAAAAAGAAGAATAAAGGTCAGTTCAAGGGTGAAACTTCTCAAAAGAAAGACAAAGGGAAGGCTAAACAAAATAAATATCACAGTGTGGTACTTGCAAAAAGACCAATCATTTGGAAAAAGATTGTTTTCATAAAGGGAAGCCCATGTGTACAAACTGCAAGAAGTTTGGCCATAAAGAAAAAGATTGCCAATACAAAGAAAAAGAGCACCGGACAAACTATTCTGAAGAAGATCAAGAGCATTTGTTCTTTGCTTGCTTAGTTGCAGTGGAAGAAATCAATGATACTTGGTTCATTGATAGTGGTTGTAGCAATCGTATAGCAGCTAAGGAGAGCATTTTCACTGACTTGGATCTTTCTATCAAGACAAAGGTCAAAATTGGGAATGGTGATCTGGTGGAGTCCAAAGGCAAAGGCACAGTGGCTGATCAAACAAAGAAAGGTACTAGATTCATTAAAGATGTTCTTCTAGTTCCTTCTTTAGACCAAAATCTGTTAAGTGTTGTTCAGATGATGCAACACAGGTATTCTTTACACTTTTAGGGAAACTTGTGTAAAATCTTTGATAAGAAACACGATGTGGAGATTGCCGATGTGAACATGGGAAGCAGTAGAAACTTTCCTATTCTTTGAAATTGTCCTAAAGTTATGGTGGCTACAGTTGATGATTCCACACTTTGGCATCAAAAATTTGGGCATTATAACTACAATGCCTTGAGGCTTCTTCATCAGAAAGGTATGACCAGTGACTTACCTCTAGTAGAAGCTAAGAATGTTATTTGTGAAGGATAAATGCTAGGCAAACAACATAGACACTATTTTCCTTCTGGTAGTGCATGGAGAGCCACAAACCTCTTGAGCTTGTGCATACTGATGTGTGTGGTCCTATGAGGACACCCTTTCAAAATATAAATAGGTATTTCATGCTGTTTATTGATGATTATACCAAAATGACATTGGTGTATTTCTTGAAAGAAAAATCTGAAGTTTTTGGTCTCTTCAAGAAGTTCAAGTAGTTTGTAGAAACTTAGAGTGGTCACAAGCTGAAAACTCTCCGAAGTGATAGAGGGACTGAGTACAACTCCCATCACTTTGACCAATTCTGTGAAGAAGAAGGAGTAGAACGACAACTGACAGTGGCTTATACTCCACAACAGAATGGAGTTTCTGAGAGGAAGAACATAACTGTAATGGAGATGGCAAGATCTATGCTTCATGAGAAAAACTTGCCAAATTTTTTTTGGGCAGAAGCAGTTAACACTGCGGTATACTTGCTGAACAGGTGTCCCACTAAAGCTGTGCCTAATCAAACTCCAATTGAAGCTTGGAGTGGTAGACAACCTTCAATATGATATCTGAAAGTCTTTGGTTGTGTGTGCTACATTCATATGCCATCTTAGAAGAGAACCAAGCTGGAGGTGAAAGAAGAGAAGGGAATCTTTCTGGGTTATAGCACTCTTTCCAAAGGGTACGTAATTTATAATCTCGAAGCAAAGAGGCTTATTACAAGCAGAGATGTTGTCTTTGATGAGCATACAGTCTGGAATTGGGAGGGAAAGCAGGTTACAAGACCGAGCATCACAATTCCATAAGAAAATTCTGTAGACAACCATAATAGTGCAGAAGAAAAAATTCCTCAAGTGATTGAAGAAGAGCTTTCCTCACTAGAAATAACACCTAGGAGGATGAGACCCCTGAGTGAGATTTATGAAAGTTGTAATTTCTCTTCTATTGAGCCTAACAATTTTGTAGAAGCTTGTAAGGAGGTTGTGTGGATTAAAGCCATGGAGGAGGAGATGAATATGATCAAAAAGAATAATACTTAGGAGTTAGTGAATCGTCCTACTGGCAAAGGTGTAATTGTGGTGAAATGGATCTTCAAAACCAAGTTGAATCCTGACAAGTCCATTAAAAAACACAAGGCAAGATTTGTAGCCAAAAGGCTATGCTCAGCAATATGGAGTGGACTACAATGAAACATTTGCTCCAGTTGCTTGGTTAGACACCATTCAGACTCTTGTGGCACTTGTAGCTCAGAAAAGCTGGAAAATTTACCAGCTTGATGTCAAGTCAGCATTCCTTAATGGAGAACTTGAAGAGCATGTCTATATTGATCAACCTGAAAGTTTCGTGGAGGAAGAAAGAAAGGCGTTGAGGCTAAGAAAAGCCTTGTATGGACTCAAACAAGCTTCTAGAGCTTGGTATGGGAAAATTGATGGCTACTTTATACAACAAGGGTTTGTCAAGAGTAAGAGTGATCCGACACTCTACACGAAAACCCAAGAAGCTGGCATTCTTATTGTTTCCTTGTATGTGGATGATTTATTTTTTATAGGAAACAATTCAATCGTGATCAGAAAATTCAAGAATGACATGATGAGTTCTTTTGAGATGAGTGATTTGGGGATCATGCATTACTTTCTTGTAATGGAGGTTTGTCAAGAAAAAGAAGGCATTTTCTTTTCACAGAAGAAATACATAGAAGATATGCTATCAAAGTTCAAGATGCTTGGATGCAAGACAATTGTAACTCCATTAGTTCCAAGTGAGAAGTTGAAGAAGGAAGATAGAGTCAAGAAGGCAGATGCTGGAATTTACAAGAGTTTAGTTGGCAGTTTTCTCTACTTAACTGCCATTAGACCTGACATTATGTTTGCCACAAGTTTGCTATCCAGATTTATGCAGAGTCCAAGTCAAGTCCATTTTGGAACTGCAAAGAGGGTCCTCAGATACTTGTAGGGAACAACTGACTTCGGCATTAGGTAAAAGGCTTGTTCTAATGCAAAGTTAGTTGGCTATATTGATAGTTACTGGGCAGGGTCTTTGGATGATATGAGGAGTATCTCAGGATACTGTTTTAGCCTTGTCTCATGCATACTTTCGTGAAGTTCTAAGAAGCAAAATAGTGTATCACAATCTACTGCAGAAGCTGAGTACGTGGCAGCGGCAGAGGCGGCAAATCAAGCAATTTGGCTGAAGAGAATTTTGGACGATATGGGAGAAAAGAAGCAAAGTTCGATTGAATTATACTATGATAACAGGTCAGCTATAGCAATCACTAAAAATCCAGTGTACCACAGTCGAACTAAAAACATTGCCATCAAATATCACTATTTAGGTGAAGTAGAAGCAAATGGTGAAATTCAGCTCAAGTTTTGCAGCTCAGAAGAATAGTTGACAAACATTTTCACAAAAGCCTTCCCAAGGGACAAATTTCAGTTTCTCATAGATATGCTTGGAGTTACTGGAAAACACATTAAGGAGGAGTATTAAAGTTAATGAATTTTCTAAGGTATATTTAGTGCCCTAGTTTTTCTAAATACATGCATTGGTTGATTCCATGTATCTATGTATAGGAACAATGAGTTGTGTGTTCCAAAAAGGCCAAGTGCTATGTATGTGTATACCAAGGAAGTGCTTAGTTATGTGCACTCTCTAGAATAATCTTTGGACTTATATAAATAGCTAAGTGATGTACTAGTTTTTTTATCAAGAAAAAATCAAAGATAATACAAAAAAGGAGATAAGTACTCCAAGTTGTTTAGAGATTCTCTTATTGTTTTTGTTCTTGTTCAAAATATACACTCTAATACCCAACACTTTTTTTTTTTTTGAACAATCCAACCCACATAAACAAAACAAAACAAAACATACGTTGTAGCACACTATTAAATTTGCTTTGGAAAATAGGTGCTTAATCAATGTCCTTCTCTTGTGTTTTGTGGGGGTCACATGTCACAATATAAGGAATAAATTAGTGCTTGTCGTTGTTTGTTTGTGCTTTATTAGATTTTTCTATAAGCAATTGTGTTGTGAAGTAGAGAGAGAAAGTCATGTTGAAACCCAAACAATCACTCAAACGGCAACGGAGTGGTGCTACGCTGATGCAATCAGAGGTCGAGCTCCCCGTTGAGCTTACGGTGGTTGAGCTGCCTGATCAGCTAGCCCTGGGGGGAGGGGGCCCTTGGAGCTTTTTTTTTTTTTTTCAATTTAAAACCCAAATTGAGATTCGGTTTTGTATCTTCCACTGTTAAAGTTGTTAAGGGTTGAGATTTTTGAGTGGGAAAGAGGATTAACAGTACTACCAAATATTTTCAAAAGGCTTGGAAAGACTTACAAAAGACTCGAAATGTAATTATAAAGGGCTCAGACACTTACAAATAGCTCGAACACACTTACAAAATAGCTCGAAATGTAATTACAAAAAGCTTTGACACACTTATAAAGGCTCAGACACACTTACAAAAAGGCTCGAAATGTAATTACAAAAGGCTCAGGCACACTTATAAAAGGCTCGGACATACTTACAAAAAGACTTGAAATGTAATTACAAAGGCTCGAGCACATTTACAAAAGGCTCGAACACTGATGTACAAGGCTCATACACTACTTTAAAAGGCTCGGACACTTATGTAAAAGGCTTGAACACTACTTTATTGACCAACCCAAAAGGCTCGGACTCAACTTCACGAAGGCTCAGACAATATTTACAAAGGCTCGGACAGAGGTTAGAAAGGCTCAAAGATTTAAAATTTACACAACCAGCTTCAGGTTTACAAAAGACTCAGAGAACAAATGAAATGGAACATATAAAGTGTTACAAGACTCAAAAACCTTAGATGTATAGAAAATAAGTATTTAAGATATATATTACATTGTTGTACTGAAGAACATCGACTTATTTCTAAGTTGAAGAAGAAATGGTAGGCAACCTTGAACTTTTTGCTGTAGGGAATTTCAATTTTCAGATAGCTTTATTGTAGAGAGAGAGAAGAGTTACTGAGTTCAGTGTTGGAAGTAAAAACAGAATAAAAAATGATTATTTAAGGGCAATTTCGATAATTCATCATAATAGGTATCTTTTAAACATAACTTATTAAAACACTCATTGGGTGTAAAATCAGTTCAAAAAGGTGACATATCCCACAATTTCTACTGCAAAACATATATTCAATTAAGATATAGTACACAAAACACATCAATAGTTTATATATAAATAATGAGTCAAGCTATATCAATTCAAATTTCTAACATAATGTTTTGATTTCAATATCACAACGACCCATTTATTCATGTACTATTTTATCCAATGGTTGAAAGGGTACGAGTAAAAAATTGAGACAAACAATGGTTACACTAATGATCATAGGAAGCCAACAATGGTTACAAGAAAAAACCAAATTTAATGACATCTAAATACTGTCATGAGGCATTGTTTTTGATAGTTCTCTAACTGTCAATGATGCTAATGTTAAAAAGATCTTGACAATTTTTTTGGCTGTCAACTCTTATTAATAGTGTTTAACTGTTGAGAGATTGTCAATTATTATTGATAGTTTTTTAGTTGTTGACAATTAAAAACTGTCATCACACTATCATCATTTATACATTTTTTATCAATATTTTTGTATTCTATTTTTGATATATTGGGATATTTTTGTAGGTAATATAGTGAACAATATTCATTATTTTTGTAAAATTTATTTTCATATTAACTATAACCAAACCATGATGAAGACATAACCTTTGACAAAAGCTTCATTAAATTTTCAACATCCAATGTGAAACTGCATTATAAGTATTATAATATAAATAATAATTCTTAAGGTTAATTGTATCATACAATCAAAATTCTCAACTCACTAGCTCAATCAATTAATAAATTTCACAACAAAATGTAAGATGTAGATTCTTTTAGCAAACTGTATCTCCTTCAATCGAAATGTAGGTTCCTCCAACAAAATTTTTTCCTACCAATTGATCATCTGTGCAACTAACAATTAATAAACATTATACACAAACAGTTTTATGAATGTTAATTTAAAAATGATTTCATGTCAATAAAAGGATGTACCGACCTTTTAAATGAGATGAGAGGTAAAGACAATATATACCTAATCTCATCGATCTCTACTGTAAAATAAATGCTAAATATGAGAGATTAGATTGTTTTTATATATAAAAAATCATCATCTATAAACAAAAAACAAATTTGAACTACAAATATTATTTTTGTATATGAAAAAATTTGATCGTAAGTATTCTTTGCGATTACAATTTAATTTCAACCACGGCTAAATGTTCATTTCATATCTTTTACTTACTTTTTATTTCTTCAATATATTCATAATTAGAAGTTAACATTCTCACAAGTCAACTAAAAGGAAAAAAGGGAAAAAAACACAAATTTAGCATGTTGAAACACAACCATTTTGAAACAATTCATACATGGGAAGAAAAAAAAAGTTATAGATCACTAACTTCACATCCTCTGAAATAAATGTATTTCTTCTTAAAATTATAAAAAAGATTTTTTTTTAACAAATAAAATGAGTAGATATAATGTTTTTAATTTGATACTTTCTGCAGTTCAAAAACAACATATACAAATAACTAAATCTATAAAACTATGTATTTAATCATATAATTCTACACATTCATATTTCATATCATTTATCCTTTTAATTTCCCCTACCATTGTCAACAACTATTTTCCACGAAGAATCTCTTACTAATCAAACCTAAAAATAATTATAAATTTTGGTTCCAAAACAAATAAATGCATAAAACACTCACATGTATTAGCAATAGAAACTCAAATACTACATAGCCCATATAGCAACATTATCGAACATTTCAAATGAAGGTGAAATTCATTAATTTTGAAGTAAATTAAACCATATCCATTATTGAAATCTATGTCAATAACTTAAAAAAAAATTGATATCGCAGATGAATCCATCTATACATAATTGAAATAGGGAACAAGATATTGATAACAAAATATGTACAAAAGAAGAATCACGGACAATTAATTTTTTATTAATAATAAAAGCAAACAGAAAAATAAGACACTCATTCTTTGAGTATTTTCTTCAAACATATGATATGTCTTTTGAGTATTTCAACGAATACAAAATTAATATCATAATTTTTTTAATTCAATAGAAAACTAAACAAAAGTTGCTTCTTTTTCAACTTGTTAAGATCTACAGTCGAAACAAAGAAAAAGACTTAACTCCGCAACAATGAAAAAGACAAAGTTCTTTTTTCTGTAAACAATTAACAATCTTGAGTTGCTTTGATGAATCTGAGTAGGCTTTGGCTTTAGAGGCAGAGAAAGTAAAAGTAAGACAAGGTAATGAACCACCTTTAGAGCTTTGGCCAAAATTGGGCATTTAATTAACAAACCATCACTTTCATATGCAATAGCTGAAATTGTACGATGAGATAAAAACCCTAAAATTTGGGAAAGAAAAAAAGTTAGGGATTGAAAATAAACTTAAAACGTGTGTCTAAACAAACTAGAGAGGGAAGGAGAGGGGGATATGATTTAATCAATTTAATTACCAAATTAAAAACCACGGGCTAACCACTTAGCCATTTCGATCCTTAAATCCACTATTGTAATGACGTTTACACACCATTCTTGGTCACTAACCCACCACTACTACCTAACAGGCTTTAATAGTGATTCTTGATCAATGCTTGCCAACAACACCTTGGTTGTAAGACTTCATTTGCTTGTGTACTACACCTTGTTGTCATAAGACTTAACACTCAAAGACGAGATAACAAAAGCTAAGTGAATATATGAATATTATAGATGCAATAAAGTACAAGATAAGACACTCAATGTTTAATTAGATGTTGAGATGCAAAATCAACCTAAGTTGTCATAATAAGAAGAGGACAATAAATGCAATCAATGAGTCCTAATTAGCTAGAGGACAAACATGTTCTAAATGCAAACTATCAACAAAAAAAACATATGATTATTTAAGAACATTAATTACTTGATTAAAACATAATCTATTATCCTAGCTATCAATCAATTATATATGAATATTCATGGCTTAACTATTTAGGTGAAAAAAATGATCTAATCATATAAGCTATCACAAACAAGCCCAATCATGTTATAACTCATCAATAAATGCATTCAAAACAAGATTTTAACAAATCATATATATATATATAAAAATGAATTCTTGGACTATAAGAACAACAAATAAAGATGAGGTGTTTGTTCTTACTTACCAAGTCAAGATTGATGAAGACTCATGAATAATTGATTCAATGGATGTATGAGTTTTGGGTTTGGAGAGTTAAAAAACAAGTCTTGGATCTTTTTTTTCTGAGAGGATTCTTCTTCTCTCTAAAATTAGGTTTTGAAGCTCTAAAAACAAATGAGGAAGAAGGTGACATATATATATATATAAGCCCTAAAACAAAATGATATTGTTTTGGAAAAAGATGCTCAATGCACGGGTACTACACGGGTAAGGGACCCATGCATAACACGTGCAATCATACAAAACTGAGGACACCAACCTCAGTGAACAGGTACTGTACGGGTATGGACCCATACACAACCCGTGCAACAGAGAGACCCGATGATACACATCCTCAGTGCACGGATACTGCACGGGAAGGGTCCCGTGTATAACCCGTGCAAAAGAGACCTTCAAGAGGCTTAAAATGTAACTAAAAGATATTTAAACCTTTCTTATAATATACCGTTGGAAAGGTATGAAACTCTACTTTCTACTCCAATTAACATTACATGATTTGGATGAATGTAGAAACAGTTATGGTCAAATGAGTGACCAAATATCAGATTTAGACAACAACAAGAATGCCAAAACTCATGGAAACAATTATGTGACCAAAGACCAAAATAAGAGAAGAATGAGATCTTTTCAAATGGTCACTCAAACGCGCTAAAACAAGCACACTATCGTGCAACCACGGACACAACATATGACCACACTTAAATCTAGAAATGAAGTGCAAGTGTGATTGTGAAATGAATACACAAAAGAGCAGTAAGAACCAAATGCATGTCAATACATATGCATGTAGGTATGTGTGCAACTAATATCTCTTCAAGAGTTAAGTCAAGTGAACTATTTCTCTTGAAACACTTTGAGACCGTAGAAACTTGTTGAAGATGAGTCACAATTGGAGACCTAAGCCAACCATTACAAACAATCCCAATGTGGTTTGTCATGAAATAAGCCAATCTAAAATAGAGGTTCTTACAGAGATGAAACAATACCTTCATCTATAGTAGATGATTCTTTTGAGAGATTAGAGAAGTAGACAAGCACAACCATAAAGAGGAGTATCTGATACTTTTGGACGATTAGAGAAGTAGAAAACCATAGCTATAGAGAAGAACTTTTTTTTTTGAAGAACTTAGAGAATAAGTTTTAATGGAGGGAGATTATATTTGAGAGAGTGGGAGATTGGCGAGAGTAAGCGGAAGATAACTTTTGAGATGAAATTTTAGGTTTTTATTTTATAAGTTACCAAACTATTTTTATAATTTAATTAAGATAATAAAAATTTTAAATACCAAATGAATTGACAGTTTAATAAAAAACAGTCAATGATCTTTTGACCATTTCTAAAAACAACTAACTTTATGAGTTTATTGACAGTTTTGAAGAACCGTAAAAAATGTTTTTTTTTTTAAAAAAAGCAAAATTATGTTATATTTTTAAATAGGGGAATTATGGACATTTGAAATGTCAAATATTGTCAACTTAATGGAAGGATTAACGGACGTTAAGTCTAGAGGTGTGAGTGTGAAAAAAGCTTTTTTTCCTATTTAGATACACTACAGTTGAACCTTACGGGGTGAGTACAATTCTCCCTTCCTAGTATCATGTGAATCTAGGTTTTGATCTTACGAGGAACTGAACCTATTAAAATTTTGCCCTTACCCTAGGCTAGAGATGTACGTTTGGGGACTGGGGATGGATATAGGTCCCCCCATCCCCATCCTCACTTCCTAGACCCTTCCCCCATCCCCCATCCCCATCCCCCATCCCCCCATTTCTCCATTTAGGGAAAATGGGGGTGGAGAATTTTGGGGGGAGGTATCCCCATCCCCATCCCCATCTCCAGTTCTCCATTTCTGTTTTTTTTTTGTTTCCCCGTTTTCCCCGGTTCAAGCGGTTCTCCATTTCTCAATTTAACTAAAAATTACAAACTAAACTAAAAAAAATAAACATTCCATTACAAATACAAAATAAAATCCATTAATGCATTACAAATACAAATATATATTATAAATAAAAATAAAAATATAATTATATTTATATATGTTTTGGGGAAATAGAAAAATGGGGATGGAGGACCTCCCCCTCATCCCCATTTTAATATAATTATAGGGAAAATGGGGAAATAGGGATGGGGATGGTCCCCCATCCCCACCCCCATTTCAATTTGGGGATGATTTTCATCCCCATCCTCCCCCCCCCCCCCCCCCCCCAATTTCCCAATTTCCCAAAAAAAAAATCCTCAAACGGGGATGGGGACGCGGGAAATTGGGATCCCGGAAAAAAATGTGCATCTCTATCCCAGACGGGTTCAATAACAGATATTAATTCACCAAAGAAAAACTGATTGATGATGTAATTGTAAGACTAGAAAGGCTTAAACAACTTCGTCACAAAAACATATGAAGATTCCATACACCACAAGTTGAATGACCTTTTTTTTTTCATATATAGCACATGCGGCAATGGTTTTTTTTTTCCCATATATAGCACATACGGCGGTGACAACTCGAAACTCAGATATTAACGGGTTGCAAGAGTTCCTAAACCATGAAACCACATATGGCGGTGGTTTGAACTTTGAAGGATCTAAATTTGATCCAGCATTCTTACAATGTCAAATATAGATGAAACTATTGTGAATAAATTGAGATGATAACAAATAAAGAAGAGAAACTGAGATTGATATAATGCAAATAACAAACAAAGAAAACAGAGGCGAGAGATGAGAGACATAAGGGAGATATGAATGTACTGTTTTTATTAAGTATCAATTGATCAAAAGAACTACAATTGAAAGCCATATATATAGGTAAACAATCGAAGGGGTTTTTATTGTAAATACCTATCTAAATTGCCACCTATTCTAACTTAAGGATGAAGTAATTGAAGAGCAATCTTCCATGAATGTGACTACACTTCAAGCGGTGGAAATTGGAATTGGCTTATCAAGTGGCATCAATCGGTGGATATCCATTTATTATTATTACAACACTCCCCTTTGGAGTTCAACTATTTGTATTTTAATTTGTTAGGAAAACCCCAATGGGATAATAACCACGGTAACAATATATACAATGATCTTCTAGATCTTATGGTGTTGGACGTTCTCAAAACTATCTTGTAAAAAACTTTGTCAGGAAAATCCAGTGGGATAAAACCTGATCGAAGGGAAAAAGAGGATAGTATTCATATGTCCAAATTTATTGTTTTATTCAAAACATTTCTCACATTTATACTTTGCTAGGAAAAACCCCGGTGGGATAAAAAACTTGAGCAACGATATTCATTGATCTGTCAGATTAAAGTAATATTTATGATGATCTTCTGGATTAAGGTAACATATATAAGATGATTAGCAAGATCAAAGTAATAGTTACAATGATCTTCTTGATCAAAACAATATATATATGATGATCAACTGGATCAATATAATTTTTATGATGATCTTTATGGATCAAACGATTGTTAGGTGTGCTTAGAGAATTGTCTCATTAAAATCTTGTTAGGAAAACTTAATGAGATAAAAACTTGATTGGAAGGAGAAAGAGTACAATGAACAAATGCCCCAATATAATTTATATACTTTATTTGATATGCTCCCTCTGATAATTTTTTTTGAAGCAATCTTCTTGATTGCAAGCTGAAGTATATCGATGTTAATTTTATGAAATAACATCATAAATGATTGGGGGAAATATAAGAATTTTTTTTCTTTATGGAGTAATATCCATATGGAATCTTTCCAGAATCTTTTCAACATATCCTGATTGATAGATAAACAATCCATTTGATCTATGCTCGATCTTCAAGTCGAGACAATATTTACTTTCTCATTTTTTTATGAAGACACATGAGTATATAATATGATTTATATCTTTATCTTATCGGATACTAACTAAGACAGTTATACTAAATCTGTTCATATTATTATTTAATCCATATAAGGATTTTCGTATGTTCATCAAATACAGATTATGAGATCTTGATTTATATGCTTCTAGCATTCTTAAATCCTTCATGGATTATAAATATCTGCATTGAGTAAATTATATAGATAAATGATTACTACGTCTATAAGACGTATTTCAAGCCTTTCAAAGGCAGCCAAATTTATCAAAAATCCGGAACGTAATCATATTCAATACTTTCGAATACCAAGTTTCTGTAAGAAATCTTGTACTACGAGTCGTGTCTCGTATCTCATGATCTCGTTTTTCTCATTACAAAAACCCATCAGTATCCAATTAGTATGATATCTCCGGGTGTCTGGAGTACTATTGGTCTAAATACTTTATGTTTGGCTAATGAAGTCAATTCTTCTTGAGTTGCTTCTTTTCATTTAGATCAATCATGCCTTTGTCTACAATCATTGATATCATGAAATTCATAATTCTCATTTATAATTTCAGCAGCACTACCGTGTATAACAATACATCATCAATGATTGTTTCCTTGTGATCTCACATTTCTCTTATGTAGACATTTTTCTCAATTTCTATATTCTTGCATCTCTGTTGAGATTTCTTCCATATTAATGGATTTAGTCACTTCATAGACTTATATAGAAATTTTCTTAATTTCAATATACTTGTATCTCTGATGAGATTTCTTCCATTTCGATGGATTTAGTCATTACATAGACTTGTATCTCTTTAGATATATCAGACTCTTAAAGAGTTGATTTAGAGAAAGTGGATTTATTCATAACTCGAGTTTTGTTTACTCTTGGGATCCCAATAACAATACCTTTCAAAAGGTTCATAAGCTTATGATATGCATCGGATGATTTATTTATTGTAATTTGCTCTGATTGTTCTGCAGAAACAATTACTCGGCCGAGGTTTATAAGCTAGCAACTTATAAAATCTTGTTCGCCTTTAATATACCAGGTAACAGATAAATAAACATCTGATGATCAATTATCTTCCGTATTTGAGAGATACGAAGCTTGAAATGAGACACACATATATATAGATAACAGAACTGGTATCTCTATTTTGTATATAAGTAACTTTTCATTTACTTTTCTCTTCTAGAGAAACTTTCCCACTTAGAAATTAATCAATATGATAATATGCTTATTGTGCATAAAAATATAAACTATCAGAAGTTTAAATGATCGAATAGAAGATTATTCAAAATCAACATTAATCTCATAATGATATAGAGACCTTATCTTAGATCATGCAAGAGATGCAAATAAGGAGATACACAACACAATCAAATATCTTAAAGACTGAGTAAGTCCTTATATAGAAATCAATAACTGTACTGAAATAATAAAGTTCTTACAAATACCTGAAAACGTTTAGCAAGTGATTATTCTGATCCATTTTGATTATGAGCATATCTAAAAAACTAGATGTTGAACATCAATTCCAGCTGCTTTACCATATTCATCGAATATTTAATAATATGGAGATGTTTTATAATAAACAAATATATGATCATCTCATAGATGCATCAATTAGAACCATATAATAATGAAAGGGATCATTGGTGGATGAATATGTCCACATATATCCCTTGAATTCTTTGTAAGAATGATGAGGATTCAAAACCAACTTTTATAATAAGATGGTTTTACTGCTAGTTTCCCTTGTGAACATGCAGTACATAAGTTCTCATTGGATTAAGAATCTTCTGATTCTTTAATGGATATCTATGAGAATTTTCAATGATTCAACGCATCATTGTAGATCCTTGGTGACCGATACGGTCATGCCAAAGTATAAAATTTTTTGGATCTGGGATCTTTTGATTCATAACCGTATCAACATCTACACTCATAATAATAGTGTAATATATTCCATATGATAAAACAATCAGCTTTTCTATAATGAGTTTATGGTCTGAATCATGAGAAGTAATGAACATATATTCCATATTTTCATTACTCATAGTTTCAATATGATATCCATTCCTCCGTATATCTTTGAAATTAATCAGATTCCGTTATATTCTGTTTAAATGATATAAAGTATCAACGATACACAATTTAATACTATCTGGTAATAAGATTGTGGCTCTTCAAGAGTCTTTAATCAGATCTGATTGATCTGATCTTGTCTTAATCTTATATACCCTTGAAATAAACATATTTCTTTATGTTCTATTTGAATATTATCAAATATCATTGATATATAATTTCGTATTTGTTGATAACAATATCATGGCTCATCCGAAACTTTCTATCAGATCTGTTGAACCTAGAAACAGTATTAACATTTGCTCAGAGCAAAATCAAATTCATAAAATATATCAAGCTCCGTAGAAACTGTATGAGTCATTGCACTCTCGGCAAGATATATATTTTCATTCAGGGAATTTTATGGACATTACGTGTAATGCCATTTTATATCTCATCTAAAATGATAATAATCTCTCCCCCTCATTTACATATATACTGTGTGAGTTGTTGCACTCTTGGTAAGATATATATTTTCATTCTGGGAATTTTATGGACATTACGTGTAATGCCATTTTATAAGTAGTTGCACTCTCAGCAAGATATATATTTTCATTCTGGGAATTTTATGGACATTACGTGTAATGCCATTTTATATCTCATCTGAAATGATAATAATCTCTCCCCCTCATATATATATATATATAGGTTTATTCTGTAAACCCTTTTTTCTTATCATTTACAAACATCCACTCTTGGGTTATGTTTTGATATCTCATGAATATAAATATATCCAATTTTACTCCTAATATTGCTCCTTCAAGAGCAAGTATAAAATGGATAAAATATCTTTTACGATATACATTATATTAGGATTTTAAATCCTTTTATGATAATCACAGCATCCTGCTGGATATGTAAATCTTAATTCTCAAATAAATGATACGTTAGGATCTTAAATACTTTTTAAGATACTCACTGCATCCTAATGGATGCGTAGGAATGGAATAAAATATTATATCCAAATTCATTTATTCGTTAGGATATTAAATCCTTTTTATGATACTCACAACATCATGTTGAATGTGTAGATCATTTTTCTCAAATGAATTACACGTAAACATATCACTTCATGAGATAACTTCAGATTCTGAACGAGTTTAAACCCCTGGTTTCCAAATAAATGAAGTATTGCTTTCATGAATATAACACTGGATCCCAAAACTCCAGGTTCTCATCGGTTTTCAAAACCATACCATATGACATTCATGTATATAACACTGGATCCAGAACTCCAAATTCTTATTGGTTTTCAAAACCGTACCAACTTAAATGTCATAAATCCAGAAACTTTAAGTTCTGGTTAGTTGGTTTAGCCGATCTCATATATTATGTATAAGTAAATAATATTAATATTTAAAGAACATAATAATTATACAATTATCTGGAGATACGACCGAAGCCAGTCCTAAGACACAACCGAAGTCAGTCTCATATATTGTGTACAAATAAATGCTGAATATTTAAACAATTTATTTGAAGACACAACATAAGTCAGTCTGGAGACACAACATAAGTCAGTCCCAAGACACGACCGAATCCAGTCATATATATCGAGGACATAAGTTCTCCCGATATGAGCATAAAATTATGACATTTCAGGGACATGAGTTCTCCTGATATGAGCATAAATTTAAAACATTTCAGTTAAACAAATCCATAATTATATACATGAGTTCCGTTGAGGGCGTAAGCCATCTTGTTATACGAAACTATATATACATATCCAGAATGTTGAGGTATAAGTAAATTACCAATCAGGGGATCCTATACGTAATATTGTTAGAGATCTGGATCTTCCATCGCGCTTGAAAATAGAGTTAATAAAGCTTGAATATGTCAAAACAATACTTACAAGCAAAATTAGTTGAAACTGATGGCACGGTTGCGTCCGGAACGGTCGAAATAGCTGGAAATAGGTCCGACTCGGTTGAAAACGGGTGAAAATTGCACTGAGTTAGGCACAAAACATTTCTGGATTGAGTTGACTTGGCTAACGGAATATTCCCTGACAGTAACGGAATATGCTTGGACAGTAACAGAATATTCCCCAACTGGCGACATGTCACATATTGACATGACGATGATGTGTCACTGACATGGCAAGACTGAACGATGATGTGGCACGATTGGGCGCTCACGTGGCACTGTTAATCGCTGACGTGGTGCTGACTGGATGATGACGTGGTCATCTTCTTCCTTGGGAAGTTACAGAAAAATCTGGAATTTTTTTTCAGTGTTGACCGAACTTTGACCGACACTAGAGAGTTGGTTAGAGCTTCGTTTGAGACGCAATCAGTGGCGTTGGAATCGTATTTCTGAGAGGAACACAACGGTATGATTGAAAAAAATGATTCGAGCACTTAAAAAATTCTGGATTCAATCAAAAACCAAAATAAACCTCTCAAGAACTCTCTCTGGAACAAAATTAATACTTAGTAATGCCTAATCTATACTCGTGCTGATAACATATTGTGAGTGAATTGAGATGATAACAAATAAAGAAGAGAAGCTGAGATTGATATAATGCAAAAAACAAACAAAGAAAACAGAGGCGAGAGATGAGAGACATAAGGGAGATATGAATGTACTGTTTTTATTAAGTATCAATTGATCAAAAGAACTACAATTGAAAGCCATATATATAGGTAAACAATCGAAGGGGTTTTTATTGTAAATACCTATCTAAATTGCCACCTATTCTAACTTAGGGATGAAGTAATTGAAGAGCACTCTTCCACGCATGTGACTGCACTTCTGGCGGTGGAAATTGGAATTGGCTTATCAAGTGGCATCAATCGGTGGAAATCCATTTATTATTACAACAGAAACTATATATCATATCTATTATCTTGAGAAAATAAAAATAACAATTAGAAGTTGTACGCAGTGCCGATTCAACAATATTAGAGGCCTTAGACGAAATGTTTGAATAAGGACTTATCTTATATTTATCATAAAATCCTCTTTTAGTAAATAAAAATTACTAAAGATTTATTTATCTTCCTCTACGATACAAAAATATTAATTATAAAACCAAAAAAATATTAAAGTGGAAAGAATGATCCTCCTAAACAAATTGTTTTTAAAGAACATTTGATTTTTGAAGAAAGTTATTGAAACAACTTAGAGCAAAGTTGGGGAGAAAACAAAGTTAAAGATAAGTGAATGCAAAATTATTAGAAAATAAAATAAATGAATAAAATAGATGTAAGAAAAAAGTTTGAACCTAATAGTGTGTTTTGTTTTGTTTTTTTTTTTTTTTAAATACCGTTCAGAAGCATGTGTTCTAAAAAAGCATTAGGATCATTAAATGAATGATTTTTTTCTTTGTTATTATGTTATTCAGGACTCTTTAAAAGTAAGAAAGTATTAAGAGTTCTTTTAAACCAGAAAATAATTAAATTCTAAATAAAGAGTTTTCCATTAAAAAGAGTATAAAGAGTTGTTTTGAAATTAGGAAGCAATTAAATTTTAAATAAATAATATTTTTTTCTGAGAGAAAAAAAAGAGATACATATAATAAGTTGTTATATAAAAGAAGTTAATATATATTTAAAAATAATTTTTATCCTTAATTTTAGGAGATATTTACATTTTCGTTGCTATATATTCGGAGGTCTTTTAATTTAATATTATCAATAATTAAAAATTGAAAATAAAATAAAGATTTGGCTCTAAGATTTTAGAGAAATTTAGGAGTCCCTAAGCAACCATCTAGTTTGTCTAGTGCTTCAGCTGGCTCTGGGTGTACGTAATAGGATCCCACTACTTATTTGCTTAATTAAATATTATTAATTAACAACCGGGACTTATTATAAATTGATATACAAGTTGGGATATAGAGTAAGGATTCCAAGCATTATGGTTTATCAAAACGTGTTCCCTATTACGTTCAAGTTTCCTTTTATAGACAACTCGAAAATTTAAGCTTAATTATCAAAACATTATTTATATGCTCTATACAATTCTGAATATCAAGCTAGAAGTTGCAACTTTGATAAAATAAAGTTCTCTAATACATTATATGCTTGATAAACATTAAGAAACCATACAAGTGACCAGTAGTAATAAGCACCAAAACACATACACACATAAACTCCATTATTATTATTATAGATATATGTTACCATTTGATCTAAAAGTTTAAGGGGTATACTAAGATGCTGTTTGTTTTTTCCCACTTAAGTCTTAAGTCTTAAATTAAATGGATTTTATTTGTTTTGTTTTTCAATTTTTATCTTAAATTAAGTTAAAAACATCTAAAATTAAAAAGCTATTTTTTTTGACTTTTCACTTATAGAATAAGTGATATTTAACATATTAACATGAATTTCCTAAAATAATCCCATATAATTAAATTATTAATAAGAAACCACATTACAACAACAAAATCCCCAATTTCATCAAACCCTAACCCTAACCCTAACCCTAACCTAACCTTAAACTTGAATCTCATGGAGGAGTAGGAGGCGGTGGTGATGAACGGTGACTGGACGAGATGAATGACAACCGAACGGTGACCTCCGGCGTTCCTGCCAGAGGAGGCCATCCTCTATAGCAATCGACGATCGGCGAGGAACTTCCTCACCAATTTTTCTCTTTTTTTTTTTAAAAAAAAAATCGACGACTGGCGACTTTGTCTGGAAGCTGGCGTCGGGATGGGATGGATGACGACAGAGTCTGAACCGGCAGGATCTGGAAGAAGAGCAGCTCACACGTCACCACCCTACGTGGAAACTGGAAGCAGTTGTCTCGAGGTGCGGGCAGAGCTAAGGTGAATGGCGATGGGACTGGAAGTTGACGGAAGATTAGACGGGATGACTGGTGGACGACGGCGGTCTGAGATCGAGCAATAAACGGTGGCGGCTAGGGTTTCGAATTTTCAGATTGCTTCGAACAGTGTCGTTTCATCTTCTCTCAAAAGTTAACTTCTCAGAATAGTTTTTTTATTTAAATTATTATTATTTATTATTTAAAATTCACTTTAGTTTAATAATATTATTATTAAAATGAAAATATTTAAAATAAAGGGTATAATCGTAAAAATAAAACCACTTAATATTTAAGTGAAAACATCCAAAAAAGAAAAACCAACAAATCAATATGTCTTAATGATTAAGACCCATTAAGTACTTGTGACTTTCAAGATTTAATTAAGTTAAAAAAACAAATGACCCCTAAGTCTCCACGATAAATTCGATCGATCTCCTTATTCTAAAATCGAAACCAACGGTATACTAAGCTCAAATAGTCTGAATGAATGCATCAAGATCAGTGTCAGTTGATCCACCTTTTTCCAGTGCTGCTTGACAAGATTCTTGGAATTTCTTTGCATTTTTAACAAACTATTTCCTTTCAATCCCATCAAGATCCATCAATGTCTTTATAGTCTAGGCAATTTCTTCTCTTGTTACCAGTGCCTTATCTCCCATCTCCTTTTTCAATCTCAATCCAGTCTTATAGTCTTCCACAGCTTGCTTGCTCTCTGTGTTGCTTGATCGCCAGACAAAGGAAGTGTAAGTACTGGAACACCTGCATAGCCAGCTTCAAGAATCGAATTCCAACCAAAATGTGTCAAAAATCCACCAACTGAAGAATGGCACAACACTTTCAATTGGTGACACCATGGCATGACCAATCCAAGATCACGGAGTCCTCTTCCAGACGACAAGTGTCCTTGAGAGCCATCCACAAGAATCGAACACCGCTCATTTGAGTCCAGCAACCATTTCATCAATTTGTGCACTTGAAATTGAAAACAAAGTCCCCATTGAAAAATGTACAAGACAGAATTTGCTGGTTGTGAATTTAGCCATTCTATATAGTGAGGCTCTATTTGGTCACTGCCACCGTTTGTTGAGGTTTTTCTATCATGTAGTTCGTAGTAAGTTATCAAAGGACAAACGAAATAGACAGGATACCCTAGTTCTTCTTTGAATACATCGCAGACTTGTGGTTCTAGCTCATATGCGGTATCAAGCAGAAGACATTTTACTTTTGACGTGGAAAATTTGTACGGCCAGCACCTTAGGGTGACTGGTGTATTGTCTTGAAGGTAAGCACGAGGAAGATCAGCTACACGTATGGAAGGAATTCCTGGGATGAAGTCCACAATGTCGTTTCCATGCGCTACATATATTATCATTTTTAGAGACAAAGTGTTAAAAGAGAATAATAAAATGTGGCTTTTCAATATGCTATTCAAATGTATGATAATTCCAACAACTGTGAAAAGAAATCTAAATATAAATAAATATGATCACGAGATAATAAGAGAGGCGCAGAACACAACCACCAGTGAGTTTTGAAGTATGCATCACCTTTGCAATGACATATCTGAGCTGGTCACATACTCCTAGATTTTTTTTTTTAATCATCAATTCTCTACGCAAGTTGGACCACCAAAAGCAGTTAACAATATTCATCAAGTACACACGATGACCTATTAACACATGTCATTAACATAGGTGGTAGTGTACTTTTAATTCCATTTCGGGGTAAGGCATTTGAACCCCGGCCACCATCCACAAATTCATATGGGCAGGACAATTTAGTTAGAATTAACATCATCGGTCTAAAAAAATGGTATCTCACAATTAAATTGGGCTATGCGTACACATTTTTTAAAAAACGTAATTAAACGTAAATGATAATATAGATAGGACCCATTTTGATTGATTAGAAACAAATTGAGACACCATTTTTGAATAAATAATTTGAATTTATTTAGCTATCCCGACAACTTCAAACCCTTGCTTTGATCGAGTTTTATCATCAACTTTTTTCATACGGGTAAGGTACACTATTTAATATATTTTTTTTGTATGGGTCCGGAGTCGAGACAGGACTAGAGATGGCCAATGGGGAAATAGGGATGGATGTAAGTCCTCCCATCCCCATCCTCATCCTCATCCTCATTTTCCAAACCCTCCCCCAACACTGCCACCCCTATGTCGTTTGGGGAATATATGGATGGGGTAGTTTTGGGGGGAGGTCCCCTCATCCCCATCCTCATTTCCCCCATTGTTCCCCGTTTTTCCCCATTTTCCCATTTTCCCAAGGTCTCCCGTTTCCGGCCTCATTTCCCTATTTTTCTTATATCAGTAAAAATTACATATTAAAGATCTATATACAGTTAGTAAAATAGAAATAATAAAAATATTGAAAATATAAAAATAAATATATATTAATATATTATATATGTTATAGGGATTTTTTGGTAGCATGACATGTAAGCAAATATAGCGTATGATATGGAATATATGGCAAACCAAGTCATCATAGAAGAAAAACAACCTCTAGTAATTGGCAAGCGGTCGGATGAACCGAGCGGGCAAAATAGACTTGATCGGGTATAGTAAACTGATCGGGTAAAATAAGCATGGTCAAAAAAGACAATCGGTCAACATTTGTCCAAGTCAAAGTCGATGTTACTGGACGGGGTAGTCAAACTAAACCGATCAGCCAAGATAGGTCTAAACTCGATCGGGTAGCAAAACCGATCGGGGAAAGAGGACCCGGTCATATTGGGAAACGGTCGGCCAAGAGATGCCCAGTTAAGATAGTAACACAAGTTCAACTACGACTCAAATACGAAGAAGAATAATCTTACACGAGCAAGGAATCTAGAACCATATTCCAACAAGGAAGTATTACTATTTCCTGCTACATATCAAAGAGTCCAGATCAAGCAATAATTTAGTTTTTATAGAAGATTGCACACCAATAACGAAATAAGTTTTAAATGGACTACTCAACTAGAATCCTACGAAAAATCTAATTCAATGCACAAGATCTCTGAAATAGGAAAGAAGTTAAATACGACATCATCAATTAACAAGTCCTAATTAAACACCACCATTTTTCCTTACTTGTACAACAAGGATTAGGGTTCTATACAAATATAAATAGACCCATAATCTCATTGTGTAAAGGGGGTTCATCTCATCCACCTATGAAGAGATCTAGATATGGAGGGATCTTAGTATCAATTGATTGATCTATCTATCTGTTTATGTATACGAAAAAAGCATAACAACAGTAATAGAGAATGAGAGATTGAGTGTGTAATCATTCTATTCATAGTGGATTTCTTCTCCCCGTCACCGGCAACCGTGGATGTTTTCTCTACCTTGGGGTTTTACCAGGTAAAACATGTGTTATTCTTACTCATATTTTATTTCCTACTTTAATACATTATCGATCACGTATACAAACAAATCGTATCACGTCCACTTAGAGAAAAAGGCTTTGATTATTCAACCCTAGACTAGTTAAAGCTTCGATCTACCTATGTGTTAATGTTTGGCGGTTGACTTTTCAACTATCCAAAAATCACCGGTAACAACTGGCGCTAGAAGAAGGGGGTGTGCTAGAACTCAACTTCGAGGAACCCTTATGAATAGAAAGAATTTGGATGTGGATCCTACATCTGAAACACCATAGCAAACGACGTTTGGAAAAGCTATGGGATGGATCATAAGCAGTGCCCACAATAGGAGGCACAGTCACGACAAAATTCAGAGGCAGGATATTAAAAGAACAATTCTCACAAAGCTTCAAGGTGCCCATAATCTGTCCGAGGAATTGCTTTCCCATTTCGACAACTAACAATACAACAATTGTCACAAGTTGCAGAACTTTTGACCTTCAGGCACTAAAGTGAGTATAACTCCCTCTACAAAACTTGAAATTACGAATTGTAAAAACCACCAAAAACTAGACCTCTAAATATTTCTAAGCTTAAATGGTCCACAACCCAGTTTGGTTAATGCAATTTTTGGTGGCCCCCGCAACACTAAAGCAAGCAACTCGCGGAGGATTTTCTGATCTGACCATCGATCACTAAAGCAATCATATCTTCCTCCATGGAACTCAAATTTGTAAACCGTAAGAACAGATGGAAACTAGACATCCAAGGCTTTCCAAGAATATATGGTTCATAGCCTAGTTTAATCTGAGTAATATTTGATGGGTCCCGTAATAGTGAAGAAAATAGATCACAGACAGATTTCTGATCTGATTAGTGAGCACTAAAATAGGTATATCTCCCTCTACAGAAGTCAAAATCACAATCCGTAAATTACGTTGAAAACTAGACATTAGAGCTTTCTGGAAATATATGGTTCGCAGTCTGGTTCAACTTGTGGAGTATTTTATGGCCCCTAAAACATTGATGAAAGTGATTCACGGAAAATATTATATCTCGACAACCAGACGCTAAAATAGAGATAACTGTCACTAGAAAGCGTAAAATCACGAGCTGTAAATTTTGTAGTAAACTAGACACATAGAGATTTCCAAGGATGTGTGATT
Organism: Dipteronia dyeriana; assembly: GCA_032871835.1. Taxonomy (NCBI): domain Eukaryota; kingdom Viridiplantae; phylum Streptophyta; class Magnoliopsida; order Sapindales; family Sapindaceae; genus Dipteronia; species Dipteronia dyeriana. Next base: position 71,470,851 of record CM065297.1, on the reverse strand, counting down.
CGTAATGCAGTTCATCCCGAGGAATATTTGACGATCTTCAGAACGTTGCGGTTCAGAGTAAATAGTGGTTTGAGGACATGTTTACCTTGTCAGGTGTCAGAAACCGAGCCCATCTTGGTATAGAACACCCAATGTCAATTTTCAATTAAACACACTCGGCTCTTCGTCAATTCAACTATAAAGTATCCAAAAATGAAGCGACTAGACTCAAAGTTCACGATTAATGGCATTGTAAAAATCATTTGGACACAGAGTTGAAAACACTAGCTCAGGTATCGAGTCTTGCATCGGCGCGCGGGGAATTGAATTTCATCTCTATGTGTTTACAGGTTTAAAAAAACAAGAGACCATATAACCTCAGTTAACCAATTAGAGATGGAAGAGTAGCATTGGCCTCACATCGCTATCAAGTACCTTCATCAATCCAGAACTATAAATGGAGCCCGTTGGATGCGTAAAAAAAAAGTACCAGAGAAAGGGTCACTCCATAAAAATGATCATTAAATGTCTTTATTTGACTAACAATTTGCTGAGAATTTTTATAATGAATGGTTTATCAAGTTTGACTCAGTTAAAGTTACTTTCCAAAAGCATCTTGATCAGAAAGGTGGGTAAAACTTCAAACCGTAACCGCGTTAGTCAATTACTAGATGACACCACATTATCGGCTGTAAAAGATATAACCTGTTCGACCAAAGTTCTGACCGATGAAAGATTCATGTCAACCAAAGATAGAACCTGTTCGGCCAAAGATTCCGGTCGAACAGGTTCTATCTTTGGTTGACATGAATCTTTCGTCAATCAGAACTTTGGTCGAAGATTCTGATAAAAAAAAAGAGACGGCTTGGCCTATAAAAAAGATCAACAAAGACGAGAGGTCAGATCTGAATAGAGTTATTACAATGGGTCACATCCATAAAATCAAGAACATCCTGACAACTACATCATAAACAGACAAAACACCAAGATATTACCAAGCCTGATAAAAAAAAGGGTGCTAGGGGGTGGATTATCTGTTGTATCAGCGTTAGGAGATAGGCAAGCAAACAAATTCGAAAATAATGTTTTTTTTAAAAAAAGACACAAGATGCACTTAGAGAAAAGTTCACTTCGATGAGCATTGAAAACCAGACATATGTTAGTGGAAAGCATCACAAGTCAATTATCAACTGAGTCAAATAAGCTATTTGTTATCAGCTAAACCGACACCAACTGAAGAATTTACAAGCTTAGCAACTAGAATTCGGAGTCATGAGTGGTTCATAAGAAACAACTCAGAAAATTTAGCTTCCCACACGCTTTCCAAGTTTAAAATATCGATGAAGAGTCCTAATTGTGATCACATCAAAACAGACATCAACTAAACGGTGAGCAATTGACCATCGAAAGCATAAAATGGCTTCACAGAAACCTCACACTGGTTCTAGTGGCTATAATGGATGGCAATGTAATCAGTCGATTAGGACCACTTATGCGACAATTAAAAGTTGATAATGTTTCACTTCCACAACCTCACCAAGTTTATTTAGAAATAAATCGGCCATATACTATCAGTGAACGAAGTAGCAAAACCAGAGTATTAGCCTATTTGGTTTGCCATAGTTGTTCAGTTTGGTGGAACTACTCAACTTATCAGAACTGTTTGGTTCACCAGAGGTATTCAGCTATTGCAGTTTAGCTCATCGTTCTGTCAGATACCTCAACCAGCTATTCAACATAACATTAAAAAAAAGGTGGAGGAAAAAAGGATGCGATGTTAAAAGCACTCTTGTTCGAATCAAACCTACTTTAACAACTGCTGGGCTGGGGGCTAGGGGTAGCACAGCAGAGCATGCTACTTAAAAAAAAATCGTAGTTGCAAAACAGCTTTTAGCAAAGTCTCTTATACAACTTGGTGATTCGGCTGATGAATAATATATATATATATATATATATATATATATATAACTGATCGGTCCAAAGTTGATTAGTGTAATAAGATATCTGATCGGGCCAAAGTTGATAAGCTAATAAGATAGTTGATCAAGATCAGTCTAAAGTTGATCAGTGTAATAAGATAACTGATCGGTCCAAAGTTGATTAGTGTAATAAGATAATTGATCAGACCAAAGTTGATAAGCTAACAAGATAGTTGATCAAGATCAAAGATAATTGATCAGACGCAAGGTAATCAGTGTAATAAGATAACTGATATATGATAAAAAAAAGATGGACTAGAACGGAAGTGAGAGTATAAGACAAAGGCCTGTGGATCAATCACCACCTCTCAACATATGAAAAAGTCGAGTGGCGGCAGGTCATCTCAATCTCGACGGTTTAATCAAAGAATTGCTCACTGTCAAAAATCCAATCAATCCTTGTAAAAAAAGAGAAGGAATTACATAGATCGTAGCAATTCATGGAAGATCATAAAGGTCGTCATCTTATAAAATGATTGACAATATTCGGGGTGTCATAACTCCGCATCAGAGATATAAACGCCCAAAACATAGATGGGTCAAGATTCTCTAGACTACGTGACCGAATAACGACAATGAGGAGGTAAAAGATTGTGAAACACTTGCTTCACCATTATTCATCTATACTATGCTTCTAATAAGATATGCAACACATGTATTTTTGCATATTTCTCTGAACGTTATACCATGCATAGATATGCTGCCATAGTGTGATTATCAATTACATAAGAGATATTACAAACACATATATTTTGCAAAATGCATACCATATGTTTTTCATACAAATCATCCATCCTGAATAATTCATGGGTACTGTATCATGAACAACAATCGTAAATGGTACGAGGCATGGATCTAACCATTCACGTTCAGCATCTATATATGTTTATTATTTGTGCCAAATGTTACTAACATACTCAACACAAAGAAATGGAGCCAACCCAAACAAGCATCTATACTTAAAGGATCATTAAAGATCGGACTAAGTCCGACTTAACGTCCAAACAATCAAAAGACCATTAAAGGAGAAATTCTCCAGATAAAATCCAAGTAAAAGTATTCAAAATTTTTCTCCACCATACAGAGACATGTCCGAACACCCGAGTTTGCTTAGGCAAAGGGTGCTCGGGGGGCCTAGTGAGGAGGCCAAAAGTGAAAGTCACAAAGACAACACATACTCACCGAAACTAACTAGGTGTATTAAAAGCACTGTTAGAGTGACTTCAGGTCACAAGGGCCTGATGGGATACACTAAGAGTTGAATAAGGGTTAAAATATTTATGCTTGAAACATTTGTCAATGCAAACTTTAGCATTTTCTGTAAAGTTAGTAAAATATAAGCTACCCTCGTTGCAACGAATCTTGAACAACAGACTACTGGGAGACGTCTCAGTGACTTAGTTGTCAGATAAAAGACAAGCGTCTATAAATTAGATACCATGAAAATGGTCCCAAAGAACACTACATGGTAAATATCAAGATTGATCATGACCAGACCAAGCAAGCAAGGTCAAAGATTGTTCACACATCCAATCAAAAATGATGGGTTAATAAGAAAACCGATCAAGTCAGACCAAGTTCGGTCAGTTATTGAGGTAACTGATCGGGTCAAAAATGATCAGTTAATAAGATAATTGATCTGATCAAAGATGGTTAGCTAATAAGATAGTTGATCAAGATAAAAAATGATCAACCAATAAGATAGTTGATTAGATAAAAATGATCAGCCAATAAGATAGCTGATCGAATCAAAGGGATCGATTTAACAAGATAACTGATCGGTCAAAAAACTAATAAAATGTATGATTAGGCTGAGGTAATTAGATACTCAGTATAAAACCAATATAAAAAAAGTACTTGGTTAAGAACACTGTTTGTTACCAGGTAATCAGGCACTCGAGAAAACCAATTAACTAAGTCAATGGGTTACTCAGATTTAAAATCAGTCAAAGTGACACCTGGTTCAATTAAGTCAAATGAGATACCTAACTTAGTTTAAAACAAAGACTACTCAGCAAATGACGAGACTGCTCGAGAGTGATCCGAGTGAATCAACGTAAAAGCCAATTTGAACCACCGACCAGAACGAAGATAACTGATCAATTTAATAAGACAACTGATCATCTAATGCAAAACAGCTCTTTTGATCGTCTTCAGTGATCGGGGTTGCTTAAGGGCATTGTCCTCACTATAAGTCCATATGGAGTCTTGGTGAGTTCACCAATCTTGGTTGTGAGAGTTGTTGTATGGCTTGTAAATTGGCTCTGGCTGTAGGAATATCCTGATGTGCTAGGGCTTAGAAGATAAGGCTTTGATATTCGCTCTCTACAAAACTCCAGAAATCTATCTCTTAACCGACAACTCTCTAAGTCATGTCCAACATCACCACATATCTTGCACTCCACGACCTCTACTTGCTCATAAAAGTCCATTGTACTTGAAACAAAGAAAAACAAAAATACCAAAAGAAGTAAAAAGATACAAAAGAAAACTAAAACAAATAAGACTTTTAACTAAATAAATAGATAACTAAGATTAGCCACCTAATTAACGTCTTTCCTCGGTAGCGGCGCCATTTTGACCTAGCTAATTTTTTAGTCGTTATAAAACGCTCGGCAAATAAAATTTATAAAGTCCTTAGCAATGTTCAAAAAATGTAAAAACAAGTATAATGACAAGCAAGGGTATCGTCCACAGGGAAATGGAAATAGAATGGCTAAAACTAGTTACCTAATATTAAACTAAAGCTAAGCATGTAAATGAAAAGATAAACAATTTGGGTTTTGAAAAGTTAATACCTACAATGCAAACTACAATTAAGCTAGTTAACCTAACATGCAATTAGTGTTAGTTAGAATGTAAATGGTGAGATATGATATGTGATGTTATGGTGGGAGCCGATGCAATTCATGCATGAATGGTGGGAAATCCATTTTTTAAGAACTGATTCGATTATTACGGGCTAATCTATCTTTATGGGTGACTTAGAGTCAATAACCCTCACTCACGACTACTTGATAGGATTTGGAAAGATAGAGACCCTTGTTACATAAATTCTCTACTACACAACTACTTGGTTGGTTTATGAGAGAATCACTCTTTAAGCATAGATAGATTCTAATGGTTTGGGATGCCATGGATTGGCATGTTCACAAATCAACCTTTCCCATTGAAGCCTAGATGCATAAGAAGGGCATAGTCACTATACATCCATTCCATTTAATTTAGCTAGTTATAATCACCTAAAAGTGTGTATCTAACTTGGCTCAAGAGAGGGCATATCTACCCAATCGAAGAAGATATATATTCCAGTTTTAAATTCAAAATAAATTGATAATTAATAAGAATCAAGATAGGGCATATCTACCTAATTTAATAGATAATCAAATGCATTAAAAACCATTGAATGAAACTAAATAATCAAATACCAAGAATATGGTGGAAAATCCACAATCTATGAATTATTACATCAACTCTTACAAAAAGGTTTAGCCACTCATAACAAATAAAATAAAATAACCAGGAGAAAAGATAAAGAGAAGACCCATGTGGAGATTCTCCTTCCTTCAAGTTTGACTCCGATTTTCCAAGTGTCCTTGAGTAGATGATGATGAAGGATGGTTAGATTTGGTGGGGAATGATTCCTAAACCTAGGTTAGTAATTAGAGATGAGAGAAAGTGCTTGGAAGAGAGAAGAAATGATTCTTAGATCCAGAATTCTTCCCTGAGATGATAAGAACAAGATATATTTATAGGGTCCCAAGATTAGGTCTGAAAACTGTTGATGTGGATGTCTGATGTACCAAATGCATGGGTAGTGCATGGGTTTGGACCCGTGCATGATCGGTGTAATAACTTGATTGATGATTTCCATCTCTCGGGTTTTGGAAAATGTGTGGACAAATGTGCGGGTTGTGCACGGGTTTGAACCCGCGCATTAACCTGGACACTGAATCCCTTCTTATCCATTTCGGCCTGTTTTTACCCAATCTTTACACTTTTCATCCTTTCTTCCAACATGTACCTAATTACCTGCAAAAATAACAAATGAGCCATAAGAAAAGCAAAAACACTCAAAAAGAAGACAAAGAAAATGGAATCGAGGGCCAAAATATATGACAATTTTAGTCCGATTAGATCCACTAGAGTTTCAGTTGACGTGATCTTGGTAATCATCACGTCACCTCTATGCACAATTTCCCTCAAAAGGTGATACTTCATTTCAATGTGTTTTGCTCTTTTACAGCTTTCTAGTTCTCTCGAATTAGCCACTGTTCCACCATTGTCACAATTGATAGTGATCTACTTATTTTCATTAGTAACCACTTCCAAGTCAATCAAGAATTGATAGAGCCAGAGAACCTCTTTAGCAGCTTCTCATGCAGCAACATACTCAGCTTTCATGGTGGAATCAACAGAACAAGATTACTTGATACTCCTCCATATGACTGTGCCTCTCCCAAGAGTAAACACAGATCCTAATGTGGATCTCCTGGAGTCAGATTCTGAGTTGAAATTAGAATCTATATACCCAACGGGAATTAAATTCCCTTCAGAGAATACAAGTATATGATCTCTCATTCTTCTCAGATACTTGAAAATATGCTTGATTGTTATCCAGTGATCAGGATCAAGTTTCACTTGAAACCTGCTAAATATGCCAATAATAAAACATATCTGGTCTAGTGCAGAGCATTGCACACATGAGACTTCCAAATGCCGAGGCATATGGAACCCTACTTATGAATTGCTCTTCATGCTCATTATTAGGAACTTATTCCTTAGAAAGTTTGATTCCATGTATGAAAGGTAACTTACCACTCCTGGAATCTTGCATGGAGAAACTAGACAAGATTATATCTATGTATGAAGCTTGGGATAATGCAATCATTCTATTCTTTCTATCCCATATTACTTGGATACCAAGAATATAACTTGCTTCTCCAAAGTCCTTCATATCAAATTGTTTTGCTAACCATTCTTTTACTGATGTCAATATATTTACATTGTTTCCGATGAGTATTATATCATCAACGTAAAGAACTAGGAAAACCAACTTGTTGCTTTTAATCCTTTTGTATACACAGGGTTCGTCAAGGTTTTGGAATGAATAAATCCAAAACCTTTCACAACTTGATTGAACCTTATGTTTTAGGATCTGGATGCTTGCTACAGTCTATTCATGGATTTTTGCAACTTGCATACCCTTTCCTCTTGGTCTTTTTCAATGAATCCTTATGGTTGCATCATATAAATGCTTTCGTTAAGACTTCCATTAAGGAAAGCTATCTTGATGTCCATTTTCCAAATCTCTAAGTCTAGAGATGCTGCAATGTATATGAGTATCCTATTAGATTTAAGCATGGCCACAAAAGAGAAGGTTTCCTCATAATCAATACCTTCCTTCTATGTATAACCTTTAGCTACCAATCTAGCTTTAAAGGTTTTCACCTTTCCATCCATTCATATTGTCATTTTCAAGAAATTTAGTATTTATCGAAACAAATACTTTAAGATTTGAATGACTACAGAAATAATATTTTTTATTTCTTTATGGATACCCTACAAATATGCATGTTTCTGAACGGTTTCTGAAAGGTACTCCATCTATTATGTCTTTCCTTTTGATATGCGTGTAGGGCATCCAAATATCCTTAAGTGTTGTAAACTAGGCTTTCATCCAGTCCACAACTTATACGGTGTTTGAGAAACCGAGTTAGACGGTACATCGTTTAGAATGTACATAGTAGTTTGTAAAGCATATCCCTAAAAAGAATTAGGAAGCGTTGATAACTCAACATTGACCTAACCATGTCCAAAAGTGTCATATTTCTCCTTTCTGTAACCCCATTTTGTTAAGGGGTTCCTGGCACATAAAAATGTGTAATTATCCCATTATCAATAAGACATTAACGAAACTCACCAGAAAAATATTCTCTACCGTGATTAGACCTTAAGAGTTTTATGTATTTCTCAAGCTTTATTTCTACTTTAGCTTTAAATGCTTTGAACATGTCAAAAACATCTAACTTATGTCTTATGAGATATGCATAGCCAAATCTGGAGTAATCATCCATGAAAGTGAAGAAGTACTCGTATCCATCTCTAGCTTGAATGCTCATAGGACCACATACATCCATATGTATTAATCCTAAGAATTCAGTGGCTCTTATGCCTTTGGTTGTGAACAATCTTTTGGTCATCTTACCCTCCAAACAAGATTCACAAGTTGGTAGATCATCAACCTTTAAGTTACTTAAAGGTCCATCACTAACTAATCTTTTGATCCTATCAAGGTTAAGATGACCTAGGCGCAAATGCATAAGTAGGTTTCATTTTTTGGTAACTTTACTCTTTTATGATTAGGTTCTGTTGATTCTATGTCTAACAAGTGAGAGATATTTCTAGGAAAATGGAATAAACCATTTTCCAATGTGCCTTTGCATACATATTTGTCATTCCTGCTAATAATAAAACCTTTATTAAAAGTAACTGATTGTCCAAATTTATTTAAACAAGAAAATGAAATTAAATTTCTCTTGAATTGAGGTACATAATAAACGTTTATCAAATCTAAATTCCTACTAGAATCCAGGTTAACTCTATCTCCCACTGCACTGGCAGACACCAACACTCTGTTGCTTAAATACAAATTGAATTAATTCTCATTCAGTATTATTCTTTCCTAGAACCCCTGTAAGAAATAACAAACATGATTAGTTGCTTTAGAGTATATAATCCAAGTATCTATAGGAGTTCAATTTATAAAGTGTTAGGAATATGCTCAATAGCAAGAGTGTAATAATGTACTTGACAATCTTTTCATATTAATAAAGTGATTTCTAGTTTAACAAATCTTATAGCATTTATAGTTTAATTATTATAATTTTCAAAAGTAAAAAATGTTAAGGTGAAAAGACTATGAGAAATGAAGAATTGTTCGTACATATGGATATGTATAAGGTAGACACAATTCTTTAGTTAGTCTTAAATAATATTCACAACTTAAGATAAAGGTTAAGGCCTTTACTTTATTGGGCGCCATTACTTTATTAAAGTTGTAGATTATTTTGCTAGCATTTGAGTGGGATCAAATGTGTTATTAAAGTGTAGTGTATTTGGGAAAAAGAATCTAGTGCACTAGGTGCATTGAATAGGATCACAGTGAAATACTTTATTTAGAACCGTCAGTGGATAAAAGTTTTCACTTAAGGAAAATCGGAGAGTCTATCTCAATCCTGAGATAAATGATGGACTTATGGTTACAAGTGTTATCATTTGAGCTATCAGTGAGTATGATTATATAACATAGTCTATCCTTGATGGTTTGGTGGTCTACATTTGTTAATCAATAGAGGACTTTACTTATAGATATGTATATCGTGGTTCCATTTATTAAATGTGAGTAGAATATCATCATGTGAATATTTTGAGGTATTGGATATTAAATCTTAACGTTAAGTTTCGATCGTGTCTACTGAAACATGGCTTCTGGACAAGTCAAAATAACCATGTTCAAAATGTGGTCATATGAGTCAATATGGTAACTAGGAGAGCTATATGCGGTTTATGAGCTCTTAGCGATTGCTGGTATTTTTTACGTGGATACACTATCTCCAACAAGGTTGTCTAGGGTATGAATGAGAAACATTAACTTATTCTATCTTTATGTAATAGTTCAATTTTAGTTCTTTAGTGGAATGAGCTAAAATTAATCGATTGAACTTAAGTTAATCATTTGTTGATTGTAATTAGGTTATGTCTATTGAAGCTTAAATTTGGATAGCCCACCTAGATCCCCAATCCACACGAATTTACATGGATCACTTGATATCACTACAAAAAAATTAGGCAATAGCAACAAAATCTTTAACAACAATATAATAACCGCCAAAATATCTTTAGCAACAATCAATATTTGTTGCAAAAGAGTATTTTTAGTGACTAAACATAAATTTCGTTACTACAGATATCAGTTTTTGAGAAAATATGTAAATTTCATTACCATAAAATAGCAGTCTTTAGAAACAATAAAATATTTGTCGCTAGAAAGTATTTTAAATGAGGAAACATAAATTTTGTTAATACAGATAATAGTATTGCGACAATACATAAAATTTATTACTACAAATATCAGTTCATGCTAAGGTTTTAATAGATTAGTTGAATAACTTTAAATTTATCTAACAACTGGGGTTGGGCTACTGATTGGCCGGTGGGCATCGAAAGAAGGGGTGGGGCCGCAGGCGGCCGACAGTGAGGCGGTTGCTCGGTGAATTATTTTTTGAAATTCCAACTTCGTTCCGGTGACAATAAATATAGTTGCTATAATATATGTATAGTGACAATATATATTTCGTCGCTAAAAAGTATATTTTGCGACAACACGTATCGTTGTAACAACATATTTGTAGCGATAAAAAAGTTGTGTTGCCTTAACATATTTGTAGCCATGCAACTAATTCATGGATAAATATATCTGTAGTAACGAAACCAAAATTTGTTACATTTGCTTAACCTAGTGCAACAAAATACGTGACAATTTTTTTGTTGTTGCCATAGATCTTTTGTGACGAATTAAATACTTTCGTGAAAATTTTGAATTGTTGCTGTTGCCCATTTTTTCTTGTTGTGTATATTCTACCGGACAAATTTCTGGGTCCATCAAGAATTGATTTTTTGATTTTGAAATCCAGAAGTTTTGGAGAGGTGCGATCATGAGTGATAAAGACACGTGGTAACTCTTCAAATGCCTTGAATGGGCGGCCAAGGATGTTGGAATCCTTGGGCGGCCCTAATGGGGTGCGACTAGCATTTAATTAATACATTAAGAATATAATTCATACATTTTTAGTTAAATGGGCGTTAAATTATATTAATGTATTAATTCAAGGCATGTGGACTCTTTTTTTGTTTTTTTTAAGAATGAGTATAGTTCACATGTAGACTCTTTATTAAAGTCCAATGGATTTAGTAAAATGGGAAAACAACATATTTCCCATGGTTTAGGCTTGGACGGCAAGGGTTAAGATTATTAGCCTAATATATTGTTTTATTTTACTATTTAATTAACTGGAAGTTAATTAATTAATTAATTAATTAATTAATTATCAAATTAAAATTTAAATCTTTTTCTAACTAGGAGAAGCTCTCTTAGTGTCATACTATTGTTGGTAATTTGATGAGTATCAAAAACTTTATTTGATAAGTTGATAAATAAAAGAAATTTATTTATCTAGTCAAATTAGGAATTTTTTGATATCTATCAAAACTCTAATTGACATTTTGTCAAATCAGAAAGTTTTTGATCAAGTCACAATTTAATTGATATTTAATAACTTATAGTACACTGATGAGTTGGAATGGGGTTGAACTCAAAAAGTTGATAGGAGTTTCGGTGAAACAAAAATCCTCCATGTGTGTGGATTTTCTGCCACTTGTAAATTATCATCAAGGGAGTTCGGCCAAGGCTAAGGTCTTGAGGGAGAATTTTTTTCATTTCCTTAAAAAACAATTTATCCAAGTCATAGGAAATGTGTGTGAGAATTTGGCCAAGTGGAAAAGAAAGAAAGGACCATTTTTTTTCAATAGTGCATTAGTAGCTTTTTTAATCAAAAGGCTTTGTGCATAACATCGAATTGGATTCACACGAATTTTCGGTAAAAGATTGAGAATTCATAAGTGACCAAATGTTCTTTGTTTTCTCTAGGAGAGTTATTGTGTCTAACAAAAAGAAAAGGTTTTTTTGTTTTCCATCCTCAGGTACACAATTCTAATAAAGGTAGCCCACACTTCTAGGTGATTCATGTTTGTGATTGGATTGGAAGATCTTGTGATTTCAATCGATGCTACATCAACCATCATGTGACAAAGGTATGATACCTTTTAATTATATGTTAATTAATCAAGGGTTAAGGTTCTCCCTTTTGAAGGAATTTTTTTGAAATATACTAATCAAATTTTTTTCTTCTACCGCATGTTTTTCCTACATGTCCCATTTGGGAGGATCAGGGTACCAGGCCTTCCTACTCTGGGAATCATGGTATTAGGTGAAAACACACTTAATGGAGTTTAGGTACCAAGAACTCTCATTGTTTTGGAATCTCGGTACTTAGGTGAAAGTCATACTCACACACACACACACACACACACACACACATATATATATATATATATATATATATATATATATATATATATATATATATCGTGCATTCCCATACTTAGTCAATACTTCAGGAGAGTCACTGTTCCTATCATCTCTGTATCATGACGATAATACTGGTGAATCAAGGTACCTAGCATCCCATTTTTAGGAATCTCAGTACATAGGCGAAAAGGATCCTGGTAGGCAACTATGCCATTTATGTACCAGATCCTTCCTGGCGAGATTAGGTTCTGGCTAAGGCATTAGGAAAGCCATTTGGTTATCCTGGTCGTAAAGAAGGGATGGGCAACCAGGGGCAAAACTTCACGACCTTGGTTTGGTAGGCAACTATGCCATTTATGTACTAGACCTTTCCTAGGGGATAGGGTTCCGACTAAGGCAGTAGGAGGGCCATTTGGTTGTCCTGGTCTTGAGGAAGCGACGGGTTACCAAGGCCACAACTTTATGACCTTGGTCCGGTTGGTAACTAATGAACCAGACCCTTCTTTGGGACGAGTGGGTCATGTCCAAAGCTTCATGAATGCCATGTGGCCTTTCCTGGTTCAATGTGATCATGGCGAACTTCCATGGTGATTTTTGGTGATAAAATGCAGACAAGTGTAAAAAGAGAAAAAAGGGATTATTTATTGATTAGTCAACTAGCGATATAAGTTTTTTAGGCCATGTATGTACCAGTTGGTATCTATTTATAGTGGTACCGATCGATTACCAGTTGAATTCATGTTCTTCTGCTGAAAGAATCTCTTAAGGTGATCTGCATTCCAGGTGTGGTCGATAGAGTAACCTTCCATATCTTCCAGCTTATAGGCCCCGCTACGGATTACCATTTTAACTAGGCAATGGCTTTCCCAGTTTGGCACTAGTACCCTGTCAGACCTCTTCCAAGTATTCTGGGATACTTTCTTAAGGACCAATTCTCCATCTTTGAAACTATGGTTCCTGACGTTTTTGTTAAAGTACCGCGCGATTCGACTAAAGTAGACTTCTACTCTTTCTGCCACTCTGTCATGCTTCTTTTATAAGAGGTTCAGCTTGGCCCTCAACTTGACCTCATTAACCTCTGGCTCGAAATGCTAAACCCTAAAATAAGTCAGTTTATGCTCGATTGGAAGAACTGCTTCTACCTCGAAAGTTAGTGAGGAGGAGTGGCAGTCCTCTTAGTGGTACCGTAGGCCAATAAAACACCTGTGAGCTCTTCACTTACCATTCTTCTGCTGATGCTTCTTTTTAGAAGGTTCTTGATTGTCTTGTTTTTGGCCTTGACTAGCCAATTTGTCTGAGGATGGCTATTCATACAAAGTGGAGTTGGATTCCAAGGTTCTCATCATAATCCCGAATTACACATTGTCAAACTATTTGCCTAGATCGGTAATGATAGCCTTGAGGGTACCAAAATTGCAGATCACATTCTTCTTGATGAACTTGGTCATAGTCTCTTATATATCATGAAGAGGGGCCCTATTTCCTCCCACCTAGTGAAATAGTAGACAACTGTTACAGCATGCTTTGCCTGACCAGATGTGGTAAGAGTGGTATGATTAGGTCTACCACTAAGATGGGGATTGGTTACGGTGAGCTGATAGAGGAGAGCCGCTCTGATGGAAGATGATTCAGATTGGATGTCCTCTAGCATGGTTCGTAAAAATGCACGAACTGTCTTGTCTTGTGGTACAAGGTTGGCTAGTAATACTCAATGTGAAGTACATGGTAAGCTAGTGCTTCTCCTCTTGTATGGTTCCCACAGTCCCCTAAGTGCACCTCTCTGAGTGCCCAATTCACATCATTGGGGTGTAGACATTAAAGTTGAGGGAGAGAATTTCCCTATAGTAAAGGTACCCTTCTACTAGGTAGTACCGAGCTGAGATTTTTTTGAGTCTACGAGCTTGTTCAAAATCTTCAGAAAGCTTCTCTTCTTGGAGGTAGTCCACTCTAGGATCCATCCAGTAGAGGAAGCAATCCACATGGCTAACCATTTTTCCTTCTACTATGCTCGACGTGGAAATTACCTGGAGTGGTACCCCCTTTGGCAGTACATGTTCTCTATTTGCAGCTATCTTAGCAAGGACATCAGCCTGTTGGTTCTGCTACCTATGTATCTACTCTATCTTGAATCCCATGAACCGGGCAATAAGTTTCTAGGCCCTTTCAAGGTAGGCCGCCATATTGTCACCTATTGCTTGGTACTGCCCTGTTACATGGTTGACCACAAGTTACGAAACGCTCTTGGCATGGAGATAATCTGCATCGAGTTCTACAATAACCCTAATTCCTGCTAGTAAGGCCTCATACTCAGCCTCGTTATTGGTAGCACTGAACTTGAATCTAAAGAAGTGGCAACAATCGACCTTCTCTGGATCTGTCAGAACAATTCCTGCTCCACTTTCTGATTAACTGGTCGCTCCATCTATATACAGAATCTAAACTTCTCGATCAGTGGGACAGTTTGCAGGTTCTTGTTCCTTCTGGGGGATTACGTTCAAGCTTAGAGTGGCATCGGGATCAGGTAACATGCTGAACTCCGTCACAAAGTCTATTAGTGATAGGGCCTTGATGGTAGCTATGGCCTTGTATCTGATATCGTATTGGGTAAGCTTGAGGGCCCACAACACTAATCTTTTTGATACATTTAGTCTTTGAAGAAACTCTCTTAGTGGCTGATCAGTAACCACTACGATTGAATGGGCTTGGAAGTATGTGGGGAGCTTCTAGGTTTTGGTCAAGAGGGCTAAGGCGAGCTTCTCTATGAGGTGTAGTTTTTCTCCGGTTTGGATAAAGCAAGGCTTACATAATAGATGGTTTGATAAACCACGTTCCCACAATCTTTTACTAGGGCCCCACTAACAGCGCTCTGGAATACTACCAGGTACAATTGTGTCTCCGTTATCAATATCAGTTTGACCAGCAGTGGTAGGCTAGCTAGGTACTTCAACAAAGATTGGAAGTCTAGCTTGTTGTTTTGGTCCAACTTTATTTTCTTCCCCTACTTGATAGCTTTGAAGAAGGGAAGGCATTTATCGGTGGTCCGCGACATGCAGCGGTTAAGAGATGATACCAACCGGTCAAGTCTTTTAACTGTTTGAGAGAGGTTTGAGACTCAAGATTTAGGATGGCCATAATCATCTTTGGATTGGCTTCAATCCCTCTCTCGTGGACCATGAATCTAAGGAACTTCCCTGCTGCTACCTTGAAGGTGTACTTGGTAGGGTTCAACCATATTCAGTTATAACTACCTAAAAAGCTGAAAAATATGGTTCTGGTGCTGCTCGGCTACATGGGACTTAGTTATCATGTCATCGATATACACCTCTATCGAGTTCCTTATTTGCTCATTGAACAACCGGTTTACCAAGCGTCAGTAGGTAGCACCTTTATTCTTAAGACTAAATGGCATTTCCTTGTAGCAATAAAGGCCTACCTGGTGCTGAAGCTGGTCGTATCTTGATCGGTAGGGTGCATCATGATCTAATTGTACCCTAAGAATGCATCCATGAAGGTAAGGAGCTTAATTTATGTCATTGAATCTACTAACTGATCGATTTTTATTAACGAGAAATTGTTCTTCGGAAAGGTGCGGTTGAGGTCGGTGTAATCAAAGCACATGCACCACTTCCCATTTGCTTTGGTCACCATTATCACGTTAGCGATCTATTTAGATTATCGGGCTACCTGATAAACCTTCCTTCAAAAGCTTATCAACCTCTTCATGTACCGTGAAAATTCTCTCTGGGTTGAATTGTCATTACTTCTGTTTGACTTGTTTAAATGTGGTGTCAATCGCCAATATGTGAGCTGCCAAAAAAATGGGTATTCCTAGCTTCTCCTCATAGCACCAGACAAAGATGTCATTGTACTCTCAAAGGAGAATAACCAGACCCTCATTCACTCCTTCACTCTTTCACTCATTCTTCTTGCGCTACTCCTGTCTTAACCACCTTTGAGGGGTCATCCCCTATGATTGATATCTCTTCTAACTCATCTACATGGTGATTAGTAGCCACCCTCTATCCTACTCTTCTATATCCTCTACAATTGGAATCATTGCCTCAAGCTTCTCCTATACTGGCCCCATATCCCCTGTGGTATCTAGGTTCTCGAGATTCCCTCATAGCAATTCCTGGTCTTGAATGACAATTACTTGTGCACATTGCTTAGCTAGCGCTACTAAATTAGTGGACACCGGGTAGCATTTACGCGTTGCCTTTTGATCTCCTTGTACCTAGCCCACCTTGTCACCTACTAAGAATTTCAAGACCTTACGGTAGATTGATAGGACACTCTTGGGAGCTGACAGGAAAGGCCTCCTAAAGATGGCGTTGTAGGCTAACGTGGTATCCATCCTGACAAAATCTGTCATGAGATTCAGCTGGAATGGTGCTTCTCCTACTGTCATAGGTAGGATCAATGACCCAATTTGTATCAACGAGTCCCCAATGAACCAGTACAGTGGTGTGGTATAGCTATTGTAGCAGGGGTGCTTCAGGTTAAACCTCTCCAAAACATTCTTAAAGAGGATGTCCACACTGTTACCGGCATCTATGTATACACGGTGGACAAAGCAGTTGACTATCTGTACAGTGACAACCATGAGGTCATCATAAGGTTATACCGTGTTGTACACATCATCCTCGATGAAAACGATAAAAGTTGAGCGGGAGATTCTTAACGACCCCTAGACGATTCTGAGAACGTCCTAACCTACCTCGATCTGGGGCACCATTCTAGCGTGGTTTTTTCTGGAATTATTAGAAGTTTCAGCTAGAGTGCGACCCCGCTAATGGTGTGGGTAACCTGGATCTACTGCATTAGATCATTCCCCTTCACATTCCTCATTTTCTCTATTGCTTTGATATCTGTCTTAACCTCATTCCCTACCTGGATGCTATCTCACACCAGTTGTAAGAACTCTACCAGGCAACCTTCCATCACTAGTGCCTCGATCTGATTACAGAGGTAGTAGCATTCTGATGTGATATGTCCCACATCTTTATGGAAATCGCAGTATTTGCAGCGATTTCGTTGATCAGCTGGTGCCTTGATTGGAATGCGGTTCCTGAGTAGCCCTTTGTTATAGACTGCGAGGTAGATGGTTTCATAGGATTTGTTGAGAGAGGTGTATTGACTATATCTTTCCTCCTATTTGGATATCCGCACTACTTCCCTGGTTGGAGGTATTGCTCTGGGAGCCTGATTGGGTATCGCTCTCGCTGAGGCTAGAAAGGTGGTGGCTAGTTAGAGGATCGGTTTATAGGTATATTCTGGACCTTCTAGATCGGTACAGACTTAGGTGCCTCCTTCTTTGGGTGCTTGACATATCTTAAGTCATCATGCTCTATCTTGACCCTGAGTTGTTCATCTATCTCCACCAGCTCTAAGGGCCTGGCATGGGCCTTATAGCATGTCTTAAGTGCGTGTTTTGCAAATGATCAGTGAATTTCCCTTTATCTTTATAGTGTAAATATACCTAAGGGGGGTGAATAGCTATATTCTCCAATTTTCATCTTATTTTAAAACAATGCAATTTTAATAATGTCAACTGAAAATTGCAACCAATGACACAAGATGTTTACGTGGTAAACCTCCGAAGAGGAAACATCCACGGGTTGATACCACAACCACCGAAAAAAGCAAATCCACTATTTCAAATAAGAGTTACACACTCAAGCAATCAACACATGCTCTCCAAGCTATCACTCTTACTCTACCCTTGAACGTAGTGATCTACTAAGTCGACTTCCTATCCAAGACCTCCTGTCTCTAGGAAGATTCCTTACTCACCTATCCGAATCCTCCTGACCCTAGACAAGACTTCCTTGCTTAGTTATATGAGTCCTCCCGACTCTAACTAAGACTTCCTTGCTCAACAATCTGAGGCCTCCTACCTCTTATCGAGACTTCCACTTGCTTAGCTATCCGAGCCCTCCCGACTCTAGCTAAGACTTCCAATTGCTCAAATCAAAGAATCACTCTAAGATATGAGACTTCCTACCTCTTCATTGGCATCTAAGTGATTATGAATATAAAACGCAAACAAGCACTCAATATAGAAAATGATGATCGACAAATTCTTTGGACATGCAACTAGATAGCTAGATTATGCCTTCAAAGAACAATCACAAATGTATCTAGAAAACCTAAGCATGTTATCAACTAACCAAATAAATAAAATGAATATCAATTGATGTAGACTTAGTTCTTAGAAAATGAAATTAAATCTAGAAATAGTCAATCAAGCATAAGAACAAAACATTTCTAGAAGCAATTTCATGTTTATCAAGTTTAGCACAAATCATTCAATTTATAACAAATCTAGCTAAACTTGAAAATCAAATCAACAAACCACAAAATGATATCAAAATCATCCTAGTCATGCTTCTTAATCAAATAGCATCAATTAATAAGAAGATCTAAGAAGAAAACTAAGAAGAAGATGATTTTAGCAACAAGGATGAAAATCACTAACTGAAAATCTGATCAATACGAAAAATCTAGACATCCTTTGGTTATGGGAATGCTTGGGGTTTGTATATCTCTTCAAGACACTCAAAATCGGTTTTTGAATCAAGTGATTCGGAGTAGAAATGAAGAAGTTATCACAAAAACAAAAATCAAAATGTTGAGTAAAAAATTCTGCACTTGGTCTTCAATTTCTCAACTTTCTCAACTTCTAAAGAATGAGAAGGAAAGAGAGGTTTTTAAGAGAGAAGACCCAAAAGACCAAAAAGCCCCCATGATTTAGTGCCTCCCCGAGATGGTGCATGGGCATCTCGGGGCAGAGAATCTTTGGGGCCGAGATGGCCACGCGCCATCTCGGGAAGATGCTCAAGTGATGGCTTATGCCATCGCACCTCTTCCCTTGCGCTCCTCTCGCGTTCTTCTACAGTTCTTTGGCCTCAGAACTCCGAATTCGAATCCATTTGAAGATTATGAACCGAGTCCCTCTCAAGAACATATAAATATAAGATAATAAACCCAGAAAATAAGAATTTGACTCGATATATGAAGATGAAGACAATGTATGCAACATGAGTTGAAAGTGTAGTATCTTTTGACTTAGAACTCAAAATCAATAGTATGAGTAACCGAAATGACCAAAACTCAATCATGAATAATCTAAGAATAAAATCAAGTTCAAGTTCCATGATATACGAACATATAAACAAACAAACACATTTTAAACAAGAATGCAAACTACATAGAGATAGTCTCCAACCATGCATTTTCCAAAACATGTTGCTTTCATACAAATGCATGAGCATTCAACTTCAAGTGTGTGAATGTGATATACCAAATGATATGCTACGATATAGGGACATAAATGTATGATATGTATATGTGTGAACAGTTAATGGTGTACAGCTATGTAGGGACACAAATGTATGAATTGTGTGTGTGTGCGCTTACGCCTTGCAAGAGGAAGAAGAAGAATATCTATACCTTAGCATCCAAGAATAGTACCTATCCTCTTGAAGATAAACTTTGTATCATGAGTAGCTGCTTGTCTTTCTTGAAGTTCTTATCATCATGAACCACTTAAGTAACTAAGCATTACAAAAGAAATGAATTTTTGTTATGGAATTAAGCCAACACAAATCTAAATCCTAATAATCAGAACAGTCTGTCAACCCACAAGTTTCTCCTAGAGTTGGACATGGTTTCCTTCTCTACATATACTCCTATTTAGACCACTTCTTTAATGAATTTCTCTACGTAGGGATCATATATTAGAGGTGGATGGGATCCTTGGGTAGAGGTTTGATACCTTGGAACTGAGCACAAAAATCATTGGTTAACTTGGTAAAGGAGTCGAAACTAGTTGGTGGTAATGTTTTGAACATTGTGGTAAATTTTTGAACCATGTCTTAGAATAATCGGTTAATGTCGTCAGGAACATCCTGCAAATGGCAGTTCGGGTAGTATTCTGGACCTCCATTTGCTGCATGAAGCTCTCAAGGTGGTTCAAGGGATCCTCTATTCTAGAGTATTTATCGGTCGGTATCTTAAATTTAGAGGCCAACTTATCCTCTCTGATTCTTTTGGAGAATGGTGCGTTCATCTCACCTAGGGGATCCTTCCAGTCTTCCTGTGTTTACCTTTCTCTAGCTCTTGGATCTCTTTAGCCATTCTAGCCACCTGGTCTAGGAGGCGCTTAGATCCACCATTCATGGACTCCATCTCTGAATCCTTACTGTCTGACCCCTCCGATGCCACAGAGGCTTCGTCATGGTTCTCTCATTAGGGAAGGTTTTCCCGAGCGATCTTCTATTATTGGCACAACCTCTCACGGTAGTTCAAGGATCCCTCTTATCTACTGCCGATCTAGGCTGGAGGTGAGGCTTTCTAGGAAGGATATCAAATGCAGACTTCACCTGTCGAGGCTGAAAGTTGGTGGGCCGGTCCGAAACTAGGGATAGGGTCCTAAGTCTATCATGGACCGGTATATAAGGTGGTGGTCCAAGTCTGTCAAAAGATGGAATCCTTGTATCTGGTTTAGTGGTATCACCTTTGGTGTCAGGTACCGTGAGCTGAGGGGTGATACCTTCTATGATCATCCAAAGGCGGATACTCTCTACGAACGCTGCAACTTGCCTGGAGTGTGGTCCTTGTATTCGATAGAGGGACTAGAGCTGGATTTCAATACTTCGACCTCTTCCCTCGCTTCTGACCCTTTCGGGTTAAAGCGATTGATTTGTGCCCTAATGGTTAGGGCTGCCCTTGGAACGATAAAAGCCACATTCTAATATGGAGTAAAAAATAAAATTAACACGCTTTTAAAAGGTCTAGAAATATTTCTTTTAATAGTGAAATTTTGCTAGGGGTCAAAGAGAAATTTTCCACTCTCCTAGCCCGAATTAAAGCCCAAATTCGACATTCATGAGACCTCGGGCCGACCATTAAACTACCTCGTAGAAGCAAGGAAGAATGGTCAGGCTTCAGAACTATCAGGGATGAAGCTAGGCACGACCAGGTCGAGCCCTCACAGGGACACTGGAATCAGGGCTTCTCGAGGCCACCTACCTAGGAAACACGGTTCCTGGGGTCGGGCTCTAAAACCACCTATTGAAAGCAATGTAGGATTGCCTGAGCTCAAGAAGCATTTGAAGTGAAGCCAAACAAGAAAAGCAAGCTTCCTCCAGGTTAAGGCTTCCGGAGATCAAACTTAACTCATAGCCTAAACTGGAAGCCCATCAACCTCTCCAGGAGCCTGCTGTCCCCTCCACGGTACAAGGAGAAAGAGGGCCTCTAAGTGGATCAGATCTGTGCTACCTCCCAAGAATGTCTACAGGGACGTCTCAAGCTCCAAAGGGTAGAGAAAAGTCCATCCCAAGCTCTTGAGAACATAACCAAAGCATTGATGTGCCTCGCTCTACGAGACAACAAACAACTAACTTGATGACCTCCATGAAGAATCATGTCGTGAGTACACATAAGATCGTATCTACATTATAACCAACATTAATTCTGCATACGTGTAAGTCAAGAATTTGATTCCAAAAAGGAAACAAACTTATCTTCGTCAAAGATATCATAGAATCCGTTATCAATTCGAAGTCAACAACTTTCAAAAGAACGAATCCCGTCCGATAAGGGGGGAACGAATTCATGGGATCGTGGCGGGATATTTATGAGTTTAAACCTACTTGGACATAATATAAATAAGGCCAAGCAGAGATGAAATGGGGATATGCAGAAATAGAGTGATATAAAGGGAGAAGGAGATCAAGCCTAAATTCTGTGATCAGAACACAACCATCATTGTATCTACTATTCAACAAGCACGAAGTTGCAACCTTCTTATGTCCTAGAGAGATTGTGTGTGTATATGAGAGATTCATGTATATCACAAGTGTTCATTAATAAAGCTCTCATTTTGATATGGTCATTCAAACATTCTTTTATATCTAAACAAGTCAGGTATCAAAGGTACCGACCCCGACCACCACCTCTGTGGTAGTGGTCTCGAGGGTGTTAGTTGGAATTTCTCATCTTGAGCAAATTTCCCATTAACACTTTCTTGCACCGTCTGTGGGGAACAACTTCCACACCATCATTTTTATATTCATATATGTGTCATCTTAATAGTAATCATGAGGCTTCACTCCTCCCAAGGACAGTCAGGCCCATCGGGACAACCTTCAATTGCGTCGACGCGAAAGGTCTTGAGGAAAGGAAGAAAATCCAGGCTCCGTGGCCAGGTCCTAGACCAGCCCACCACTGTGCGGGCTTTGGATCCTGTTATGGGAAGCCAAATCGCATTTGATCAACAAGCGGTGGTCTTCATGGAAAAAGTCCGCCTTCGACTGCTCGCTGAAGGTATTACTGTCCAGCAAGCGAACCTCTGTAACCAAGGGGAACCAAGCAGGCCCGGGATTCGGTGACCCGCTTTTGATCACCTAGGGCCTACCCCTCCAGAGCCAGCTCGTAAAGGAACTGTACCCAAACCCTCGATCCAGGATAGGTTAGGGCCTATGCCCCCGTTCCTAAAGCTCCACCACGTTACCAACCCAGACAAGTTAAGTCTGTGGCGGACGTCCTTCCCTGGGAGAGACGAGAGTTTCTTCACCCTACAACTTCAAAGAGGGAAGCCCGAGCTAGAGGGTAAGAAAGCTTGCTAAGCTGCTAGGCAGATCCTGTCTGTAGAAGGAGTCAGACAGAGATCACCAGCTCGTCAGAAGAGTCTGACAATGAGGAATCAGAGATTAATTCAAGGAAACCCGAGAACAAGCGTCTGAGAGACCAATTGGCTGAGCTTTAGAAAGAGATCCAGTTGATGAAGAAGGAAAAAATACAAGGAAGACAAGAAAGATCCTCTAAGTGAGATGAATGCTCCCTTTAACAGAAGGATCCGGGAGGTGAAACTCCCTCCAAAATTCAAGATACCTACTGATGGATTCTCAAGAACAGAGGATCCCTTGAGCCATTTGGAGAGTTTCGTCCAGCAGATGGAGGTCTAGAACACAACCAGAGCCGCCTTATACCAGATGTTCCCAACTACGTTGATGAATTACGTTAAGACCTGGTTCCGAAAGCTACCCTCTGGCAGTGTGGATTCCTTCACGAAGCTGTCAACTGACTTTTACTCATAATTCTAGGGAGTTAATCCCCGATTGAAGGATCCAATCCATCTATAGTATGTGATCTAGGAGAGAGAAGAAACCCTCCGGGCTTATGTAGAGCGGTTCCATAAAGAAGTCATCCAGATGGGGGTCTTCATTGAGAAAGAGACCCTCGCCAATTTCAGAAGAAACTTGTGAGCGGACAAGCTTTTCCGGTCTTTTGCCAAGCTACCTCCAGAGACCTATCAAGAAGCCTATGATCGGGCTTTAGAGCAAGTGGATGTCGATGAACAACTCAAGGTCAAGATGGAGCACGACGATGTAAGAGCCGTAAAGCGACAAAAGAAGGAAGCTCCAAAACTCGAGCAAGCTTAGAAAAGCTAGAACAAACCCCCCGACATGTCGACGTATCGCTTCCCTATTTCTCAACCCAGATTGGAAAGGTATCCAGCGAAGCGAACTCCTTTGTGGGTTTCGCCTCCTCCCAGGACAGTGGCTCTGACAGCTCAAGATGAAAGAGGGTATGATCATTGCACCCCCTTAAATGTATCCCGTGATACAATCTATCTCTTCATTTGAGACAAGGGGTTGCTACAGAAGCCTGCACCCATGAAATCCCCCGTCGATAAGAGAAATCGCTATAAGTTTTGTGACTTTCACGAAGATGTGGGACACAACACTTCAGAGTGCTATAACCTGCGAAATCAGATCAAGGCTTTGATAAGGGGATGATGTTTGGTAGAGTTCTTGCAGTAGGTCAGGGATAACATTCAAACCGGAAGGGAAGTTCAAGCCGAGATCTACGAGCACCTTGAGAAAAAAAAGGGGAGCAGGTGGATCTGATGCAACAAATCTAGATAATACATACCATCAGTGAGGGGCCTACTTTGGCTGGCACCTCTAATAATTCCAGGAAAAACCATGCAAGAAAAATACCTCGTGTGGACGAAGGGCGGTATATCTACAAGGTCGACCGGAGCCCGATCAAACTTTCTCCGATGTCTTAGATCATTTTCTCTGAAGCGGATGTCTACGACACCGTGCCGCCTCATGATGATCCCATGGTGATCATGGTACAGATTTCCAACTGCATGGTACACCGTGTGCTTATTGACATAAGCAACAGCGTCGACATCCTATTTAAAGACACTTTGGAAAAGCTGAACTTGAAACAGTGGTGTTACAATAGTTGCACACACTTTGGAAAAGCTGAACTTGAAACAGTGGTGTTACAATAGTTGCACTACTCCGTTGTATGGGTTCATTGGGGACTCAACCATACCCGTAGGATCAAAAATCCTACCGGTAATCATCGGAACCACACCTCTCCAGTAGAATGTCATTACTGACTTCGTGGTGGTAGGTACCCTGTTGGCCTACAATGCAATATTAGGAAGGTCATTTTTATCATCTTTACCACAACGTACTGAAGTTCCCAGTAGGAGACAAGGTAGGGAAAGTACGGGGTGACCAGCTAGCAGCCAGGAGATGCTATGCAATGTCTGCTAACCCTAAAATTCTTGTAAAACAACTTGCCTAGGTAACAACGATCCAGGATGTGACAACACCTGTATTGACCTTGGAAGATGCATGACCCATAAGTTACCCAAATGATGACCCCGTGGTGCCAGACAAGGAGGAACAGAGAACGAAATTGGCCAGTGGGCATCCAGTGGATGAATTGGAAGAAGTGTCCATCCGGATAAACGATCCCTCAAAGGTCATCAGGGTCAGAGTCACCCTTGAGCCGGGCGTGAATGAGAGTTTAGTCTGGCTCCTCACAGAGTTCAATGACATCTTCACTTGGAGTCACAACTAGATGCCTGGGATCCCGATGACTTTGACTGCTCACCGACTGGCAGTGGATCCGACCTTCAAACCCATCAAATAAAAAAGGTGTCACTTCAATGCTGAAAGAAATGTCGCGGTTTAAGAAGAAGTGGACAAATTGACCTGAGCGGGCTTCATCCGAGGAGCACGCTATCCTGAGTGGATCGCCAACGTGGTGATGGTCACAAAGGTAAATGGAAGTAGCGCATGTGCGTTGATTATACTGACCTCAACTGAACGTGTCTGAAAGACAGTTTCCCTCTACCAAAAATCCATCAGCTAGTTGACTCTACCTCTAGAAACAAGCTCCTGAGCTTCATGGACACGTTTTCAGGATACAACCAAATTATGATGCACCACACTGACCAAGAAATACCAGTTTCATCACTGAACGGGGTATATATTGCTACAAGGTGATGCCTTTCGGGCTTAAGAACACAGGAGCTACATATCAACGGCTAGTTAATCGGTTGTTCAAGCCCGAAATTGGGAGATCAATATAAGTGTACATCGAAGACATGATCACCGAGTTATCAACCTCTGAAAGCCATCTGGGCGACCTTCGCAGAACTTTCATGATCTTAATGGAGAATCAGATGAGATTAAACCCCTCCAAATGCACCTTTAGGGTGACTGCGGGAAATTTTATGGTCCATGAGAGCGGGATAGAGGCTAACTCAGAAAAGATTACGGCTATCATGGACTTAGAATCCCCCACGTCACTTAAATAGGTTCAAGTCTTGACCAGGCAGGTAGCAGTGCTCAACAGGTTCTTTCTCGGTCTACCGATAAATGTCTCCCTTTTTTCAAAGCCATCAAGCAGGGAAAAAACATGAAATGGCACCAAGGAGAGTGAACAAGTTTTTCAAGCCTTGAAGAAATATCTGCCAAGCCTTCTGCTACTTGTCAAACCAAGTCCTGGAGCAGAGACTGCAATAAGTGGAGCCTTGGTCAGAAAGTGTAGAGATAGGGTCTAACGGCCTATCTACTACGTGAGTTATGCTCTAACCAAGCCCGAGAAAAATTATACCCTTCTGGAGAAGCTTGCTTATACCTTGGTAACCTCGGCAAAGAAGCTCTGTCTCTATTTTCAAGCTCATTCAATAGCAGTAGTGACAGACCAACCCCTCCGTCAATTCTTGTAAAAGACGGATGT
The DNA here is from genome assembly GCA_032871835.1 of Dipteronia dyeriana. Classification (NCBI taxonomy): domain Eukaryota; kingdom Viridiplantae; phylum Streptophyta; class Magnoliopsida; order Sapindales; family Sapindaceae; genus Dipteronia; species Dipteronia dyeriana. The sequence goes on along the minus strand of CM065297.1, from coordinate 71,444,685 downwards.
ATCCAGAAGGTTGGTTTTATGGGCCTTAGAGCTCACCTAGTTTGATTTAAGGTATAAACCCAAAACTGCAATTAAAGACCAGGCTTTGGCGGACTTTGTAGCAGAGTTCTCAATGCCCCTAGGCCAAGCGACCTCCGCAGCAACGAACATAGCTCCCGAGAGGATTCTAGAGTTTAATAGATGGCCGGAAGATTGCAAGTCATGGATCCTTTACACAGATGGAACGTCCTGGCAAGTCGGGGGAGGATCGAGCATAGTTCTGATAGACCCAGAACGGATTGAATGCTTCCACTGTTTCAGATTTGAGTTTAAAGCTACTAACAATGAGGCAGAATATGAAGCCCTCTTAGCCGGAATAAGGGCGGCCGCAGAGCTTGGGATCGATTACCTGCAGGTCATGAGTGACTCGTTGCTCATAGTCAACCGAGTCTCTAGGGATTATCAAGCAAAAGGGGATAACATGATTGCCTACCTGAAGCTAGTTCAACAGCTTAAGAGCAAATTCAAAGGTTTCAGGACTGAGCAGATACCTCGACAGTAGAATCATCGAGCATACATCTTAGCCAAAATAGTTGTGAATGGCGGCCAAACCTTACCACAGGGAGTCCCTCTCCAAGTGATCCCCCTACCAAGCACAGCAGCAAGTAACGAGACTCAAACCCTAAATCGGTGACCATACTGGATGGACCCCATAAAGGATTATCTCCAAGAAGGAAGGCTCCCAAGGGAGCCCGACCAAGCTAGGAAAGTCAAGAGGCTCTCAATCCGATATTGTTTGATGGATGGGCATTTATACAAGAGAGGCAGATCCATTCCTTTACTTCGATATTTACATCTTGAGGACGCTAAATGGGTGTTGAGAGAGGTTCACTTCGGGGAGTGCAGGAACCTCATATGTGGGAAGGCTCTAGCATATCAAGTACTCCGCATGGGATATTATTGGCCAACCATCCATCAAGATGCAAAGAACTTAGTACGATCCTGTGAAGCATGCCAGAAGACCGCAAACCTGAGTCACCTACTGCCGGAGTGATTGTCATCCCTTTGCTATGTGTGGAGTTGAATTGATCGGACCACTTCCTACTGCTCCTGGTCAAGCCAAGCATGCTATCGTAGAGATTGATTATTTCATAAGGTGGGTCGAAGCTGGACCGATTTCCCTGTATATCGGAATAAAATACAATAAGATTCTTCAAAATTAATGTAGTTTGTAGGTTCGGAACCCCTCTTGCCATTATAGTTGACCTCGGTAAGCAGTTTGATAATTGCCAATTCAAAGAATTTTATGAGGGCTTGGGAATTGACCTTAGGTTCTCTTTAGTAGCCCACCCCAAGACTAACGGGCTGGTGGAATCCACCAATAAGACTATTAAGAAGCTATTGAAAAAGAAACTACAACAAAAAAATGGTAGATGGGCTGAGGAGCTTCTCGAGGTCTTCTGGGCTTACCTCACTATAATGAGAATGGCTACCTGGGAAACGCCCTACTCATTAGCCATCAAGGTTGAGGTGGTGCTTCCCATTGAGCACAAACTGGTCTCCTTCAGAGTTCAACACTTTGAAGTGGGAAGTAACAAGGACAAGCTTCAAGCTAGCTTGGATCTCTTGGAAGAAAAACAAGATCGGGTGGCTGAGAAGATAGCAATTTACCAGAGCAGGATTGCTAGATATTTTAACAGGAGGGTTAAAGCTCAAAATTTTAAGGAAGAGGACCTAGTTCTTAGGAAAGTGACATTGAATACTAGAAAGAGGTAAGACGAGGTCCTGAGACCCAACTGGGAGGGACCTTATCTAGTAAAGGCTGTGGTCCACAATGGGGCATACAAGCTCGAAGACATAAGCAGCAGGCTCATCTATCATACTTGGAATGCAGATCACCTGAAAAAATTCTACCCCTAAGAAGGGGAGTCGAGAGCAGGCTACCTCCACCTAGTTTTTAATCCCAACAATAATGTACTCCATTCTATTTAACAATAAAGCCTGTTTTTCTCCATCCTCAACTATGTTCTATAGTAATTTGGGTCTACATGGAAAATTCGACATTATCGTCCCAAGACCAGGGATTAGCCTGGGAAGCCCCATCTCTATCTCTGATGCCTCAGCCAGGTACTACCCCCCGTCAAGAAGGGTCTGAGTGTAAGAGCATAGTTGCCATCTAGATCTCAAGACCTGGAAATAGCTAGATAGCCTTCCAGATGCCTTCGTCGGGCTACAACCCCTACGAAGGATCTAGTTGTAAGAGTATAGTTTCCATCTAGATCTCGAGAACAGGAAATAGATAGATAGCTTTCCTGATGCCTTGGTAGGGCTACAACCCCTAAGAAGGATCTGAGTGTAAGAGCATAGTTGCCATCCAGATCTTAAGACCAGGAAATAGCTAGATAGCCTCATGATGTCTTGGTTGGGCTACAACCTCTAAGAAGGACTTGAGCTTAAGGGTGCAATAGCCATCCCGATCTTCAGACTAGGAGAGAGCTAGATAGCTCTCATTGATGCCTCACTTGGGCTATAACCCTCTAGAGGGGATCGAGAAAAGAAAATGCTTTTACTTAAACTCCAATGTCTCAGTCACTGCTGGTCGCTAATTCTTCGTGTATATGTGGTTGCTTACTGAGACAGGTACGGACTAGTCTACAATCACACAAGGGGACTATTTACTAAAGTCATTGAGCTATAAGTTTCTATCAAGAGTCGAAAAGCTCGAGCTAGCTATCTACTTTCACACTTAAGCAGTTTTCCTATCTTGTTACTTTTCCCAAGCTAAGTCAGGTTGCTATAGAGGCTGTACCTGATTGGACCACTTTATCCTGAAGCTTGGCAACTTGGGCCTGTAGTGCTTGGTTCTCAGCATCCAGTGCTTTTACCTCATCTTTCCAATCATCCCGCTGGCCGGCTCGTCGCTTTGACCAAAGAGTTTCTTGATTAAAAGACCACTTCAGCCCCTCGTGGTCGCACTAAAGCTCATCCAGTTGTGCTTCCATTCCCCTCTGGCTAGAGGCCATCTCCTGGACCAAGGCTCGAGCATGTGCTAACAATTCCATGGCTTGCTCAACCTCAGCTTTAGCCCTAGCTGGCCGGTCGCAAAAAGAAGCTACCTGGTGTCCCATGGCTACTTGAAATTTGAAGGCTTGCAAAGGGGATTCATGTTAATAAACGATAAGTCAAGTTATTACATGAGAAAATAAAGGCGATGACTACCTCGGCCAGGAGGGCAGACCCCTTGGTAACCACAATATCCATAGGCATTGAAGGCATCCTAGATAGCCCGCCACCCGGGCAAGAAGCAATAAACTGCTTTAAAACCTCATCGTGACCAACCGAGCCCGACTGATGGTGGGGAAAAGAAAGGGGAATCTCAGAAATACCGGCCTCGGGATCCCCTAGAGGATGAACTGTTTGGGATGCAGACGGATCAACTGAAGGAGTTGGTATTGTGACCGGAGAAGCAGCAGCTATAGTGGGGGCCACTGATGAGGGAATGGAGGTGGACGTATCAGTGGTCTGGAGAGCGGGTCCTCCTCGATTTAGAGCTTTAGCAGCACGCGATGCGAGAATTGCCATCTTAGATCTCATCTTGGAAGGCGATGAAAAAGTAGCAGGCAAAGCAGCGGCTAAAAGGGTTGGCCCTCCTTTCTCCGAGGTAGCTAAGAAGGTTCTTTAGGACGATTTGGTCAGAGCGGGAGTGGTCCGAGCTTGCCAGGCTTCGCGAAAAGCTAGAGCAATAACAAAAACTGATAAAAAAGGGGTAAAACCTTCAGAAATGAACCATACAACGACCCAAAAGCTTGATGGTTAAAGGTACTTACGAGGAGTAACGTCGGATATTCGAAGATAGCGATTTACCCACCGAGAATCAAAAGGGTCAGTAGTCGAGAGCTTCAGGTTCAAGTAATTCCTGGCAAGGATGGCCTTCAGCACCATCTCAGATTCGACGGGTAAGGAATCTCGGTCCCATTAAGGCTTATCATTGAAGGTAGTTGGAACCGCGAACTGATGCCCACCTATAAAGATCGAGCTCCCCTAATCATCGCCAGCCAATATCCATTCTTCTTTCCAGACCAGGTCCTTCCTTGAAGCTCCAGGGATGAAATTAAACTTGTTCTTGGCCTTGGCGTAAAACTGACCTCAAGCAACCCCGGCTAGGCTCCCAATTTGAAAAAGGAAAGCAAGCTCCTCTGCCCCGGGCTCTTTGGTTATCTTGCTTAGCTCACACTGCTCCCTCTAAAACATGAGGAAGCTAATTAGGTGCCTTCAGAAGCCGGGTGTTAACTGGAGGTGAGCCAGCTGAAGGGCGTTAAGAGTCTGCCGAAGGGTAGGATTAAAAGGGAGTCTTACCCCGCTATTGAAGGCCGTAACATGGATGAAGAGCACGCCTTTGGACGGATTAAAGACGTTATAATTTCTGTGTAGGAATGTTAGGGAGACACTATCAGGAATGCCGTATCTTGACCTCAAGCGGTTAATCGACTTTGGGTCAACGACAAAATCTGGAATGACCCTGAAGTCATATGGAGGATGCCTCTCCAGGGAAGGACCGACGACCGTGACTTGGTCCTTTCCAGTGATACCGACCCTATTCTCTTCGTCGGAGTCCTCATCAACCAATTTTAGAGGGTTGTCCTGTTGGTTAGAAAACCCAGTCCTGATGGCTATATTCTGGTTTGATCGAAGACGTTGCGGGGACGGAGGAGAGTCGTCCCCGCCTAGGTCTCGTCGAGTCCATTTTCCGTGGGCAAGACTTGAAACCTTTGTGCCTTCAACAAGGGAGTCAATGGAGTCATGAATGATCTTTGACATGGTAGAACAAGTTTTTGGGGCTGAGAAAAAAGGAAAATCGACAGAGGATAGCAAGAAAGAGGAAGTCTGAAAATTTGAAATTGAAAGAATGCATGAGGAAGCAGGCAGTGAGTTCGAATTTAAATAGAGGTTAGGGTTGTAGTGATGTCGGCGGCATCCTCGAGAAGATTGCCTCGAACCACGGAGAGGGTCGTAGCACCACTGTTTTCTTTAAAGAGCACACCAATCCAGGCTCGACCAGTTAATAAGAAGATTTCATTCGAGATTCTCAGTAATTACTTTTGTAACAGAAAATTTCCCAATTAATAGGGAATCTGACTCCAACCCCAACTCTACCTCTGGTGTTCAAGTTATAGGGGACCTCTATTAATAGTAAAATTTGGATAGGGGTCAAAGAGAAATTTTTCAATCTCCTAGTCTGAATCAAAGCCCAAATTTGACATTCATTAGACCCCGGATGGACCATTAATCTATCCCGTAGAACCAAGGAAGGATGGTCGGACTTCGGAACTACCAGGGATGAAGCTAGGCACGACTAGGTCGAGCTCTCACATGGACACTAGAATCCGGGCTTCTCGAGGCCACCTACCCAAGAACCTCGGTTCCTAGAGTCGGGCTCTGAAACCACGCCGTGAAACCAAGGTAGGATAAGCCCGACAAGCAAAGCAAGCTCCCTCCAGGTTAAGGCTTCCAGAGGTCAAACTTAACTTATAGCCTAAATTAGAAGCCCACCAACCTCTCTAGGAGCCCTCTACCCCCTCCACGGTACAAGGAGAAAGAGGGTCTATAAGTGGATCAGATCCGTGCTACCTCCCAGGAATGTCTACAGGGACGTCTCAAGCTTTAAAGGGTCGAGAAAGGTCCATCCCAAGCTCCTGAGAACATAACCAAAGCATGGATCTGCCTCGCTTTACGAGACAACGAGCAGCTAACTTGATGACCTCTGATTAACACTAAAAAGTGTATGTTTACTAAGGGATAATATCATCATTTTACACTTCTAATATGATTAATTCCCCAATTTAGACATAATTTCGTTCGCTCGTTTAAATAAATGTGTTGTGTAGTAATCAATGTATTTTTCTTTGTATTTCATATGTAATTCGATGAATTCAGAATTATGGAGAAGTTAGATGGCAAAACAAACATCGTTTTCAAGTTTAGAACGTCAAAAAACCTTAGGAAGATCATGAAGGGTATTTTCATAATTTTGACTATTCACTGTTCACTGTTGACTTTTACAATTCACAGTTGACTTTCACTGTTCAGTCACAGATGTGCATTGTTCACTGTCACTGTTCACTATTCACTTCACGGATGGGTTATTGTTCACAGATGATGTGGCAAAATCTGGACGCTCCATTCTAAATTCATCCGATGGTCAATTTTCCTCCGTATTTTGTATAAATAGGGGGCCTCTCCCCCTTAATTTTCATATTCTAAATCCAAATCTGATGTTAGATTTGTGAAATTCTCTCTCTTTTGTTCTCAAATTCTCAGTTTAAACAAAGTATCTATTTTCTAGTTAAATTATGTCAAACTAATTATATATAGCTAGGGTCAAAGGTGATACTGTTGGTATGGAAAATATGATCCAATTTTAGTAAGTTTATTATTTTTTGCTTTCTCCCCTCTGATCTTTGTGGAGTTTTTGACTCACTGTAGATAAATAGATATTGTCTAGCACAGTGAGTACTTTTACCCATATTTATCACAGAGTGGTTTCTCCTCTCTGATCTTTGTGGAGTGACTCACTGTTGACAGACAGATATTGTCTAGCACAGTGAATACTTTTACCCATATCTATCAGAGAATGGTCAGTGGAGTGGAATACCATCCCATTAATCTGGACTTAATATTAATAATTGGATCATATTCGAATTACCAACAGTGGATCCCTTAGCCCTTGTTTTAATTTTAATTGATTTACACTTTATAACAAGCTTAGTAATTAATCTAGATAATTAATTCTGTAAGGACAAGTGAACAACCTCCATGTGGTTCGACCCGGTCTTACCGATTTATTTATTACTATGACACTCTTATATTTGGGAGTAGGAACACTTCTTTAGGACATGTCAAGTTTTTGGAGCCGTTGCTGGGGAGGTAAGTCCGTTTTTTCTTTGTAGAAATAATTTCTTTTTAATTTTACTTTAGTTTTGATGCTTTTTTTTTCTATCTTCTTTGTTTTTATTTTGTATTTAATTTTGCATCACTCATCTCAATCATAAACTTCATCCATTTAAAAAAAAAACACTTGTAATCATTAATCATATTTTTGCATTTTAGTCCTTCAACTTTTTTATTTGAATTTTAGCTTAGATCTAGTTTGTATTTGCATATAGGTCATTTTATTTTTCATTTTTTGCATATCAGTCCCTGTAATTATCATATTTTCACATTAGTCCCTATATTTTTAATTATTTACACTTTTGCCCCAATACTTATGCATATTTTCATTTACACCCCTAGAATTTTGTATCTTGCTATTTTTATCATTTTTTATTTTATTTTCTTCATTTTTGTGTATTTCACCTCCATGAACCCTCATTAAATGTGCATGTGACGTTGGTCTCGAACATCTAGTGGTAGGTTAGTTAGGAGATCACAATCACCCACATTCACTATCAACATGGCTGAAAACCCACTTAGACATCCAGCAGGAAACCAAGCCGAGAACCTTTTAGACAACCTTGACAACATGTCTTAACACAGCAACCATCCGCCTTATGTTGACCGTGACCAACAAATTAACCCAAATCCACCTAGAACTCTTAGAGACTACATGAATCTCACACGTACTGGAGCACCTTCATGCATAGCTTTCCCACCAAATGCAACACACTTTAATTTTAAACCGGGAATCATTTAACTTTTACCCAATTTTCACGGTCTTGAATATGAAAATCCATATTTGCATCTTAGGGAGTTTGAGGAAATCTGTAACACTTGCACTGACCAAAATGTTAGCATGGATATAATCAAGCTTAAGTTTTTCCCTTTTTCCCTTTTTCCTTAAAAGATAAAGCTAAAACTTTGTTACAAAACCTTAGGTCAGGATCAATCCAAACTTGAAATGATATGCAACAACAGTTCTTAATGAAATTTTTCCCACCTCATAGAACAAACTCTCTTAAGAGGCAAATCACTTCATTTGCCCAAAAACCTGGGGAAACACTTTACCAATGTTGGGATAGGTTCAAAGAGTTGTTAAATGTCTGTCCACATTACAGTTTTGAAACATAGAGGATAGTGTCACATTTCTATAAGGGACTCACACCCCAAAGTAGACAAGTCATTGAAATGATATGTAATGGGGAGTTTAGTGACAAAAATCCTGAAGATGCACTTGAATACCTTGACCATATCGACGAAAATGCTAAAAATTGGGACACCATTAGTTCCTATGAGTCCATGAGCAAACCACAACCATCTCCATCTAGTGGAGGCATTTACAATCTTAGGGAAGATCATGACCTTCAAGCTAGATTCACATCCCTAGCTAGGAAAGTTGAAGCTTTAGAAACTAAAAAGAGTGAACATGTAAAATCTGTATAAGAAATTGCATGCCATGTATGTGATTCTGATGATCATATCACTCATAGTTTCCCAACTTTACCAGCCATATAAGATTGCCTTCATGAACAAGTCAATGCTTTGCACGCTTTTAACAAGCCAAATTGCAACCTATATTCACAAACCTACAATCCTGGTTGGAGAAATCACCTAAATTTTAATTAGAGGAACAACAATCAAGCCCAATCTCCACAAACACACCAGAATTTCCAAAACTCACAAGGTTATGCACCTTATGTGCCACCATCTAGGAAAAACTTTGAAGACACTTTGTACTCATTCATTGAGAAGCAAGAATCCATTAACAGCCAAACTGCATAATCCTTGATAGATGTTAAAGATACTTTGGCAAAGATTGCTTATACACTCACCACATACGAAAAAGGTAAGTTTCCATCTCAACCACAAGCAAATCCCAAGAGTCAGTCAAGTTCATATGATAATAACCAATGCCCAGATCAAGTCAAATCATTCATCACTCTTCGTAGTGGTAAGGTCATTGAAAAACCTATTATTGAGTTTGGTAAAAATGATGATGAGTCATTTTTCAAGTAAGGAAAGGGTTAATGAAACCACTGTTGATGAAGAAATAATTGAATCCCCACCTACACTCTCATATCCTCAAGCTTTTAAAAATTCACAGAAATCGAAGCATCCCCAGAGATTTTTGAAATTTTCAAACAGGTAAAAATCAATATCCCTTTGTTGGACGTAATCAAACAGGTACTTTCCTATGCCAAATTTTTGAAGGATTTGTGCACTGTGAAAACGAAGTATCAGGTAAGAAAGAAAGCCTTTATGGCTGAACATGTAAGTTTCATTCTTTGCAACAAAAATGTTTTGAAATATAAAGATCCTGACTGTCCCACTATTTCATGCACAATTGGTAACTGTAAAATTGAGCATGCTTTACTTGACTTAGGTGCTAGTGTAAATTTGCTACCATACTCATTTTATCAGCGACTTAAACTTGGTGAGTTAAAGCCGACTTCAACCACACTTTGTCTTACTGATAGGTTAATTAAAATACCAAAAGGAATAATGGAAGATGTGTTAGTACAAGCCGATAAATTTATCTACCCAGTAGATTTTATTGTCTTGGAAACACAACCTGTTGTTAATGAGTACAAATCAATTCATGTTATATTGGGCCGACCATTTTTGGTTACTGCTAATGCCTTGATTAATTGCAAGAATGGAATAATGAGCATGTCTTTTGGAAATATGGAAATTAAGCCTAATGTTTTCAACATGTCTAAGGAACCATTTGATGATTAAAATGAAGATGAATATGTAGACATTATTGAAACCATTGTTGAAGATCTTGTTCAAAAGGATTCTTTTAACTCATCTAAAATTTGTTTGATCAATTCACCTGAGTCAAACATGCATTCACATCTTGATAATTGTTTGCAGGTTACCGAAGAAGAAAGAGACACTTTAGATTTTGAAGAATTGGAACAGAAAGATGACGAGCCAAAAGAAAAAGCACCCATCAATGATTCTTTTCTTGATGATCTTTTATTCTCTATCACAACTTTGCCTTGGTATGCTGACATTGTTAATTATCTTGCAACAGGAATGATGCCACTCGATTGGAATGAACAGGACAAAAAAAAAATTTGACCTAGGTAAAACGTTTTTACTGGGATGACCCGTACTTATTCAAGTATTGTCGTGATCAAATTGTTCGACGGTGTAATCCAGGCAATGAGGTAAGTAGTGTTATTGAATTTTATCATTCTGAAGCATGTGGTGGTCATTTTTCATCAAAGAAAACGGCTGTAAAAATCTTACAGTGTTGATTTTATTGGCTCACGTTGTTTAAAGATGCACATGCATTCTGTAAAACCTGTGAAACTTGTCAAAAGTTAGGATACATTTTCAAGCGAAACATTTGATTGTCATTGAAATATTTGATTTTTGGGGAATTGATTTTATGGGTCCATTTCCACCGTCATTTGGATTTTTTTACATTTTGGTTGCCATTGATTATGTGTCAAAATGGGTCGAGGCAATTCCTTGTCGAAATAATGATCACAAAACAGTGATCTAGTTTTTAAAGGAAAATCTTTTGAGTCGATTTGGAATCCCTCGAGCCATTATCAATGATGGAGGCAAACACTTTTGTAACAAACCTTTTGAGTCTTTAATGAAGAAATATGGAGTCACACACAAAATTGCTATACCATACCACCCTCAAACAAGTGGTCAAGTTGAGTTAGCAAATAGGGAGATAAAACATATATTGCAGAAAACGGTTTACCATGATCAAAAAGATTGGTCTAATAGACTAATTGATGTGCTTTGGCTTACCGTACTGCATTCAAAACATCTTTGGGTATGTCTCCTTATCATTTAGTTTATGGAAAACCTTGCCACTTACCTGTTAAACTTGAGAAAAATGCATATTGGGCCATTAAAGCTTTCAATTCTAACCTAAATGATGCTGGTGAATTACGCAAGTTGCAAATAAATGAACTTGAAGAATTAAGAAATGATGCTACGAAAATGCAAAAATTGTTAAAGAAAAATATAAACCTTTCATGACAGATTAATTTTAAGAAGATCATTTGAAGTTGGTCAAAAGGTTTTGCTTTATAATTCTCGACTTCATTTATTTTCTGGCAAATTGAAATCAAAATGGAGTGGTCCATTTGTTATGAAACACATGTATCCATATGGTGCCCTTGACATTGAGAATCCTAGGAATGGTAATGTGTTTAAAGTAAATGGACAACATGTGAAACCATTCTTAGAAAATACAGATTTTCAAAAAGACTCTGCCATCTTTTCTGATCTTTGTTACAAAGGTGAGTAAACAAATCTTTTACTTTTGACTATTTGTGTTTGCAATTATTATTTTTGTTTTTGTTTGCTTTTATGTTTTGAATTTTTACAGGATTAATTTCTAGGTTCAATTTTTGCTTGGTGTGTTTTACCATATAATCCCAGTTAAGTGGCGGATAACGGTACTCCGTGACTATTCAAGTCAGTTTAACTCAGTTTCCCAAATAACTGATCCCCAAAACAAGGCATGGGTGAAATTTTCACAAACCTGAGAAAACATTTTCCATCGTTGCCCCAAAGTGCTATGAAAAAGATTTACAAAGCACGTTCCGAAAGATTACGCTTACTGGTGATAAACAACATTCCTGTTGAAATTCGCTGGTTGATCGAAGCTAAGGTACATCTAGCAGGTGAGTCTGCTGATTCATTTAGATCTTACATGCCTGGTTTTGGAATAAGTAACCTTGTAAAAAAATGAAGAGCTAAGAAGTTAGGGGTTACTTGTCACAAATATGCACGTACAGCATGCAACACACGTTGTCGTTCTTTAGGAATGGTGTCTAATAATCGGGAAGATAAAATTTTATTCATTAGGCATGGTTTGCGTAGGGAATCACTGGATAATATCCTAACGACTCTTGATGCACATCCTAGTGGATATGTGCAAATGGCAATTGACCGATTATGGCCACAATTTCAAAAAGAACATGCACAATATAGTGTTGGGAATCTGACTTTAAAAGATCCTGTTTGCCAATTTATAAGAAAATTTGATGGGAAGCATATCCCCGACCCATAGAGGGCGTTGAAGCTGTTTCTGGACGTAAAACTAGAGAAAGATGTGATGTGCATGTTGATTATCAAATTACTCCTCTACATATATTAGAAGCAAAATTCACACACACATTTTTTTTATAAGTATTTTGATATTCTAGAAATTAAAGAAGAATTATGAGAGTGATTGAAAATCTTGGTGTATCTCTCATAGTTTGTGGAGCTTATTTTATTAGATTTCTTTAAAATTGGTTGAATATGTGAATGTGTGGAAATCATTGTGAACAATATTCTATCTTGATCTTAGCTAAATTATTTATCAAGAGAGAGCATTGCATGTTAGACTTTGTTCTCTTTTTGATATGTTCACATGATTTGCTTTGTTATTTATTGACATATTGATTGGCAAGAATAATTGAATTATGAGATGCATGATATCTATCTTAAAATAATTGCATGAATGTGTTGGCAATGAAGATATCCTAGTTTGAGGTTGATAGTAGTTGATATTGCAATGAATTCCTTTATTCATAAGGTTGATAGTAGTTGTGATTATGATCAATTCCTCCTAGCATGAGTTTGATTAATTTCCTTCTTGCTTGGGGTTGATAGTAGTTAAGGTTACAATCAATTCCTTCATTTTTTGAGGTTGATATTAATTGTGATTGACACCAATTCCTTCATTTTTGTGATTGTTTTTGTTGTTAAACGTAATTTTTTATTTTGGTAAAATGTACCTATATGTTTGAAAGAAACATTTATGCATTTATGATTCATTATTTTATCATATGTCTTTTTATGTTTATCTTGTTGACTAACACTTACTTGGATCTCTTTTCCACTCATGTGTTTTTGTGTTTAGTGATGACAACAAATCCATGGGAAGAAACAAGGTTTCCAATCTTATCCATTCACCAAAACCCATAGCCAAACACAAATCTACACCAACAACCTCTAAAAAACACAAACCCAACAAGTTGAAAGCCTTGGGTGTCACGGGAACTAAAAACCTTATCCAAGATAGAGGTGTTGATTTGGTTGAGGGTTCCTACATTCATCATGTTATCTTTGAAAGGTAATGAGATAAATGGTTAAACACAATTGGGGTTGTTAGTGAGAGCTTAATTAGAGTTTTTTATTTTGAGTACAAGGAGGGCATAACCTTAGAGAAGGCCTAAATGAATGTTACGGGGAAAACATTTAGGCTCTCCTCGGATAGCATCAACAAGTTTCTTGGTCTTTCTAATGAAGTTTTTTTGGAACTACTTGATGTGGATAACATTGATCACTTGAATTTTATGGGGAGGACTTGTGTGAGGATGATGGATTTGAATGGGGAAAGAGAGCATATATAAGCCAAGTTTAGTGCCTTTTGGCATCTTTTTGTTATGCAAATTTTGTAGGCTCTACAAATGCATCTGAGCTTAACAAGAAAAAGATCAAGATTGTGTACGTTTTGGTTACTAACAAGCCCTTAAACCTTGGTGATCTTTTAATAGAACTCACTTTGAGTGTGGCTAGTTCATCTAGATTGGACAAGAAACTAGCATTTCTGGGGTTTTTGTCACATTGTTTGATAATGCTTGGTGTTCCTAGGTTGATTGATGATTTTCTTTTGTCTCTCTTGTAAATATTTTGTGAAAATTGGATATCTTATATGTCTTACAAAGAAAAGGGAAAGGTTAATGACATTTGTAGGATTTTTGGTGAAAATCAAGACTCAAGTGTGGTATCAAGTGCAAGCATTCTACCGGATTGGGCTATGAAACTGTAAGAAGGGCTTTTGATAAAGACAAATGAGCTAAATGCTAAGATGGAGCAATAAGAACAAAGGATCATATGCTTAGAGGAAAGATTTTTTTTCAATTAAGCATTATGAGAGGTCAACCAATCGAAGATTTTTCTTTGATGGCACTAGTTGATCATGAGGTATCACTTTATTTTCTTACCTTTTGGCTTCATTTCTTGTCAAAAAGGTGGAGAAAAGTATGATATATACTAGCTCATTTGATCTATTTCTTTTTTTATTATTGGTATTGTTAATAGTAAAATTTGGCTAGGGGATCAAAGAGAAATTTCTCACTCTCCTAGCACAAATCAAAGCCCGAATTCACCATTCATGGGACCCCGGGCGAACCATAAAGCTACCCCGCAGAACGAGGAAGGATCATCGGGCTTCAAAACTATCAGGAGTGAAGCTAGGCAAGTCCAGGTTGAGCCCCCACGTGAACAATGGAATCCGAGCTTCTCGAGATCACCTATCCCGGAACCTCGATTTCTGGGGTCGGGCTCCAAAACCACCCCGTGAAAGCGAGGAAAGATCGCTGAGCTCAGGAAGTAATCGAAGTGAAGCCTGATACAAACAAAAGTGAGCTCTATCCAGATCAAGGCTTTCCGAGGTCAGATTTGACTCGTAGCCTAAGCAAGAATCCCATCAACCTCTCCAAAAGCTCGTTGTCTCTGCCAAACATATAGAGAGAAAGCCTCTAAGTGGGTCGGATTCATGCCATAGCTGATGCTCCAATTCGATAAGGGACGCCTATAACCAACCTAGACATGAAATAAGAATCTTGCCTAATCTGTACTACCCCTAGTAAGTACCCACAAGCCCGTCCCAAGCTTCTAAGACCAGAACTAAAGCATGGATCTACCTTGAGCAGCCAATTCGATGACCTCCATGAAGAATCATGCCATGAATACACACAAGATCATATCCACGTTATAACGGACATTAAATTATGTATACCTGTGAGATAAGAGTTTGATTTTAAAGAGGAAACAAACTTATCTACTCCTACGATAATCTTGAGTCCGTAATCTACTCGAACTCAACGACTTTCAAATAGGGGATCCCGCCCGATAAGGAGGGAACAGATTCATAAAATCGTGGCAGACGATTCACGAGTTTAAACCTACTTGGAACAAGTATAAATAGGTCCAAGCATGATATAGAAAAGAGATAGGTAGAAATAGAGTGAAAAAGAAAGAGAATTATGTCGGGCCTAAATTTAATGATCAGAACACGACCATCATTGTATCTACTATTCGACAAGCACGAAGTTACCACCTTCCTATGTCCTATAGAGATTGTGAGTGTATATGAGAGATTTTTATATACCACGAGTGATCAATAATAAAGCTCTCATTTGCTATTGTCATTCAAACATTCGTTTCTATCTAAGCGTATCAGGTATCAAAGGTACCGACCCCGGCCACCATCTTCGTGGTAGTGGTCTCGAGGGTGTTAGTTAGAATTTCTCATCTTGAACAAATTTCCCATTAACACTTTCTGGCACCGTCTGTGGGAAACAACTTCCACACCATCATTTTTGTATTTATAAGTTTTTTATTTTGTAGTTAATCATGAGGCTTCGCTCCTCCCAATGATAGCCAGGCGAATCCGAGCAACCTTCAGCTGCCTCGACATGAAAGGTCCTGAAGAAAGGAAGAAAATCCAGGCTCCGTGGCCAGGTCCTGAACCAGCCAGCCACTGTGCGGGCTTTGGATCCCCTAATGGGAAGCCAGGTCGCGCTTGACCAACAAACGGCGGCCTTCGTGGAAAACATCTGCCTTCAACCGCTCGTTGAGGGTATTACCGTCCAGCAAGCAAACATCTGCAACCAAGGAGAACCAAGCAGGCCTGGGACTCGACAGTCCGCTTTTGATCACCTGGGACCTACCCCTCCAGAGCAAGCTCGTAACCGAACTGTACCCTAACCCTCGATCCAGGATAGGTTAGGGCCTATACCCCCCATTACTGAAGCTCTGCCACGTTACCAACCCAAGCAAGTTAAGTCCGCGGCAGAAGTCTTTCCTAAGAAGCGACGAGAGTTTCTTCACCTAGCGACTTCAAGGAGGGAGGTCCAGGCTAGAGAGGATGAAAGCCAACAAAGCCCCCAAGCAGATCCCATCCAAAGAAGGAATCGGGGTAGAGGTCGCCATCTCGTCAGAAGAGTGTGACAGTAAGGAGTCCGAGATTAATTCAAGGAAGCATGAGAGCAAGCGCCTAAAAGACTAGTTGGCAGAGCTTCAGAAAGAGGTCCAGCGAATGAAGAAGGGGAAGTACAAGGAAGACAAGAAAGACCCTAAAAGTAAGATGAATGCTCCCTTCACCAAAAGGATCCGGGAGGCGGAGCTCCCACCAAAATTCAAAATGCTGACTGACAGATTCTACAAGAATTAAGATTCCTTGAGCCACTTGGAGAGCTTCGTTCAATGGATGGAGGTCTAGAACATGACCAGGGCCGCTATGTGTTAAATGTTCCCAACTACGCTGACAGACTATGCTAAGACCTGGTTCAGAAAGCTACCAGCTGGCAGTGTGGATTCCTTCACAAAATTGTCAACTGATTTTTGCTCTCAATTCCTGGGAGTTAAGTCCCGATTGAATGATCCAATCCATATACAATATGTGATCCAGAAGAGAGAGGAAACCCTTCGAGCTTATGTCGAGCGTTTCCACAAGGAAGTCTTCCAGATGGGGTCTTCACCAAGAAAGAAACCCTCACTAATTTCAGGAGGAACTTGTGGGCGGGCAAGCTTTTTCGGTCTTTCACCAAGCAGCCTCCAAGACCTACCAAGAAGCCTATGATCGGGCTCTGGAGCAAGTTGAAGTCAATGAACAGATCAAAGTCAAGATGGAACATGACGATATGAGAACCGTAAAGTGACAGAAGAAGAAAGCTTCCAAACCAGAGCAAGCTAAGAAAAGCCAGAAAAACCCCAACAGGTCAATGTATCGCCTCCCCATTTCACAACCCAGGTCAGAAAGGTATCCCACAAAATAAACTCCTCCTCGGGCTTCGCCTCCTCCTAGGATGATGGCTCCAGTAGCTCGAGATGAGAGAGGATATGATCATTACACCCCTTAAATGTATCCCGTGAAAAAATTTATCTCGCCATTCGGGATAAAGGGTTACTACGCCCGCACCTATGAAAGCCCCCATCGATAAGAGGAATCGTTATAAGTATTGTGACTTTCACGAAGACGTGGGACACAACACTTCAGAGTGCTATAACCTGTGAAATCAGATCAAGGCTTTGATAAGAGGAGGATGTTTTGTAGAGTTCTTACAGCAAGTCGGGGATAACATTCAGACTCGAAGGAAAGTGCAAGCCGAGATACGCGAACACACTGAGAAAAGAAAGGAGGAGTAGGCGGATCTGATGCAGCAAATCCAGATAATACATACCATCAGCGAAGGGCCTACTCTGGCTGGCACATAAAATAATTCCAGGAAAAACCACGTAAGGAAAGTCCCTCGTGTGGACGAAGGGCAGGGTATCTTCAAGGTCGACCGAAGCCAGACCAACCCCTCCCAGTTATCACAGATCATTTTCACCAAAACGGATGTCTACAACACCGTGCAGCCTTATAATGATCTCATGGTAATCACGGTACAGATTGCCAACTGCATGGTGCACCGTTTGCTCATTGACATAGGCAGTAGCATCGACATCCTATTTAAAGACACCTTGGAAAAACTGAACTTGAAACAGTGGTGTTACAATAGTTCACTACCCCGTTGTATGGGTTCACTGGGGATTCAATCATACCTGTAGGATTAAAAATCCTGCCAGTAATAATTGTAGCCACACCTCTCCAATATAATGTCATGACAAACTTCGTGGTGGTGGAAGGCCATTTTTATCATCTATGAAAGGGTTCATATACATCTATCACAACGTCCTGAAGTTCCCAATAGGAGACAAGGTGGGGAAAGTACGAGGTGACCAGCAAAAAGCTAAGAGATGCTATGCAGTGTCTGCCAACCCAACAGCTCTAGCAAAACAATTTGCCCAAGTAACAACGATCCAGGATGGGGCAACACCAGTATTGACCTTGGAAGATGAAGGACCCACGAATCACCCAGAGGATGATCCTGTGGGGCCAGACGATGAGAAGCAGAAAAGGGAATGGGCTAGTGGACGTCCAATGGATGAGCTATAAGAAGTGTCCCTCCGAATAAACGATCCCTCAAAGGTCGTCAAGGTCGGAGCCACCCTTTAGTCGTGAGTGAATGAGAGTTTGGCCGGGCTCCTCAAAGAGTTCAATGAAATCTTTACTTGGAGCCACGACGAGATGCCTAGGATCCCGATGACTTTGGCTGCTCACCGATTGGCAGTGGATCTGACCTTTAAGCCCATCAAACAAATAAGGCATCATTTAAACACCGAAAGAAATGTTGTGGTTCAGGAAGAAGTGGACAAATTGACCCAAGCAGACTTTATCAGAGAAGCACGCTATCCCAAATGGATCGCCAACGTAGTCATGGTCATAAAGGCAAATAGGAAGTGGCATATGTGCGTCGATTATACCGACCTGAACCGGGGATGCCCGAAAGACAGTTTCCCTCTACTAAAAATTGATCAGTTAGTTGACTCCACCTCTAGAAACAAGCTTCTGAGCTTCATGGACCCATTTTTATGATACAATCAAATTATGATACACCTAGCCAACCAGGAAAAGACTAGTTTCATCACCGGACGGGGTCTGTATTGCTACAAGGTGAAGCCTTAAGGGCTTAAAAATGCAGGAGCTACATATCAACGGTTAGTCAATCGACTGTCCGAGCCCGAAATTGGAAGATCAATGGAGGTGTACATCGATGACATGATTACCAAGTCGATAACCTCTAAAAGCCATCTGGGCAACCTTCGCAGAACCTTAATGATCTTAAGGGAGAACCAGATGAGATTGAACCCCTCCAAATGCGCCTTTGGGGTGACTGCGGGAAAGTTTATGGGTTTCATGGTTCATGAGAGAGGCATAGAGGCTAACCCCAAAAAGATTAAGGCTATCTTAGATCTAGAGTCCCCCACATCACTTAAACAGGTTCAAGTCCTGACCGGCCAGGTAGCAGCCCTCAGCAGGTTCATTTCTCATTCTACCGACAAATGTCTCCCATTCTTCAAAGCCATCAAGCAGGGAAGAAACATGAAATGGGATCAGGAGAGTGAACAAGCTTTTCAAGCCTTGAAAAAATACATGTCAAGCCCTCCGCTACTGGTCAAATCAAGTCCTGGAGAAGAGTTGCAAATCTACTTGGCCGTATCAGAGACTGCAGTAAGTGGAGCCTTGGTCAAGGAATGAGAAGATAGGGTCCAGCAGCCTATCTACTACGTGAGTCATGCTCTAACCAAGCACGAGAAGAATTATACCCTTCTGGAGAAGCTCGCTTATACCTTGGTAACCTCAGTAAGGAAGCTCCATCCATACTTTCAAGCTCATTCAATAGCATTAGTGACGGACCAACCCCCCCGTCAATTCTTGCAAAGGCCGGATGTATCCGAAAGGTTGGTTTTATGGGCCCTGAAGCTCACATAGTTTGATTTAAGGTATAAGCCCAGGACCACAATAAAAGCCTAGGCTTTGGCGGACTTTGTAGCAGAGCACTCAATGCCCCTAGGCCAGGTGACCTCCACAGCGATGAACATAGCCCCTGAGAGGATTCCAGAATCTAACAGCTGGTCGGAAGATTGTAAGTCATGGTTCCTATACACATATGGAGCATCTGGACAAGCCGGGGGAGGAGCGGGCATAGTTCTAATCAACCCTGAAGAGACTGAGTGCTGCCACTGTTTCAGATTTGAATTTAAAGCCACTAACAATGGGGTAGAATATGAAGCCCTCTTAGCCGGAATAAGGGCAAGAGTTTGTTCCACCCTAAATTTCACCGTTGGATATAATGAAGAAATGCTGCCAAGAACTTCTTTTTCGTCAGTTGTTAACCAACGCCTTCTGATGTCGATGTTGCCTATGCTGTAGAGCTTGGGGTAGATTACCTGTAGGTCAGGAATGAATCGTTGCTCATAGTCAATCAAGTCTCTTGGGATTATCAGGTAAAAAGAGATAACATGATTGCCTACTTGAAGCTAGTTCAATAGCTAAAGAGTAAATTCAAAGGTTTTAAGATTGAGCAGGAACCATGACAACAGAATCGTCGAGCAGACATTCTAGCCAAGATAGCTGCGAATGGTGGCCAGACCTTACCCCAGGGAGTCCCTCTTCAAGTGATTCCCCTACCAAGCATAGTAGCAGGTAACGACACTTATACCCTGGATCGGCGGCCATGCTGGATGGACCCAATAGTGAATTATCTCCAAGAAAAAGGCTCCCTAGGGAGGCTGACCAAGTTAAGAGAATCAAGAGGCTCTCAGTCTGATACTGCTTGGTAGATGGGCATAAGGAAGGGGAGCTAGTTCTCAGGAAAGTGACATTTGCTACCAGGAATAGACCCGACGGGGTCTTAGGACCCAACTAAGAAGGACCTTACTTAATAAAGGAGGTGGTCCGTAACGGGGCATACAAGCTTGAGTACATGAATGATCGACTCATCGATCATACTTGGAATGCAGATCACCTGAGAAAATTCTACCCCTAAATAGAGGACTCGTGAGCAGGCTACCTCTACCTAGTTTTTAATCACCAGTGATAATGTACTCCATTCTTTTTTCTTATCAATAAAGCCTGTTTTCTTCATCTTCAACTATGTTCTACAGTGATTTTGTTCTACACGGGAAAATTCGACATTACCATCCTAAGACAAGGGATTAGCTGGGGAAGCCCAATCGCTATCCCTGATGCCTCGGAAGGGCACTACCCCCCGTCTAGAAGGGTCTGAGTGTAAGAGCATAGTTTCCATCCAGATCTCGAGACCGGGAAATAGTTGGATAGCCCTCATGATGCCTTGGTCGGGCTACCACTCCTAATAAGCATCTGAGTGTAAGAGCATAGTTGTCATCCATATCTCAAGACTAGGAAATAGTTGGATAGCCCTCATGATGCCTTGGTCGGGCTACCACCCCCAAGAAGGATCTGAGTGTAAGAGCATAGTTGCCATCCAGATCTTAAGACCAGGAAATAGTTGGATAGCCCTCTTGAGGCCTTGGTCGGGCTACCACCCCCAAGAAGGGGCTGAGTGTAAGAGTATAATTGTCATCCAGATCTCAAGGTTAGGAGATGGCTAGAAAGCCCTCATTGATGCCTCACCCGGGCTATAACCCCCTAGAGGGGCTCAAGAATGGAAAACTAGTTTACTCCAAACGATCTAGTTGTTACTGGTCGTTAATTCTCCGTGTATATGTAGTTGCTTACTGTGACAGGTGCGGACTAGCCTACAATCACACAATGGGACTATTTACTAAAGTCATCAAGCTACAAGTTTTTATCGATAGTCAAAAGCTTGAGCGAGCTGTCTACTTTCACAATTAAGTAGTTTTCCTATCTTTTTACTTTTACCAAGCTCAGAGCTAGATTACTGTAGAGGCTGCACCTAGATCGAGATCAGAAATGAAGCAAGTACAAGCCAATCAAAATTCGAACCAAGTCTAAAGTTCATTTTCATTAATGAAATTGGGAGCCTATTGGTAAGGCTATAGCAATCAAACAGGGAGCCCAACCCTTGGTTTCGGGCTACAAACAAAAATGATGATGGTGTTTAAGCATGAGTAAATATGGGATGTCCCTTTTCGGGCATTTAGAACAAGCTACAAGAAGATGGATTCAAACTTCTGCATCCTTCTGATCTCCTCCAGCTTCCTCTCCCTCAGGATGAACCTAGCTCCCAGCTCCTCTTTCTAGTGTTCGATCATCCTAAATAGCCGACTCTACCACCTTTTCCTGAGAATGCCCCTCGATTATCTTTTGCTCAGCTGGGTCCTCCTCCAAGACCTCATTGACCACCGCCAAGACCTTAGGGGATATGGCTGCATCAAGAAGGTTGGCCATTGACTCTGGAATGATTTCTCCCACTGCTAGCTTCTCCCTTGAAGGCACCTTAGAGGGACCTTGGTCTTCAGTAAGGCCTCTTTCTAGATCCATGGTTTGAACCCCCCCTCGAGGATTCTCCAGGACCTAATGCTGAGAAGGTCGGGACATGAGGAGGCAGATCTGGTATTTCAGGGCCGCTTCCCAACTTCATCCCCCGTAGAAAGACCCGCTTCATCATTTTTAGGGTGAGATATCTCTACAGCCCAAGACATAATTTCTTCTCTACCCTAGGCGATACTGGAGAGGTCAAATGAGAGGGTCAGGGCTTCCGCGACCTAGAAGGAGGCATAAAAATTCCCCTCGCTAAAAGAGGCTTCCACTTCAGCCTGAAGCTTGGCAACTTGGGCCTGTAGAGCTTGGTTCTCAGCATCCAGTGCCTTTGCTCCTTCCTTCCAATCACCCCAATGACTGGCTCGTCACTTAGACCGAAGAGTTTCTTGATCAAAAGACCGTTTCAGCCTCTCATGGTCGCACTGAAGCTCAACTATTTGTGCTTCCATTCCCTTCTGGCTAGAGGTCATCTCTTGTACCAAGGTCTGAGCCCACGATAATAATTCTATGGCCCGCTCAGCTTCAGCCCTGCTGCCCGGTCGTGGAGAAAACCAATGGCTATATGAATTTTGAAGACCTGCAAAGAGAATTCATGTTAGGAAATGATAAATCAAGCTATTACATGAAAAAATAAAGGTGATGACTACCTCGGCCAAGAGAGCATACCCATTGGTAAGCATGATGTCCACAGGCATAGAATCCATCCTAGAAAGCCCGCCACATAGGCAAGACGCAACAAATTGCTTCGGAACTTCGTCCTGACTGCCGAGCCCGACTGATAGAGGGGGCGAGTAGGGGGAATCTCAAGAATACCAGCCTCGGGATCCTTCGTAGCCTGAACTGATAGGGGCATTGATGGGTCAACTGAATAGTGGGTAATGTGACTGAATAAGCAGTAGTTGTAGTGGGGGCCACTGATGGGTGAGCGGAGGTGGTCGTATCAGCGACATGGAGAGCGGACCCTCCTTGATTTAGAACTTTAGCAGCCCGCGATGCGAGAATAGCCATCTTAGAGCTCATTTGGGAAGGCGATGGAGTAGGAGTAGGAGTAGGAGCAGGTGAAGCGGCTGCAAAAATTGTTGGCCCTCCTTTCTTCGAGGTAGCCAAAAAGGTTCCCTGGGACGATCAGGTAGGAAGGGGAGGGCGGAAAGCTGAAACAACAACAGAAACTATTAAAAAAAAAGATGTCAGAAGCAAACCAGCTAACGAAACAAAGTGTAATGACTTAATATTACACACGTGGGAAAGCATCGGAGATCTGTAGATACTGGTTCAAACTGCGGGGATCGAAGGGATCAGCATTTGGAAACTTCAGGTTCAGATAGTTCCTTACGAGGATAGTCTTTAGCACAACCTCAGACTCAGCAGGCAGGGAATCCCGGTCCCATGAGGGTTTATCATTGAAAGCGGTGGGAACCGCGAACTCATGCCCACCGATGAATATGGAGCTCCTCAATCTCTTTCTACTAATATCCACTCTTCTTTCCAGGTTTGGGTCCTTTCTCGAAGCGCTAGGGATGATAAAGTTGAGTTTGTTCTTAGCCTTCACATAGAACTATCCCCGTGGAACTCTAGACAAACTCCCAATTTGAACGAGGTAGGCCAGTTCTTCTGCTCCGGGCTCCCAGGTGACCTTGCCCATCTCGTATTGTTCCCTCCATAACACGAAGAAGCCAATCAGATGCCTCTAGAAGCTGGGTGTCAGTTAAAGGGGAGCTAATTGTAGGGCGTTAAGAGCCCACCGAAGAGTAGGGTGAAAAGGAAGTCTGACCCCGTTTTCGAAGGTCACCAAGTGAATAGGGAACACGACTTTGGGCGGGTTGAAGAAGTCGTAGTCCCTATGGGGAACTATGAGGGTGACACTTTTAGGAATGCCAAATTTATCCCTTATGCGGTTGATCAATTGTGGGTTAATAGTAGAGTCGGGATAACCCTAAAGTCAAAAGGAAGAGGTTTCGTTGAAGAAGGCCCAACAACCACAATTTGAACCTCCCCAGTGGCGTCGGCCCTCTCTCCTACGTTAGAATCTTCATCAACTAAGTTCAGAGGGTTGTCGGGTTGATTGGAGAAGCCAAATCCGATCAAGACATTTTTACTAGAGCGGCAGCGCCGACGGACAGGGGAAAAGTCCTTATCGCTGAACCAAATTAGAGCCGCCAGTGCCCTCGACCATGTCTTCAATGCTATCAGAAGAGTTCAACATTGTTGAATGAGTAGGGCTTAAAGATGGAGGAAAAGAGCTTGAAGGTGGATGAAAGACAATGATGTTGTTGGAGAAGATAGCAAGAGAGAGGAAGTTTGAAAATTTGAAATTGAAAGAATGCGTGAGGAAACTGCAGTGAGTTTGAATTAAAATAGAGGTTAGGGTTGTAGTGACGTCGGTGATATCCTCAAGAAGATTACCTCGAACCACAGAGAAGGCCATAACACAACCGGTTTTCTTTAAGGAGCACACCAATCCAAGCTTGACACGTCACTTGAGCAGTTAACAAGAGGATTTCATTCGAGATTCTTAATAATTATTTCGTAACGGAAAATTTCCCAATTAAATAAGGAATCTGACTCCAACCCCAACTCTACCACCGGTGTTCAAGTCAGAGAGAACTTTTGTTAATAGTAAAATTTGGCTAGGGGATCAAAGAGAAATTTTCCACTCTCCTAGCTCAAATCAAAGCCCAAATTCACAATTCATGGGACCCCGGACGAACCTTAAAGCTACCCCACAGAATTGAGAAATGATCATCATGCTTCAGAACTATCAAGAGTGAAGCTAGGCAAGTCCAGGTCGAGCCCACACGCGAACACTAGAATTCGGGCTTCTCGAGATCACCTATCCCGGAACCTCGGTTCTTGGGGTCAGGCTCTAAAACCACCCCGTGAAAGCGAGGAAAGATCACCGAGCTCAGAAAGCACTCGAAGTGAAGCCCGACATAAACAAATGTGAGCTCCTTCCAGATCAAGGCTTTCTGAGGTCAGATTTGACTCTTAGCCTAAGCCAGAAGCCCACCGACCACTCCAGAAGCCCGTTGTCCCCGCCAGACATGTAGAGAGAGAACCTCTAAGTGGGTCGAATTCATGCCATAGCTGATCCTCCAATTCGATAAGGGATGCCCGTAACCAACCTAGACATTAAAGAAGAATCTCACATAATCTACACTACCCCTAGTAAGTGCCCATAAGGCCGTCCCAAGCTTCTGAGACCAGAACTAAAGCATGAATCTACCTTGAGCAGCCAATTCGATGACAAAAAAGTGTCTCCCATTCTTCAAAGCAATAAAGCTGGGACAAAACATGAAATGGGACAAGGAGAGTGAACAAGCTTTTTAAGCCTTGAAAAAAATACCTGTCAAGCCCTCCACTACTGGTCAAAACCAAGCCCTGGAGAAAAGCTTCAAATTTACTTTGTCATTTCAAAAACTGCGGTAAGCGGGACCTTGGTCAAGAAATGTGGAGATAAGGTCCAGTGGCCTATCTACTACGTGAGTCATGCTCTAACCAAGCCCGAGAAGAACTATACCCTTTTGGAGAAGCTCTCTTATTCCGTGGTAACCTCGGCAAGGAAGCTCTGTCCCTACTTCCAAGCTCATTCGACAGCGGTAGTGACGGATCAACCCCTCCGCCAGTTTTTACAATAGCCGGATGTTTCTGGAAGGCTGGTTTTATGGGTCCTGGAGCTCACCCAGTTTGATTTAAGGTATAAACCTAGGACTGCAATTAAAGCCTAGGCTCTTGCAGACTTTGTAGCAGAGCTCTGAATGCCCCCAGACCTAGCGTAGCAATAGACATAGCCCCTGAGAAGATTGCAGAATCAGGCAGCTGGCTGGAGGGTTGCAATTCGTGTATCCTCTACACTGATGGAGCTTCCGGGCATGCTGAGGGAGGAGCGGGCATAGTTCTAATCGATCCAGAAGAAACTGAGTGTTGCCACTGCTTCAGATTTGAATTTAAAGCCACTAATAATGAGGCAAAGTATGAAGCCCTTTAAGCCAGAATAAGGGCAGCCGTAGAGCTCGGGGTTGATTACCTGCATGTTAGGAGTGACTCGTTGCTCATAGTCAACCAAGTCTCTGGGGATTATCAGGCAAAAGGGGATAGCATGATTTCCTACCTGAAGCTAGTTCAACAGCTTAAGAGCAAATTCAAAGGTTTCAGGATTTAGCAGGTATCTGGACAACATAATCGTCGAGCTGATGTCCTAACCAAGATAGCTACAAATGGTGGCCAGACCTTACCTCAGGGGGTCCCTCTTCAAGTGATTTCCCTACCTAGCACGATGGCAGGTAAGGAGATTTTCACCTGGATCGGTAACCATGTTGGATGGATCCGATAGTGGATTATCTACAATAAGAGAGACTTTCTGGGGAGCCTGACCAAGATAGGAAAGTCAAGAGGCTCTCGGTCCGGTATTGCTTGGTGGATGGGTACTTATACAGAAAGAGCAAATCCCTTCCTTTACTCTGATGTTTGCACCTGAGGATGCCAAACGGGTATTGAAAGAGGTTCACTCAGGGGAATGCGGGAACCATATTGGTGGGGAGACACTGGCATATCAGGTACTCCACATGGGGTACTATTGGCCAACCATCCATCCATCAAGATGCAAAGATCTTGGTACAATCATGCGAAGCTTGCCAGAAGACTGTAAACCTGAGTCACCTACCGCCAGAGCAATTATCATCTCTTAGCTCACCATACCTCTTTTCCATATGGGGAGTCGACTTGATAGGACCTCTCCCAACTGCTCATGGTCAAGCCAACATGCTATCGTGGCAATCGACTACTTCATAAGATGGGTTGAAGTTGGACCACTCTCCAAGATATCAAAAGAAAATACAACTAGATTCATCAAAAATAATATGGTTTGTAGGTTTGGAACCTCTCTTGCCATTATAGCTGACCTCGGCAAGTAGTTTGATAATAACCGCTTCAAAAAAAATTACGAGGGCTTGGGAATCGACCTTAGGTTCACTTCAGTAGCCCACCCCCAGACTAATGGGCTGGTGGAATCCAAAAATAAGACTATAAAGAAGCTGTTGAAAAAGAAACTATAACAGAAAAATGGGTAAATAGGCTGAGGAACTTTCCGAGGTCCTCTGGGCTTACAGTACTATAAGGAGAACAACTACCGGGGAAACGCCCTACTCACTAGCCTTCAGGGTTGAAGCAATGCTTCCCATTGAACACAAACCGACCTCTTTTAGAGTCTACCATTTTGAACCGGGGACCAATGAAGAAAAGCTTCGAGCTAGCTTGGATCTCTTGGAAGAGAAACAAGATGGAGTAGCTGAGAAGGTAGCAGTTTTACCAGAGCAGGATTGCTAGATACTTTATCTAGAAGGTTAAAGCTCGAAACTTTAAGGAGGGGGACCTAGTTCTCAGAAAAGTAACGCTGAAAACCAGGAAAAGGTCAGATCGGGTTCTGGGGCCAAACTAGGAAGGACCATACTTAGTAAAGGTGGTGGCCCACAATGGGCTGTACAAACTCGAAGATATGAGTGGCCGACTCATTGATCATACCTGGAATGCAGATTCCAGGTCATCACCTAAGGGGTGAGACATCTCTGCAACCTTGGACATTATCTCCTCCCTATCCCAGTTAGTAATAATTGGCAAGTCAAAGGGGGAGGGGAGGGCCTCAACGACTTGGTAGGAGGAGTAGAAGTATCCCTCACTGAAGGAGGAGTCCACCTCAGCCTGAAGCTTAAAACTTGGGCTTGAAGAGCATAATTCTCATCATCTAACGCCTTCGCTTCTTCCTTCCAGTCATCCCTTTGGCTGGCTCGTTGCTTAGACCGAAGAGTTTCTTGGTCAAAAGATCGCTACAGCCTCTCGTGGTTGCACTGAAGCTCAACCATTT
Source organism: Dipteronia dyeriana (assembly GCA_032871835.1). Classification (NCBI taxonomy): domain Eukaryota; kingdom Viridiplantae; phylum Streptophyta; class Magnoliopsida; order Sapindales; family Sapindaceae; genus Dipteronia; species Dipteronia dyeriana. The sequence continues at coordinate 71,417,068 of CM065297.1, read as the reverse complement.
GTGTTTCCATTTCCCTCTGGCTAGAAGTCATCTCCCTGACCAAGGATTGAGCCTGCGCCAACAATCCCATGGCCCGCTTAGCCTTAACTTCAGCCCTAGCTGCCCGATCTCGGAGAAATGATACTTGGTGGCCCATTGCTACATTGAACTTGAAAGCCTGCAAAGCATGAAACAAAGGTTAAAAAGCAATCGAATCTCACAATCACATGAAATAAAGGCAATGACTACCTCTGCCATAAGGGCAGACCTCTTGATAACCAGAAAATCCACAGGCATGGAAGCCATCCTAAAGAGCCCGCCACCCAGGCATGAAGCAACGAACTGATTCAAAACCTCATCCTAGGCAACCGAGCTCGACTGATGGTGGGGGCGAGAATGAGGAATCTCAAGAATACCAGCCTCAGGATCCTCTGGAGCCAGAACTACCCTGGATGCAATTGGATCAACAGAAGGAGGGGGTAATATAACTGGGGAAGCAGCAGCTAAAGCAGAAGCCACTGGTGAATGGGCGGAGCTGGAGGTATCAGTGGCTTGGGAAGTGGGCCCTCCTCGATTTAGAGCCTTTGCTGCCGAGATACGAGAATAGTAATCTTAGATCTTTTTGGAAGGAGATGAAGCAAGAACAGGCGAAGCAGCGACCATAATGATTGGCCCCCCTTTTTTCGAGGTAATCAAGAAGGCACCCAGGGATGACCTGGAAGGAAGGGGAGATTTTTGAGCTTTCTGGGCTTCACGAGAAGCTGGAGCAACCACAAAAACTGATAAAAAAAAGGAAGAAATAGAGGATGTTGGAGGCAAATAAGCTAGTGAAACAAAGCATGATAACTTAATATTACTAACGAGGGGAAGCATCAGAGATCCGCAGATACTTGTTCACCCTACGGGTATTGAAGGGGTCAGCAGTTGGAAACTTCAAGTTCAGCTAATTTCTGAAGAGGATAGTCTTCAGCACAGCCTCAGACTCAGCGGGAAGGGAATCCCGATCCCATTTGGGTTTGTCACTGAAAACAGTGGGAACCGCGAACTCATACCCGCCGATGAATATGGAGTTTCCTTAATCTCCCCCCACTAATATTCACTCTTCCTTCCAGACTGGGTCTTTTCTCGAAGTGCCAGGGATGATAAAGTTGAGTTTGTTTTTGGCCTTCACGTAGAACTGTGCCTGGGGACCTCTAGACAAGCTTCCGATCTGAAAAAGGTAGGCCATCTCTTCTGCCCCTGGTTCCCGGGTGACCTTGCCCAGCTCATATTATTCCCTCAAAAACATGAGGAAGCCAATCAGATGCCTCCAGAAGCAGGGCGTCTGTTAAAGGGGAGCTAGTTGAAGGGCGTTAAGTGCCTACCGAAGAGTGGGGTGAAGAGGAGTATGACCCCACTCTTAAAGGCGGCCAAATGAATAGGAAGCACGCTCACAGGAGGATTATAAACATCGTAGTTTCTTGAAGAACTATAAGGGTAACGCCCTTAGGAATGTCGTATTTATCTAGAATGCAGTTGATCGATTGTGGGTCAGCGGTAGAATCAGGAATAACCCAATATTCTGAAGGAATAGGCATCGCTGAAAGAATCCCAGCCACAGTAACTTGAACCTCCCCAACGGTGTCGATCCTCTCTCTAGCATCAGAATCCTCGTCAACTAAGTTTTTGGAAAGAGTCCTTGTCGTTCAAAATTCCTCACACCCGTTAGAGCCTCCAGTGCCCTCGACCAAGGATTCAATGTTTTCAGTGGAGTTCGACATTGTTGGATGAAAAGAGCTTGAAGGTAGGTGAAAGATAAAGATGTGGTCGGAGAAGACAAGTTAAGAAGGAGAAGTTTGTAAGTTCAAAATTGAGAGAAAGTGTGAAGAAACGGGCAATGAGTTTGAATTTAAATAGAGGTTAGGGGTGTAATGACGTCGATGATATCCTCGGGAAGATCACCTCAAGCCACGGAGAGAGCCGTACTACAGCCGATTTTCCTCGAAGAACACACAGATTCAAGTTCGACACATCATTTGGGCAATTAATGAGAAGATTTCATTCGAGATTCTCAGTAATTATCTCATAACGGAAACATTTCCCAATTAAACAGGGAATATGACTCCAACCCAAACTCTACCTCCGGTGTTAAAGTCATAGGGGACTTCTATTAATAGTAAAATTTGGTCAGGGGTCAAAGAGAAATTTTCCACTCTCCCAGCCCAAATCGAAGCCACAGTCGACATTCATAAAACCCCAGATGTACCATAAAACTACCCCGCAGAAGCACGGGGAGATCGCCGGGCTTCAAAACTATCAGGGAGGAAGCTAGGCATGACCAGGTCGAGCCCCCATAAGAACACTAGAGTCTGGGCTTCTCGAGGCCTCCTACCTGTTAACCTCGGTTCCTGGAGTCGGGCTCCTCAAGCACCCCGTGAAGGCCAGGGGGTTGGCAAGCTTAAGAAACATTTGAAAGAAGCCCAACAAGCAAAGCAAGCCTCCTCCGGGTTAAGGCTTTTAGAGGTCAAACATAATTCATGGCCTGAACGAGAAGTCCACCAACCTCTCCAGGAGCCCGCTGTCTCCTCCACGATATAAGAAGGAAGAAGACCTCTAAATAAATCAGATCCATGTTACCTCATAGGAATGACTTCTACGGTGTCCATTCCAAGCCTCCGAAAAAAGAAACAAAGCATAGATCTACCTCGCTCTACGAAAACTATGAATGGCTAGCTCAGCAACCTCCATAAAGAATCATACAGTAGGTATGCACAAGAATATATCTACGTAACAACCAGCCTTTACACACAAGTTATAAGTTTGATTCCAAAAAGGAAGTAAACTTATCTTCGTCAACAGTATCATCGTTTCAGCTATTTACTCGGAGTCAACAACTTTCAAATAATGGATCATGCCCGATAAGGAGAGAGTAAGTTCGGAGAATCAATACGGGAGATACATCTGTTCAAAGTGACTCAACCACATATAAATATACAAAAAACATTCCTATGAAAGGGGCAACATAAGGATAGAAGACAGAGAAAAAGGGAGAGAGAAGTATGTCAGACCTAAATTCTGTGATCAGAACACTGCCGTTGTGACATCCACTATTCGACAAGTACGAAGTTGCCATCTTTCTACGTTTTAGAGAGATAGTGAGTATATGAGAGAGAACCTTGTATTATGTGAATAATCAATACTAAAGTCTCCACTTATTATTGCTATACAAACACTCGTGTCTATCTAAGCAGGTTAAGTATCAAAGGTATCACCTCCATGGTAGTGGTCTCAAGGGCATTAGCTGTAATTCTTCACCCTGAGCGAATTTTTGGTTAACAAGTTCAATACATGCCTAAGGTTTACAAATGAATCATATCAACATCCAAGTGGGTGATTAGCTACTCATGACAAATACAATTAAATAACAAAGAGAAAATAGATAGAGAAGACCCATGTAGACCTCTTTTTTCCTTGAAGTTTGAATCTAATTCTCCAAGTGTCCTTGAGTAAATGAAAATAAATGATGGTTAGATTGGGTGAGGAATGATTCCTGGATCTGAGTTAGTAATTTGAAATGTGTGAAAGTTTTATGCTAGGAAGAGTGGAGAGTTTGTGGAAGTATCTTTTCAAAATAAGAACAAGATGAAAATATAGGGTTCCAAATTTAGGTTTGAAAATGTTGATGTGGTGATCCTGACCAGCGAAATGAGCAGGTAGTGCTCAGGTAGGCACCAGTGCAGTGGCCTGATTGCATCTGATATCTTCTCTGGTTTGGCATAAGCGAGGGTAGTGCGTGGGTAAGGACCTGCACAGTGACCCACGCAATGACCTAATGGCCACTCATCTGCTCCTCAGATTTGCCCATTTGCGCTGTTTGTGTGCGAGTTTGGCCTCGCACATACACCTACGTACTTAAGCCTTTTCTTCATTAATTTTTTTCTGTTTCAACAAAATCTTCATGCTTTTCATCCTTTTTTCCAAAATGCACATAATTGCCTGCAAACATATCAAAATAGCCATAAGATTCTTAAAAATGCATGAAAATAAGACAAATGAAATGGAATTGAGTGCCAAAATATATGATAATTTTAGCATGATTAGAAAACATAGTCAAATTCGGAGTTCGGGGGCCAAAATACGGTCGAAGAACATAAAGGTTCGCGAGGGGAGATAAAGTGAGCAAAAGAGGGCCATTGCACCTCTCCCCATGGAGGCATGTGACCTCCACGGGAAGAGATGCCCTCTGCCCCTGTAGAGGCCACGTGCCTCCTCAGGCTACAGAGGTGGCACCTCTTGATTGGCCCTTCAATCTTGTCTTTAGTTTCCCTCCTTTAAATATCCTTTTTCCCTCTCAATTTTTTACAAGAAGAAAAACTTGAAAAATACTTGTGCAGAATTTTCTATCAAATTTTCTATCAAATTTTCTCTTCTTCCAAACACCATAACTTTCTCATTTAAACCTCGATTCCAGTGATTCAAATTGGAGATTGTTCATCTATCAATTGTCTATCGTCTCCAAGAAGATTTGAGGTAATTTAATCATGTTTTTAGGTGACTGTACACCAAAAAATGGGACTCCACAGTTTTTATTAAGGTATTGAATCTTATCTTGAGTTTTGTTCTTAAAAGTGTTCAATTACGTTGGGGTTTCCTCTTCAATACATATATGTATGTTCAATAAAGTTTGATTAAAGTTTTAGACTTTATTAAAGTTAGATTGAACTAAATTAGAACCTTGCATGTTGAGTAAGGTTTTTTGGTAAAGCCTATATTTTCATATGTTTGTGTTTTGTGTTGTGCTAGCTTTCTATCTAGGACTATTTTAGATTTTAACTAATTGATTTTGATAAGTAATAGTCTATACTTGTGTTAGGTCTCATTGATTGACTATATTCATAATTAGCATAATTTCTTGTATATACAGAGGTTAATAGGTTTGCATCGAATACTTTGTGAATACATGCTCTATATTTCTTTCTAGAACTTTTATTGATCATATCTTGTGAATCGAGCATGATTTTTGTTTAGTACTAAATCTTGAATATGTGCTTAAATTTATATGATTGATTTAAGGTTTAGTGACATGAATAAATCTAGAAATTAAATGTGTTTTGGTGTTTCACATATTCTAGAATTTTTATTCATGCATAGTAACTAGACAATTTGATTTGTGAACTTTCATGCATATGCCTAGTTCCAATAGGACTTGTTTGCACATTGCATTCATGATCACTTAGAAATCCTTGTAAAATGTGTGGAAGTATTGGCTAGGATCGGGGTGATCTGGATAGCAAAGTATGGAGTCTTAACTAGGATAAGGGTGATCTAGATAGTTAAGCGTGGAAGTCTTGGATAGGATCGGGGTAATCCGGATAGCTAAGCATGGAGTCTTGACTATTATCGGGGTGATCCAGATAGTCAAGCTAGGAGATAACTCTTTCATTGGGTATGATAGAAGAGTGGCTCTATAGGTGAATTGGTCATTTGAGAGATTATACTTTTATCTTACTAGTGGAAGTTGTTTTACCGGTGGTTGTGGTATCAACAGTGGATGTTTCCTCTTTAGAGGTTTTACCATATAAAAATCATGTGTTAATTTTCTCTATCTCTATCTCTTTGATATTTGTATATGTGTTGATAAATATCTTGTTTGGTATCTTTGTAATTGACATTCATATTTAATCAAGTTTTGTATATGCAAAAGGCTTGTGTTTAATAAGCCTATACACAAAGTGAAATTGTATCACACTTAAACTGCTGTCTACATTCTTTTTACTTGAATAAGGCATATTCTTTATTGATCTATATATGTGATACAAGCAATCTAGAGGAATAAATTTATGTTTGTTTAAGGGGTTGAAACAGATGTACAAACCTATTCACCCCACCTCCTCCCCCTCTAGGTTAGGGTAAAGTAAATGAACCGTGTTGTGTATTTTCGCCTAGCCAGCCTACCCTTATAAAATAAATCTAAAAAATAGTGAAAAATAACATTTATCACATTACTTTTCTCATCCCTCCTGATACCCTCTTAATATTGTTAAGAACTCGACGAGATGAAGCTTGCTAGTGAAAATATTTGGAATTTGTACCTCACTCTTAAGAGAGGGGTGCTGATCAAACAAGTCTTTCGGTTCTCATGGTTTCTACTGACACAAGAAATGGGTTTTCAATTCTCTCAAAGCCTACTGTTGCCTTTCACTAAGATTTACTCGAGGCCACCAGAGAGTTTTTTCCAGAAAACAATTTTTTGATTCATAAAAACGAGAACTTTACTTGACATGATTATAGTATGACTAGCATAGTGACTCTTAATCAACGTTTCTGGACCTCGTTACTGTATAAATTTAACAACCTCTTCTAGCTTTCGTTAACCTGGTTAGACTTCTTTAGTGTCTAAACTAATAAATAACTTGAAAGTAAAACTGAGAATTCAGGATACTTACTGAAATATTCACAAGCTTTTATTGATCCTTGAAATATGATACATGAAAGAGATAGTGTTTACAGAGTGTTTTCAGAGGGTTTTGAGAGATGTGTTTTTTATAGAGATTGATCGATGATCATTACAAAGGATGGAGAAGCTATATATAGAAAAAGAAAAGAGTGGGCCTCATTAGATGGCCGACAATATTATTAAAGAAAAAAGAAAACAATGAAGATTCTAAATTATTAAAGCAAAAAGAGGAAACAGTGAAGATTCTGCCGACATAAATAGTAAGGCTTTTGTCTTCTTCTAATAATGTTATCTTTGAATTGATCTTGATGTTGCTGTTGCTGACTATGCTTTGTTTGTCTCTTTCTACCGACACTTCAGGCATCTAGATTGTGAATGGCTTCTTCATCTAGGTCATAATCGTCTTCTTCTAGAACTGAGTCTTCTAGCTTTAGGATTTCTTGTTCTTGAACCTCTCTCAGATAATCATCAGTCTCTGGACTCAGAAAGACCCAGGGTATGGGATACTTGAACCAGACATGCAGATCTCTGAGGAAAATTGACATATGAGGAGTCTGGCCAATCAGTTTTGGTCTGACCAGATTTATGCTGATATAATATTTCTGAGCTCTAAATCTTTGTAGATACTCAGGACACATATCTTGAAGATCAGCGGGAAAGTTTTCTTCTCTTATAGTTCCTTGGCTTATTAATGGTACTATTACAATATAGTGATAAGCTGGAAGAAAACTAGTCAATTTGTAAGGTTGGTTAATGATCCATTCACATGGAATAGAATCAATATCAAGACAGAAACCGTGCTTCCCTCCAAACATTCTGATAGACTGTTGGAGTTTTCAGGGAGGAAATGAATCTTTATTATGCTAAAAGCACTTATGGAATCAATGATTCCATAGCTGAATAATTCTTCGATACCAACTTGGCCAAGCTCAGGGACTTCAAAGTTCATTGTAAAATCATCCAGATGAACTTGAGCAGTCATAAATTTAAAAGGATATTCATAATTAATATTCCCTTTATGAAGAAGTGTAGTCATACCCTTAGGTAGTCCTACTGCTTGAGCTAAAAACTTTTGAATTTTTAGAAAATGCTTAAGATTATCATCTCGGGCATGGCCAAAGATGCTCTGCTTAATATCATTAGGTAGGGTTTCTACCGCTTTATACAGTATTTTTGCTTGGTCCCTCATTAGGGTAATATTAATAATATCTAGGGGCCTTTCCATTTCTGGCTTCTCTATTTTTTCCATTTTTTATTTGCCCTTAATATTTCCTTTTTGTTTTCCTTCTTCTATTTCCATCTTCTGAAACTGTTCTAATAACTGTTCAGCTCTAGTCAATTCTTCTTTTAATAATCTATTCTTTTGTTGAAGATCAACTAAAAGATCATTCATATCTTTTTTACATCTTTCTAGATCTTCAGAGATCCTATGCTTTGCTTCATTGATGTTTTTGAAATGATTCATGAAGCTCTTAATTTGTTCTCTACTATAAGTGCATCCATTAAATTCTAAAATAGGTTCGAAGCCATCTTGATTTTGGAAAAACATTTTTAAGGCTGTATAGGCTTCATCATAGGAAAAATATCCTTTGAAAATAGGATTAGGGAATCCTTCAATACTACTAGCAGTTTCCTGCCATGTTGAAAATATCCCTGTCCTTCTTCCTTTAAAGACGACATAAAAACCAAGCTTATTTTCTTCTGAAAAGTGATGACTTAAAAACATTTAAAGACTGAAGAAAACCTATATTATCGTTTCTAAAGAACCAAATGTTATTTAAAATAGCTTGCTGAACTTCATTAATCTTTTCTTTTACTTGAGATAATGGTTGAAAATGAGCACCTGGACAGTAGTTAATAATATAAGATCCTATGCTAATCTTTTTACTATTAGCGCTTTGAGAAGTACTTTAAAAACTTTGCTGACTGTCCTTTGAACTTTTTGCCATACCTGCAATTTAGTCAACAATTTTTTAGTCTTGAGAGAATATCTGCTATAGTATTATCTTTTCCACTTATATGTTCAAAGTCTGCTTTATAACCTCTTCCTGTTAATGTTTCTAGGAAACCTATCCATCTTTTACTAACAAATGAGTTTTTTCTTTCGAAGTTCTTTTTCTGTACTTTTTTATAGAATTCTACTATATTATTACAGTCAGTTCTTAATGTGAAGGCTTCATTCTGTATGTATATATGAAATTGATTTAAGGAATTTATTATTCCTAAAATTTCTAATTCTGTACTAGATCTTCTAGATTCTACTTCTGTAAATTTTCCACTAGCGTACATTGCTATTTCTTCCATATTCTTTTGACTACTCTTTGTGGGTTTTTGGATTAATATTCCGGCCCAACCTTTGCTACTAGCATCTATTTGTACTACCTTGTAGTAGCTATCTATAGGTAAAGCTATTGGGCTTAAGTTTTGGGCTATTCCTTTTATTTTTTGTACTAGCTTTACATCTTCACTATTAAAATATTTTTGGCCATTTTTTCTAACCTTGTTATAGAGAGGTCTAACTAGGGTACTTAAATTAGGGATAAATTTTCTACCATAATTTAACAGTCCTAGAAATTTTTGTAGTTCTTTAGTTTCTTCTATTTTGTCAGGAAATTCTAGAATTTTCGTAATTATATGGGGTTGTAATTCTATTTTTCCTTTATCTATTGTTAGACCTAAGAATTCTATTTTATTCTTAAATAATTCTATTTTAGTTTTTGATATAATTATATTATTATTTTTAAAGACTTCTAAAACTTGTCTTACATGGTTCATATGTATATATCTATTATTACTAAAGACAAGGATATCGTCTATGTATACAATACAAAAACTGGAAAGCTTTTTAAAAATCTTATCCATCCTCTCTTGAAAAACTTGAGGAGCATTTTTTAATCCAAAGGGCATTACTAACCATTCAAAGTGCCCTTCTGAACAACTGAACGTTGTCCAACCTATAGATTCTTCATCTAATTTTATTTGCCAAAATCCACTTTTACAATCAAACTTTGAAAACCAACTGGCTTTTTGTATACAATTTATTAGTTCATCTTTATTAGGGAGCTTATAACTATTTCTTAAGGTATTGTCATTTGGTCTTTTGTAATTCATTACCATCCTACTTTTACCTCTTTTTTGTTCACTATGACAAAAAACTATAAAAGCTGGACTTCTATGCCTACTAGTGCTCTTTCTTATTACTTTTAACTCCAATAAATCTTCTATGTGTATTTTACATTGCTTTCTATCTTTTAGACTATATGGTAGGTCTTGTGTAATTATAGTAATGTTTGGATTTATTATTTCTATTTTATAAACTTCCTTACTATCTTTATTCTGGAGATTATCACCTATTATTTTTAGTTTTTCTAGTTCCTCTATTTTTTGCTTTATTTCTATTGGTCAGTCTTCACAATCCTTTTGCTCTTCTATTTTCATACATATTTCTTTATGATAGTTTACCATTTCTTCACTAGTTAGGGAGTCTAAGTTAGATTCTTCAGGTTCTTCATCTAGGGCTTCTAGTATAGAATTATCATATTCTAGCTTTAGAGTTGTTTCTAAGTTGGTAACTTTCTTTTCATAAGGAAAGTTACTTGTTTCTAACTTAGGTTGAATAAAAATTGACTTCTTAAAGAAATTAACTCCGCTAGGTGTAATTAACATGCTTCCATTATTTCCTAGTATAAAGTTTAATCCTAAAACAAATTTATAACTAGCTGGTTGACTTGTTATTAAAGTTTGGGGTAGATAGTGAGTTTCACCGTTAATCCTAATAGGTATATTTATTAAACATTCAGTTATTTGAATAGTGTTTTCACTAAAAGTTCTTAATCCTATATTAGCTCCTAGTTTAGTCCTATATTCTTCAGGGGCTAAGCTTTCATGGATGATGCATTTATTGGCACCAGTATCTATCATTGCCTTAGTTTTTATTGGTCTTCCTTTATAAAGAATTTCTATATCTATTAGTATTAACTCACTTCATGCTCTATTTACTTCACTTTCTTGAGTAATGGCTTTGCAATTTCCACAAAAATAATTGTCTTTATTTTTATATCCTTTATTAAATTCTTTTTTATAGTTATGACAATTCTTTCCTAAAAAGGAAACTATTTCTATCATATTAATTTCTGATTCATTGCTACTTTCTTCTGATTCTTGGTTACTAGATGACTCATCATCAGACTCATCATCATCTGAACTATCTATTATACATATACTTTCATCTTCTGAGATCTCTTCTATGTTGTAAACTTCCTCTAGATTTTCTAAATCTTCATCTATTTCTATTAAATTTGCTTTTTCTTTATTATCTGGACAATTAGGCTTAATATGTCCCATTTTTCCACATAAGCAACATTTACAATCTTTGTGATTTTTTCTTTTATAAATCTTCTTATTATTTTTTGCAGCTCTTTTTAACTTTCTCTTTCTCTTCTTATCTTTATTTATAAACTTAAAGAATTTCTTTGGTTTCGAATAAGGGGTATTAAAAGGTATATAGGGAGGAGAATATTTCTTTCTTCTTTGTTTATAAATCTTTCTAAATCTTTTTGAACTATAATCCTTCCTTCTACTGCACCCTAAAGTTGGTACTTCATGTAAATCTACACACATTTTACTAAATTGAATTTGGGCTTGTCTTCTAAGCTTTTCTTCATCACACATTTCCCTTATTCTTTTTCTAACAAATTCTACCGTTGGTATAAATGAAACTTGCCAAAATAATCCTTCTTTAGTTTTTTCTTTAAACCACTTATCAACATCTTTATATAGTCTTTCTCCTATTTTTCCTGGTAATTTATTAACAAATTTCATTAGTAGACTTTCATCATAAGGTCTACCAATTTGGCTCCAATATTTATAAAATAAATCTATGTATCTATCAAAATAATGCATATCACATATCTTTAATTGTTCTAAACATCTTATTGTTTTAATCTGCTTATGAGTATCTTCTACTTCTTCCATTGAAACTCCTAGTATGCATTTTCTTATTGCATCTATATAGCTTAAGACTGTGATATTAATTTCAAATTCTTCTAATTCTAATTTTCTTTCATCATCCTTTTTCATAAATTCTCTCCAACCTAGATAGGTCTGTTTTTCATTGTATCCTAGAGTACTTTCTAGATATACTAACTTATTCTTATAAACTATTATACTGCTTAATGCTTCCATTGATTGCCTAATCAAATTTCCTTCCCATTTATTAAATATATGCTTCCATTCTTCAGGTCTATGCCCTTGTAAGCTTAAAATCAATACATCTTTAGCTTCTGGAGCTTTTCTCCAATTTTCTAATTTTGTTTTAGCCTTATATATCCTTTCTTTATCTTTGTAATCTCTATATTCCTCCTTTGAGTCATGAATTCCTCTTTTTTCTAAGTAGTCTTCAATTATAGTTGTAGTTGGAAGACCTTCTATATCAGGTATCTTTGGTCCACTTTCTTCTCCAACTTCTATTTTAGTTCTATCTTCACCTACATATATTTCATCTTCTATGTAGTAGATTTTTATTGACTCCTTTTTACTTAATTCCTCATAATCTATTTTATCTTCAAGAATTATATCAACTTTTTCATCATCTAATTCTAGATTATTGCAGATTTCTTCAAATACTTCTTCTGGTAAATAGTCTGAGGGTCTATTAAACACTAGATGTATAATTACTTCTTTATTTTCTTTTAAGGTTTTTTATTTATCTATAGGCTGATCCATTTTCAAAACCTAATCTTCAAATTCTTCTTCAATTATTTCAATATTACCTTGTTCTTTATAGTCTTGAAACTTCTGAAAAGCTTGATTATTTTTATCAACATATATAGTACTATCTTCTGGGATTTCTATACTTTGTTTTTCTAAGTCAGGTAGCTTCCATTCCATTCCTTTAAGTTCACTACTATTTAATTTCTTTGGGATCTGCATTTTTACATAATCACTATGAAAATGTTCTACTATGCTCTTATTTATAAATCTAAACTTCTTATGATATTTGTTGTAACATCTTCCTAACACAAATATCTTTATCCTAAGATTCTTATATTCTGCGTTCATATCAAAACCTTTTATCTGTATACTTAATTTTATTTTTCTACAGAATTCGTTGATGTCTATATCAATATCTGGAAGGCATCCTACTACTACTACTTTATTTCTTAAATCTACTTCGGTTGATTGTCTTACACTAGAAGTTCTTGCTAGCTCCATTCTACTTATTTTTAGATCTTAAATTTATTTTTGGTCCTAAAATGTCTCCTATATCTACTTTAGGAAGAACTGAGGGCTTACTATGTTCTTCTAACTTTGATTCTACTACTTCAATTCTTTTTACCAACCATGCTATATACTCTGAACTTATGCTTTTATGGTCCAACCTTTATATTTTTTCTTCTAACTTATCAACTCTTGTTAAGACTTCTATAAGTAATTTTATTATAGTATTATTCTGTCCGTGTATAATGGTGTTACTAGGTGTACTAAACCTTTCATCACTTATACCTATTGGAGGGTTATTTTTTGTCTCTATTGTTAGTTCTTCTAAAACTTTATTTAATATACTGCTCATTCAATTACTATTCTTGTTATGGTCTTAAGTTGATCTTTTAGTTCTTTTTGGGTTTCTTTGATACTTTCTACTTCCTTGTGTAATATCTCCACTATCCTTTGAATTTCTATTTCTACTGGTTTAGGATCCTTTAATTCTATTATTCTAGTTAATTCAGAAATTTCTTCTATACTTGGAAATCTCTTAACTTGATTACTGAAATCTTTTAGTAATTGTCTTATGTAGTCTAAGTTTGACTGGAGTGTTTTAATTTTACTATTCTGAAAGAACTTGGCTAATTCCGTAATATTGTTATTAGTCTTGTCAATGTTGTCTTCTAAGCTTCTTCCCAAATTTATTACTAAATCTACTAAAAAGTTTTGTTGTCCATTACGAGTATGGGGTATATGCTTATATTGATTTTCTAAATGTTCAATATTACAACTGATCTTTATATTATTTTGTAAACTTATTTTTGTCTTTTTAAAACCTTTTATTTCTAAGTCTAGATACTCTAGTCTTTTAAAGCTCATGTGTTTCCTAGATCTAGGTATTCTAATTTCTTTAGAACTTTAGAACTCTGTTCTATAAGACTGAAAAAATAAGCCTTTGCTATATAAAGTTTCTCATCAATTAATTGTTCTCTAATAGGGAATCTACTCTTAATGATTAATATACCAAATATCTTTTCTGCTTCAAAAATATCTAAACTTTGTATGATATTAATAAATTCACCTATAGGTCCTACAAAGCAAATATTTAAGAAACAATTAAATACATTATGATCATTTTCAAGTATACTGTTATAAAACATACTACTTTGGAAACTCATTACTCTAGTTTTCTTTTTCTAGTTATTATCCTAAGATTTTCTTTCCATTTTTTCTCTGCTAAAGTTATTCCGCTTAGTCTTGCTCTTGAGTTAAAGCTTCTACTTTCAGAAATACTACTATCTTCTAATTGTTTTTTAATCTCTATGATCTTTTCACTACACTCTTTTAATCTAGAATTTACAAATTCTATTTCTTTATTCTGGTTCATTTAGAGAGTTAGTTGATGCTTTAGAGGTTTCTGAGTCTTTATTCTGATGACTATATTCTTTAAATAATCTATCTATTTCTTTTATTTTATTTTCACTTATGGTTTTCATTTCTTCTAAGTCATGCAGATCTTTTTCAAAATAAAAAGATATGAATGATCTTTTAGTTGATCTTCAACAAAAGAATAGATTATTAAAAGAAGAATTGACTAGAGCTGAACAGTTATTAGAACAGTGTCAGAAGATGGAAATAAAAGAAGGAAAACAAAAAGGAAATATTAAGGGCAAAGAAAAAATGGAAAAAATAGAGAAGCCAGAAATGGAAAGGCCCCTATATATTATTAATATTACCCTAATGAGGGACCAATAAAAAATACTGTATAAAGCGGTAGAAACCCTACCTAATGATATTAAGCAGAGCATCTTTGGCCATGCCCGAGATGATAATCTGAAGCGTTTTCTAAAAATTCAAAAGTTTTTAGCTCAAGCAGTAGGACTACCTAAGGGTATGACTACACTTCTTCATAAAGGAAATATTAATTATGAATATCCTTTTAAATTTATGACTGCTCAAGTTCATCTGGATGATTTTCCAATGAACTTTGAAGTTCCTGAGCTTGGCCAAGTTGGTATCGAATAATTATTCAGCTATGGAATCATTGATTCCATAAGTGCTTTTAGCAAAATAAAGATTCATTTCCTCCCTGAAAAACTCCAACAGTCTATCAAAATGTTTGGAGGGAAGCACGGTTTTTGTCTTGATATTGATTCTATTCCATGTGAATGGATCATTAACCAGCCTTACAAATTGACCAAGGAACTATAAGAGAAGAAAACTTTCCTTCTGATCTTCAAGATATGTGTCCTGAGTATCTACAAAGATTTAGAGCTCAGAAATATTATATCAGCATAAATCTGGTCAGACCAAAACTGATTGGCCAGACTCCTCATATGTCAATTTTCCTCAGAGATCTGCATGTCTGGTTCAAGTATCCCATACCCTGGGCCTTTCTGAGTCCAGAGACTGATGATTATCTAAGAGAGGTTCAAGAACAAGAAATCCTAAAGCTAGAAGACTCGGTTCTAGAAGAAAACGATTATGACCTAGATGAAGAAGCCATTCACAATCTAGATGCCTGAAGTGTCGGTAGAAAGAGACAAACAAAGCATAGTCAGCAACAGCAACATCAAGATCAGTTCAAAGATAACATTATTAGAAGAAGACAAAAGCCTTACTATTTATGTCGGCAGAATCTTCACTGTTTCCCCTTTTTGCTTTAATAATTTAGAATCTTCACTGTTTTCTTTTTTCTTTAATAATGTTGTCGGCCATCTAATGAGGCCCACTCTTTTCTTTTTATATATATAGCTTATCCATCCTTTGTAATGATCATCGAACAATCTCTATAAAAAAAACATCTCTCAAAACCCTCTGAAAACACTCTGTAAACACTATCTCTTTCATGTATCATATTTCAAGGATCAATAAAAGCTTGTGAATATTTCAGTAAGTATCCTGAATTCTCAGTTTTACTTTCTAGTTATTTATTAGTTTAGACACCAAAGAAGTCTAGCCAGGTTAACGAAAGCTAGAAGAGGTTGTTAAATTTATACAGTAACGAGGTCCAGAAACATTGATTAAGAGTCACTATGCTAGTCATACTATAATCATGTCAAGTAAAGTTCTCGTTTTTATGAATCAAAAAATTGTTTTCTCGAAAAAACTCTCTGGTGGCCTCGAGTAAGTCCTAGTGAAAGGCAACAGTAGGCTTTGAGAGAATTGAAAACCCATTTCTTGTGTCAGTAGGAACCATGAGAACCGAAAGACTTGTTTGATCAGCACCCCTCTCTTAAGTAACCTAGATCTCTTGGAAGAAAAACAAGATCGGGTAGCTGAGAAAGTAGTGATTTACTATAGCAAGATCGCTAGTACTTTAGCAAGAGGGTTAAAGCTCGAAACTTTAAGGAAGGGGACCTAGTTCTTAGGAAAGTGACCTTGAATACCAGGAAGTGGTCAGACGGGGTCTTGGGGCCTACTGAAAAAGAGCCTTACTTAGTAAAGGTAGTGGTCTGCAACAGGGCATACAAGCTTAAGGACATGGATGGCCGGCCCATCAACCACACCTTGAATGCCAATCACCTAAGGAAATACTACCCCTAAACGGGGAACTCATTAGTAGACCACCTCCATTTAGATTTTAACGAAATTCCCAACAATAATGTACTCTATTTTTTATCAGTAAAGTCTGCTTTCTCCATCTACGATTATATTCTACAATGATGTCTCTGTATCCAACTAGAGTCTACATGGGTAAGTTCGACATAGTCATCTCAAGGCTAAGGATTAGTCGGGGAAGCCCCCTCGCTATCCTTGATGCCTAGGTCAGGCACCACCCCCCGCCAAGAAGGGTTTGAGTGTAAGAGCATAGCTGTCATCCAGATCTCGAGACCGGGGATTAGTTGGGGAAGCCCTCTCGTTATCCTTAATGCCTTGGTCGGGCTACCACCCCCAAGAAGGGTCTGAGTGTAAGAGTACAGTTGCCATCCAGATCACGAGATCATAAAATAGCAAGATAGCCCTCATGATGCCTTGGTCGGGCTACCACTCCCAAGAAGGGTCTGAGTGTAAGAGGATAGTTGTCATCCAGATAACGGGACCAGGAAATAGCTAAATAGCCCTTTTGATTCCTTGGCTGGGCTATAACCCCCTAAAGGGGCGCAGGATTGGAAAGCTCTCCTACTTAAAATCCAATGTTCCAATTATTACTGGTTACTAATCTTCCATGTGTATATGATTGCTTGATATGATAGGTGCAAACTAGCCTATAATCACATAAGGGGACTATTCACTAAAGTCATCGAGCTATAAGTTTCTGCTGAGAGTTGAGAGCTCGAGCTAGCTATCTACTTTCACACTTAAACAAAATTTTATATCCCAATTATCTCCACCAAGTTTTGAGTAAGTCAAGTTATTTCAGAGGTCGCATCTAAGTCGGGATCAGGAATGAAGTAAGAGGATGTCAGCCAAGGCAAAACTCATTGAAGCAAACATGAATGAAATCTAAAGCCAGTTTTCACTAATGAAATGAGAGCCTATCCCCCGAAAAGGCTACAAATATCAAGAAGATAGCCCAACCCTAGCTCCGGGCTATTCAAGTTGAAAGAATGAAGACGAAAAAGCTAATTAAACATGGCATGAGTAAAGCGGGGTGCCTACCCCCTTTCTGGGCTACAAAAGCAAGTTGTGAATGGACTGTGTCAGGCTCATGCTTCCTCCTGGTTGCCTTCTGCTGCTCCCTCTTTTTGGTAGACCTCGCCCCTTGCTCCTCTTTCCGGTGGTTACTCATTTTTGTTAGCCATCTCTGTTACCCCTTCCACTAGAGGATCCTTGATTGCCTGTTGTTCAGCTGGGTCATCCTCCAATACCTCATTAACCACCGCCATAACCTCAGGTGGGATGGTCATGTCGAGAAGGGTGACCATTGACTTCGTCATGCTCTCTTCTTCCTCTGGCTCTTCCCTTGAAGACACTTCAGAGGGGTCTCAGGCTTCTAGATGGCCTTCTTCATGCTCCATAGGCTGAATCCCTCTTGATGATTCTCCAGGACCTGATGCTGGGAAGACTGGAGAGGGAGAAGGAGAAGGAGAAGGAGAAGGAGAAGGAGAAGGAGAAGGAGAAGGAGAAGGAGAAGGAGGATGAAGGTCTGACATAACAAGTTGCCTCCCAGCTTCAGCCATATTAGAAGGACCCGATTCATCACCTTCAGGATAAGACATTCCCGTGACCTTGGCCATTATCTCCTCTCTATCCCAATAGGTAATGATGGATAGGTCGAAAGGGCAGAGGTAGAGCTTCAGTAACCCGAAATGAGGCATAGAAATACTTGTCACTGAAGGAAGCATCCACCTCTGCTTACAGCTTGGCTACCTAAGCGTGCAAGGCCTGATTCTCGACATCTAGCATATTTGCTTTTACCTTCCAGGATTCCCTCTGCTCAGACCAAAGGGTTTCTAAGTTAAGGGACCCATTCGTCCTCTCATGATCACATCGAAGCTCGGCTAGCTCCGCCTCCATCCTCCTTTGACTAGAGGCCATCTCTTGTACTAAGTCTTGAGCCCATGCCAACAACTCCATGGCCCGTTCAGCTTCAGCTTTGGTTTCCCGATCAATGAGAGAAGCCACCTGGTGGCTCATGGCCATGTTGAATTTGAAGACCTGTAAAAGAGTTCAAATTAGCAAGTGACTAACCAAACTATTGCAGGAGAAGATAAAAGACGATGATTACCTCAGCCAAGAGAGCAGATCCCTTGGTGATCAAAATATCTACCGGTATCGAATCCATCATAGAAAGACTGCTCCCGGGGTAGGAAGCAATGAATTGCCCTAAGACCTCATCTAGAGAGGTAGAGCCAGACTGATTTTGTAGGCGAACAGTGGAAACCCCTTCAACACAAGCCTCGGGGTCCTTTGAAGCTCGAGGGACTAGTAATGTAGATGGAGAGACAGAAGTGTCTGGAAAGTTAGAAGCGGGGGTGACATGAACAGAAGCTGGGGTAGGGATAACTAGAGCAGGAGTTGTCATTGCAACGTCAACAGCTTGAGAAACAAAGGCCTCATTACCCCGCACCTTGGTAGCCTGAGATGCGAGGAGCAACTTCTTGGACCTGTACTGGGAGGAGGACGGAGCAAGAGCAGTTGAAGCCTAAACTGGAATAGTTGGCTCTTTTCTCTAAAGAAGCCAGAGGGATTTCCCGATTTGATTTGGCAGAAGGGGGAGGAGTGTGAACTTGTTGGGCTTGGTTGGAAGCTGGAGCAACAAAAAAACTGTTAAAAAAAGGAAGCAAGAGGAAAGGGAAGCCGTTAGAATCGAACTAGTCAACTAAACATAACAAAATAAAATGGCTCAGTGTTACTTACGAGGAGTAGTATCAGAAATTCACAGATAACGATTTACTCGGCGATAGTCGAAGGGGTCAACAGTCGGGAACTTCAGGTTCAAGTAAATCCTAACACGGATAGTCTTCAGTATAACCTCAGACTCAGTAAGCAATGAGTCTCGGTCCCACGAGGGTTTATTGTTGAAAGCGGTACGAACCGTGAACTCATGCTCGCCAATAAATATTAAGCTTCCCCAATCACCCCACTCCAGGATCCACTCCACTTTCCAGGCTGGGTCATTCCTCGAAGCACTAGGGATGATGAAATTAAGCTTGTTCTTAGCCTTCGCATAGAACTGACCTCGAGGAACTCCGGGAAAAATTCCGATTTGAAAATGATCGGCAAGCTTTTCTGCTCTGGGCTCCCTAGTGACCTTGTCCTGCTCATATTTTTCCCTCTACAGCACGAGAAAGCCAATCAGGTGCCTCTAGAAGCCGAGCGTCAGCCGGAAGGAAGCAAGCTGTAGGGCACTGAGAGCCTATCGATGGGTAGGATGGAGAGGATGTCTGACCCCGTTCTCGAAGGCCGCTACATGGATGGGGAGCATGCCTTTGGGCGGATTGAAGACGCCATAATTTCTATGGAGAACTGTGAGGGATATGCTGTCAGGAATACTGTACTTGGACCTCAGGTCTATCGATTATGGATCAACAGTAGAATATGGGATGACCCAAAAGTCATAGGGAAGAGGCCTCACTGGAGGAGGTCCAGCAACCGCCACTTGACCCAGTGGAGTCATCCCTCTCTCTTTCGTCAGAGCCTTCATCGACCAAGTTCAAGGGATAGTCTAGTCTATTAGTGAACCCGGTTCCAATGGCCGCGTTTCTGTTATACCGGCTTCTTTGCCCGGAGGCAAGTCATCACTGTCAAGGTCTCATCGAACCCATTTTCCCTGGGAAAGGCTAGAAACTTTAGCACCATCAATGAGAGAATCGACAGAGTCATGGCTAACTTTCGACATAATGGAGTAGGGTTTGGAGGCAGATAAAAAGAGAAAGGAAAGAAGCGCAGCTGAGGAGGGTAGCAAAAGAGAAGAATTTTTAAAGATTTGAAGTTTGAAAGAAGGCATGAGGTAGGTGGTGAAGTGGTTTGGTATAAATAGAAGCAAAGAGAGTAGTGACATCGATAAAATCTTCGGTAGAATTACCTCAAATCGTGGGGATGGCCATAATGCAGCTGAATTACTTCGGGGAGTACACCGGTCAATGCTCGCCACATCATCCGCGCAATTAATGAGAATATTTCCATTGATATTTTCAATAATAAAAAAGGAAAAATTTCCCAATTAAAATAAGAAATCTGACTCCAACCCCAACTCAATCACCAGTGTTCAAGTCAGAGGAACTTCTGTTAATAGCCAAATTTGGCCAGGGACCAAAGAAAATTTTTCTCCTCCTAGCCCGGGTCAAAACCCGCTATTACCTATCATGGAACCCCGGGTACTGGGATCGAACGGTAGAGACACCACACAGGAACGAGGAAAGACCGCCAAACACTAGAAGCATCTAAGGTAGAGCCCGAAGAAAATGAATCAAGCTCCTTACACCGAATCTAGAATTTATGGAAAGCTCGATGCATGAAGACCCTGGCTCCCCGAGGTCGAGACTACCTCTCAACCTCCCTTGAATCCCATCGTACTCTCTATGCCCGAAGAGAGATTCATTAAGCACCAAGCTCGCATAGTGGAAATGCACCCTCTCACTAAGGGAAGTTTCGAACCTATTTGGGCGGGTAGAAAGAAGCTCGCCTAAACTCTATCACCACCAAAGTACGCCCCTAAGGCCATCCTAAGTTCCAAGGGATCTGAAATGGTCTAGCCAAACTCATAGTACTAAGACCAAGGTATGAATATACCCCGTACTACGAAATGATGAACGCTAAATAGGACAACCACCATGAGGAATCGTACCATAAAGACACACAGGATCATATCCGCATTCCATCGAAACACCATGTACGTGCATGGCAAGTGTTTGAGTCCAAAGAGGAAACAAACTTATCTCTAAAAGATATTCTCAACTCTATCATTAGATCAAAGTCAACAACATTCAAAATAAGATATCCCGCCCGATAAAGAGGGATTGGATTCAGAGAATCATGGCGAGAGAATCACCAATTTAATCTATTTGGACTGTGTATAAATACGCGGAAGTATGCACAAGAATGAAAAGAAAAGGAGGGAGTGAAGGAAAGCGACATAGGGAAAATAAACAGGGAGATTTAACTTCGACCTAAATTCTATAATCAGAACACGGCCGGCATCGTATTCTACTATTCGACAGGCACAAGGTTGCCACCCTACTGTACTCCACCGAGATTGAGTGTGTTTGAGAGATTTCTACATTTCATACGTGTTCTATAATAAACATTTATACTCTCATTTTCATTACATTCGCATTCAAACATTCATTTCTATCCTAACAGGTCAAGTACCTAAGGTACCTACCTCGGCCACCACCTTTGTGGTAGTGGTCTCGAGGGTGTTAGTTGTAATTTCCCGTTAACAACTATATTTGATAAGTAGATAAATAAAATGAATTCATTTATCTAGTCAAATTAGGAAGGATTTGATTTCTATTAGGACTCTAATTAACAATTTGTCAAATTAGGAAGTTTTTTATTTAGTCAGAACTTAATTTATATTCAATAATTGGTTAATGAATAAATACACTATTTGAGTTGGATTAGAAGTCTTGGTGTGTAGAAGAAATCCAATTTTTAAGAGGATTGAATTCAAATTTTGATAGGAGTCTTGGTGAAGTAGAAATCCTCTTTCGAGTAGGATTTTCGGTCACCTATATATACTCCTATATAGAATTTCGACCAAAACCTAATTTTTGGTAAGAGAAGTTGTTTTTTATTTGATTTTTAATAGTTATAAAAATATTAAAAAAAACAAAAAAAACTCCGTCCAACTCATAGATATTGTGTATTGAATTCGGCAAAGGAGAAGAGAAAATATGAACGTTTTGTTTTTGATAGTGCACTAGTAGCATTTACATCAAAAGGTTTTGTGTACAACATTGAATCAAGGTTCACACGAGTTTAAATCAAATAGATTTATAATTCACAAGTGGCCGGACGTTCTTGGGTTTTCTCTTGGAGGATTATTGTGACTAACAAAGAAGAAAATTTTGTTTGTTTCCATCCTCAGGTATACAATTAAAAGAAAGGGAGCCCACACTCCTAGGTGATTCACATTCGTGATTGGATAGAAAGATCTTACGGATTCAATTCGACGCTAGTTCAATCATCACGAAAAAAAATACTATACTTTTAATAAATGTCAATTAATCTAGGGTTAAGGTTCTTTCTATTAAAGGGGAAAAAATTTAAAATATACCAAACCCTAATTTTACACTTTAACCGTGTTTTGAACCGATTTTTCCTACACAAGGTATACAGAATAAGTAAAAATGCGGAAGAAAACAGTCAATTTTTACGTGGAAACCCTTAAAAATGGAAAAAGCATGGGCTAACCACTTAGCCACTCCGATCCTCAAATCCACTATTGAAATGATTATTACAATCTAGGTTGACCTCCAGTCACACCACTCGGTCACTAACCCATCAATACTACCTGTGGGGCCTTTATAGTGATTCTAGATCAACAACTTGTGCACTAAATCACCTAGACACAAGGTTTAATCCTAAATGAAGAGATACAACAACCTAAGTGAATATTTGGAAATATTCTAAATGCTAGGTTAAAACATTTAAGCTTATCTAAGGATTAATGATGGCAATGAATGCAAATCCTAGATATCAATTGTCTAAATGCAATTGTAAGAAGATTCAGCTAGAAGGGTAAAATTGTCATAAATGCTAGCTATCACTAATCAATGTTCTCAACTAACAACCAACATCATAAGCATGTAATAAAAGCTATTAAACACAAAAAAATGCATTTAATTTGCAATAAAAGCTAAAAACTAGGCATACATGACATAGCAATGAAACAGTGAAGTCTAGGGCATGTATAGATTACCTAGTCAAGAACAATAAAGAGAACCCATTCTTGAAAGATGCAAAGATAATGGTTGATGATAATGGCTTGAAGTTTGGTTGAGTCAAACTGGTTTCTTGGAGCTTATCTCTCTCTAGAAATCTTTTATTTCACTAAAAATTGGTTTTGAAGCTCTGAAAAACAAGTGAGGAAGAAGATGGTGTTTATATATAAGCCCTAGATGAAACTACGACATTTTGAAAATGTTAAAAATAATTTATGAGCAAAGTCATTGTACGATCGCTCTATGTAGGGCAACTGTACAGCCCTCACCTATTGAAATTGGTCACTGTACAGGTTGCTCTACGTAGGGTGACTATACAACCCCCACTTACTGAAATTACACAAGAGAGTGCATCAGCTCGACATTTGAGCAACAAAATATATGACCAAACGACATTGAAACCTTTCGTATAGTATATCATTGGACAGGTATGGAAGTCTAATTTCTAATCCAATTTACAAAATATGATTTGAATTACTGTAGAAAGAGCTATGTTGATTTGAGTGACCAAAGGTCAGAGACAGACTACAACAGGGTTGCCCTGTTTTGGTAGTCATTTTGGAGATTTTAAAAACAATCCAAACGGTCATAAAATATTACGAATAATATACCATTGGAAAGGTATGGGTGTCTAGTTTGTATAGAAATTTTCAAACTCATTTCAAAGTATTGTATAAAAATGTATGGTCATAAGATCATATAAAGGTCAGTTTTGAAAAACATTTTAAATCATTGAAATCCACTCTTTTGAAACTATACACATTACTTCAAATAACCAAATCAAGAAGAGAATGAGACCTTCTCAAATGGTCATTCAACATGCTAAGACAAGTACACCATCATGCAAGCATGGATACAACACAAGCACACCACATAAAACCACACTTAAATCTAGAAATGTAGTGCAAGTGTGATTGTGAATTAATGCACACATGAGCAACAAGGAATAAATGCACGTCAATACAAATGCATGTAAGTGTGTGTGTGTGTGTGTGTGTGTGTGTGTGTGTGTGTGTATGTGTATGTGTGTGTGTGTGTGTGTGTGCAACTAAATCTTTTCGCTAAGTAATATCCCTTTGAAGTGCTCTTGAGTTTGATGATGCCATCAAAGCTTGATCACGAACAAGATTGGCCTAATCTACCCTTACATATCTAAACCTCAAATTGTGGTTTGTAAACGAAATAAGACAATCAACAAATGAGGAACTTACAACCTAGATTCGCCTATGATTCTCCCATGTATAAAGACCTGGTGTGAAAGTGGTATTAGTTGCCTACTAGGATCTTTTCGCCTAAGTAACAAGATTCCTGAAACAAGATTGCCAGGCACCCGAATTTGCCTATGTTTCACCGATGTATAAAGACCTAGTGTGAGTGTGGCCTTAGTTGCCTACCAGGATCTTTTTACCTAAGCACTAGGATTCCTAAAGTAGGTATGCCAGGTACCCTAATTCGCCTGAGCCAAGTGTGCCAGGAACGGTTTTCGTTTCAAGTAATGGTTACCATTAAGAAGCAAAAATTCTTCAAGCATTATAGATCCTGACTCCAACCCCAACTAGGTACTAGTGTTCAAGTTAGGGGGACTTCTGTTAATAGCCTTTTTATGGTAGTGGTCCAAAGAAGAATAGCTTATGCCTAGTAAGTTCCGGATCAGGACCAATTCTCAGGTACCAGGAGAGATTCACTCCACCATCTGAGAAGATAAGTACCACATCGCACCTATTACTAGATATCAAGCGGAATAGGTACCACGATACCTCCCACCTGGTACCTAGGTACCACGACATCAACTCGGTACCCAAGTACTGCGATACCAATCCAAGACCAATCCAATATGTATGCCTCATTTTCTCGGTAGGAAGAATGGTACCAAGAAGGTGCCAACATGCTAGAACAAGCGCCACGCCATCAAGAGTAGATCGGTACATCGGGGTACGACGCCCCCAATGGTACAGAGACAATATGTTTTCCTCCAGCAACGTTGAAGAGAAAGTTGACCTCTCCGGCCATTCACAAAGCCAATAATGGAGATAGTCAACCCCATTAATGGAGATAGTCAACCCTATTAATGAGTAATCGGTCAACTCTTATGGTCATTCACAATGCCAATAATGAGTCAACTCTATCAATACCAAATCGTATTCCTATGATTACGAATTGATTAACTAAATTAACGGAGTGGGCAGTAAGCAATTAGGACATATAAATATGACCAAGCTCTCTCCATGAAGATCATCTCATATCTCACCTATAAATCACCTATTGAGAGAGAGGCAAAAATGGATTCCTGAGACGATCCAGAAATTGACAAAAAAAAAAGATGCTTACATACCTCGCCTAAATTCTCCCTACACCATCATTGTGGTATCAACTCAGTTACATGTGTTACCTTTACCAGGAATATACCGGTATCGGCCAACACTCGATTAATATTGTAAGCTCTCCGGAGCACCATGGTTGTACTATTTCATCATTTTTGTAAGCTCCCAGAAGCGCTCCATGATATATATATATATATATATATATATATATATATATATATATAAGGAAGGGTGGTTTTTTCTCCTTCTTCTTGATATTGCCTAGGGGTTTTTAGCATGTGATCATTCGTGATGCTTTTTCCCCACAGGTCAGTCCACCTCTACCAAAGATTTTTCTTTCTCACATCTATCTAATTTATTATGCCTGTATGTATGCGTGTGAGCTAGAATCTTACCCCGCTAACCATCTGAATTCGATAAAAGGAGTTGGGAGAACCATGACGGGTTCCATCCCTGACCGAAAGTAGCTAAAGGTGAAGAATCACTACTGGGTAGTCAAATCCTTCACGACCATATCTACATCATCCTAGAGCACCAATCCTACCTTTTTGCTCGCTATTTGGATCGAGGATACCTAGAGAGAAGACCGGGTACCTGGACCAGGTACCAGGACTGAGTACCAAGGCAGGGAACCAAGACTAGGGACTAGGATCAACCCCTTACACCAACAAGGGAACCTCAAGCGACATGTCTCATCCATATGCATGAAGCCTGACAGGTAGGATGACTTGTCTCTTACCTACTGTACCATACTCCATATTCATACAAGATTACTAAGGTACGAGGTACCTACCCCCCGCAGCCTACCTGGTAGCGAGTTGAGGGTGCTAACTAAAATTCCCCACCCAAAGCGAATTTTTTGTTAACAATATCATACTAAGGCTTTGATACCAATTGTAAGCTCTAGAGTCATGCAACGGGAGAGATTTCAAAAAAAAAATAAACGACTTAATAACCAAATACGATATATAAGAGTAAATAATAGGTAAGATTCAAAATCATACCTACAGGCTAACTCATTCATTCTTTCACTTCTTAATATAGCTTTTCGATTTGTACCACCGGATCTTCTTCGCAATCTCCCAGGTTCCAGTAATTGTGTGTGGGCGTGTCACTGGCTTCAGGAGGTTGTATGGAGGTTGTATGGAGGTTGTATAGAGGTTGAAGAAATAACAAAAAACAACTCTTGCTTTGTGTAGAAAGAATTCAGCCACTATAGATCAATGACAAAAAGCAAAACCTTTTTTTATTGCTTTTCACTTGACCGTACCACTTATCTTTGTTTCTTCTTCTTTTTGTTTCACACGTATATATTTGTCTTGTATCACAAACTCAATTACTTTAATTAAGTAGTGTTTTAAAGATACAACATCTTGATATAATATTGTTAACCAAAAAATTCACTAGGGTGGAAAATTCTGATCAACACCCTCAAGCCATAACCTGGTAGACTATAGCAGGGTAGGTACCTCGCACCAAGATTAAAACAAAGGGAATATAATGAAATAAGGAACAATAAGGTAGAAAGGTGTAATGTGTATAAGAAAGAGGACTATTTTAGTGAATATGTAATGCTCATTGGTACAATAATGGTGATTCTCTCTTTTCTCTCCCTCTCTTATAAGATCGGCAATGGCGATCTCGTGCTAGTCAATAAGTGGATATATCCTAGTATAATAATGGCAAAAACTCTCTGTGATGGTGAATACTCTTTGATATATGGATTTTGGTTGGGATTTTGTTTCTCTCTTTCTTCGAATTCTGGCATTGTATTTATCTTCTCAGATCCTTCCAATCAAATACCCATAACTTAGGCCAATTGATTTGCAGTTATCGGAATTGATTGGCATTGATGGAAGCTATCAATTAACGCGGGAATTGCTCTTCTTGATTAAGTAATAGTTTCCATTATATTTGAATTATGATTAGTTGACCTATTTGGTCTCATTTAAGGCATTTTAAATGGTGAAGTTGTCAACCTTTTTTTCCCACATTGCTGGAGGAGAAGTGCTGATTCTGTATCTTCGGAGCGCTGTACCATGGTGTGTAGGCATGCTCTTTCTGTTGTGGCACTTGTTCTAGCATGATGGTATCTTCTTGGTACAATTCTTCATAAATCGGAGAATCTAGGATCGATATCGCGGTACTTAGGTACCAAGTGGATGTTGCGGTATCTAGGTACCAGGTTTGAGGTATTGTGGTATCGGTTATGCTTGGTATCAGGAGACAGGTGCAGTATGGTACTGATTCTTTCCGTATTACGATGTAAATTTTTCAGGGTACCTACGAACCGATCTCGATCCTGGTTCTACCAGGTACTAGGTAGATGGAAAATTCTTCTTTGGTCCTTCGCCAAAAACGGTTGTTACAAATATTATCTTTTTAAATATCAAATATTTGAAATCAATTATCTTGCTTTTAAAATCAAATATTAAAAATAAAATATCGTAATATCTTAAATCATGATAGTGTTAATTTAATTAATAATTCATAACTATTAATACAATTAAACAATCACATTATTTAATTTAATTAATTATTAATCCGTTAATTAAATAATCATATTATTTAATTAATTGCCTAAATAAAATTCATGTTACTTTCGTAACATAATTAATTAGATCATCCAATTAATTAACCATGACTCTTGTTACCATCAACGTTCTGGGCTTGCAAGGGGACCTAATGACCCACAGTTTTAATCTCCAATAATACTTAGAAATAATTAATTAAGCTCTTTAATTAATATTTCATGATTATTAACCTCAGAGTTATTCCACTAAAAACCCAAGGCTGTACTCTCGCAACTGTAAATGTATTATACAAACCGAAATTAAGTGTCCATCGATAAAGCTATTACAAATGGTATGATCCTCCACAAGTAGTTCATAATTAGAGTTGGGTCGTAAAGTCCTTTATACCCCTCTAATTATATCTTTCCATTAAATACCATTGATTCTCTAATGAACAATAAATCCTAGTTTCCTTTACGGAAGAAGAAGAGTGCTCATATTGTTTAAGTCCCAAATCAACCCTTAAGAGAACTACTATCTACTTCTCACAAGAAGGAGTGGTTTCCACTATTGTATACAGACATTCCCAGCCACAAGCCAAACCCCGATTCCAAGATACGAAGTTATTAGCCGGGAATGCAACTCCGATCTCACCCATGGTATATCAAAACCCACGATCTAACCTGAAAGAGTCGATAAGACACTCAGGATTAAGATTACCCATATATAGCCATCATTTGTCAATATATATAAATCTCATCATTTAACGAATCTTGGTGAGAGATTCATATATATCGTGGCCCAGTCCTATATAATCACATCATATAAGGTGCCTCCATTCTCATATCACCATATGAATAGTCTAGAAAAAGACCACTATACGTTACGAAATGGACCGCAGCTGTAGATTAACCATAAATAAAGTACCCAACTCTATTTGCTATCCACGTACTCTTTAGATTGCTCATCTCAAACTAAATTCCTCTGTAAATGACACTCATATGATCAGTTAGAGATTACATCCGGCAATCTTGGATGTTAAGTACACATGATAAAAATGTATAAGACAAATTTATAGAATGAATACACTACTTTTTATTAATGTTTCATTCACATTTACAAATTACAAGTTTTATGGCGTAAACCCCAACATAATGTACTCGTTTTCCTTCACAGGTATTACTTTTCCATGGGGTTTTTTATTAGTAAAGGTTTTAACGAGACATATTCTATGTAAAATGGACATTCAAGGGGGAGTCTTATGAAAATATAATATAAGTGAATGTTCATCCAATCTCACAATGTAACTTGAGATCCTTCATATTCCTCAAATTGTTTTCAAGTTTATGGTACCATTTATTCTCAAGTTTTTGGCTCCATTGATTCTCAAGCATATTGCTATTGTCTTTTCATTTTGTAACCATTACATTGTCACTAAATTGTAAGGCTATAAAATGAGCATTTACATGTTATATTTGTAACTTGAGAACTATTGAGGAATAAAATGATCTCTTTTATCTTGGGCTATTATTTTCTCTATTTTCTTACTTTATATATATTCTACTATGTTCTTGTTTATTTATTTATTTCATAACAGTTAATACTTATTTAATTATTTAAAAAAAAGCAAATAACATCTTACCACCCTCATGTTTGTCATTTTAATTTTATAAAAAAAAACACTTACTTTTAATGTCGTTACTCAACAACTGTCTAAAGAACCGTTTGACCGCATCAGACTGTGAAAAGACTAAAAATACCACTAACCCCTCAACGAAATTTAAACAAATATTAACAAAAAAAAATCTAAATCTTCACTGTCCATATAATTGGACTTTGATGGATGGTGGAGATCTATTTATTAATTTTTTTTAAGAAAGTAGATGGAAAAAAACTTGGGTCCATTCGATGCACCACTATGGAATCCGATGGTGGTGCATCAGATGCAATAACTGTTAGGATTATGCTCGATAGCAAGAGTATAATAATATATTTGACAATTGTCATATGTAAATTTTATCGGATGGATACGTCATCAAACAAAGAGGATAAATTGTCAAGTGGACATCCAAATAGGCATTCAAAAAATATCCTACAAAACAGTGTCAAAGAAGAGAAAACTCGAGTAAACAGATGTTGAATGAAACCTACTCGGGATCAGTTAACGATACTTGGGACTGGTTAAATAACGCTTCCACTCGGGTTCAAACGATGTTACTCGGGCCCTGCAGGTATTATCCTTGCTCAAGATAAATATGAAGAAAACCGAATAAGAAGCTTAGTGCTTAGTTCACGCAGATTAGGTCATTAAATACACGAAGATATCCATATTAGAAAGGAATCCCAAAGAGAACATAATACTGAGCTGGAAGGGCTCCCAATCAGGCAATAACTTTATTTCTTTACAAAGACCACATTCTTATAAGGAAACAAGTCCAAATTGGACTGCACTACTAGAATCCCATTCGATTTCAATACAAGACTCCAAAACAGGAAAGAAGACAATCAGCCTCAAGCAAGTAAATAATTATAATTAAATACAAAGATCTATTACTTGTACAAGGCAGAAAATGGCTCTATAAACATATAAATAGACCCATAATCTTGCCAAAAAGAAGGGAGACAACAAGCAATAGAAAAATACAGAGAGAAGAAAGAGAGATCGAGAGCTTGTAAACATCATATTTTCATAGTGGATTTTGGCTTGGTTAATCTTTCAACCACCTGTGGACGTTTCTCCGGTTATCGGAGTTTTACCACGTAAAACTTGTGTCTTGATTACTTTCTCTAATCTCTTTCTCTTTGAATTGATAGCTGAAATCCAATCCTTGTTGGCTTTTCTGATACAATCCAGAAATCAACGTCAATAATTGGCGCTAGAAGGAGGGGGTGTGAACCTCCGACTTGATCAGAAGCAATGACAGAAGCAGAAGCAATTCCGGGGATGTCCAAAAATCTCTGGATAACTTTCATATTGGCAGTACCTCACGGGATCTCACTGCAACAACAAAAAACCAACCTACATTCCTGGCGGGGATCCAGCAAGTTCCTCCAACCAGTGGAGATCTGACTCAACGTTTCCGGGAAGCATTGCAGCAACTGGTGGCAGACGTAGCAAAGGAAGAAGTTGTTCTACTGGCCACAGAAACACCAACCCCTAACCTTCCACCTGCAAGGCTTCATTCGGTGGTAGTAAGGCTAGAAATAAATACACCAGGAGGTGGAAGGAACCTTACCCCAATCAAACAGGCTGGACGTGAAACACTTAAAGAGGAACAACCACGCCAAAAGCAGGACCAGGATCAGACAGTCCGTACTAGACACCACAAACATGACCGGTACAGGATCAGTCATCATCAGAAGACAGCGATCGGCACTATCGTAAGCGTCACCACGGAATCATACTTGAAGCCCGGCATCAGAGTAAAGAACCAGAAAAAGGAATGACAATCACCCAACGGTTCAACCATCAGGAAAGTTTGGTGGGAGACAGAGACGTCTTAATCCAGAGCCTAAATCGAGAGGTCAAGAGCAATAGACGTCAAATGGACGAACTGGTCAGGCGTTATGGGTATAACGATTTATCTGATGACGACTCTGACAGTCCGTTCACCAGGGAAATCTTACAGACCCTATTCCCAGAAAGGTTTAGGATGCCACACGTAAAATAATTCAAGAAGGACAAAGATCCAAAGGAGCACGTGAGACGCTATAAAAGTGCTATAGCTCAGTATGCCCTCAGCGATCCTTTGTTATGTCTCAATTTTCCACAAACTCTGGGAGATATGGGTTCAAAGTGGTTCGAGAGGTTGCCCCCAGCAACCATCAGAAATTTTAGTGAACTGAGCAGGAGTTTCTCAAGGCAATTCCTGAGTAATGTTCACTAGAAAAAGTCAATGTCTCACCTTGCTTAAATAAAACAAGGGAAAGATGAGTCACTGAAGAAATACCTGGAGAGATTCGGCCAAGCGGTATCAGAAATTGGCAGTGCAAACGATGAAGCAATAATCGTTGCAATCATCAACAACTTGCAAAATGGACGGCTATCTTTTGATTTAAGAAGAGCCCGACTGACCAAATATGCAGACATGATGGATATGGCCGGTGGATATGCACTGGCTGAGGAAGAAGAGCTAGCCACAGGAGGATGCTACATGCATGAGGGAAAGCTCGAATAGAAGGACGCCGAGTCCAAGGTACAGAACCAGAAGGGAAAACAGAAAGGAAATGGTAAGGAAAAGAGCAAAGATGGGGGTAATGGACGTAATACCGAACAGACCACAGACAAATATCAAGGCAGATACACCAACTACACCCCTCTTCAGAAAAAACAGGAGGAAATCCTGGCCATTCTGGAGATAAAAAATATGGTACAAGAGCCACACCGCCAATCTCAGTTTGCTCGGCGAGACACAACCAAATACTGCAGGTTCCACAAGGAAACCGGCCATGAGACTTCCAAATGTTATCAGCCCAGAGATTACATAGAAACCATTCCTGAATAAAACTAAGGCCGTAACAGCCACTTATGCCTTAATGATGAAATTCCCGATTGAACAAGGGGTCGGGGTAGTCAAAGGATCTCAGGAGATAGCCCGAAGAGCTAACCTGTCAGTATACAAGGACAGGAATGAACAGGTTTGCACTATAACACAGTCGAGTCAGAACGAAAAGCCCTTATCATTCGAATTTGATCCAAGAGAAGAACCGAATAAATTTAAAACTGAACCGATTGAAGAAATCACCTTGAAAGAAGATGAACCGGATAAAAAGGTCAAGGTCGGGGCCAATCTGGAAGAAAGAGTCAAACAAAGCCTCATTGATCTACTTAAAGAATACAGGGATATGTTCACTTGGAGTCACGAAGACATGGTCGGGATAGATGCTTGAATAATATCCCACCATCTCACAGTAGACCTGAATGCAAAACCAGTGATACAAAAGAGAAGATCATTCAACCTTGAAAGAAGTCAGGTGATCAAACAGGAAGTAGAAAAGCTACTTGTTATAGGGTCAATTAGAGAGGTCAATTACCCTCAATGGGTGGCTAATATAGTCCTCGTCCAAAAGAAGAATAGACAGTGAAGGATGTGCGTAGATTTCACAGATCTAAACAAGGCATGCCCCGAAAGATAGTTTTCCACTTCCAAGGATAGATCAGTTGGTGGATGCTACATCAGGCCATGAGCTACTCAGTTTTATGGATGCTTACTCGGGGTATAACCAGATCATGATGAAAAAGGCTGACGAAGAAAAAATAGCATTCACAACTGATCAGGGTTTGTATTGCTATACTGTGATGCCCTTTGGACTGAAAAATGCAGGAGCTACTTATCAGAGGTTGGTCAACAAAATCTTTTCACGGCAAATAGGAAGGAGCCTGAGAGTATACATTGATGACATACTGACCAAGAGCATCACAGCAGACAAGCATTCTTCATATCTGCTGGAGACATTTGATATCTTGAGGAGATACCAAATGAAGCTAAATCCAAACAAGTGTTTGTTCGGGGTTCATTCTGGAAGATTCCTGGGATTTTAAGTCCATCAAAGAGGAATCAAAGTCAACCCCGAGAAGATCCAGGCCCTGTAGAGAATGACTTCACCGAGAACACTTAAAGAAGTACAACGCCTAACAGGATGTCTGGCTTCCTTAGGAAGATTCATCTCAAAAGCCACAGACAGATGTGCACCATTTTTCAAAGTAATAAGAAAAGGAAAAGGACTTGAATGGAATGAAAAGTGCGAGCATACATTCTTAAAAATTAAAGAATACTTAGGACAGGCTCTCATCCTCTCAAAACCACAGATGGGGGAGACACTCCAACTGTACTTGTCAATTACAGAACTGGCAGCAAGCTCAGTTCTAGTCAGAACAGAAGAAGGAGTACAAAAGCCAGTATACTACACCAGCAAGACACTTCTACAAGCTGAGACTAGATATTCACAGGCAGAAAAGATGGCTTTGGCACTAGTTTTGGCAGCAAGGAAGCTAAGGCCATACTTTCAGGCTCATACAATCCAGGTTCTCACCGATTGCCCATTGAAGCAGATTTTACAGAAACCAGAGATTTCAGGGGGATTGACCAAATGGAAATCAAGCTAAGTGAATTCGATATCCACTACATCCCAAGGAAATCTCTCAAAAGGTAAGCAATGGCAGAGTTCACAGAACCGAACTTGGAAGAAAAAAAAATGTTGGGAAAAAAATTCATATTGAAATTGTATGTTGATGGCTCTTCAAACACTCATGGCAGCGGGGCAGGGATTGTAGTATGCACTCCAGAAAAAGACGATGTCAAGTGTGCCATGAGGTTCGATTTCAAAGCAACTAACAACCAAGCCGAGTACGAGGTGCTACTAGCTGGACTCAGAGTCTGCATAGCTCTCGGGGCAGATGAGGTTGAGATATTCAGTGATTCACAGGTAGTTGTCAACCAAGTTTTGGACGAGTACCAAGCAAAGGATGAAGGCATGATAATCTATCGTGACATTAAGAAACAACTCCTCCAGAAATTTAAAGAATATAAGATTACCCAGATCCCTAGGGAGGAGAATGAAAAGGCAAACGCATTATCCAAGCTAGCATCAGCAACAACCACAATCAGGCCAAAAACTATTCTGGTCGCACATCTCCTTAAACCAAGCACAGCTGAACCAAGAAACTTGGAAATTTTAGAAATCCAAATACCGCCAGACGGTTGGATGACTCAGCTAAAAAGGTTCCTAGAAGAAGGCATGCTTCCAGAAGATCCCTTACAAGCAAAACGCATCAGGTATAGATCAGCCAGGTACACGTTGGTTGGAGGAGAACTATACAGAAGGGGGTACTCCCGAACACTCCAAAGATGTGTATCAGAGGAAGATGCATATCAGATATTACAGGAAATCCATGGAGGAGTTTGTGGAAACCACATTGAGGGTAAAAGTTTGGCACACAAGGTACTCTGGCAAGGCTATTATTGGCCTACTCTATTCTCAGATGCACAGTAGTGTTCAGAAAGTTACACTACTTGCCAAAGGATTGCTAATGACATCCGACAGCCCCCTGAGCAGCTCAGAAACCTCACGTCCCCATGGCCATTTGCCATGTGCGGTTTGGATTTAATCGACCCAATGCCAGCCGGGACAGGGAGTGGAGCAAAGCATGCAATAGTAGTCGTCGACTATTTCACGAAGTGGGTAGAAACTGAAGCATTAGTACACATCACAGAAGCAAACACCATAAATTTAGTGAAAAGGAATATACTCTATAGGTTTGGAGTCCCAAACACTATAATCATTGACAACGGCACCCAGTTCGATAACCTGAAATTCAGACAGCTGTGCAAATAGTACCAGATTACCAATTAATATGCTACACCTGCCCACCCTCAAACAAATGGGCAGGTGGAAGCAGTGAACAAAATCATCAAGCACACAATCAAAGCAATGCTAGATGCCAAGAAAGGAAGCTGGGTTGAAAAGCTTCCCGAAGTGTTATGCGGACAACAGCAAGAACTTCAATAGGAGAAACTCCATTCACTTTAGCATTTGGAACAGAAGCTGTTATTCCTATAGAAACATCATATACGTCACCCCGAGTCAGGCTATACGATGAAGAGCAGAACGTTGATATGCTATTACAAAGTCTAGATGAACTAGAAGATAAAAGGGAGAAATCCCGAATACTAAATATGACATATCAGCAAAGGGTAGCTCGCCACTACAACTCTCACGTTCGGGTCAGAAAATTCCATCTAGGAGACCCGGTACTCAGAAAGGTGTCATTGAACATAAAAAATAAAGTTGCAGGTTCCCTGGCTGATAAATGGGAAGGACCGTACAAAGTCGAAGGAAAAGTTGGCAATGGGGCATATTGGATTGCACGACCTAATGGTGGGGTTTTACCCCGACCATGCAATGCCCAATATCTGAAGATTTTCTATCCTTAAATTATTATTTTTTCTTTTTTCTAGTCATGACAATTTTAGTTAGGATAAATAAACTGGAATTTATAAATTTATTGATTTTACAGTTATGAATAAAAAAATCAAACTCGGTATTCTCGAAAGAAAAGCATAGAACTCGATATTTCCAAAAGAAAGCATATGATAATAAGAACATATGGAAGACAAGCATGATAATAAGAACATGCAAATAGAATACTAGGGACCATTAAATCCTGAATGGGCAGAGAAGCTCAAAGGAGCATGCCAGCCGAGCAAAGTCAAAATGACTTTCGTAAAAAGGCAAACCTGATGCACCAACTCGGGACGCTATCGG
Source organism: Dipteronia dyeriana (assembly GCA_032871835.1). Classification (NCBI taxonomy): domain Eukaryota; kingdom Viridiplantae; phylum Streptophyta; class Magnoliopsida; order Sapindales; family Sapindaceae; genus Dipteronia; species Dipteronia dyeriana. Next base: position 71,381,016 of record CM065297.1, on the reverse strand, counting down.
GGAAAATTCCGGTGAAATGCGTAGCTGTGTTAAGCAATTCAAAAATCTTAACGACTCGGCAAACCCTTACACATAAAAACTGGGGAGACGTCCTTGGTAATGTGTAAGGACTCAAACATATGATCCTGGTGAGCCTTGATGTAATGTTCGGGTAGCAACCGAGTATAAAACACAAGTATAAACTTGCCTGTTTTAAGATGACTCAGTTAATAGAAAAGAGCCTGTTTAATAAGATACTTGGCAATTAAAGTTATTCGGGTAACTATCGGTTTAATAAGATACTCGGTTAAGTGACCCGAACATTGAAGAGCCGGTTTAATAAGATAGTTGGCAATTAAAGTTATTCGGGTGACAACCGGTTTAATAAGATACTCGGTGAAGTTACCTGAACACCAAAGTTGGCCAGTTTAATAAGATACTTGCCATGAAGATTACAAGAGCCAGTTTAATAAAATACTTAGCATTATTCGGGTGACAACCGGTTTAATAAGATACTCGGTGAAGTTACTCAAACATCAGTTAGCCAGTTTAATAAGATACTCGGTTAATTACGTGAAACATCAGTTAGCCAGTTTAATAAGATACTTGGCAATTAAAGTTATTCGGGTAACTACCGGTTTAATAAGATACTCAGTTAAGTTACCCGAACATTGAAGAGCTAGTTTAATAAGATACTTGGCAATTAAAGTTATTTGGGTGACAACCGGTTTAATAAGATACTCGGTGAAGTTACCCGAACACCAAAGTTGGCCAGTTTAATAAGATACTTTGCATGAAGATTACAAGAGCTAGTTTAATAAAATACTTGGCATTATTTAGGTGACAACCGGTATAATAAGATACTCGGTGAAGTTACGCGAACATCAGTTAGCCAGTTTAATAAGATACTCGATTAATTACGTGAAACATCAGTTAGCCAGTTTAATAAGATACTCAGCAACCATAGGCAAGTTGAAATTTCGTGAGCAATAGAATCAAAACACCAGATTCAGAAAAGCTACTCAGAATTTTACTAATCTTTTAAAAAGAATTTTTACATTTCTTTACAAAGAATTAAAAAGACTACAAAAATCCGATCTACAAAAATCAGGATTGTGAGGATTTGGTGCCCTTACCAATACTCGGGTTTGGCACCATTTCGTATCCGCGGAGTAGACTTTTGTTAGAAGGCCAAGCAATTGTGTCGACTGAGTCATCCATCCATTGGATGTAATCCTCTCCTGGAATCGGCCCGACATCAGGCTCCACACCCTTCACGACCGACTCTTGACTGGCATAGAAGGTCGAGAGATAGTGTTCGGATGGAATCTCTAAATGCATAGGATGGGGCTCTTTGCCTCAGCTACGCCAGTAAGATCTCCATTCCTTCATCTGAGTTTGAAGAGACTCCAAGGACCGATCCACATGATGTTTGATTGACAACTCCCAATTGATCTAGGCCTTCTCAGTTGCCCGATTCTTGACTTTAAAGAATTCGGCAGCTGAAACCAGCCCTCGTTGAAACTCCCGAAGAAGAAGAGCATCATAGGCAGGGGATCTCTTGAAACGATCTACCTCTTGTACTTCAAGTTCCCGCCTGGCCTCTCGGGATAAGGATTCGATTGTCAATACTTGGCGCTCCAGATCTTTAATTTTCTGTTCATACACCGATTTAGACTGCTCCGCTTCCTGCTCGGCCTTGAGCATAGATTCCTGGGCAGAAGATAATAAGTTCTGAAGCGATGTTGCTTTCTCTTCTGCCGAATAAGCTCTTTCCTCAGCCTCCATTTGTTTTGCCAAACAGTGGTCGGTAAAAATTTATGCAGAACCAACCTCCTGTTGATAAGCCGTTTCGACCCAAGCTCGGCTATCCTCACTTTCCTTTAACTGAGCCTCCAAACACTTTATTCGATCAGCTTGATATAGCTATGTCTGAATTAGCTCATCAAATTCGGCCACCATCTGCAAAGGAATACAATTAGAAATCTGGCAAACAAGCAAAAAATTAAAGGAGTTAGGGGTAGCTTACATAAGATGCGCCATTAAAAACATTTTGAAGACGTTCGGTTCCGGAGCCATCCCGAAAACTACTCCAACGGTCTTCCCCAATGAAAGCCCGACCAGATGACATCTCCCACGGCATATCCTGGGGAGAAGGATGTGAAGGAACCCCCGAGGGTTCAACCCCTAGATTATCAACCTCAGGAGGAGGGGAACCCCTGTTCGGCTCTGAAGCCCCCACATCCACCGATACTCAAACAACAGCACCTGGGTAAGCCTCAACCACAATATCTTCATCGCTGGAGTCGATGAGAGTGACCACCTGAGGAACCTTGAGGGGATGAGTTGGAGAGCTGATTGTCTTCCATTTTTCACCCCGAGAATGATGGAAACTGAGATCAACTGTGGGATTCTCCGGAGTATCATCCTGGAAGGCTTCAAAAAATTTGGGACCTATAGCTACCTGTCCCGTGGAAGAATTACCTCTATCACCGGTATCAGTCTGCTCGGCAAGCTCCTCACCAACACCTTCACTTTGCCTTTGCCGATCGACAGGTAGCTGAGTATCGATCGGGCCACTCGGATCACTAGCCTCCCCAACTGTCGATTGAAAAGCGTCCTCAGGGACGTCTTCAGAAATATGCTCCTCAGCGGCATCAATCTCTTCATCAGACTCAGGTGAGACGATGCCTTCACCACCTTGACGAGCCGTCTCTTTCCGATTAGCCTGAATAATTGACTTCACTTGGCGAGCCTGAAGATGGCAGACGACGTTTGTATCAAACACTAGAAGAAAAAAGGAATGGCGTTAGAATGCAAAACAAAATATGTAACAATAAAGAAGAGGCTGCAAAAATCACTTACATCGCCTACGTTGGCCTGAAATCTTTTTGAAGAAGCCGAACTCAATCATCTTCGGTTCATTGAAGAGATAAGTCTTGCCCCTTTTTACCAAAGTGCGAACCTCTGCCCGAGCAAGTCTGGTCAGCTCTGCATCACTATACTCGATTTGCTTCTTGTTTCAAAACTCGAGGGAACTGAAGAAGCGGGGGACTTTCAACACTGTACGAGTACCCCCAGCCAAAACAATAACTTCGAGCCCGAGACCCCCTCTGGCAAAAAACCAACTGTTCTTCCAGAACTTGTTGGATGTAGGAAATCCCCATATAAAACCCCTCTTTTTAGGGTCATCATAGGTATCAGCTCCCAGACTTACTTCTGTCCCTTTAGGGACCCAGCAATCCGGTGAATTGGATATAAAAAAGTAGGTCCGGACTTGCCCGTTTGCCTCAGCGTAAAAAAATGCCTATTTCATTCGGGGATGGCGGTGATAAGTTTATGCGGTTGTACATATGCCACAGACACATCAAAATCTTATAGCTATTTGGGGCTAGCTATGCCGGAGCGATCTCTGCCTCAGTCAGAAACCAGGCAATAAAAGGCTAAAAGGGAAAAGTGACGCCGCAGCAGAGCATGGATCCGTAGATTGCCACCATCTCGGGGGTGGGTTCCACACAGCTCTATCACCCGCTGGAATTATAGTGACGGAGTTGGGCAGATCGAATCGGGAGCGATACTTTCCAATCTCATCAGTCCCGACCACATTCGGCTCCGAGTCATACCCACTCGGACGGTCAGCATAGAAAGAAAGACGAGACGCCCTGAACTCCTCTTCAACATCATTTTCATTGACAATCTGCTCCCTGATCAAAATATTGCCCGAGTTGTGCTAACGGACTTCACTTCTGCTTTGATGTTTTCCCATTCTTTAAAAAGGGTATCCTGTGATAAGAAATATCAAAATCAGAACTAGATGAAGAACTTGATACAGGGCTGAAAGTGATGTCAGGGTAATGCCCAGAAACATCAACCTCTAAAAATGGAGGTTCATCTACAGGGATATCCCCCAGTAATCGTCTAATGGAAGAAACTAACTGGAAATCCCCACATTCTAATGCATTAAAAGCGATTTTAAAGAGACGATAACGGGAAGATGGCCCCATTAAAACTAACCTTGAATTGAGATTGATTCAAGATCTTCAACGGAGAATCGTGAACTGCCAGGTAAAGAAATCAGGGTTTAAATAAATTTTGCTGCTGAAAATCGTTGAGAATAAACCAATGATGTCTCTCAGTGAAGAATTTAAAAAGGAAACGGCACGAAACCCTAGGTTTTCAAGGCGGGAAATAACGATGATGAGGTTTGATTACTTTGGCGGTGCATGGGAAGACACACATGTCGTTTCTCATAAATGATATCAAAAAACGAAAAGGCAAGACACGTGTCAGAAGGAAAACTGGCTTTCACCGTCAGAACTCCAAAATGTCATCATCATTAGAGATCTCGTATAAAGAGGCAAATCGAATTTGCTAGGTCCCATTAAAACACGTCATTATAACAAGATATTTACTTGGACACTGAAAATATATTGATAACTAATTAAAATACTTTTGCCCGAACAAACCTTGTTCAGCAAAAATATTTTAAGGGGGTATTGTCATACGTAAATTTTATCGGATGAATATGTCATCAAACAAAGAGGATAAATTGCCAGGTGGACATCCAAATAAGCATTCAGAAAATATCCTACAAAACAGTGTCTAAGAAAAGAAAACCCGAGTAAGCAGATGATGAATGAAACCTACTCGGGATCAATTAACGATACTTGGGACTGGTTAAATAACGCTTCCACTCGGGCTCAAACGATGTTACTCGGGCCCTGCTGATATTATCCTTGGTCGAGATAAATATGAAGAAAACCGAATAAGAAGCTTAGTGCTTAGTTCACTCAGATTAGGTCATTAAATACACGAAGATATCCATATTATGAAGGAATCCCAAAGAGAACAAAATACTGAGCTGGAAGGGCTCCCAATAAGGCAACAACTTTATTTCTTTACAATGACTACATTCTTATAAGGAAACAAGTCCAAATTGGACTGCACTACTAGAATCTCATTCGATTTCAATACAAGACTCCGAAACAGGAAAGAAGACAATCAGCCTCAAGCAAGTAAATAATTATAATTAAATATAAAGATCTATTACTTGTACAAGGCAGAAAAGGGCTCTATAAACATATAAATAGATCCACAATATCGCCAAAAATGAGGGAGACAGTAAGAAATAGAAAAATACAGAGAGAAGAAAGAGAGATCGAGAGCTTGTAAACATCATATTTTCATAGTGGATTTTGACTTGGTTGATCTTTCAACCACCCATGGACGTTTCTCCGGTCATTGGAGTTTTACCACATAAAACTTGTGTCTTGATTACTTTCTCTAATCTCTTTCTCTTTGAATTGATAGCCGAAATCCAATCCTTTTTGGCTTTTCTGATACAATCCAGAAATCAACGTCAACAACAATCTTTTCATATTAATAAAGTGATTTATATTTTAACAAATCTTATAGCATTTATAGTTTAATTATTATAATTGTCAAAAGTAAATAATCATAAGGTCAAAAGACTATGAGAAAAGAAGAATTGTTCATACAACTAGATATGTATGAGGTAGACACAATTCTTTAGTTAGTCTTGAATAACATTCACAATTTAAGATAAAAGGTTGGGTGCCTTTATCTTGTCAAAGTTTTAGATTCTTTTGTTAGCATTTGAGTGGGATCAAATGTGTTATGATGAGTCTAAAATTATCAAAGTGTGGTGTCTTTGGGCAAAAGAATCTAGTGCACTGGGTGCATTGAATAATATCAAAATGAAATACTTTATCTAGAACCGTCAATGGATAAAAGTTTTTATTTGAAGACAATCGAAGAGTCTATCTCAATCCTGAGATAAATGATGGACTTATGGTTACAAGTGTTATCATTTGAGCTATCAATGAGTACGATTATATAGCATAGTCTATCCTCGGTAGTTTTGTGGTATTCATTTGTTAATCGATAGAGGACTTCATTTATAGATATGGACATATGGGCTTCATTTATTGAATAAGAGTAGAATACCATCATATGGATGTCTTGAGTTATTGGATATTAAATCTTAAAGTTAAGTTTTCAATAGTGTCTATTGAAACATGGCTTCTGGACAACTCAAAATATCCAAGTTAAAAATGTGGTCATACGAGTAAATATGGTAACTTGGAGAGCTATAGGCGGTCTATGAGCTCTTGGCGATTACTGGTATTCTTCACGAGGATACACTTTCTCCAATAAGGTTGTCCTTGTTTCTTTTTGTAAGAATGGGTCTAGTTCACATGTGGACTTTTCTATTAAGGTCCAATGGATTTAATAAAATAAGAAAAATAATATATGGCCTATATACATGTGTTGGGTGACAAGGCTATTAAGAATAGCTTAAATTATATTTTTATTTTATAATTAATTTGTTGATTAATTAATTATTTAATTAAAAGTCAAAATCTTTTTCCTAATAGGAGTTGGTCTCCTAAAATTATACTATACTATTGTTGGTATAGTATAATTAATATTAAAGACTATATTTGATAAGTAGACAAATAAAAGAAATTATTTATCTAATCAAATTAGGAAGTCTTTAATATGGTTACAAATACACTATTGAGTTAGATTAGGAGTCTTGGTGTAGGATAGAATTCATTTAGAAAAGGATTCTTAACCACCAAGTAAATCTACCTAAGGAAATGATTCTTAACTACCAAATAAATCCTTCTTAGGAAATGATTTGTGATCCTAATATATATCCAATAAAATTTCGGCCAGCCCATATATATAATATGATAGAATTCCTTTTAGATAAGGATTCTTAACTACCAAATAAATCCACCTAAGGAAAGGATTCTTGCCAACCAAGTAAATCCTTCTTAGGGGAGGATTTATGATCCTATACATATAAGTATGTTAATTTCGGCAAACCTAAGTTTTTCTATGAGATGAATTTCGGCCATGCTAAGCAATTTTCAAGAAGAGAATTTGGCCTAACAAGAGAGAATTTTGAAGGAGAAAAAAAAATTACTCTAGACAAAATTCGACCAACTCATAGAGATAGTGTGAATTCGGCCAAGAAGAGAAAAAGGGGAACGTTTTTGTTTTTGATAGTACACTAGTATCCTTTGCATCAAAAGGGTTTTGTATACAACATTGAATCAAGGTTCACACGAGTTTCAATTAAATTGATTGATAATTCAAAAGTGATCGGACATTCATGTTTTTTCTCTTCGAGGATTATTGTGACTAACAAATAAGAAGATTTTATTTTTTTCATCCTCAGGTATACAATTTAAGGAAAGAGAGCCCACACTCCTAGGTGATTCATGTTCGTGATTGGATTGGAAGATCTTACGGATTCAATTCGACGCTAGTTCAATTGTCATGAAAAAAAAAGGTACAATACTTTTTATATACATCAATTAATCTAGGATTAAGGTTCTTGTTATTAAAAGGGAAATTTTTTATTTATACGAAAACCCTAATTTTTTTTCCCACGCTTCCATTGCGTTTTGAACCGTTTTTTCCCAACAATTGGTATCAGAGCCAGGTTGTACCCTTGATTAATTGATGTATGTGTTCGTGAATCTTTTTATTTTTATTGTATATATGCATGTTTTAGAAAGAATGGTTGTCTATCATCGCCATAATTTCCTTCTTGGTAGTTGCTAAGTTTTTATTTATTTTTGTTGTTGTAATAATAATAAAAAATGCAGTATTTTATTATTTAAATTCTTCTGTAATACATTCACGTTTCGAAGACTCAAAGGTTTGAAGAATTAGAAGCAACCGGAACAAGTTTGGGACCGTGCGAGCCATAACAACCAATGTGTGTGCGAAGAGTGTGCAACCACGTTTGTTGTGGCATGGGCTACGCACGGCAACCCTTTGGTAGCCATGGGTTGCGCATGGCAGCCCTTTATGGGTTTGCGGCATGCGCACGACCATGGGTAAGGGCCAAGGGTGTGCACGCCCATGGGAGGTAGCCGAGAGAGTCCGGACGACGAAGGTCGCGTGAAGACTTGTTTGCCAAGAAAGAAGTTTTTTGTATTCAAAGACAAATGTAAGTTACTTGTTTTTCTAGGATGGACCAAAATTGTAGCTATTTATATTTTCATAAATATTGCAATGTTTGTCATTATTTGATAACATGTCATATAGAATAAGAGTGCCACTCATATATCTCTTTTGGTACGAACATGTATTGAATGGTTTAAGTATCTAAATTGGCATCTAGATAACTTGGTAAATCAATCTTTGGAATTCGATCACACGCCTTAAACAATTGAGTGGGAAAGGTGTTTTGGAACACATACGGCCTCCAAGTTTAGTTGAGATTTGGAATTTAGCAAGATACTTCCTTACAAGGATAGACTAGACAATTAGCCCAAACGATATCTACTCCCAAATGAGAGATATTCGTGAGCGATTATATTGAAGGTCGATAACTTGGTATTATACTCAATGTAATTTTATTAATGTTAACGTCGATTTCTTGATGTATGAGAAAAAGTCAACAAGATTGGATTTTAGCTGTGATTTCAAAGAGAGAGAGAAGGAGAAAGTAATCAGACATAAGTTTTACGTTGTAAAACTCTGATGACCGGAGAAAACATCCACGGGTGGCTGAATAATCAACCGAGCCAAAACCCACTATTGAAAAGATTTCCAACTCTCGATCTCTCTTTTTCTCTCTGTATTTTTCTATATGTTTTCTGTATATTTTTTATGACGAGATTATAGGTCTATTTATATGTTCATAGAACTCTAATCTTCTATGTACAAGTAACAAAAGATCTTTGTATTTAATTATGATTGGTTACTTATTTGAAGTAGTCTATTTTCTTTTCTATTTCAGAGCTTGTATAGAGACCAAATGGGACTCTAGTGATATAGTCCAGTTAGGACTTATTTAATTATAAAGGCGTAGTCTTTTTGAAGAAATAAAATTGTTGCTTGATTTGGAAATTCTTATTTGATGTGGGTATCTTCCCATATTTTAACGACTCTTGACTCGTGAGTCACGCGCTGGGCTTCTTTATTAGGTTTTCTTCATGTTTGTTCCGAGTAGAACATGATATTAGCTGGTCCCGAATGACGTCATCTAATCCCGAGTAAAACATGTCTAACCCCGAGCATCGTTAACTGACCCCGAGTAGGTTTTGTTCAATACTTGTTTACTCTGACTTCTCTTCTTTGGTGATGTCTTGCAGGATGCTTTCTGAATGTTTATTTGGATGTCCACCTGGCAATTATATCCTCTTTGTCAACGACGTGTACGTCTAATAAAATTTATATACGACAATACCCCCGTAAAATATTTTTGCCGAACAAGGTTTCGTTCCGGGCAAAAGTATTTTAATCAATTCTTTAATTTCTTCGTTTCTTTAATGCCAGGGTACATGTCTTGTCATAATGGCGTGTCTTAATGGTGACCATGTAAATTCAATTTGCCTCCTCTCGCGAGATCTCAATGATTGCGATGTTTTAGAGTTTTGAAGGCCCTAGCCAGTTCTTTTCTTAACACGTGTCCTCTACTGCTTTATTTCTCGATGCCATTTATGAGAAACGACCTATGCGTCTTCTTGTGTGCCACCTACGTCATCAAATCTGTCATTGATTTTTCCCGCCTTGAGATCCTAGGGTTTTGTGCTATTATCCCATTAAATTCTCCATTGAAAGGAGTTGCGTTGGTTCATTCTCAGACTCAAACCAGAAATTTCCAGCCCAGATTTCTTTACGAAGAAAATTCATATTCTCCGTTGAAGATTTTGCATCAGGTTTCTTCATTTAAGGTTAGTTTTAATGAATCCGACTTCCCGTCATCGACTTTTTACTATAGCTCTAGAAGCGCTTGATCGTGGGGATTTTCAACTAGTATCTTACGCTTGAAGATTATTACGTGAAATCCTCCCGGATGAACCTCCTTTTTTAGAAGTCGACGTTTCTAGACTTTACCCTAATGTTCGTTTTAGTTCTGTATCTAGTTCTGATTCTGATTCATCTAGTTCTGAATCTGTCATTTCTAATCACAGGGTACCACTTCGATCAAGGATGGGAAAGCATCAAAGGAAAATAGAGGTCCACAAGCACAACTCGGGCGGCGTCCGGATCAGAGAGCAGATTATTGATGAGAAGGACGTCGAAGAGGAGTTCAGAAAATCTCGTCTTTCTTTTTCTGTTGATCGCCCGAGTGGGTTTGACACCGAACCGAATGTGGTCGAGGTAGATGAGATCGGGATATATCGTGCCCGATTCGACTTGGATAATTTAGTTACTATGATTCGTGTTGGTGATAAAGTTGTGTGGAACCCTCCCAGGGTATGGTGGCAATCTATGAGTCCATGCTCTGTTGCAGCGTTACTCTTCCTCTTCAGCCGTTCATATCTCAATTGGCCTCGAATAGCTACAAGATCTTGATGTGCATGTGGCATATGTGGAGCCAAATGAACCAGTCGCCGTCTTCCCCGTGTGAAATCAGACACTTCTACACGCTAAGGCAGTCTGGTAAGACAGGGACTTATTTCCTCATGTCTAACCCGCCAAATTGTTGGGTCCCCGAGGGGACAAAGGTGAATTGGGGTGTTGACACCTCCGATGAAGTCAAAAAGAGGGGTTTTGTATGGGGTTTTTTTTGTCCAACAAATACTGGAAGAACAATTGGTTTTTTGCCGGAGGAAACCTAGGTCTTGAAGTCACTCTTTCGACTAGGGAAACTCAGAGGGTGTTGAAAGTTCCCTATTTTTTCTGTTCCCCCGAGGTATGGAACAAGAAAAAACTTGAATCCAGCGACACTGAGCTAACCAGACTTGCTCGTGCAACAGTTCGCACTTTGGAGAAGAGGAGCAGGACTTATCTTTTCAATGAGAAGAGGATGATAGAGCTTAGCTTCTTTAGCAAGATTTCAGGCTACCGCAGGCGATGTAAGTGATCTTTGTATCTTCCTTTTTTTTTTTTTTGCTTTTCATATTCTAATGTGGTTTCCTTTTCTTTTTTTTAAGTGTATGACTCGGACATCGTCTGAGATATTCAGGCTCGCCAAGTGAAGTCAATCCTCCAAGCGAGCCAAAAAGAAGCTTCTCGTCAGAGGGAAGAGGGCATTACCCCACCCGAGTCGGATGAGGACCCTGATAAGGCTGATGATCTGACCCCCGAGTATGTCCCTGAAAAAGTTATCCGACTGGCTGTAGGGGAGTCTAGTGGTCCGAGTGGCCATACTCAGGAATTGCCAGAAGACAGAGGGAGGCAGAGCGATGGTCTTGGTGAAGGGACTGGGGAATCGCTCTCCCCGGTTATGGTTCCTACCTAGCGGACGGACGCCGGTGATGGAGGCAAAACTTCTGAGGGACAAGTAAATACAGATCTTGATTTTTTTGAATCCTTTCGGGGATGATTTTTAGGAAGATCCCTCAGTTGATCTTGGCTTTCATCGCTCCCGGGCTGAGAAACGGAAGGTGATCGATTCTCCCGCTAGTCCTCATAAGGTTTCTCGGGTGGTTCATTGACTTCAGTGATAAAGACACTGGGGTCGAGATTCCCCCGAGTGTTGATGTTGAAGCATCGGTTGGTACAGAGACTTCTGACCAGAACAAGGGTTTCTTCCCTCCCGAGGTTCAAGGTCTAGAGGCTGAATCTTTGGGATATCCTTCTTATCCTTCTCTCAAGGATATGCTTAAGGCGATGTCATCCGGTCGGGCTTTCATCGAGGATGATCATTGCAGCCACCTCAGAGACACTTATTTGACGAGTCGTCTTCAGAATATTTTCAACAGCGCATCTTATGTAGGTTTTATTCCCAACTCTCATTGTCTTGATTGCTTGCTTGCTAGATTATTAATTAAACTCCTTTGTAGATGGTGGCCGATTTTATTGAGTTGGTTCAGACGTTACAGCATCAAGTCGATTGAATAAGGCGTCTTGAGGCTCAGCTAAAAAAAAGTGAGGATAGTTGTGCTCGGGTCGAATCGACTTATCAAAAGGAAGTGGGCTCTGCCCAAGTGTTTGCCGACCATTGTTTGGTGAAGTAAGTGAGGTTGAGGAAAGATCTTCTTTGGTAGAGGAGAAGGCTATGTCACTTCAAAACTTGTTGTCTTCTGCCTAGAAATCAATGTTTAAGGCTGAGTAGGAAGCGGAGCAGTCCAAGTCGGCATATGAACAGAAGATCGAGGACTTGGAACTCCAAGCTTTGATAGTCGAGTCCCTATCCAAAGAGGCCAGGCTGGAACTCGAAGTCCAAGGGGTTGATCTTTTTAAAAGATCCCCTGCTTACGATGCCCTTCTCCTTTAGGAATTTCAACAAGGGCTAGTTTCAGCTGGCGAGTTTTTTAAGGTCAAGAATCGGGCAACTGAAAAAGCCGAAACCAACTGGGAGCTGTCGATCAAGAATCACGTGGATCGGTCCCTATAATCTCTTCGGACTCAGATGAAGGAGTGGAGAGCTTATTGTCGTAGTTGAGTTAAAGAGCCCCATCCCATGCATTTTGAGGTTCCATCCGAGCACTCCCTCTCCTTTTATGCCAACTAGGAGTCGGTCGTGGAAGGTGTGGTGCCGGATGTCGGACCGATCCCCAGGAGAAGATTACAGTAAATGGATGGATGATTCAGTCGATACGATTGCTTGGCCTTCCAATGAAAGTCTGCTCCGCGAATACGAAATGGTGCCCGACCCGAGCATCGGCAAGAGTTCTAAATCCTCCTAACACCTTGATTTATTTTGTAGAAGTTTCATTTTTGTAAAGATTCTTTGTAACGATTCTTTGTAACGATTCTTTGTAACGATTCTTTGTAAATATTATCAATGAAATTCCGAGTTAACTGTAATTCTAAAAACCGAGTGGTTTGATCTAATTCATTGTTCTAGGAATTTCACCAAGTATCTTCTTTAACTTGATTCTATTGTTGCCGGGTATCTTATTAAACCGGCTATTGCAATCTTTATGCCAAGTATCTTATTAAACAGGTATTTCTGATGTTCGGGTAACTTCACCAAGTATTTTATTAAACTTGTTTCGTTACCCGAATAATTTTTAACGCCAAGTATCTTATTAAACTAGCTAATATTATTAATCGAGTCATCTTAAAACAGGCAAGTAGATTTATACTTGTGTTTCAGACTCGGTTGCTACCCAAACATTACATCAAGGCTCACCGTGATCATATGTTCGAGTCCTTACACATTACCGAGGACGTCTCCCAAGTTTTTCTATGCAAGGGTTTGTCGAATGGTTAAGCTTTTCGAACAGCTTAACACAGCTACGCATTTCATCGGAATTTTTTCGATAGCATCCCAAGCCTTTCTCCAGAATCTGGTGCATCGGGTTTGCCTTTTTGCTAAGGTCAACTGACCTTGCTCGGCTGGCATGCTTCTTCGAGCTTCTCTGTCCATTCGGGAATCAATGGTCTCGAGTATTCTATTTGCATGTTCTTATTATCATGCTCGTCTTTCATATGTTCTTATTATCATATGCTTTATTTTTTGAAAATCGCGAGTTTGATTTTTATTTATAACTGTAAAACCAACAAAGATTTAATTTCCAAAGCTAATATTTGATCTAACTAAAATTTTCCTAACTAGAAAGGAAAACGAAAAATAAATTAAGGATAGAAAATTTTCAGATATTGGGCATTGCATGTTTGGGGGAAAACCCCTCCATTGGGTCGTGCAATCCAATATGCTCCATGGCCAGCTATTCCTTCGATTTTGTACGGGTCTTCACATTTATCAACCAGGGAACTTGCAGCTTTATTTTTTATATTCAATGACACCTTCATGAGTACCAGGTCTCCTAGTTAGAATTTCCTGACCCAAACATGAGAGTTGTAGTGGCGAGCTACTCGTTGCTGATATGCCGCATTTCGTATTCGGGACTTCTCCCTTTTCACTTCTAGCTCATCTAGACTTTGTAACAGCATATCAACATTCTTCTCTTCATTATATAGCCTGACCCGGGGTGATGCATATGACGTTTCTATGGGAATAACAGGTTCTGTTCCAAACGCTAAAGTGAATGGAGTCTCTCCTGTTGAAGTTCTTGTTGTCGTCCGATACGCCCATAATACTTCGGGAAGCTTTTCAACCCAACTTCCTTTCTTGGTATCCAGCTTTTCTTTGAGTGTATGCTTGATGATTTTGTTTACTGCTTCAGCCTGCCCGTTTGTTTGAGGATGGGCAGATGTGGCATAGTAATTGGCAATTTGGTACTCCTTGCACAACTGTCTGAATTTCAGGTTATCGAACTGGGTGCCGTTATCAGTGATGATAGTGTTTGGGACTCCAAACCTGTAGAGGATATTCTTTTTCATGAAATTTGTGGTATTTGCTTCTGTGATATGCACTAATGCTTCAGCTTCTGCCCACTTCGTGAAATAGTCAACGGCTACTATAGCATACTTCGCTCAACCCCCTATCCCAGCTGGTATTGGGCCGATTAAATCCAAACCCCATATGGTAAATGGCCATGTGGATGTGAGATTTCTGAGTTGTTCAGGGGGTTGTCTGATATCATTAGCAATCCTTTGGTAAGTATTGTAACTCTCCAAACATCACCGTGCATCTGAGAATAAAGTAGGCCAATAATAACCTTGTCTGAGTACCTTGTGCACTAAACTTTTACCCCCAGTATGGTTTTCGCAAACTCCCCCATGGATTTCCTGTAATATCTGACATGCATCTTCCTCTGACACACATCTTTAAAGTGTTTGGGAAAACCCCATTCTGTATAGCTCTTTTCCGACCAATGTGTACCTTATTGATCGATACCTAATACGTTTTGCTTGTAGGGGATCTTTCGGGAGCACGCCTTCTTCCAGGAACCTTTTTAGCTGGGTCATCCAATAGTCTGACGGCGTTCGAATTTTTGAAATTTCAAAGTTGTTTGGCTCAGCTGTGCTCGGTTTGAGGAGATGTGCAACCGAAATAGTTTTTGGCGTGATTGTGGTTGTTGCTGATGCTAGTTTTGACAAAGCGTCTGTATTTTCATTCTCCTCCCTGGGGATCTAGGTAATCCTATATTATTTGAATTTCTAGAGGAGCTGTCTTGCAATGTCACGATAGGCTATCATGCCTTCATCCCTGGCTTGGTATTCGTCCAGGACTTGGTTGACAACTACCTGTGAATCGCTAAATATCTCGACTTCATCGACCCCGAGAGCTATGCAGACTCTGAGTCCAGCTAGTAGCACCTCGTACTCGCCTTGATTATTGGTTGCTTTAAAGTCAAACCTTGTGGCACATTCGATATCATCTCCTTCTGAAGTGCATACTACAATCCCTGCCCCGCTGTCGTGAGTGTTTGAAGAGCCATCAACATATAATTTCCATGGGAAATTTTTACCCAACATCTTTTTTGCTTCTAGGTTCGGTTTTGTGAACTCTGCTATAAAAACTGCCACTGTTTGTCCTTTGAGAGATGTCCTGGGAATGTAGTGAATATTGAATTCACTTAGCTTGATTGCCTATTTGGTTAGTCTTCCTGAAATCTCTAGCTTCTGTAAAATTTGCTTCAATGGGCAGTCGGTGAGAACCTAGATTGTATGAGCTTGAAAGTATGGTCTTAGCTTCCTTGCCGCTGAAACCAATGCTAGGGCCATTTTTTCTGCCTGTGAATACCTGGTCTTGGTGGGTAAAAGTGCCTTGCTGGTATAATACACTGGCTTCTGTACTCCATCTTTTGTTCTAACTAGGACTGAACTTGTTGCTAGTTCTGTAATTGATAAGTATAAATGGAGTATCTCTCCCATTTGTGGTTTCGAATGGATGGGAGCCTGCCCTAGGTTCTCTTTGATTTTTAAGAATGCCTGCTCGCACTCTTCATTTCATTCGAGTCCTTTTCCTTTCTTAATTACTTTGAAAAAGGGTGCGTATCTGTCTGTGGCCTTTGAGATGAATCTACCCAAGGAAGCTAAACATCCTGTTAAGCGTTGTACTTCTTCTAGTGTCCTTAGTGAAGTCATTTTCTGCAGAGCTTGGATCTTTTCAGGATTGACTTTGATTCCCCTTTGATGAACTTGGAAAACCAGGAACCTTCTTGAAAGAACTCCGAATAAACACTTGTTCGGATTCAACTTCATTTGGTATCTCCTCAAAACATCAAATGTCTCTCGCAGGTTTGAGGTATACTTGTCTGCCGAGATGCTCTTGGTAAGCATGTTATCGATGTATACTTTCATGTTTCTTTTTATTTGTCGTGCGAATATTCTGTTGACCAGCCTTTGATATGTTGCCCTGTATTTTTTAATCCGAAGGGCATTACTGTATAACAGTACAAGTCTTGATAGGTTATGAACGCTGTTTTTTTCTTTGTCAGCCTTGTTCATCCGAATTTTGTTATATCCCGAGTAGGCGTCCATGAAACTGAGCAATTCATGGCTTGATGTAGCATCCACCAGTTGGTCTATCCTTGGAAGTGGAAAACTGTCTTTTAGGCATGCTTTGTTCAAATCTGTGAAATCTACGCACATTCTCTATCGTCCATTTTTCTTTTGGACGAGGACTAAATTAGCAACCCATTAAGGGTAGTTGATCTCTCTAATCGACCCTACGGCGAGTAGCTTCTCCACTTCCTGTTTGATTGCCTGACTTCTCTCGAGATTGAATGACCTTCTCTTTTGTATTATTGGTTTTGCATTCGGGTCTACTGCGAGATAGTGAGATATTATTCAGGCATCTATCCCGACCATGTCTTCATGACTCCAAGCGAACACATCCTTGTATTCTTTGAGCAGATCAATGAGGCTTTGTTTGACTTTTCATTCCAAATTGGTCCCGATCTTGATCTTCTTATCTGGTTCACCCTCTTTCAAGATAATTTCTTCGACCGGTTCATTTTTGGACTCCTTCGACTCTTCCCTTGGATCAAATTCAAATGACAGCGACTCTTTGTTCTGACTTGGCTGTGTTATACCACATATTTGTTCACTATCATTTTTGTCTTTGTATATTGATAAATTAGCTCTTCAGGCCATCTTTTGGGACCCCTTGACTACACAGACCCCCTATTCGGTCGGGAATTTGATCATCAATGCATAAGTGGCTGTTATGGCCTTTGTTTTATTCAAGAATGGCCGACCCAACAACGCATTATACGGCTAATTGTCTAAGTCTACTACTACGAAATCGAGTAGTACTGTTCTTTGGCAAGGTGCCACTCCAATCTTTACGGGTAACTTTACCGTCCAGATGGGCCTAACCTCAACTCCCCCGAATCCTCTGAGTGGGTATGAAAAGTTTGTAATTCCTTTCGGTCCAACCTGAGTTGATTGTAGACGGCTATATGGAGAATATCTGTCGAACTCCCATTGTCTATTAAAATTCTCCTGACTTCCCTGTGTCCAATTCGGGCACTTATGACCAAGGTGTCATTTGGTCGAACGTCGACCCCATGCAAGTCAGCTTCTGTGAATATTATTGGGTCTCATCCTTCCTTTACCCTTTTCGGGTCTGGTTCAACCGAATTCAGGTCAAAGTTCTGTCTTGCCTCCACTACTTCTCTGATTTCCTGTGTTCACTCTCGGTTACATCTCCTAGTGGACGGTCCTCCAAAGATTGTTTGTATTACTTCATTGGCCTAGGGGATGGCCCTTTGATTTCGACCGGAGCTGTGATCGACCCTGGTCTCCTTTTTTATTTCTGACCACTCATCTCTTTTCAAGATTACATCTTGAAGGTGTCTTTCCCGAATGAGGGTTTCTATGTAATCTCTGAGCTGATAACACTTGGAAGTCTCATGACTGGTTTCCTTATGGAATCTGCAATATTTGGTTATGTCTCGCCGAGCAAACTGAGACTGTCGGTGTGGCTTTTTTACCAGTTTTTTCTCTTCCAGTATCCTGCTTTTTCCGAAGAGGGGGTGTAATTAGTGTATCTACCTCGGAATTTCTTCGTGGTCTGTTCGGCATTACGTCTGTTTCCTCCGTCCTTGCTTTTTTCTTTACCGTTTCCTTTCTGTTTTCCCTTTTGGTTCTGCAACTTTGACTCGACGTCCTTTTCGGGTTTTCCTCCATGCATGTAGCATCCTCCCGTGGCTAACTCTTCTTCTTCGGCTAATGCATTTTCTCATGCCATGTCCATCATATCTGAATATCTGGTTAGACGGGCTCTTCTTAAGTCAAAAGATAGTCGTCCATTCTGTAAATTGTTGATGAACGCAGCAATTATCGCTTCATCATTTGCATTATCGATTTCTGATACCGCTTGGCCGAATCTCCCCAGGTATTTCTTCAACAACTCATCTTTTCCTTGTTTTATCTGAGAAAGGTAAGCCACTAATTTTTTCCTATGAACGTTGCCCATAAATTATCTTGAGAAACTCCTGCTTAGTTCATTGAAGCTTTCGATACTCGCTAGGGGCAATCTCCCGAACCACCTTGAGCCTGTGTCTCCTAGAGTTTGTGGAAAGTTGAGGCATAGTAAGGGGTCGTTGTGGGCATATTGTGCCATAGCACTTTTATACCGCCTGACGTGTTCTTTAGGATCCGTATCCTTCTTGAACTGCTCCACATGTGGCATCCTGAATCTTTCTGGGAATGAAGTCCGCAGGATGTCCCTAGTGAATGGATTGTCAGAATCTTCGTCAGATAAGTCGTTGTACTCATAACGTCTTACCAGCGCGTTCATTTGACGCCTATTATTTTCGACTTCTCGAGTTAGGCTATGAATTACGACATCTCTATCTCCCACCTGATCTCCATGATGGTTAAACCGTCGAGTGACAGTCATTCCTTTCTCTGGCTCTTCTCTTTGCTACCGAGTCTCACGGGTTCATTCTTGCAGGCGTATAGTTCCGTGATGGTGCTGATCACTATCTTCTGATGACGACCGATCCCTGTGTCTATCATGCTTGCTGTGTCTTGCATGGGCTATCTGATCATGGTTCTGCCTCTGACGTGGTTGTTCCTCTTCGGGTGTTTCACGTCCAGCCTGATTAATTGGAACAAAGTTCCTTCCAGCTTCCAGTGCATTTAGTTCTGGCCCAACTATAATCGAACGAAGCCTTGTAGGTGGGAGGTTAGGAGGTTCTGCTTCTTCTGTAACCAGTAGATCAACTCCTTCCTTTGTTGCGTCTGCCACCAACTGTTGCAGTGCCTCGCGGAAGAGTCGTGTTAGGTCTTCGCTTGTCGGAGGGATTTGTTGAATTCCTACCAGGGATGTTGGTTGGTTCTCAGTGGTTACGGTAAGATCTCGTGAACTACTGCCAATATGGACATTATCTGGAGATTTTTGGATATCCTCAGGACTGTTTCAGCTTCCCGCCATTATCTTTAATTAAATCGAAGGTTCACTCCTTACAGCGCCAATTGTTGACGTCGATTTCTAGATGTATGAGAAAAAGTAAACAAGATTGGATTTTAGTTGTGATTTCAAAGAGAGCGAGAAGGAGAAAGTAATCGGACGCAAGTTTTATGTGGTAAAACTCCGATGACCGGAGAAACGTCCACGAGTGGTTGAATAATCAACAAAGCCAAAATCCACTATTGAAAAGATTTACAAGTCTCGATCTCTCTTTTTCTCTCTGTATTTTCCTATATGTTTTCTGTATACTTTTTGTGACGAGATTATGGGTCTATTTATATGTTCATAGAACCCTAATCTTCTATGTACAAGTAACAAAAGATCTTTGTATTTAATTATGATTGGTTACTTGTTTGAAGTAGTCTATCTTCTTTCCTATTTTGGAGACTTGTATAGAGACCGAATGGGACTCTAGTGATATAGTCCAGTTAGGACTTATTTCCTTATAAAGGCGTAATCTTTTTGAAGAAATAAAATTGTTGATTGATTTGGAACCCTTTCTGTTTGGTATTCTATTCTTCTTGGAATTCTTCTTTGATGTGGGTATCTTCACGTATTTTAACAACTCTTGACTCGTGAGTCATGCGTTGGGATTCTTTATTCAGTTTTCTTCATGTTTATTCCAAGTAGAACATGATATTAGCTGGTCCCGAATGACGTTATCTGATCCCGAGTAAAACATGTCTAACCCCGAGCATCGTTAACTGATCCCGAGTAGTATATGACGTCAGTTGACCCCGAGTAGGTTTTGTTCAATACTTGTTTACTCGGGCTTCTCTTCTTTGGTGATGTCTTGCAGGATACTTTCTGAATGCTTATTCAGATGTCCACCTGGCAATTCTATTCTCTTTGTCAACAACATGTACGTCTAATAAAATTTATATACGACAATTAATATCCTCCCAAGAGTTCTTGTTAATAAAAATTACAAGGCTAAAATTGAAAACGTTGGTTGTTATGTTAACAATTAGGTGGGAGCTAGTCCAACTAGTAAATGTTACGAACTCCCAAAAGAGGCGTGACATTTATGGGTGTTGGATCACCGTTGAACTTTTACGATTGAATTAATTTATTTAATTCAAGATAAATATTCAAAAGTGCTATATCATGACTGTTTACTTATATAATTTTTGTTATTAAAAATAAATCATGACCTCATCCCTAATCAATATCCTAACAAATAATACTTTAGCTGATGATAATTATGTCATATGGAAAAGGAATATTGGTTTGTTGTTGCAAGCTGAAAAGTATAAGTTCATTCTGTATATTCCTTAACCACCAAACTAATGAATCTACTCATGAGCAAAGAGATGAGTATCAGCAGTGGAAGTCTTTAGATGAGATGGCTAAATGTACGTTACATTATGGCAATCATCTACAACGTGTTGCAACAGCAACATTAAGGAATGGAGACTGCTGCCGATATGATGATGTCTCTAGACAGGGATTCATATAGTTAGTAAAGTTGCTACTGTTAAGACCCGTTAGAAGGTCAAGAAACAACAGAGGAAAAAGCAACTTGGGTCTTCTTATAAGGAGACCAAGAAAGTAACCAAGATCAAAGGGAAGTGTTTCCTTTGTGGTGAAACGGGTCAAAGGAAATAGACTGAATAAGAATGAATTCAACTTGTATTTTGGCAATGGAGCGTTGGTGTCTACTAGTGTAGTGGGAGATATTAGAAGCAATTTATTTTCTTATAGGCATTTAGTTTTAATAAACGTTTATTATGTACCACAATTCAAGAGGAATTTAATTTCAGTTTCTTGTTTAAATAAATTTGGTTATTCGGTTACTTTTAATAAAGCTTTTATTATTAGTAAGAATGACAAAATTATTTGCAAAGTTACATTGGAAAACGGTTTATTCTATTTGTATGGAAATATCTCTCACTTGTTAGACATGAAATCAACGGAACCTAATCATAAAAGAGTAAAATTATCAAAAGATGAAACTTACCTATGGCATTTGCTCCTAGGTCATATTAACCTTAATAGGATTAAAATATTGGTATGTGATGGACCTCTAAATGACTTAAAGATTGATGATCTACCAACTTGTGAATCTTGTTTGGAATGTAAAATGACCAAAAGGTCGTTTACGACCAAAGGCACAAGAGCCATTGAATGTTTAGGTTTGATACACACTGATGCGTGTGGACCTATGAGCATTCAAGCTAGAGGTGGATATGAGTACTTCATCACTTTCACGGATGATCACTCAAGATTTGGCTATGTGTATCTCATGAGACATAAGTCGGATGCTTTTGACATGTTCAAAACATTTAAAGTTGAAGTTGAAAATCATCTTGAGAAACGCATAAAAATCTTGAGGTCTGATCGTGGTGGAGAATATCTATCTGGTGAGTTTCAGCATTATCTTATTGATAATGGGATAATTTCTCAGTTTTCTACACCAGGCACACCTCAACAAAATGGGTGGCAGAAATGAGAAATAGAACTCTTTTGGACATAGTTAGGTCTATGTTGAGTTGTTCAATGCTCCCTAATTCTTTTTGGGGATATGCTTTACAAACCGTATGAGTACATTCTAAACAATATACCATCTAAGTCGGTTCCTAAAACACCGCATGAGTTGTGGAATGGGCGAAAGCCTAGTTTACAACACTTAAGGATATTTGGATGTCCTGCGCACGTGTTAAAAGGAAAGACAGAAAAGATGGAGTCCCGTTCAGAAACATGCATATTTGTAGGGTATCCAAAAGGAACAAAAGGATATTATTTTTATAGTCCTTCAGATCTTAAAGTATTTGTTTCAACAAATGCTAAATTTCTGGAAAATGACTATATGAATAATTTTGTGCCTAAAAGTATAATTGTCCTGAATGAGCTTTTAGGAGATACAATTCCACAAAAGGTTTCGTAACCAAGCTCAACTGTAAGTTCCGTACCAACACAACAATCCACCATACCTCTTCGTAGTGGGAGGGTTGTTAGATAACCCGAGAGATACATCGGTCAAGTAGAATCTGTAGAGAATCTTCCGGACGACGATAACCCCTATATGTACAAGGAAGCAATGGAAGATGTTGATTGTTGCCATTGGCAGAAGGCAATGCAATCCGAAATTGAATCTATGTTCAAAAACAAAGTCTGGTCTTTTGTAGACTTGCCTAAAGGAATAAAACCCATTGGGTGCAAGTGGGTATACAAGAGGAAAAGAGGAATGGATGGAAAGGTGGAAACCTTTAAAGCTAGATTGGTAGCTAAAGGTTATACACAGAAGGAAGGTAACGATTATGAAGAAACCTTCTCTCCTATGGCCATGCTTAAATCCATTAGGATACTCTTATCCATTGCGGCATCTCTAGACCTAGAGATTTGGCGAATAGACGTCAAGACAGTTTTCCTTAATGTAAGTCTTGACGAAAGCATCTATATGTTGCAACCAGAAGGATTCATTGAAATTGGGCAAAAGGAAAGGGTATACAAGTTGCAAAGATACATATATGGATTGAAACAAGCATCCAGATCCTAGAACATAAGGTTTGATCAAGCAGTAAAAAGTTTTGGATTTATTCAAAACCTTCATGAACCTTGTGTATACAAAAGGATTAAAGGCGACAAGTTGGTTTTCCTAGTTCTTTACATTGATGATATACTACTCATCGGAAACGATGTAGGTGTATTGACATCAATAAAAGAATAGTTACCAAAACAATTTGATATGAAGGACTTAGGAGAAGCAAGTTATATTCTTGGTATCCAAATCATAAGGGATAGAAAGAATAGAACGATTGCATTATCCCAGGCTTCATACATAGATAAAATCTTGTCCAGGTTTTCTATGCACGATTCCAAGAAAGGTATGTTACATTTCAGACATGGAATCAAACTTTCTAAGGAACAAGTTCCTAAGAATGAGCATGAAGAGCAATTCATGAGTAGGGTTCCATATGCATCGGCAGTTGGAAGTCTCATGTATACAATGCTCTGTACTAGACCAGCTATTTGTTTTGTTGTGGGCGTAGTTAGCAGGTTTCAATCGAAGCTTGGTCCTGATCACTGGACGACGGTCAAGCATATTTTCAAGTATCTAAGGATAACGAGAGATTAATGCTTGTATACTCTGGAGGGGATTTAATTCCCGTTGGGTATACTGATTCTGATTTTAAGTCAGATTCTGACTCCAGGAGATCAATATCAAGATCTGTGTTTACTATTGGATGATGGGCAGTCATATGGAGGAGTATCAAGCAATCTTGTATTGCTGATTCCACCATGGAAGCTGAGTACGTTGCCGCATGCGAAGCTGCAAAAGAGGCTGTCTGGCTCCACCAATTCTTGATTGACTTGGAAGTGGTTCCTGATACGAATAAGCAGATCACTATCTATTGTGACAATAGTGGAGCAGTGGCTAATTCGAGAGAACCAAGAAGTCATAACAGAGGGAAACACATTGAAAGAAAATATCACCTTCTAAGGGAAATTGTGCATAGGGGTGACGTGACGATTACCAAGATCGCATCAGCAGAAAATCTAGCAGATCCCTTTACAAAGGCTCTTCCACAAAAGAGTTTTGATGGGCATCTAGAGAACATGGGGATGAGAGATATGACACATTTGCTATAGAGCAAGTGGGAGATTGTTAGGATTATGCTCGATAGCAAAAGTATAGTAATGTATTTGACAATCTTTTCATATTAATAAAGTGAGTTCTAGCTTAACAAATCTTATATCATTTATAGTTTAATTATTATAATTGTCAAAAGTAAATAATCATAAGGTCAAAAGACTATGAGAAAAGAAGAATTGTTCATACATCTAGATATGTATGAGGTAGACACAATTCTTTAGTTAGTCTTGAATAACATTCACAACTTAAGATAAAAGGTTGGGCGCCTTTATCTTGTCAAAGTTGTAGATTCTTTTGTTAGCATGTGAGTGGGATCAAATGTGTTATGATGAGTCTGAAATCACCAAAGTGTGGTGTCTTTGGGTAAAAGAATCTAGTGCACTGGGTGCATTGAATATGATCAAAATGAAATAATTTATCTAGAACCGTCAATGGATAAAAGTTTTCATTTGAAGACAATCGGAGAGTCTATCTCAGTCCTGAGATAAATGATGGACTTATGGTTGCAAGTGTTATCATTTGAGCTATCAATGAGTATGATTATATAGAATAGTCTATCCTCGATAGTTTGGTGGTATTCATTTGTTAATCGATAGAGGACTTCATTTATAGATATGGACATTGTGGCTCCATTTATTGAATGAGAGTAAAATACCATCATATAGATGTTTTGAGGTATTGGATATTAAATCTTAACGTTAAGTTTTCAATAGTGTCTATTGAAACATGGCTTCTGGACAAGTCAAAATATCCAAGTTTAAAATGTGGTCATATGAGTAAATATGGTAACTTGGAGAGCTATAGGCGGTCTATGAGCTCTTTGGGATTACTGGTATTCTTCACGAGGATACACTTTCTCCAATAAGGTTGTCTAGGGTATGAATGAGTAACATCAACATATTTTATCTTTATTTAAGATTTCAATTTTAGTTCTTTAGTGGAATGAACTAAAATTAAATAGATTGGACCTAAGTGAATCATTTGTTAATTGTGATTGGGTTGTATCTATTGGAGCTTAAATTTAGATAGCCCGCCAAGATCCCTAATCCACACGAACTTGCATGGATCACTTGATATATTCTACCGGACCAATTTAGGGGTCCATCTAGAATTGTATTAAGGCAGGTGAACTTGTTTCTTTTTGTAAGAATGGGTCTAGTTCACATGTGGACTTTTTTATTAAGGTCCAATGGATTTAATAAAATAAAAATAATAATATATGGCCTATATACATGTGTTAGGCGGCAAGGCTATTAAGAATAGCTTAAATTATATTATTTTTATTTTATCATTTAATTAAATAGAAATTAATTAATTTGTTAATTAATTAATTATTTAATTAAAAGTCAAAATCTTTTTCCTAATAGGAGTTGGTCTCCTAAAATTATACTATTGTTGGTAGTATAATTAATATTAAAGACTATATTTAATAAGTAGATAAATAAAAGAAATTATTTATTTAATCAAATTAGGAAGTCTTTAATATGGTTACAAATACACTATTGAGTTGGATTAGAAGTCTTGATGTAGGATAGAATTCATTTAGAAAATGATTCCTAACCACCAAGTAAATCTACCTAAGGAAAGGATTCTTAACTACAAGTAAATCCTTCTTAGGAAATGATTTGTAATCCTAATATATATCCAATGAAATTTCAGTCAGCCTATATATATATATAATGATAGAATTCCTTTTAGATAAGGATTCTTAACTACCAAATAAATCCACCTAAGGAAAGGATTATTGCCATTGCCAACCAAGTAAATCCTTCTTAGGAGAAGATTTATGATCCTATATATATATGAGTATGTTAATTTCTACAAGCCTAAGTTTTTCTATGAGATGAATTTCGGTCATGCTAAGCAATTTTCAAGAAGAGAATTTGGCCTAACAAGAGAGAATTTTGAGGGAGAAAATTTTGTTTTTTTACTCTGGACAAAATTCGATCAACTCATAGAGATAGTGTGAATTCGACCAAGAAGAGAAAAAAAGGAACGTTTTTGTTTTCGATAGTACACTAGTATCATTTGCATCAAAAGGGTTTTGTATACAACATTGAATCAAGGTTCACGCGAGTTTCAATTAAATTGATTGATAATTCAAAAATGACGAGACATTCATGTTTTTTCTCTTGGAGGATTATTGTGAATAACAAAGAAGAAGATTTTATTTGTTTCCATCCTCAGGTATACAATTTAAAGAAAGGGAGCTCACACTCCTAGGTGATTCATGTTCGTAATTGGATTGGAAGATCTTGCTGATTCAATTCGACGCTAGCTCAATCGTCACGAAAAAAATGGTACGATACTTTTTATATACATCAATTAATCTAGGGTTAAGGTTCTTGTTATTAAAACGGAAAATTTTTATTTATACGAAAACCCGAATTTTGTTTTTATCACGCTTCCGTTGCATTTTGAACCGTTTTTTTCCCTACAATAACTAAGTGCCATGTGTCGTTCTATATTGTTTTTTCAATTTTTTTTAAACTATCAGACTTCTCTCTCCTATTTTCCACGTCTATTTGGATCGGTCATCGACACTCTTTCTAAGGTGCTGGTTGACTTCGAAAATTGTAAAATCTAGAAAATCGGACGACGCTAAGTTCGTTGGTGCAACCGATGTCGTCGAATTCTCAATGGATCGACGTAGACCTGATGACAAAGGTTTGGTGACGATTCGGATTTGGCTTCGTTTCTCTCTCCACAAAGCTCAAATCTGAAAACAGACACTTGTGTTACAACGGTCAGCACTCTACGAATGTTTTTCGGTGGTTTTGTCAGTCAAATCACCGGTGGTTATGTCGGTGGTGACAACTTCGTCAAAGTTCAAACAACAGTTTGACCACGAAGACGATTTCGTTTGGTGATGGCTCTTTTGAGAGATTGTAAGATTGGCACTTTCCGCACCTTCTAGTGTGGGTGGTGTCGACTCACTTGCTCCGGTGACGAAAGACAGCAACGTCAGGCAATGGAGCGTTTAAAAATGAGGGTGATATGTCTTATACTCTAATAGATGGAGAAGATGAAGAGAGAAAGCAAGAAAGCAAGGTAAAAGATGAAGAGAGAGAGAGGTGAAGGAATAAAAACAATTAAATAACACATGTCATCCGGTGATTGCATCCGATGCACCACCATCATATTCCATTATAGTGTATCGGATGCATTCAAATTTTTCTCAAGTAGATGAATCTTTACCGTTCTCAATATGGATAGTAGATATAAATTTATAAAATTATAAAAAACGAAAAATGGATGATGGAGAGATCATCGATGGGATCTATATATGGAGAGCGATGGAGTTTGGATCTCCATTGTGATGATGGAGATGGAGATCCTGAACGTCGGAATATCCATCACAGATGGAGGGATCACCACCTTCTAGGTTTTTTTTGGTTTTAAATGTATTTATGTGGTTTTTAATAAATTCTTCTTAAAATAATAATAATAATAATAATAACGATATGAATCTTCAAGATGTTAAAGGTTACAGTATTACTGAAACGAGAGTTAATTAATCCGTTAACGGGAGGGAATGTCGGTTTTTGATAAGAGTTTTTCTTTCCTATAGTCGTAAAAGGCAAGCAACGCTAGTTTTGGTGGTTATTTGCTCTCTTTATAAATTATTATCAACAACATTACAACATACAGCCTCCAAAAGGATCCTCACTCTCTTCTTATTATATCTCTCTCAACTCTCAACACCAAACACATAGATGATGAAATTGAACCACAAAACCAAGAAATCGAAGCTCCCCAACACCGCCACCAAACCCTCCAAAAAGATCCTCAAAAAGGAACCCGAACCCGACATCGTCAGACCCGCTCTTTCCTCCGATGGCTCCTGCGATTCCGAATCCGACTACGAAACCGAAGACCTCGTCTCCCTCCTCCAACCCTACACCAAGGACCAGCTAATCGCCTTCATCTCCTCCGCGGCCGCCCAACACTCAGCCCTTTACAACCGCGTGCTTCAGATGGCCGATTGCGACGTCTCCCACCGCAAGGTCTTCGTCCACGGCCTTGGCTGGGACACCACCCGCGACGCCGTCGTCTCGGCCTTCTCCTCCCCCGCCGGCGGCGGCGACGACATCGAGGATTGCAAGGTGGTGACTGACAAAGTTACCGGGAAGTCCAAAGGCTACGCCTTTGTTCTCTTCAGGACCCGAAAGGCAGCCGCGAAGGCACTACGGACGCCGCAGAGGAGGATCAACAACAGGATCGTCTCGTGCCAGCTGGCATCGGTGGGGCCAACCGCGGCTGCTGCGTCGAAGGAGCAGGGCGGGCTCCCCGGGGATAGGAAGATATACGTGAGCAATGTGCAGAGGGATGTTGATAAGGAGAGGCTGAGGTCGTTTTTCGATCAATTTGGAGAGATTGAGACGGGCCCGATTGGGTTTGATATAAACACTGGGAAATCGCGGGGCTTCGCAATTTTCGTATACAGAACATTGGAGGGAGCCAAGAGGGCCCTGGAGCAACCCCATAAGCTGTTTCAGGGACACCAACTGCATTGCCAAAAAGCAACCGATTCGAAAAATAGAACTAATAATAATAACAACGTTGATAACAGCAATGTTCCAGCAGGGCATGTGCAGGGGCAGAACCAGATGCTGGCTGCAGTGGCTGCGGCTCAAAATCTAGCCTTATTCGGGCAGCAACATCAGCACCCGCAAGCAGTGATGAATCCAGTGATGAATCCGGCAGTTTATGAAGGGTTGTTGGCGGCAGCAAATCCTGGGTTGATGAATCCTGTGGTGGCGGGTGCCTTGAATCATACGGGCCATGTGGGAGCAAGGGGTGGTTTAGGAGGAGCGAATTCTTCGATGCTAGGCGCATACGGGAGTGGTCAGGGGTTGCCAACTGGATATGTTAGTGCGCCAGTTAGAAATCAGGGAACACCCGGGTCATATCCTGGTTATACATCGTATATGTGGTATGATTCGTTGTTATATTTGTTTGGTTTGTTAAGTGTTTTCCGAGTGCTTATTTTTGTGAATTTAAGGTGTTTGTGCATGTTTAGTGTCAGTTTTCAGTGCTTTTGGAATGTTTGTTGTGGTTTAATGCACAGTTTAGCAAGTTCTTAACCTTGCGTCTTTGTCTAATGGTAATGCTATCATGCCACCATGAGGCATGTCGGCAGTACAAATCTTCACGGGAGCTATTAACCCTTTCCACCACCTTTGTGGTTGAGACTCCTAATGAAATCCGAGGAAAATTCACTAGTTTGACCAATTACCAATTTGAAATCTAGTACGTTCTCGGGTTTGCCAGTCAGATTGCCTATCTTTTGTGATATCTGATTTATGTCATAATGTCAATTGTATACTGTATACCTGAATTCATCATCCTTAACCTAGACGGGATTTTCTGGTGTTATATCGAAAGTATCACTGTTTTCCTTTAATTATAACCATTGGTTTGATTAAGTATGGAGCATAAGACATAATCATTGTAGGGCTTTCAATAGTAAGCTTTATATTTCACATGTTAATGGCAATTTGGCTGTCTTCCGTTTTAAGTCCATGAGTGTGTTTTTGCCAGAATGGAAAAAAAATTTGTAACCAAAATCATAGCACAATAGGATACTTGTGTAGTTTTATTGTTATTAGGTGTTTCGGTATTTTTAATTGCTTGATTTTCTTCCGTTTTAAAAGTTCATGAGTGTGTTGTTACAAGAATGGCAAAATTTTTGGTAACTAAAATCATAGCAGCAAAGGAAACTTGTGTAGTTTTATTGTTATTTGGCATTCTTTATTGCTACCCTGAAAAGCTTTAACATTTCTTTGAGCCAATGCTTTGGAATCTATCATGTGCTTTTGTTAGAAATTATCCCTTAATAGTTAAACTTGAGAATTTTTAATGTTTTACTTTTGAATGAAATCAATCCCATTTCTTCATTTTGTCATTATCTTTGTATTTATTTTCAAAGTTTCCTTCATCCTTTTAATTAGTTTATTATTTTTGTTGTATTTTGATTTATGTAGTTACTACCATAATCTCTACTCTGTGCAAGTGTTTCACATGCTTTTCATTTTACTGTTTTCAGCTTTTAGCTACATTAGAATTACCTTCAGGGTTAAGTGACCATTACTGATTTCATTTGTACTGTATGTTAGGCTGCAATCTTTATAGCAAATTTACTTTTGAATGGTTGTAATAATCGACCTGGTTTTTGCTCAATAGTTGTGATATCTTTTTTTTCTTTTTCTTTTTTTTTTAAAAAAAATTATTATTATTATCATTATTATTTAGTCCATATGATGTGGGCGAGTATTTTCCTTGTGATTTCAGCAAGTTTTGATGCCTGATTTTGAGTACCAAAGCCTTAGGCTATAAAACGTTTTATAAAATACTTGTATTTGAAAGGCCAATTATCATTTATGTTATTGTACTTTCTTTACATGCCTGGGCACTGTATTTGCAGATGATTTCCAGCTGAGCTTGAGGATCAATATTGATGCACCTTTGGGAGTGTTTGTCTAGTAGTTTGTTCTGGGTCAATTGCTATGGGAACTTTTGAAGTTTGTGAACTTTTCTTATGCTTCATTATTTTGTAATTTAGCCAAGCTCAGCCAGAACTTGGTGGACCTTTTTTCTTCTAAATTTTCTACTTTTTCTATAGTTTTTTAATTGCAATTTCTCTTACCTCCTTTCTTTATCTTGCTTTCATGATTTTCATAGACCTTCTCCTGTAAGAATTAGTGAATTTTGGTTTTTCTTCAGCATCATTTTGGTTCTCTATATTTACAGTCTACTTTTAATTTCAGTAAGTTATTTTGTGTTTAAAGTATTTTAATGTTGTATTATGATTTATTTATTGCTATTTGTATATCTATCTGGCTTGCAGTTTGTTGATGGATTTACTCTGTTATGTTGTGTATAACCTCTTTTCCAAAACATATTTAATACCTTTTTTTTAGTTATCAGATCATTAATTCTTGGACTTCATTTCATTCTTGAGATTTTTTTGGGTTTAAAGCGAATCTTATGCTTTTAAGATGTGAAAATATTTAATGTATTGTAAGATTTCAGTTTGCTAGTAAGTAGTAACTTTAATTTTCTAATCTACATTTTTATTTATTTGGTCTGGTATGAAATGGATGTCAATTTTTGGGTTCCTGAAGGTGGTTGAAGATGGATTTTATAGAATTCTTTTTACCGAAGACATTCAGTTCCTTGAATCCATTTTTTTTTTTTTGTCACAGTTTTCTTTCTACAAAATTTATGAGATTCATCCTCAGGAAGTTGTACAAAATTTAGGACTATGAATATTAATTTTAAAAACATATAGTTTACAAGTTTCCACTTCTTTCCTTTTATAAATTCTAATGAGGGTATTTTTGTAAGGTCAAATTGACTGAGTTTTCAACTATTTCAGAATATTCATTTATTTCCAATGATGGTTAGAGCTCTCACATTTATGCTCTCAGGGATTTCAACCATCTTAATAAGCTTTAATTCTCTTCCCCCTGTTTTAATTCGAATCCTCTCATCACCATTTTTCAGTTTCTAATATTTTGGTTTGTGTGTGAATTTTGAGGCATTTCTATACTCTTCAATGAGAGAGCGTTTTGCACTTTTTCTGTGCCAGTTTTGTCCCCCTTCAATTTACTTACTATGAATGTTTGTCAAATAAGGGTTATTGATTTACTTCAAATTGGAAGTTGATCAGATAAATAGGTTTCACATGTTTACATTTATCAGGTTCTTTGTGGGTTTGTTTGATTTCAGTGAGATTATGTTATGCTGCTGCTATCACATAAGAATTTCTCCTCGTTCGTGTTGATCATTCTAGATTAAAAAAAATGCAATATATTCGTGTTGTTTACTTGAACATGCTCTTTTTTCTCTCTCGTTTTCGTTCTCGATTTTTGCAGGAATTATATGTTGCTAAATGTAGATTGACAGCTTCTAATATTAATGTAACCTGTTTCTTCGGGTTGAAGTGTAATCACTATAGTCAATTCTTTCTAGGGTTGATTTCTTACACGAATTTAAAACCTATATCTTTTTATCGTTCATATCTAATTTTTACATAAAAGTTTTGTTTGAGTAGGTTTTAAGTATGCAAGGTTTAGATTTGATTACGGGCAAAACATATAGAATATGTTGATATCAATTTTACTTTAGCTTCATTTAAAAAAAAATGTAAATAAAATTTTACTTTGGCTTGGAATTTGAATGGCAACAAAATAGATTATAAATCTCTTGGCCACGATAACTTAACTTTTATACCCATTTTGTTGTGGTCAAAGTGGAGTTATATTAACTTAAATTTGAGATTCTCTTGACGGCCTTCGTGATTACTTTTATACCCTTTTTGTTGTGGTTGACAATTGAGTTTTATTAGCTTAAATGTGAGATTCTTTTGTTGGCCTTCATGAATACTTTTATGTACTTGGATCATCTCTTTACCTGGCTTTTTCTTCACCCTTTAAACTTACGTGATTGGTTGTTGATAGGTAAATAATAATCACTACCTAATCATTCATTTATCATAATGTTTGAAATCATTAAATATGAGGAAAAAGCTGATTAATTTATTATAATGTTTGTGTTTAATGAGATCATTGAAGGTGAGAAAAAGTGAGGTAAGTGCTAAGAATTGCAAGGGCCTGTTTGGCTAAGCTTTTGGAAGGGTCAAAAGCTCTTTTGGAACCTAAAAGCAGTGTTTGAACATGTTTTGATAATTTTGTAAAAGAGCTTATCTAATTTGGAAGCTCTTCCACCAGAAGCAGCACTCACCATGCTTCTATTGGAAGCTCTTCTAAGAAATCGGGGAAGTCAAAATTTCTTTTAATGAAACTTTTATAATTTCAATTTTACCCTCCTATGTTAATCACACTTCCTTCTTTCAACGAGCTTGTTTGAAAAAAATCTCAAACCAACATGAAATCCCTAAATTCCTCCAAGAGAAATCCTTAAATTCTTACAAAAACAAATCCCTAAATTCTATGGAGCTTGATTTGTGGAATTGATTTTATAGTTTTTTTGACATCTCTTCTTCCTGACACGAGAACGGGTCGGGGTCCGAGATTAGGAGGATAAGGAAGCAGTTGGAGTGTACGAAGGAGGCGGACTCGACGGTGAATACGAGGAGGACGATGGAGAACTCGAATGAGGACCTGTTGTCGGCAAGGACGTTGAAGTGGCCACGATTGGTGTGGAACCGTAACTACACAAGTGGATCAAGTGAGATGATGGAGGTGTGACTCCATTTTCGAAGATGAAGGAAAATGTTTTATCTGAAGTAGATTTGCTCTATCAACAACGGAGATGGCGCGGATTTGCTCCATTTTAACCAATCGACTTTCTTTTTTCTTTTTCTTTTTTACAAAAGTTGATGTTGTTTTGATTGAAGGAGAAGATTTGGATTATTACAATTGAGTTGGAATACTGTAATTTATTTGGATTTGTGGAATTTATTTTGTAGTTTTTTTGTGGAATTGATTTTTGGTTTTTGTTGTTGGAATTTGGTTGAAGAAATCTGGATTGCGTGTTTGGTATGAGAAAATGAAAGAAAGAGAAATGGCAAGTAATTTGAAAGGGTAAAATGGTCATATCATAATTAGAAGAGACTTTAAGATGTTTCAATCAAATAGTCGGAAAAGTTCTTCCTGATGTAAAAGCTTTTGTAGAATATACTATTCAAACGGTAACCGAAAAGTTTAGGTTTTTACATCTCTTCTTCTATTGTTAAAAGTCAAAAGTTAAAGTTTTTATAAACGGGACTTAAGAAAGGAGACTTAGGCCCAGTTTGGTATTGCTTCCCCAGCTGTTTTTAGGGCCAAAACTGATTCCGAACTAAAGACAAGATGTTTGGTAAAATCGTGAGAAAGTGCTTTTGGTCATTTTTAGTTTTTTTCAACTAAGTTTTTTAGAATCTACAAATACATGCTTTTGGATTTTGGTTTCTGCGGAAAACGCGCTATAGTGATATTAAATGAAATTTTACTAACTTTCCAACTTTGTTCTTGCCTTTAATGAAATTTACAAAAAGTACGAAAAAATTCATGTAATATGTTCCATAGTATTATGTTTGATAGTTTTCGTTTATATAATATATCTTTTTGGGTTTACATAATTTATTTAAATTTTTCAATGATATTTGTTTGGTATATTGTATAAAATTATACTATAATTGTACCATAATAACACCATATAAAATTATATCATAACTATACAAAATTGTTTGGGCTTACATTATTGTACTAAAAAATTGTTGTCATAACTGTAGAAAAAAAATAGAGTTAATTAATTCAATTAAGTATAATAAAAAAAAAGTAGAATAAAAAAAATAAAAATATGTATAAATAAATGAGGCTAATTAATTCAATAAAGTAGAAGAAAAAATTGGACTAATTAATTCAATAAAGTTCTATAATTATATAACACTTAACACTAAGTATAAATAAACAATAAAATGTAAATTATAGCACAATTTAGATGTCTATGTCCTTTTAGTAGTTTTACACACTCACAACATTTTTTACTTCAGTTTACCAAACACATTGAAATTGCTTTTAGTTCTCACAACACTCTTAAAAATCAGTTTACCAAACACTCAGCTGATTCTTTCTACAGCAATTTTAAAAGTAATTCCCCTATAGTAATTTTAAAAGCACTTCTCTCCGCAGCACAGCAATACCAAACTGGGCCGTATTCTCATTTTGTTATGATTGAAGATGGAGTCAATCTACTGGAGGTTTGCTTTTTGAGACTCAAAATCAATTTTATCAAAAAATGATATTCAGCCCATCTTTTGTTAGTTAAACTTAGTCAAAATTTGACAGTTAATAATAAGAGTATTTTTAGTTTTTTCAAGAATATTCTTTTAAAAAATCTATTTAAAAAAATCAGAAAACAAAACAACAAACCATTTTTTTTTTAAATGAATCTTCACCGTACATCTCAAGATAAAGGTGAAGATTAATTGATACTAAAAAAAAAAACAGAAAATTGAAGAAAAAGGAAAGTTTGTGGAGATCCAATCTCCACCTCTAGATCTACATTCGAATGAGTTGACAACTCCTTCGAAGATCCAAGCATCTTCGTCGCTCATGATGGACTTGAGCGATGGAGATGGAGGTCTCATTCGATAGAGAATAATCGATCCCCATCAAAGAAGACCCAGATCTCTATAAGATCTCCTATATAATTTGGATCTCAACTGATCTAGTTTTGATTTTTTAATTTCTTTTAAAAAATTAAATGGATCTCCACTGCGTATTCTCAAAGATGAATCGTAAAAATCTATTTAAAATAATCATTTTTTTTTTTTTTGGTTTTTAAATTTTTAATTAGAATTCCGGGATTTTGATATTTATAATAGTGAAACTTGATCAAAGGTTAATTTTGACCAACATCAAGGTATCGAATATCAATTTTTAATAAAATTGATTATGAACATCAAAGAACAAACCAGGCCTGCTAGAGTGTTGCTCTTTTTTTTTTTCTTTTCTTTTTTATCGATTCAAGCTAATCCAATATACTTGTTTCAGTGTATATTCAAGAAACTCATTAAAAGTAGCTAAATTATCATCACATTTTTTTGATTTAATGGTGGCCCCGCAGCTCAAAGTTTTACTTACATTACTCTAATGGTTTTAAGGAAATGCGATGATTGATTATGCTTAGGAACCTAATCCAACCAGCCTCCTCTGAAATCTAAAAATATTACCAATAAATAGTTAGACAACCAAGTCAATTATAGAGATAAACAGTCTTCAGAGGAGGCCCTAATTCTTCTCCTATTTCTCACTTCTTCCTCTTCTTTGGTGGCTGGAGTGCTTCCTCATCTTCATCTTCTTCATCATCTTCGTTCTCTACTTCTTCAACTTCTTCCTCGTCCTCTTCCCCACCACCGTCATCATCGTCATCCTCACCGTCATCGTCTTCATCGTCATCATCCTCGTCTGGGTCCTCACCTTCTCCATCCTCTTCATTCTCCTGTTCATCTTCACCATTTTCAGCCCCGCCCATGCCTTCTCCCGAACCCTTTTTCGAGTTGCTCTTATTGTTGTTGGAGTTATTGTCATAGTCCCCTGCATCTTCAGAAGACAATTCCTCTTCACCCTCTCCTAACCCACCATCACCATTGCCATCCTCATCATCATCACCGTCGTCGTCGTCATCGTCATCATCATCTCCATTCACATCAGATGGCTTGGATTGACTTCCCTCTACATCTCCCTTGATTTTAGGTTTAGCAGATAATAGCAAGGTCCCAAAAACATCCTAAAACCATACAATAGAGCATTCATTCATAATAGTCAGTCATTGAAAATTGTTTTTTTCTTTTTCAACTATAGTAACATAAATTTCCCTCCAAACCCTTTAAGATAATCAAGAATCTGTCAAGTCAAATCGCAACCTATAATTAGAACATATACCATTCTTATTTGTGACTTTGTTCTGACATTTTCCAAACAGGATCATTACAAGGTGTTAGTGGGAGTGGAATATGCTTCCACCAATTATGGAAATGATTATATTATATATTCTTTGAGCCATATTGGGGCGAGTCATATAATTACAGTGGGAGTGGAATATGCTTCCACCACTTATGGAAAAGATTATATTATATATTCTTTACGCCATATTGGGGCGAATCATATAATTTAGTAGGGTATCAACACTATGTACTGAAGGCCCGGCCTTGGGCATAGGCCCAAGAGACGGCCGCACATAGGGCCCCCGTTTTTCAAAGGTTCCCATATTCAGTTAACTGTGTATTTATGTTAATAGGTTAAAGTCTTTAAAAAAAAAAAAAAATCTCATGTCACTTATAACTTAAAAAGCCCACTAAAGAAATATTTATATACAGCTGATCATATTTTTTGTGTTATAAAAAAAAAGCCCACTAAAGAAGCAAAATCATTATCAAATTACAAATTGCAATTCACTGTATTCGAGTCAGACATCTTAAATCTTTTTAGAGTTTTTTGTTACTGTGTATTTCTATCTTTAAGTCCGAGTGGGGTTTTTAAAAAAAAAAAAAAACAATTCATACATCACTTATCACTTAAAAGGCCCACCAAAGATATATATTTTTTTTGTTAAAAAATAAACAAAATTATTATCAAATTGCAAATTGTAATTCACTATATCAGACATTCGAAATTTTTTTAAAATTCGTTGGCACTTGACAACTCTGTTCTTACGAATGTTACGAAACTAGAAATTAGTGAAAAAGCAAGTGTTTTTTTGGTTCTTGGACTGGAATTTGGAAACTTTTTCCTTGAAATCAAACGTAGTTGTTTTAAAAAGTAATTTAACACATTTTCCTCCTTTGAATCCGAAAAACCTCTTTTCATTTTTCTATTTTAATTTTGTTAGAATTTTATATTTATTATGCATTATGGAACCTAAAAGTCAAGAACCCTACTAACCAATAGAAAAATTGTTCTTGAATTTGAATATATATGGAAAGTCGGGATTCGGGGTCTCAATTTTGTAATTTTTGTAATTCACATTAGGCCCCAAAGTCTCCGTACCGGCCCGAAATCTCAATACCGGCCTGTATGTGCTCAACCTCAGACATGTACGTTGTAATTTTTCAACTTGAAGTTAAATTAATTAATAAAACCAATTTTATACTTCTATTAATCAGTCAACCATATCTAGAACCAAAACTATTTCTTAAAGTACAGCAGTTGAATTTTAAAAAGTGATTTTTGAGTGCACAATCACAGACCCAAAAAAAAAAAATCTAGTTCTGCAAAATCAGAATCTACCATTGAGTAACGACAGGACACAACCTAAGTGGTTGGTGATTTGGTGTATCCTGCAAAGTCAATCAAGGAACCAAACACGTGTTCCACAACCTAGAACAAGCATCAAACCACGAATATTCCAATCCCAAAACGAATACCAATGCTTAAAAAATACGATATTTTTCTGTCAAGACTTTTGACTTTTCTTTTTTAAAAATAAAAATAGACAGGAAGATATTTTGTAAAAGAAATATATATATATATATATATATATGTCTAACGGACCCCACATCCATTAAAAAAAAAACCCGGAACTCAAACCAAACTTCTGAACCACTACAGTTAACTATTTCTTCCCAGTTCCGTGACTGTTTTCTTACCCAACTCCCGGTGCACGTTAGCAACACACACACTGCGTGTAAAGTTTGCGTAATACAGTTTTTTTTTTAATTATATTATTCGAATTCAACTGTCTACAAAAATAGAAAATATAAAAAACAAAAATCGAGATAATATCTCCCATTCATAATTCTAAATAGCTTATTTGAATCTATATATTCAGTGAATGGTTAATACCCAGATTTAAAAGTCGGAAAAAGTACATTACTCGAACCATAGAGACCTCAACTTCCAGTAACCTCATATTTTTTTTATAAAAAGTACAAATAGAATGTATTTTTTTTTATGAAAGGACAAAAAACATATTGATTCAAGACATACTAGATTCACAATTTCATTTCGAAGTTTGTTATAACAAATCTATTAACTGCAGATTCTACTCTGTTTCCATATTTTTGTATCCATATGGCGCATTTTAGCAGGAACCATAAAGAAAGAAAAAACTAGAAATGGCGCAAGTTAGCGTGAGTTGAACTTACCAGAGCATTTAAAAGTCGGGTTTTGACGAGAGCAGAAAGCAGCAGAGTCACGAGCGCCTCTTCCACGGCGCACGTTAGTGGGCCGTTAAAATTATTTTTAACCGTCGTAACTGTCATCACTGAACCACGGTTGTGACTCTCCATTTGTACGGAAACCAACCGACCAACAAACAAAAACAAAAACAAATAATCTGCCAAAAAAAAAGAGAGAGACCACCGTTAGATCCAGTCTCCGATACAACCTTAGCCGTCTGATCTCACATATCAACACTAAAAGACAAAAAAAAAAACAGCAAAGATGTAACTTGTTTTTAAGAAATCATTAATAAAAATAAAATAGAGAATTAATTAAAAAAAAATTGTTATGATGAGAAGACGACAAGAAAACACTTTCATCGCCAGAGAACAACTTGAATTGAATCAAAAAGAAACCGACGAAACGTCGATTACGAAGAGAATTTCCTCACAAATTCATTTTTAAAAAAGACGAGAAAAACAAGCGAAATCTCACAGGCGGTGAAGAAAAAGCGAATTTGTGAAATCAGACGAAATCGAGACTTGTAGAGCAGAGATTGTGAAATGGACTGAGAGAAAGAGAGTACCTGGAAAAGGAGCTGAGGGAGGAGGAAGCAGATCTGAGAAGATCGGAAATCTAGAAGACGAGTAAGGAAGAGAAAGCAGGTGCGAGCATTGTGGACCGTCCGATCTTGATCGAAGAGACAGAGGGACTAAGATATAGAGAAGCAGAGAGAGAGTGAGTGTGTACTGGTGACTCACTGACTTGCCAGCCCGTGATTTTCCAGTCAGTTTCGGGCAGCTCGGGCACCAGGTAAGGACAAGTGTTCTTTTTTTTTGGGTAGATTTTTTCAGCTCTTTAATTTAGGAGATTTTTGTATGGAAAAGTATTATTAGTAATTTTACCCCTATATTTTTTTTAATAGTCAGTTTCCCCCTTGAAACCAATCGTATTCACCATACTCCCCCTTTCATTAGTTTTTCTGTTAAAATCTGTTGTTGACCATTACCTTCTAAGGGTAATATGGTAACTTTGACTTAAATCATTAAACAAATTAAAAATTAAAAAACAGACTTAATAATATATAAAAAAACAGGATATTTCCTATAAAAAAAACATA
Organism: Dipteronia dyeriana; assembly: GCA_032871835.1. Taxonomy (NCBI): domain Eukaryota; kingdom Viridiplantae; phylum Streptophyta; class Magnoliopsida; order Sapindales; family Sapindaceae; genus Dipteronia; species Dipteronia dyeriana. The sequence goes on along the minus strand of CM065297.1, from coordinate 71,341,492 downwards.
TTACTTTGTTTTAGAGAAAAAAAAAACAGATTTATATATATACTGTAAAAAAATACAGCAGCTTTTTATAAAATAAAAAGTATAAAACAGTTTTTTTTTTAAATAAAAAACAGATTTGATAATATTTAAAAAAACAGAATATTTCCTAAAAAAATAGAAGAGGAAAAAACAACAGATTTATATAAATTTATATTATACATATATATATATATAATAATAATAATAATATATAAAAATAAAAACAACATAATAATATATAAAAATAAAAACAACATAACCACTCATCTGTCATCATCATCATCATCATCATCATCATCATCATCTTCCACCATCTACACTCAAACCCTAACATAATCCACCACAACTCAAACGTCAAACACCCAAACCCTAGCCACCACCACCACGCTAACACCAAAACCCTAGCCACCCACTGAAATCACACCGACCTCCAGCCTACGAGCGCCTATCTCTTCCCAGCCACCGCGTATTTTCTCTCTCTTCACATCTAATTCATATCTCTCTCCCTATGAATCTGTCTCCATCGATCTCTTCCGTTACTAATCTTCAATCTATATACTCTCTACCTTCTTTCTCTCATATTCATCGACAAAGTCGAGCGTTGAGAGGAGATCGACGCTTGTTGGTGTAAGTGTGGCCATAGATGTTGGTGGTCGATTTAGGGGGCGGTGGTTGTGTTTGGGGTTTAGGTTTGAGTTTGGGTTTTGTTGGATTTGAAGGTGTAGATGGTTGGAGATGATGAAGATTTATGGAAAAATGATGGTGGTGTGTTTTGGGAGGATGATTTTTGGTGATTGTTAGTTTTTTTTTTCAATTTGAATTTGAATTTTAAAATCTAATGGAGATGATTATGGATCTATATTGAATGTGGATGATAGATGATGATGTTGTTGCACCTGGATTATTAATCTTTTTTTATTTTTATGAAGAAAAAAATTTGGTTTTGAATTTCTAGGTTGTTTGAACTTTGAATGTGATGAAACTATTTTTTTTTTAATCTCCATTGAAGATGGTGGAGGTGGAGATGCAGGTCTACACCATCAATATTTTTTTTTGGTTTTTTTTATAATTTTTCTTTGTAAAAAAGCTCTGTTTTTTTTTTCAATCCCATTTACCACAATTATTGGAGGGTAAAAATGTCTTTTAACATGGAAAACAACTTTTTTAACAGAAATCTAACAGGATGGGAAATATGGCGAATATGTTTGATTTCAAGGGGAGAGCGGTTATTAAGAAAAAATATTGGGGACAAATTTACTAATAGGTCATAATATGGAGGAATAAAATGATACTTTCCCCATTTTTTTATAAACAAAAATTATTATGAGTTTTTAATTGTTCAAAACTAAAAGCTAATCATTCGTAGAGGTGTCCACAGTTCGGTTTCAGTTACGAACTGTCGGTTTCGGTTACCAACCGTCGGTTTCGGTTACCAACCGTCTGTTTTGGTCCCATGAAATGACCTAACCCTAACCGTAACCGTAACCGGAGTGGAGCAGTTTGGTTCGGTTATGTAACCACTGTTTGGCGGTTACGGTTCGGTTCGGTTTCAGGTACGATCGGGTTTTTTTTTTCAAATGAATTGCCACGTGTCGCAATTCTAGTGGTTAATATTTTTTTTTAATAAAATATATCAAAACCGTCGGTTTTGAGGCAGTTTTTGGGGAAGGATAACCGTAACCAAACTGCAGGAAAACCGGTTTTGGACCCGACGGTTACTGTTCGGTTTCGGTTTCGATTACGGTTCGGTTTCGGTTTCGGTTTCGGTTACGGTTTTATGAGGAAGGTTTCGGATCGGTTTCGAAAGGTTTAACCGAACTGTGGACACCTCTAATCATGTGTTTCAGGGATTACTATTATAAACTCCCTCTAGTTTAGGTTTTTGATCAAAAACCACTCTATACTTTCATTTTTAGCCAGAAATCTCCCTCTAGTTTGATTTATTAGTCAAAAACCACCTTCCATTAACTTCTGTTAATATTTCTCACAAATATACCATAATACCCTTGTATTCATATTTAAACAAATAAAAAAAACGTTTTAAGCAATTTAATAACAAAAATATCAATACAAATAACGAAATGACAAAATAAAACTAGATGGTGGTTTTTGATCAATAATGAAACTAGAGGGTGGTTTTTAGCCAAAAATACAAACTAGAGGGGCTTTTTAATAACATCCATTTGTTTCAGACTATTTTAATTAAACTATATTAAAAAATCTACCATGTGATTTGGATGCAAAAAAAAAAAATTTATGAACCGACCTGTATGATCCTATAAGGTCTATTCTCACAACACGAAAGAAAATTTTTTTCACATACTAATAAAATACGCTACGAATACCCACAATATGAGATGAGAGGTGCAAACCAGTTGAAGTAGGAAGAATATACATAAGCATTTTGTTTTCTTTTTCTTTTTTATATAAAACAATAGCTTTCTATTCTTGAAAACAAAAAATTAGTCACAACTTAGCCCGCGTTAAACACAAATAATATGCCAATCCAGTTATCCTTACCACATCATGGATCGATAATGACATAATAATCATAAATCATTTGTCACATTATTTGAATCAGCAATGCTATACTTTATAAAAAAAATTGTCCAAATGATATTTATATAAGTTGTCAATAATCTTAATTATAAGATTATGTGATAAATATATGACCGTGACAATTCATATACAACATCATTTGACTATCAAAAAACAATACCAAAGTATTTATACGTAGCATTTTAGAATACTACTAATAATTAAAACTAAAAGCTTTGTATTTTTTTAATAATAATTTTAAAAGCATATAACATTTGACGTATATGCAATATGAACATACTTTTATCCAAATTATAGAAATGTTCACCTGACTAACTCATTGATCGTGAGTATTAACAGATATTACAATATTAAAAAAGTAACAAAGTCATTTCGACATATACAAATAATAATTTTCGTAAAAAGATTTAAAAAATGATAAAATAATTCTTGTTCACAAATTATCACCAGATTTTTTTAAAAAAAAGTATGAATTATATTATTAGGGAAAGTATCAATTTCCCCCTTGGCCTTTACCCTATTATTAAGACAAGGACAGTGTTTGGCTATATTGACCGTTTTCCCCCCTAAAATCAAATAAACATTAAAAAAGCCCCTTCCGTCACATTTTCCGTCCATTTGAGGCGTTGACCGTTAAATCGAAAGGGTAGTAACGTAATTGACACTACCACATCAGTTTATCACCAACATCTACCAGAAACACAGATTTCCATGACTCCATCAAGCAAACCCAGATCCCCGTCTTTAAAAAAAGTCAAAGAAACAAATAAGTTAATCAAACCCACAAACCACCATATTACCCTTTGAAGTTAACTGAGAACTCAATAAGTTCCAAAACAAAACAAGACCTGGAAATGAAAACCTAACTATCTTCACCATAATCATCATCAAGATATTACCCAAACACCGACCATCCACCTATTAAATCCAGCCACAACCACCCTAAATCAAAAATCCTAAATCGAAATCAACCACAACCATAACCACAACCTCCAATCCAAAGCCCAAAAGCAAAATCATTCATAGCTAGCACCCCAATTCATACTCAGAAACCAAACGGAGAAACCAAAACCCTCGGTTCTCACTAAACAAAGAAACTAAACCTACCACCGAACGTAAAAACCGAACGCACCTCCTAAGACGGCAACACCCAAACCCATAAACAAAACATCCAAACCCATAAAATCAAGCCACCCGCCTCCAAACACCCAACAACCAAAACCATCGATTTTTTTTTCTTCAACACAAACAAATTGGAGATGAATGAGGAGAGAGCTGCAAAAGAAGATTAAGATGCAAGATGAGATCGAGACAGAGAGAGAGAGCTGAATCACTGATCGAGACAGAGAGAGGAGCTGATCGTTTTCAAGTTTCAACCGAAGCTCAATTTTCCTCTTTCTTCTTTTCATCCTCGTATTTTCTCCATTGCATTCTTCCCCTAATCGGTCGGTCCTTGCCGCTGATCAAGCAGTCCCAAAATCTCACTCCCTCAAATTCCAATTTTCTTTGGACTGTTTTACCCTATCATCAAAGATTGAGCACAAAGAAGCATTATTTTGTTTTTTATTTTTTATATTTGGAATATTAGGTTAAGATGTTTGATGATTAAGAGATTTGGTGAATGGGATTCATTAGATGTTGTTCGAAAATACCCAAGATGCATATTCTTTTTTGCAGGATGACAAAGAAAAAAAAAACTCAAGAAGCAGATTTGTTTAATGGAAGGGAATTTGGGGAAGATACAGATTTTTCAGTGAACAAGGGAAAAAGAAAGGATTTAATTTTCTTTTTAATTTTTTTTTTGATTAAAAATAAGATGATCCAGCCAAATTGATCTGGTAGAGATCTCTCCACTGAATTTTTTTTCATTTCAATAGTTTTTTTTTTTAATTTTAATATCTATTTTTAATCTAGCTAAATTGATCTCTCCACAATGTTTTAAAATTCTTTTATTTTAATCTTTTTAAATTTAAATAAAAAATAAAAAATATCTCTACCGTCCATCTTTGAGATGGAACGGTGAAGATCCATCTTTTTTAATTATTTTTTTATTTTGTTTTTTGTTTTCTATTTTTAATATAAATTTTAATTAATGAATATATTGAGGGTAAAATAGTAATTATATAGAGTAAAGGTAACAAATGGGGGCATATAATACATTTTATATATGGAAAAGGTGACAAAAGGGGTATTTTTAACGTTTCTTTGATTTTAGGGAGAAAAATTGTCAATATGGCCAAACTCTGTCCTCGTCTTAATAATAGGATAAAGGTCGGGGGGGGGGGGATACGGTGTTAGGAACCCATATCTCGAAGATTGACAACAAAGAGAGTTTCATTTTCTTGGGAAAAAGTTTTCCAATCGAAAACCCAAGTGTGTGTTTTTGAGAATGAATCAGTGAGGTGAAAAAAAAATGGTAGATCCATGAGAGAATCAAAAGGAGTTTAGGTGGAAATGATTTTTTTTTGTGGGTTTTTATTTTATTTTGGTGTGATCTTGGTTCTTTGTTTTATGGTTATGGTTTTTGGTTACTTAGCTCATAGATTTCCATTTGTTGATTGAAGGAGAGAGAGGGAACACTGTACAATGGTGATGTTGAACCTTTAAGGATGGAAAATCGATGGTATTAAGCCATTGTTTTATAATCCAAGCCTTTTTGTTTTGGTGAATTGTTTTTCTTTCGGTTCTCCTCACATGTCCCTATTAATGGGTTTTTTTTTATCATTATGGAGATTGTTGTTCTCATCTCCGTAGAGATCGATATTCACGATGATCTCCAATATATTTTATAATATTTAGTTTTTTTTTATTGTTTTTAACATTTAATTAGAAAGTAATATTTAGAGATTTCATGATATTTGACTAGTCAACTATTAAAATTATCGGTCAACTAGTAAGTTAAGAGTATGTTTTTTGTAATTTCGGAAAAGTGCAGTATTGTTGCATATACACCAATTGTAAGGGTTCTTTATTGCAGTTTTCCCTTTATTTTTAAAAGATTATTTTGACTTATTTATTTATTTTATTTAAAATGTTGATTTAAGAAATTGCCACATGTGTTTAACTAGGTTTAACTAACTATCAATGTAATCATATTAGTCTGGTTGTGTTCTAAAATTTCAACCACTACCAACTTGTGGGCCCTCCCAAATCCCACTTTTTTTATGTTCAAAATCTTTATTCGAAGTTGGAGCCCATTCTAATTCGTTTTAATTATATATTTTAAAAATGAATGCAGTCTACTAAGTTCGAAACAAAATGCGCTAATTTTTGTTTTTGTAAGGAAACAAAAACCCTTTTTTGGCTTTGGATGTTTGTGTTTGCGATTGTGAATTTTCATATATTTTTTAAATATAATGATGGGTAATTTAACTTCTTCTTTTTTTTCAAAACATCTTATATTTAAATGTTTTTATTAAATTAATAATTCTATTTTTTTAAAATATACCACTTTAATTCATTTAATCAAATTATTAACAGTCAACTATAATTAAATATATAAAAGATCAATTTTATCCATGAAAGGTTTTTGTTATTATATTTTAATTTTTCAAAATAAAATTCAAATACTCTTTATATTTTAATATTAAATAAAAATCAAATTAATATATATATATATCTTCTTAAAAAAAGGATTTTTTTATTATGAGTAAAATATTAATTTAAATATTAAAAATTAAGAGTAATTAACTGAAAAATAAAATAAAATTTTAATTTTTTTATGAGATCTGGAAATTTTCAGATCTCCATCGTTTCAAAAATGTAAAATTCCAGTGTAGTCGGTTCAATCTAAGGGTAGGCACCAACCCGCCAACCCAACCCGACCCAACCCGACCCAACCCGACTAGATTGGGTTGAGTTGATTTTAAGATTGGGTTGGGTTGGGTTAATAAAATATAACCCAACCCAATCCGACAACCCGATAACCCAACATAAATAATAATAATAAAATAATAATTTTATTTACTATTAAATTTATTATGAAATCTCAATTTTTTAAAAATAATTAAAAAGTTTACTCATACTATTATGTTGGTTGAAATAAATAATAGATTATCCAACCACGAGATATTTAACGAAGTGATTATAATTGTAAAATGGATGAGAGACTTAGATGGAGACTTTCCAAGTTGGATAAATTGCTATATTTTAAATTTTTTAATTATGTAAGAGATATTTAAACAATTTGTATTATATGTTATGATTTAATTTTGATGCTTTTAAGTAATCTAAACTCAACGTGATATGATATTATGGTGACAAATTATTTTAAATTTGAATTTTGATATAACAAAATTTGAATTTAAATATTTTTTTTTTCTATTGAGCTTAAAAAGCCCAATCCGATCAGCCCAACCCGATCAACCCAACCCAACCCGACCCGACAAATATTAGGTTGGGTTGGGTTGGGTTAGAATTTACGTTGGGTTGGATTGGGTTGAAAAATTTTCAACCCAACCCAACCCAACCCGAAAACGCCCACCCCTAGTTCCATCACCGGAGACTACCATGGCGTTGATAGCGTCCTCGTGCACTTTAACAGACTCTAGACAGCGGACATTAGAGGCTCTCCAAATCTTCAACGAAGCCATCAGTTAACGTCCTCATGCACTTGACGAAACCGGTGGAGGAATCGACGTTGTTAAATGTGTCGATACAAGTCCATGTGGCGCAGTCCTAGATGCTGATTTCGATGTTAACAATATGATTGATCAGGCTTGTGTTAATGATCAAGACAAACAATGTGGAGAACAGAGGTCCATTGTATGCTCTGCATACAGAGAATCAAAACCTAGAATGAGCGGGAAAAGTTGTTACAACGATAAATGAGCGGGAAAGTTGTTACAACAATATTTGCCATATGCCACATCAGATTGTATCAACAAATTATCTGATGCCAAGTCAGCTTGGAAAAGTTCTAGAATCTAAGAAATCAAAGAGCTATATAAACAGCATCTCTGTATTTTACTTGAAAAGAAAAATATAGAATGAAAAATCTTTCTCCAGAATTCACTAAAATTTCTTTCCAGTATTTTCTCTTGTTTTTCCATTTACAATTTTCTAGAGAAAGTTACAAATCTAATATGGTATCAGAGCACGAAACCGCGATTTCTGCTTCTCCAGTTTTAGCGACGAACGTGTCACAGTCTTCTTCGAACAACACGGGGCTGTTAACACCATTGAAGCTGGAGCTTACAGTGAAACTGAGTCACAATAATTATCTGTTATGGCAACAACAAGTATTGGCTGGAATTAAAGGTAATAGGCTTTCTTGTTACATAGATTCGACTGTGAAACCACTAAATAAGTTGAATTTAGATGATTCTGTTGATGAGAATTTTCTTGATTGGGAACAACAAGATCAAATCTTACTTTGTTGGATTTTATCATCTATAAGTCAAGAAATATTGCCAGAATTAGTAGGATGCTCTACCTCGTGTGAGGCCTGGAAGACAATTGAGAAAAGATTCACTTCACAGTCAAAGGCAAATATTATGCAACTCAAACTTCAACTTCAGACTTTCAAGAAAGGAGGATCAACTATGAGTGAGTATATAATGAAAAAGAAGTGTGTTTTTGATGCTTTGGCTCATACTGGTTATGGAATTTCAGAAAAAGATAAGATCATGTATGTGTTAAGTGGTCTAGGAGCCAAATATGATTCATTTGTTATTCCTATGACCTCTATGCTAAATAGTTATAGTTTACCAGAAATTATAGCACTACTTCTTACTCACGAAGCCAGAATTGATCAACATGCAAGTGTTGAAGAAGTAAATGTTAATATGGCTGTGAATAAGAAGTCAAATGGAGGTAATCAAGCAAGTTATTAAGCTGGATATAGCAGAGGTAATACTCAAGGCATGAACAATGGAGGCAGATTTGGAAATCAAGGTCAAGGAAATAATTACAATGGAGGAAGAAGAGGCCGAGGCTGAGGTAAGTGGAATAACAATAACAACATAGTCTAGTGTCATATATGTCACAAAATGGGACATGCTGCTCCAAGGTGTTATTATCGATATGATCAGTCTTTTCAGACTCAACAGGCTAATATGCAGAATATAGGCAACACTACTGGAGGGATAGCAAGTGGTCACATGTCTGCTATGGTTGCTTCACCAGATGCTACAACAGATCAGGTTTGGTATCCTGGCAGTGGTGCTACTAATCATTGTACACCTGATGCAAATCATCTTCTCAGCAAAATGAATTATCAAGGAAATGACAAAATCTAAGTAGGCAATGAAGCATGTCTATCTATATCCTCTACTGGTTCTAATTCATTTTATGCAAATAAACACACTCTAGTTCTTAAAAATATATTACATATTCCTAGACTCACAAAGAATCTTCTAAGTGTTTCTAAATTTGTTAGAGACAATGATGTACTTATCGAATTCCATCCAAATGTTTGTCTTGTGAAGGATCGATCCTCGAAGAAGGTTCTTCTTTATGGTGCCCTTAGAAAAGGTTTATATGAGTTTGATTTACCACTTAAGACCTCAAATGACTCAAGTTCTACAAAACATCAGTATACTCATGGAAATCCTCAGTCTTCTTTGTTTTCTTTTCAATCAAATAAGTGTGTCAATTCACTTGTAAATACTGCAACTGAAGACACAACTTCAGTCTTGCATTTGTGGCATATGAGGATGGGTCATCCCTCCTCACAAATTGTAAAAAATGTGATAAATCAATGCCATGTTTCTTTTGAGATTCGTAGTAAATTGTTTTATGTTGCTTGCCAAGTGAGTAAGTCACATAAAATACCATTTCAATCCTCTCAAACTGTGTATAAGTTTCCTTTAGAGCTGATTATAGCAGATGTTTGGGGTCCATCTTATGTGTTATCATCTAGAGGCTATATATATTATGTCAGTTTTGTTGATTCCTTTTCTAGGAACACATGCATTTCTTCATTTCAAAAAACAATTTGAACTTCAATTTGATAGGAAAATAAAGATGCCACAGACTGATTGTGGATGAGAGTTTATGGTACTCAAATCCTTTCTTTAACAATCTGGAATTGTGTTTAGGCAGAGTTATCCTTATGTGCATGAGCAAAATGGTTTAGTTGAACGAAAACACAGGCATGTGGTCGAGACAGGACTGAGTTTACTTGCCCATGCTTCCATGACGATGAAGTTTTGGGATGAGGCTTTTCTAACTGCAGTCTATTTGATTAATAGAATGCCTTCATCAATTCTGTATCTAAGGTTTCCATATGAAGTGTTGTTTCATGTCAAACCAGATTATAACGCTCTTAAGGTATTTGGTTGTTTATGCTATCCATATTTGAGGCCATACAATCAACACAAGCTTCGGTATAGGAGTTCTCCTTGTACCTTTATGGGTTATAGTTCTCATCACAAAGGGTATAAATGCTTGGACCAAAAAAGGAGAGTTTATATTACTAGACATGTGGTCTTTCATGAGTTAAAATTCCCATTTTCTGAGTTTTCTACTGCAAAACAGCTATCATCATCACAACAACAGCAATGTCCATCTCTTTTTCCACCTGTTATACAAAAACAACAACATAAGATTGTTGGGATTCGAATCCCAGATGAGCCTCACTTACCACTTATTGATTCTATGCCCAATTCACCATACTTACCACCTATTGATGCTGTGACCCCATTCACAAGAGTCACCTACAGTTGTTGAATTAGTTTTAAACACTCACCCTATGAGAACTCGAGCAAAAGATGGTATTTACAAACCAAAGGTTTGGTTAGCTGATTATAATGAAAGTGAGCCTACCTCGGTACAAACAACTCTTAATCATCCACAATGGTTAGCAACCATGAAAGAAGAATACCAAGCTTTGCTGAACAATCAAACTTGGAGTCTAGTTCAGCCACTTAAAGATAGAAAGGTTATAGGATGCAAGTGGGTTTTTAAGATTAAGAGGAATCCCGATGTATCACTTTTGAAGTATAAAGCAAGATTGGTAGCAAAGGGGTTTCACCAAATGCCTGATTTTGACTTCACAGAAACTTTTAGCCCTATTGTAAAGCCTACTACAGTGAGAATAATTCTTTCCATTGATGTGAATAATGGGTGGAAATTGAGACAGTTAGACGTGAATAATGCTTTCCTAAATGGAAAGATTGAAAAGAATGTATTCATGAGTCAACCACCAGGTTTTATCTCTGATAATCCTCATCTAGTATGCAAGTTACATAAAGCTCTTTATGGCTTGAAACAGGCCCCAAGAGCCTGGTTTGACAGGTTTAGATTTGCTTTGCTACAACTTGGTAGGCTGACAGTTCTTTGTTTTGCTTGTTCATTAGCACATCTACAATATATATTTTGGTGTATGTTGATCATATAATCATCACTGGTAATAAAGATGAGGAAGTTAATAAGTTGGTTTGCCAGCTCAACAATACCTTTGCCTTGAAAGATTTGGGAGAACTGCACTATTTTCTAGGAATAGAAGTTCAGAGAACATCACAAGGCCTGCATCTGTCTCAGCATAAATATGTTATTAACTTGTTAAAAAAGGCTGGAATGCTCACTGCCATCCATTTTCTTCACCAATGGTGTCTAGTGCAGGTAGTCTTTTATCTGCCTACAAAGGGAATCCAATTGATGATGTTACACACTATAGAAGCATTGTTGGTGCCTTGCAATATCTCACGATTACGAGACCAGATATTTCCTTTTCTGTTAACAAGGTTTGTCAGTTCTTACAAGCACCATTAGATGAGCATCTTAAGGCTGTTAAAAGGATTCTTCGATATTTAAAGGGCACTTCAACATATGGTCTGCACTTTACCAAAGCCTCATCATTGACTTCATCGTTTGATTTGGTTGGCTTTTCTGATGCTGATTGGGCATCGAATCCCGATGACAGGAAATCTACTACTGGTTATTGTCTGTTTCTTGGTTCAAATATTATGTCCTGGAGTGCAAAGAAACAGCATAATATATCTCGTTCCTCTACAGAAGCTGAGTATAGAAGTCTAGCAGCTCTGGTAGCTGAGATCTCTTGGGTTCAATCTCTTCTTCGTGAACTCAGAATTTCTCAATCAAGAGTGCATGTCGTCTGGTGTGATAATCTCAGCACCATTGCTATGTCAAATAATCCTGTGTTACATGCTCACACTAAACACATTGAGTTGGATCTTTATTTTGTTCGGGATAAGGTGTTGCAAAAACAACTTCATATCAATCATGTTCCCTCACTAGACTAGACTGCTGATATCCTTGCTAAACCTCTACCTACACCTCGATTTTTATATTTACGAAACAAACTCAGATTGGTAGATACACCTCTGATTTTGAGGGGGTCAGTTCAAAAGGAAGTCAATACAAGCTGCAGTTTCAATGGAATGAATCATGAGAATATTTGTGGGCAATTTGACAAACTCAAAGAGGCAAACACCTCTCTGATTTTGAGGGGGAATGTTAACAATATGACTGATCAGGCTTGAGTTAATGATCAAGACAAACAATGTGGAGAACAGAGGTCCACTGTATACTCTGCATACAGAGAATCAAAACCTAGAATGAGTGGGAAAAGTTGTTACAATGATAAATGAGCGGGAAAGTTGTTATAACAATATTTGCCATATGCCACATCAGATTGTATCAACAAATTATCTGATGCCAAGTCAGCTTGGAAAAGTTCTAGAATCTAAGAAATCAAAGAGCTATATAAACATCCTCTCTGTATTTTACTTGAAAAGAAAAATATAGAACGAAAAATCTTTCTCCAAAATTCACTAAAATTTCTTTCCAGTATTTTCTCTTGTTTTTCCATTTACAATTTTCTAGAGAAAGTTACAAATCTAATACGTGGGAGGAGGCAACGTAGAGCAGGTTGCTGTGGACGGCGGCAATGCAGCCGATGAGGAGATTGAGTGTTAGTTTGAAAGATGTGACACATAGTTGAGAGGCTGAGAAGTTTAGGGTTTCGTCTGGTGAATTTTTTTGGAGGGGAGGCATAGAAGGCAGAGTTTGAAGAGAGAGATCTGGAAACGATGATTTTGGTTACCTTGTTGAAACGCGATGGAGATCTAGAAATTTTCGGATCCCAATCTTTGGAGATCCATTGGATCTCATAAGAAAATAATTTTATATTTCATTTTACTGTTAAATAATCTTAATTTTTAATATTTAAATTAATATTCTACTTATAATAAAAAAATCCTGTTTTTTAAGAGTATATATATATTTTCTTAATTTGATTTTTATTTAATATTAAAATATGAAAAGTATTTGAATTTTTTTTTTCAGAAAATTAAAATTTAATAACAAAAAGCTTTTAGGGGTAAAATTAACCTTTTATATATTTAGTTAAAGTTAAATGCTAGTAATTTAGTCAAATGGATTAAACTGATATATATATATATATATATATTAAAAGGGTTAAAGTTGTTAATATGATAAAGACGTTTAAATAGGTAACAATTCGAAAAAAATAGAGTTCAGTGAAATTACCCTATATAATGTAAAACATGATTCTATTATAGAATTTGCTTGAAATTACACTATTTGCTTGAATTTGCTTGAAATTACACTATTATAGAATTTGCTTGAAATTACACTATTCCCTGAAATTAGGTTTTTAAAATTCATTATTTTGATTGTTCAAATTGGCATTTCAAACAGTTAATATCATTTGGGTTTCTATGTTATGCTAAAACACCAATTATTTAAATGAGTTTTTTTTTAGTAAAGTTTTCTCTGATTTTTAAAAAATATATCAAATAGGTTCATCCGTCTGTCAAAAGTTAGTCAACGTTAACGACCAAAGAGTTATTTTTATCATTTCATTTATGACATGTTAAGTTACACACATGTTAACACCAAACAATAAATATTTTTTTTTTTGAAAATATATTTGTATAATTTAAAAAATAAAGAAAATTAATTACTATTAACATAAATTTAAAAAATAGTATTACAAAATAAAAATAAAATAAAAAAGGTAATTAAAAAATCATAATCTCTCCAACCCTCTCTCTCTCTCTCTCTCTCTCTTCTATCATCTCTCTTTGGCCAAGCTCTCTCTCTTTTCCACAGCTCACCGTTTACGGCGATCAGCGCGACACTACGACTTGTGTTTCTCTTCTTCTCCGTTTCGCTTCTGTCTTCTGCCCTATTTCTCTTTGGCTCGACACCGATTGGGTTTCGATTTTGTAGGGTTTGTGTGCATTTTAAAGAGAGAGAAAAGAGAATGGATCGATGGTGATTGATGAGTTTGATTTTTCAGGGTTTTATGGGGATTTCTGGGTTTGGTTTCGTTTTTTTTGGGTTTGGGATCGATTTCTGTTAGGATTTTTAGGGGTTTTGATCGGCGGTGATGATGAATGGGTCTATTGGAGAAGATGACGATTTCAGTGGTGGTGGTGATGGTTTGATTTGGATTGATGCTAAATGATTGTGGTTTGGGATTGATTTCGGTTAGGATTTTTGGGGTTTTTGACTGAAATTTTTGGTTTGATTTTGGGATTTTTGACTGAAATTTTTGGGTCTGAAATTTCTAGGTTTGGATATGGTGGTGTGGTTCGGTTTTAGGTTTGGGTATGGTAGTGGTGGTACAGTTCTGGTTCTGGTATGGTGGTGTTCTGGGGTTATGGGTTATGGGTTATGGGTTATGGGTTTTGGGTTTTGGGTCTGGTATGGTAGTGTTCTGGAGTTATGGGTTTGGTGTTGTTGATGATGAATGATTGTGGTTTGGTGGTGGTGGTGTTAATGATGATGGTTGTTTCTGTAATTTGGTTTGATGGTTTTTTAGAAACAATTTTTTTTTAAAAGGATGAGGAGAGACCTGGAAAGTTACTGCAACCATTTGATAGAGATCTCCATCTGAGCATTTGGCCAACTATGTTGTGGGTCTAGGCTTTCAATTTTTTTTTTCCAGATTCATGAAAAATGTATTTATTGAATGGAGTTATCAATGGTATTTGATTGAAGATGGATTATTTTTCCAGATAAAAGTTACAAAATAAGAGATCGATAAGTAAAATATGTTTTAATTTTTTATCAGATAAAAAAATTATTAAAAATTATAAAATCTTTTGATCTTGAGATCCATTTTGTAAATTGTATATTTTTACCGTTTTTAATTTTCTATTCATTTTAGTTTTTAAAATTTTTAATAATTAGTTTTTATTTAATAATTAATTATAAAGGGTAAAATGGTCAAGTTATATTTTCTGTTAGGGTTGACTGTTAAAATTAGGGTTAGAAGGATCAAATTGATGTATTTATGAAAAGAGAGGGAAAAATTTATTAAAAAAACAAATTCGTTTAAATAATTGATCTTTCAGCATAACAGAAGGATCCAGATGATATTAACCCCATTTCAAATAAAAAAAAATGGCATTTCATATTCATCTTTGAACATTATTGAAATAGACGGGTTCTCACAACCAAGCCCAAGAGGCCCAAAACACTTTGTGGCCACATTTGATCAAATGTGGAAATAAAGAGCTCTCCCTTAATTGGACCAAATTCCTTATTTATGTTTTTTTTTAACTTAAAATTTCTGGTAGAAACAAGAATGATACCACCATCCAATGTGGCTTGAAAGTGAACAACGTTTATTCAACCTGTTAATGTCTTAAGTTCGAGTCATTACACCGATCGTCTATGTAAAAGGAAATTGATCGTGTGTCTATCGAAAACCATAGTAATCAAATTACATGGACCCCATTCATAAATAATGAATTATGCTCTTGCTAGAAAGAGATTTCTAAAATAGAATTCTGCCCTTGCATCCGAGGAATTAAGTTCTCTTTCCCATAGTTTTTGATCCCCTCTCATTTTCATTCACGATAAATAAATGCCCACTTAGAGAATTTTTAAGTAGCGTGAGGTGTCAGTCACTAAACAAAATGTTCCTGTAATTAAACTTAACTTGAGAGCAGGTGAATGGAACATGGAACTTACCAATGACAAAATTTGATAGAATCTACGGTAGGTTTGGCAATTTTTTTTTTTTATATATATCCACTGCTCAAAAATTGAAAATCGACAACTACCAATTTAATATGATGGGCGGAAAAAAGAAACTGAATCTCCTGACCGTGTCTACCGAAACCGGTGGTAATCGTCCCCCGGGGTGTATCTTAATTAGTAGGTGAATGAGTTTAGAGTTTGAACAAATGCTTCTCAAATTAATTCTCAAATTAAAGGTTCGAATCCTTCCAATAGCAAAAAACCTTATAAAAATACTTGATCTAGTTAGATGGATAGATAAATACCGTGTGCATATATATATATAAATATAATCCTTTTCTCCTCAATTTCCACCGATATAAAATATATCAATATATTATATGTGAATCATAGATTATGGATAAACATCGATGACAAATACATAAAGACTAGATCAAAGTAATTGAATCTAATAGTTCACGTGCAACGCACTAATAAAAAATTGTTATATATATACATTGTCTCTATATTATAAATTAAAAGTTGGTCAAGCCTCGCCATTTTTATTTGGTTAAAAAACAAAAACCACGATCATCTTGTAATCTAACTTGTTTGTTGTTTACTTTTGATACACAGGTGAAAGCACATGTGTAACCCAAAAAAAAACAGTATCTACTCGATGAACTCAACGCATAGGTGAAAGCAAAGGTGAAACCCAAAAAGGGCAATATCTACTCGATGAACTCAACACACAGGTTAAAGCATACATGAAAACCAAAAAGAGCCATATCTACTTGAACTCAACACACGTGTGAATGCATACATGAAACCCAAAACTGGCAAATATCGACACGACGAACTCAACACAGGTGAAAGCATATGTGAAAACCTAAAAGGGCAATATCTACTCGATGAACTCAACATTGTCGGGTCATTTAGTATTATTTCGGGTAATTCACCTTGCCCAAAAATTGCATTGGTGAATTCCAAAAATTCTATAGGTGAACTCCAAAAATTCTGTAAGTGTACAAAAGTCATGCAATGACATCGAATAAATAAATAAATAAAAAACAAAAACAAAAATTGTCCTGATCAGATGTGTTCATGTTACATATTAATACCAACAAAAAATTACCAAAACTGATTTTTTGCTTTGGAACTTAACGCAGGACAGATTATTACAGCAACAGAGAATTAAAGCTTTTGATACAATACACTCTATAACAACTCACTTTGTTTTCAAGGCTTTGATCCAATCAATCTCCATCTTGAAGTCACCTGGTCCAGATCTTGCATCTGGGATACCACCTTCTGCATTAACTGATAGAGACATGCCGACTATTCGGGATGGATTCATCTCCAGCTCTGCATCTATAACGTTCCCTCTCCATGTCGGTAAATACCGAGCAAGAGGTATCTGGAATATTGTTGATGTATTTTTTAGCACATCCAAAATGGTATATTAAATTTAACTGGACAAAAAAGAAAAAAGTCGACAACACCGCTGAAGATGCAAATTGCAATTCATGTTTACTATATTCATTTTCCGACAAGTCATTCAATCGTCAGTGAGGATGTCCCCGACTTTTCTTTAATTTGGCTCATAACGGGGACCGCAGTCAGACCCTACAATGTTCGTAATCTTGAAACTTTTACGATATAATATCCTATACTGGTGTCTCAAGGCATCAATATGTACATGACTATCCCTTGAGTGGATTGATCAAACTGATTTTCATGTTTGTTGGACTTGTGTACTAATTGTGCATCAGTTCAGAATTTAGGATTCAAAATTCGATAAGAGATCCGAATCAACTGGAAGAAAAGAAACTTGCCTTTGCAATATACCAGTTGTCTTTGGGGACAAAAACGAAAGATTGCCAAGAATTATCTTCTTGTTGTCCAGGTGAATTCACCCAATTCTCTGTATATATCTGCACCGCAGTTGTAGATAAAGCTTCAGTTCAAAATTTTACAAGTTACACATCAGCCCAAAACATTTTTCGAATATAAAAGTGTCAAAATGGGAAATACAACCACCCGAGTTTTATTCCACCTCTTTCTACATTAACCAGGGAAAAATAACTCACGGTTGATATGTAACATCTCCCATCCCCTTTAAGCTTTAGTGCTATCATATCGTATGAATCTAGATCAATGAAGCCATCGAACTGCACAAGATACAAATGACCAGAAAAATGTCACTCTACTAATACCAGTCACTAAGTTTACTTCCGAATCTAGAGATATAGATCTCTAAAAATGTTAGAAAAACTATTAACCTTCTTGGATCGCATCCCACAGAAGCCACCCCGAGTAATTTTCCACTTTGAGCCCTCGGTTACATCCAAGGAAAGGTTCCCAGAGAAAATCCCTACCGGCAAAGTGAACATTTTCAAAAGTCCATGGTGGAGAGGATAAAAAATGAACAAATTGTAAAAAGCAGAAATCTAAGGCTAATCAAAAGGAAGCGATGGTGCATTCACAAACCTCCCATTTCATAGTTATGCACATTTTTTAACAAGGAACAATGATGTCAAATTTTAATTATTATGATGGATGGTCATGGCAATTATTCAACATTCTTATACCGCCAAAAGTGATCAATAGTAACAAAAGATAGAGTGGTGATACCCGTCTCCGATAAAAAAAGGTACGATTTCAACAAAAAGCTCCAAACTCTGCTAAAATCTGTGGCATGAGTACTCTCAATAAAGTACCACCAAACATAATATCTTATATGCCAACAAAATAAGTTGAGTTTTAATACCAAGACATGAGAAAAGAAGAGAGACAGCATACAACCCAAAAGAAGAAATTGATATATGAAGCAGAATTTTCTGAATGGGTGAAGTATTTTCACTTAATCTTGTAGTAACATCATTTCAAAATAAAATCATTTTTTAGATAATATTAGAATAAATCAATTTCTATATAGAACCTAAAACTGTAACCGGCTGTTACCAAAATAAAGTTTGCAAAGTTCTTCTAATATCTTATACAGTTTTGGAACCAGTAGAAAGTTTTTAGCATACACTACAAAAAGATATTTTCGAGACAAATTTCTTAGTGATAATAAATTGCCCTTCATTGGATGTGGATCGTTACTCTTATATTTATGTAATTTAAAAGTTTGTTCAGAGAAATAACTACAATTCATAAACCTCTAACTCTTTTAATATAATTGCAACATGTGAACTTATGCATTGACCAGTACCATTCATTCCGTTTCCAGAGTCTGCAATCTCCAAAGATGCTGAAGACAACCCTGAAAAATAATCAAAACATGGAAACTACATTAGTCTCCTCACAATGCCACGCATTACCTTTAACAACATATCACTATATATCATTCATAAAACATTTATTTTGAGGGTCAGAGTTCAAATAGAAATGCAATAGAGAAAAGTAAAATAAAATTCAAGAGCATACATACCTCCATATTCAGAATCTGAATATAGATGCCACTTTTTTAGTTCTTCCTTTGAATTAAAATTGAAAATATATCTCTCAGTGGGAGGCATCAAATCTTCAAGATTCCCTGTAAGAGCTACAATTTGCCATAGCCGATAAGCCGAATAAACAAAGAATTATTACGGATTATAAGTAAAAGACTGTATGTCAATAGAAAATGTAAAGGAAAACAGTCGTCCATCATGTTTTTCCTAACGAAGGCCACAATCACAAGTATTGCACTGAAATCGAAAATATAAGCTCATTTGTACACAACCTAACAACAAAAACAAATCACAAGCAATGGAAATAATGATCACGCATGGTAATCTTCCCACAAAACTGAAAACTATTAGAATTTTCTGAGCTCTTAGAGTTGAAATCAAGGTTAGTTTAACTTTAGCGAGCTTTTGCTAATATAGTATTTTTACAGAATGGATGGGACAGAAAACTAGTTAAACCTGAAAATTTGGGTGCTTTAGTATGGGACAGAAAACTAGTTAAACCTGAAAATTTGGGTGCTTTAGTCATCTTTATACCAAATGACGCACATATGGCATAATTCATGAAATCTTTAAGATTTGTTTACCACACAAAAATGTGATTTTTCATTAGGCAAGAGCAAGGATATAATCAAACTGATGTAGCATCTACCCCAACATATTACGAACCCATTGACTTACCTTAACTCTTCTCTCTACCCCCAACATATTACAAACCCACTGACTTACTTTAACTCTTCTCTAATTTCGAGATATGAAACCCATGATTAGCTAAACTACCACAACTTCCAAATCGAAAGCTTTAACCATTAGCATCACATTCTACACACATTGATCACATTGATATATAATCCAAAAGAGACTTTGCATCTCAAATACACACATTTGACATCATCAAGGGAACTTCTAAAAACCCTTCCAGATTCATAACAACACACACAGAGAAGCATTTATCCAACTCCAATTACACGAGTTCTACGATAATTTAGTTTCGAGTGCCTCACCCGTACAAATCTTTGAATACCCTTTACCAAAAAACTCACTCTTCATAATCTCAAAGTGACAACAACAAAAGGGTAACCACAACACAAATAACACTAATCTAAACATTTAATACCCACAAAGATCCAAACTTGAAGCTCAAAAAACAATCTTAAACACTTAATATTTACAACCAAAAAAAAAAAAAAACAGAAAAGGTTCTCACAAATCACAATGCACGAACCCTTAACAGAAAAGGGTAATTGATTGTATAAAATACCTTTCTTTGTAGCATTCAAAGAAGCCTGCCACAATGCACGAAACCTTGACATGTCTTTCTAACACCTTCAAAGCTCCTATAAAGATGAATAAACACATTAATGATATAAAGATTTAAGTTAAAAATCAGAAAAAAAAAAAAAAACCAAACCAGACATAAAAACACCCCTAATCAACCAACCGATTTGACCGAACCCATCGCCAAACCCAGTTTCGGTTTGTTCGGTTAAAGAGGCAGAACCCACTTGAATTCATTGAATTTGCTGAAAAATGTCAAGTTGAAGACTGATGTAATGGAGAAAAACAATAAAAAGTTTGAAACTTGGTTCGTTGACAAAAAGAGAAATTCAGTGAGTGTAAAAAGATGGGAATTTTTAAGTTGATTGAAGGATGAGAAGGAACTCACCGGTTTGATGGTTGGAGAAATGCAGTCGTCGGTCACCGGCTCACCGCTGAAGGAAATTCTCTGTGTTGAAGCCGTACACCGCTTCACTGTTCCAGTTCATTCGATACAAGCAAAACAGAAACGATAAACGACGTCGTGTGTATGCATTTTGATATCTATTTTTTTGAAATGTTACGTGACGAATTGGATTGAGATTTTAATGGACAATTTGAGAGAGGAAGGGGTTTATAGATTTACAAGAGTATTACGATTATTAAGATAATTATGATTATACTTTTTCAGAGTCTTTGGACATTATTTATAAACTATTAGGGTTATCTTGACTTTATTTCAAGACTTTTTAAACTTTTTAGACTTTTATAAATATAGATTTTCAAGAATCGATCGGAATATTCAATTTTCTCTGCACATTAACGAATACCCACACTCAATATTAATATGTAGCTGTGATTGAACGCCCTTAACTTATAATTTCAGGACGTCCTTATTAGTGTTGGGATTATACTCGATAGCAAGAGTATAATAATGTATTTAACAATATTTTCAAATTAATAAAGTGATTTTTAGTTTAACAAATCTCATAGCATTTATAGTTTAATTATTATAATTGTCAAAAGTAAATAATCATATGGTCAAAAGACTATGAGAAAAGAAGAATTGTTCATACATCTAGATATGTATGAGGTAGACATAATTCTTTAGTTAGTCTTGAATAATATTAAATTTTTTATACAGATCGTAATCTGTATCTGGGACCAGTGAACTTAGGATCGTAATTATTTTTCGGAACTAATACAAACAATATGTAAACAAAGGAAATTGAAATCGATATAATTAGAAAAAAAAAATCTTATCAACGTTTGAAGACTCTTCACTTTACAATATACTTCTATCTGAACCATTCAAAATTCCTGACTATCTCCCGGGATTGGTAACTACGTATGGATGCTTCACGGTCTCAAAAATTTTAATGGAGGATATAGAGAATGTTGAAGAAACTTTTTCTTCCGAGTGAAACCCACTAGATCAATTCCAGTTGTTTGAAAAATGTATTATTATTTTTTTTTCTTTTGTGTCAATATTGCACGACTGCACAGTACACACCAAAACCATATTTTTCTTTTGTCAGTTCATCATATGCAATTTTAATTATTTGCATTGATTGTCGCACAGTAACGTTTTGCATCTCTTTTATGCAATATACATCACTTGCCTATATCAGAGAACTAATTCTCCTTTTTGTCTTTTTGTTATTACACGCAATACCAACTTTCATCGTATGCAAATTCTTGTGTTGCATGTGCACACATTTGCATCATATATAAATACTGTGTACAACCAATTGTATCTTATGCAAATTCCAATTAGTACATTGACTTGCTAATGAATTTCTCTTATATTAAACACACACATATATATATATATATATATATATATATATATAACTAATCAATTTCAATCATTTAAGATATCAGATATCTTTAAAGATATTAATCAATTTGTTTTGAATTCAAACTCTTTAAATTCAAAATTAAATATCTAATTTAATATAAATAAAATAATCAAATTATTTTATCTTTAAAAATTAAATATCAATCAACATCCTCCAACTAATGATTAATTAAACAATCAAATAATCTAATTATTTAATTTACATAATCATTAATATTCATTAATTAAATAATCTCATTATTCAATTAATTCCCGAATAAACACGTGTTACTTTAGTAACACAATTAATTGAACAATCCAATTAATTTACCGTGACCCTTGTTACTTAAATCGATCGGGCTAGCAAGGGGACCTAATGGACCCACAGTATTTTGAGTTCCAATAATCATCGGAATCATTAATTAAACTCTTTAATTAATATTCCTTGATCATTAACTCCGGTGTTATTCCACTAAAAACCCGAAGCTGAACTCTCTCAACTGTAGACGTTTTGACACAGACCGATACAACTCGGTATCCATCGATCTAGCTATTACATATGGTGTGATCCTCCACAATAGTTCATAATTAGAGCTGAGTCATAATGTCTGTTATACCCCTCTAATTACATATATCCTTTAAGTACCATTGATTCTTTAATGGTCAATAAATCCTATTTCCTCACGGAATTAGGAGAGCGCTCATATTGTCCAAGCCCCGAATAAACCCTTAAGGGAACTACCATCTACTTCTCACAAGAATGGATGGATTCCACTATTGTGTACAAACCTTCCCAGTCACAAGCCAAACCGCAATCCCAACATACGGAGTATATTGATCAGGAAATGCATATGATCTTACCCATGGTATATCAAAGCCTACGATTTAACCTGAAAGAATCGATAAGACACTCATGATTAAGATCACCCATGTATAGCCATCATTAGTTGATATATATGATTCTCATCGGTAAACGGATCTTGGTGAGAGATTATATAAATCATGGTCTAGTCCTATATGATCACATCATACAAGGTGCCTCCATTCTCATATCTCCATATGAATGATTCAGGATAGAATCACTGTACATTACGGAATGGACCGCAACTATAGATTAACCACAAATAAAGTACTCATCTTTATTTGCTATCTATGGACTCTTTAGATTGCACGTCTCTTACTGTATCCATCCGTATATGACACTCATATACACAGTTCGATATTATATCCGGCAATCTTGGATGTTAAATATATACACAAGTTATAAAATAAACAACACAACAAGAATGACTTGAACTTTTCCTATTATTTATTTCATAAATCCATTTACAAATTACATCTTTAGGGCATAAACCCCAATATTCACGAGGATACACTTTCTCCAGTAAGTTTGTCTATGGTATGAATGAGTAACATCAACTTATTCTATCCTTATTTAAGAGTTCAATTTTAGTTCTTTAGTGGAATGAACTAAAATTAATAGATCAGACCTAAGTGAATCATTTGTTGATTGTGATTGGGTTGTGTCTATTGAAGCTTAAATTTAGATAGCCCGCCAAGATCCCCCATCCACACGAAATTGCATGGAACACTTGATATATTTTACCGGGCCAATTTAGGGGTCAATCTAGAATTGTATTAAGGCATGTTGACTTGTTTCTTTTTGTAAGAATGTGTCTAGTTCACGTGTGGACTTTTTATAAAAGTCCAATGAATTTAATAAAATAAAAAAATTAATATATATGCCTATATATTGTCATGGGCGGCAAGGCTAATATATAAAAGCCTAAATATATTATTTTTTATTTTATTATTTAATTAAATGGAAATTAATTAATTTGGTAATTAATTAATTATTTAATTAAAAGTCAAAATCTTTTTTCTATTAGGAGAAGGTCTCATAATATTATATTATTGTTGGTAGTATAATTAATATTAAAGACTATATTTGGTAAGTAAATAAATAAAAGGAATTATTTATCTAGTCAAATTATGAAGTCTTTAATATTGTCACAAATACACTAATGAGTTGGATTAGGAGTCTTGGTGTAGGAAATAATTCTTTTTGGAAAAGGATTCTTGGTCACTAAGTAAATCCACCTATGGAAAGGATTCTTGCCTAACAAGTAAATCATTCTTAGGAGAGGATTTTGCCTCCTATATATACTACCTATAAATTTCGACCAAGCCTTAGTTTTTGGTGTGAGAAGTTATTTTTATTTGTTTTTTTTATTGTTATATAAAAAAAAAATTTCGTCCAACTCATTCTGTGAAGAATTCGACCAAGCATAGAGAAAAGAGGGAACGTTTTTGTTTTCGATAGTACACTAGTATCCTTTGCATCAAAAGAGTTTTGTGTACAACATCGAATCAAGGTTCACACGAGTTTTAATCAAATTGATTGATAATTCACAAGTGACAAGACGTTCTTGATTTTTCTCTTAGAGGATTATTGTGACTAACAAAGAAGAAGATTTTGTTTGTTTCCATCCTCAGGTATACAATTTAAAGAAAGGAAGCCCACACTCCTATGTGATTCACGTTCGTGATTGGATTGGAAGATCTTACGGATTTAATTCGACACTAGTTCAATCGTCACGGAAAAAAAAGGTACGATACTTTTTATATACATCAATTAATTTGGGGTTTAGGTTCTTGTTATTAAAAGGGAAATTTTTTATTTATACACAAACCCTATTTTTCTAATTTTCTCACGCTTCCGTTGCATTTTTTTTACCGATTTTCCTTACAATTAGAGAACAACTATATATATATATATAAATATATATTAGTAAAACAACTATATCTTTATCCACACTGGTCATTAAAATTTATGTATAAATAAACCATTATTTACACCTATCAAATGAGTATGAATAATAATAAAGATGTCATGATTAGGAATCATTATTCAACATCTGTTCTATGAAATTTAAGTTTTTTTTTTTAAAAAGCGAATAAAATTGTTGCACTACTCCACCCTCTTATCTCCAATCTCCGGTCACCAATCACCCATCCGTGGACCACAACTCATCCAAGTTGAAAATCTGATGTGGTATGGAAGATCTGACGAGGTATGAAAGTTGAGGAAACTAAACATTTATGATGAAAATTTGATGGGGGTGTGGAGGTTGAGGAAGCTGAAGATGATTTTTAGTGAGAGAGGAAAGTCTAGAAAGTATTGAGGGAGATGACACGACAATTTTGGGTTAAAGTTATTTATAAATATCGCTAAAAAGTCTGAAAAATCTGTTTTTTCATGAAATCCTAAAAATCTTGATCTCAATCCAATACCACAAGATAATTTGCTACCTCTTGAAAGTCTAGATCCAATACCACAAGACAATATGGACTTTTTAAAAAAATCTTGAAAGTCTAGATTCAATACCACAAGACAATATAGACTTTTTTAAAAAAATCTTAAAAGTCTTGATCGAATACCACCAGACTTATTTAACTTGTTAAGAAATCCCAATCTAATACCACTAGATTTTTACTTCCCAAATTGTCTTATATAATCTTGAACCAATACACCCCCTTTCATAGATTAGGGTATTTTTCAGGGAGGGCAGAGGATAAATGTGGGGAATGAAGACTCATCTTGATTTGTTCTTTTAAAAAAAAACTTATTTATACAACAAAACCTGTATAAAATAATATCGTCGGGATCGGGAAAAAATATCATTTTAAAGGAATTATTTATTTATCGATAAATAAATGATTACTAATTTATCGATAAATGATTACTAATTTATCGATAAATGAATATTTATTAATTATATAAGAGTTTTATGTTTTTGCTGCTGTTTTTTAAGTTTTATGTTTTTACTTGTACATATATTATACATATTTTTGACCAAGATACATATGTACATAGAAGTTAATAGATACTTACATATGTATATACATAATGGTTTTCCTATCAGTGCGTACTGATGTAGCTTAGGAATGCTATCTAGCTATCCTGGTCTCGAGATTTGGATGACAACTATACACTTCCACTCAGACCCTTCTCGACGGGGGGTGATGCCCGGCCAAGGCATCAAGAATGCTATCTAGCTATCCTGGTCTCGAGATCTGGATGGTAACTATGCTCTTACACTCAGACCCTTCTTAGGGGATGGGGGTAGCCCGACCAAGGCATCAGGAATGCTATCTAGCTATCATAGTCTCGAGATCTGGATGACAACTATGCTCTTACACTCAGACCCTTCTTGGGATGGTAGCATGACCAAGACATCAGGAATGCTATCTATCTATCCTGGTCTCGAGATTTGGACGGTAACTGTGCACTTATACTCAAACCCTTCTTGGCGTGGGGTGGTGCTTGGCCAAGGCATCTGGAATGTTGTCTAGCTATCATGGTCTCGAGATCTAGATGACAACTATGCATTTACACTCAGACCCTTCTTGGGGGTGGTAGCCTAACCAAGGAATCGGGAATGTTATCTAGCTATCCTAGTCTCGAGATCTGGATGACAACTATGCTCTTACACTTAGACCCTTCTTGGGGGTGGTAACCCGACCAAGGCATCAGGAATGCTATCTAGCTATCCTGGTCTCGAGATCTGGACAACATCTATGCGCTTGCACTTAGATCCTTCTTGGGGGTGGTAGCCCGACCAAGGCATCAGGAATGCTTTCTAGCTATACTAGTCTTGAGATCTGGATGGTAACTATGCACTTACAATCAGACCCTTCTTGGCGGGGGGTGGTGCTCGACCAAGGCATCAAGGATGCTACTAAGCTATTCCTTAGCTTAAGACGATCATGGTGACTTCATTCGTGGAGAAAATAAGATGAAACCGGGGATGAGAAAACTCAACAAGAGACTTTATTGATGATCAAAATGGTGTACATAGTTATTCTAAAGAACTACTGTTATTGATTCCTGAATGGAGATAGCCTATTAGGGAGTCCTCTACCTAGGGTAATATTTCTTCAAATGATCTACGTTCCAGGTGTGGTCGATGGGTCAACCATCCATGTCTTATAGCTTGTAAGCTCTGCTGTGGACCACTACTTTTACCAGGTATGGTCCCTCACAGTTGAGCCCCAGGTACCCATCCGGTCTTACCCGAGTATTTTGGGTTACCTTCCTAAGAACTAGGTCTCCTTCTTTTATGCTCCTAACCTTTACCCTTCTGTTGAAATACTTTACGATCTTGCTCTAGAGACTGCTACCTTCTCAGCTACTCGATCTTGCTTTTCTTCTAAGAGGTCCATCTTAGCTTGGAGCTTATCCCTGTTGCTCTATGGTTTGAAGTGCTGGACCCAGAATGAAGTCAACTTGTGCTCGATGGGTAAGACCGTATCGACACTGAAGGGTATGAAGTACGGTGTGTCCCTGGTCACGTTCATCTTAGTGGTTCGATAGGCCTAGAGTACATCAAGTAATTCTTTCACCCATTTGCCCCTTTTCTACTGGAGATTCTTCTTCAGAAGCTTCTTGATTGTTTTGTTGGTGGCCTCAACTAGGCCGTTGGTTTGAGGGTGAGTTACTAAAGCAAACTGGAGATTAATTCCTAAACCTTCATAAAAATCTTTGAATTGGGCATTGTCGAACTGTTTTTCGAGGTCAGTGATTATGGCAAGTGGAGTACCGAACCTGCATTCCACATTGGCTTTGATGAATTTGGTCATATTTTCCTCTAAGATCTGAGAGAGAGGTCTCGTTTCTACCCACCGGGTAAAGTAATCAATAGCCACTATAACATGTTTAGCCTGTCCAAAGGCGATAGGAAGCAGTCCGATCAAGTTGACCCCCCAAATGGCGAAAGAGTAAGGTGTGCTGATCGAAGATAGTCATTCTGGTGGAAGGTGACTAAAGTTTGATGTTTTTTGACAAGGCTCGCATGACTGTATGAACTCCCTTGCATCCTGATATAGGGTAGGCCAGAAGTATCCCATGCGAAGTACCTGGTAAGCTAAAGCTTCACCTCAAATGTGATTTCCATAGTCCCTAGAGGGGACCTCCTTTAGTGCCCAGTTGGCATCGTTGGGATATAGGCATCATAGCTAGGGAAGAGACCTTCCCTTCATGTAAAGTTAACCGTCGATAAGGCAATGCTAGCCCAAGATCCTCTTAATTATGCGGGCTTGCTCAGGTTCTCTGGGTAGCTTTCCTTCTTGAAGGTAAACGACTATTGGATCCATCCAGCATGGGAGTAGATCAACTGGGATGATTTCTTTGCCTGCTACTACGCTCGACTGGGAGATCACCTGGAGCAGAACCCCCTAGGTAGAGCTTGTCCTCTATTGGCGGTTATCTTTGCCAAGACGTCTGCCCAATGATTCTACTGATGCGGAATCTGTTCAATTTTGAATCCCTTAAACTGGTTTTTAAGCATTTGAACTTGCTTGAGATAGATGACCATGTTGTCACCTTTAGCCTGGTAGAGCTCTATGACCTGATTAACAATAAGTTGTGAATCACACATAACATGTAAGTTATCAGCTCCAAGCTCAAAGGCGACCTTTGTCCTTGCCAGAAGAGCTTAATATTCTGCTTCATTGTTGGTGGTTTTGAATTCGAATTTGAAATAGTGGCAACACTTTACCTTCTCCGGGTTGATCAGGACTATGCTAGCTTCTCCCCCTGCTTGTCCGGATGCTCTATCTATGTAGAGAGTTCAAGAAAGACAATCAACTGGCTAGCTAACGAGCTACCGGGGCTCCTAGAGAGCCAGATTTGGTTCGACTGAGGTCTCTTGATTTGGGAGAGCCGAGAATTCAGCCATAAAGTCCGCTAGTGCTTACGCCTTGATCGTTGTTCTTGCTTTATATGTTAAATCATACTGGGTGAGCTCTAGAGCCAAAAAGACTAACCTTCCAGACAGGTTTGGCCTCTACAAGAACTGCCGGAGGGGTTGACCAGTCACAATTGCCACTGTATGCGCCTGAAAGTAAGAGCGGAGCTTTCTCACCGAGACTACCAAGGTAAGTGCGAGCTTTTCAATAGGGATGTAGCTCTTTTCAGGCTTGGTCAATGCATGTCTAACGTAGTAGATTGGTCGTTGGACCCCGTCTTTATACTCTTTGACCAAGGCCCCACTCACAACCGTTTGAGACATGGCCAAATAAATCTGCAGCTTCTCTCTGAGGTCTGGCTTGACCAGTAGTGGCGGGCTGGCAAGGTAAGCCATGAGGGATTAGAAAGCCTGCTCGCTATCCTAGTCCCATTTTATATTCCTTCCAAACTTGATCACCTTGGAGAAAGGAAAGCATTTATCTATCGACTGTGAAATGAAACGATTGAGCGTGCTACTCGACCGGCCATCGTCTGAACCTGTTTGAGAGTGGTAGGGGACTCTAGGTCTAGTATAGCTTGGATCTTTTCTGGGTTGGCCTCTATACCTCTCTATTGGACCATGTGTTGGGATTATGCTCGATAGTAAGAGTATAATAATGTATTTGACAATCTTTTCATATTAATAAAGTTATTTCTAGTTTAACAAATCTTATAGCATTTATAGTTTAATTATTATAATTGTCAAAACTAAATAATCATAAGATCAAAAGACTATGAGAAAAGGAGAATTGTTCATATCTCTAAATATGTATGAGGTAGACAGAATTCTTTAGTTAGTCTTAAATAATATCCACAACTTAAGATAAAGATTGGGCGCCTTTATCTTGACAAAGTTGTAGATTCTCTTGCTAGCATTTGAGTGGGATCAAATGTGTCATGATGAGTCTAAAATTATCAAAGTGTGGTATCTTTGGGTAAAAGAATCTAGTGCACTGGGTGCATTAAATCGGATCACAGTGAAATACTTTATCTAGATCCGTCAATGGATAAAAGTTTTCACTTGAAGATAATTGGACAGTCTATCTCAATCATGAGATAAATGATTGACTTATGGTTGCAAGTGTTATCATTTGAGCTATGAATGAGTACGATTATATAGTGTACTCTATCCTCGACAATTTGGTGGTATTCATTTGTTAATCGATAGAGGACTTTATTTATAAATATGGACATCGTGGCTCCATTTATTAAATGTGAGTAGAATACCATCATATGGATATTTTAAGGTATTGGATATTAAATCTTAACGTTAAGTTTTCAATAGTATCTATTGAAACATGGCTTATGGACAAGTCAAAATATCCAAGTTCAAAATGTGGTCATATGAGTAAATATGGTAAATGGATAGCTATAGACGGTCTTTGAGCTCTTGACGATTACTGGTATTCTTCACGAGGATACACTATCTCCAATAAAGTTGTCTAGGGTATGAATGAGCAATATTAATTTATTCTATCTTTATTTAAGAGTTCAATTTTAGTTCTTTAGTGGAATGAACTAAAATTAATAGATCAGACCTAAGTGAATCATTTGTTGATTATGATTAGGTTATGTCTATTGGAGCTTAAAATTAGATAGCCTGCCAAGATCCCCAATCCACACGAACTTGTATGGATCACTTGATATACTCTACCAGACCAATACATGGGTCCATCTAGAATTGTATTTGTTGGGATTATGCTCAATAGAAAGAGTATAATAATGTATTTGACAATCTTTTCATATTAATAAAGTGATTTATAGTTTAACAAATCTTATAGCATTTATAGTTTAATTATTATAAATGTCAAAAGTAAATAATCATAAGGTCAAAAGACTATGAGAAAAGAAGAATTGTTCATACATCTAGATATGTATGAGGTAGACACAATTCTTTAGTTAGTCTTGAATAATATTCACAACTTAAGATAAAAAGTTGGGCGCCTTTATCTTGTCAAAGTTGTAGATTCTTTTGCTAGCATTTGAGTGGGATCATATTTGTTATGATGAGTCTAAAATCATCAAAGTGTGGTGTCTTTGGGCAAAAGAATCTAGTGCACTGGGTTCGTTGAATAGGATCACAATGAAATACTTTATCTAGAACCGTCAATGGATGAAAGTTTTCATTTGAAGACAATCGGAGAGTCTATCTTAATCCTGAGATAAATGATGGACTTATGGTTGCAAGTGTTATCATTTGAGCTATCAATGAGTACGATTATATAGCATAGTCTATCCTCGATAGTTTGGTGGTATTCATTTGTTAATCGATAGAGGACTTTATTTATAGATATGGACATCGTGACTCCATTTATTAAATGAGAGTAGAATATCATCATATCGATGTTTTGTTTTATTGGATATTAAATCTTAACGTTAAGTTTTCAATAGTATCTATTGAAACATGGCTTCTAGACAAGTCAAAATATCCAAGTTCAAAATGTGTTCATATGAGTAAATATGGTAACTTGGAGACCTATATGTGGTCTATGAGCTCTTGGCGATTACTGATATTATTCACGAGGATACACTTTCTCCAATAAGGTTTTTATGGGTATGAATGAGTAACATCAACTTATTTTATCTTTATTTAAGAGTTCAATTTTAGTTCTTTAGTGGAATGAACTAAAATTAATAGATCGGACCTAAGTGAATCATTTATTGACTGTGATTGGGTTGCGTCTATTGGAGCTTAAATTTAGATAGCCCACCAAGATCCTCAATCCACACGAACTTGCATGGATCACTTGATATATTCTACCGATTTAATTTAGGGGTCATCTAGAATTGTATTAAAGCATGTAGACTTGTTTCTTTTTGTAAGAATGGGTCTAGTTCATATGTGGACTTTTTATAAAAGTCCAATGTATTTAATAAAATAAGAAAAATAATATATATGCCTATATATTGTCAAGGGTGGCAAGGCTAATATATAAAAGCCTAAATATATTATTTTTTATTTTACTATTTAATTAAATGGAAATTAATTAAATTGGTAATTAATTAATTATTTAATTAAAAGTCAAATTTTTTTTTTCTATTAGGATAAGATCTCCTGATATTATACTATTGTTGGTAGTATAATTAATATTGTCGTATGTGAATTTTACCAAGCATACATGTCATCGATAGGAAGGAGAAAATTGTCAGGTGGACGTCCTAATAGGCACTCAGGAAATATCCTACGAGGTGTCATTAAAGAGAAGAAGCCCGAGTAAACTAGTCAAGCAAGACCTACTCGGGATCAACTAAACTACTCTGAATCAATTAAACGTACTCAGGGTTAGTAGAAATACATTCTCTACTCGGGATCAGGAGATGTCACTCGGGACCAGCACACATCATATCCTACTCAGGAAGAACATGACAGCCGAGCAAAGAAGCCTAGTAAATAGTCCACAAGTTAAGTCACACAAGGTTCCTTAACAAAGAGGGATTTCCTCATCCGAGAACACTTCTATTTCTACAAAAAGACTATGCTCTTATAAGGAAATAAGTCCTAATCGGACTACGTTACTAGAATCACATTCAATCTCAATACAAGCCTCTGAAACAGGAAAGAAGACAAATCCACTACGAACAAGAAACCAAGTCACAATTAAATACAAAGATCTTTTATTACATGTATAGAGCAGATTAGGGTTCTATAAACATATAAATAGATCCATAATCTCGGAAAAAGAAATATAGAGAAAAAAGCATAACAGCAATTATAGAGAGATCGAGAGCTTGTAATATTTTGAATTCATAGTGGATTTTGGCTAGGTTGATCATTCAACCACCCGTGGACGTTTCTCCGATCATCGGAGTTTTACCACGTAAGAAACACGTCTTGTTTACTTTCTCCTTCTCTCTCTTTTTGAAATCACAGCTGAAATCCAAATCTTGTTGACTTTTCTCACATCCAGAAATCAACGTCAACAATTGGCGCTAGAAGAAGGGGTCGAACCTCTGATTTAGTCAAAAGCAATGGCAGGAAGCAGAAGCAGTTCTGGGAATGGCCAAAAAACACCAGATAACTTCCATGTTGGCAGTACATCACGAGAACCTGCAGCAAACACAGAAAACCAACCCATACACCTGGTAGGGATCTAACAAATTCCTCCAACCAGTACAGACTTGACACTGGGTTTTCGAGAGGCATTGCAGCAATTTATGGCAGACACAGCAAAGGAAGGGGTTGATCTTCTGGCTATAGAAGCACAGACTCCTAATCTTCCACCTGCAAGGCTTCATTCGGTGGTAGTAGGGCTAGAAATAACTATGCTGGAAATCAGAAGGAACTCTACCGTAATCAACCAGGCTGGGCGAGAAACACCCGAAGAGGAACCACCACACCAGAGGCTAAACCAAGATCAGACAGTACGTGCTAGACATCGTAAATATGACCATCACAGGGATTGATCATCATCAGAAGATAGTGATCGATGCCACCTGCAAGTGTTATCACATGATTATACGAGAAACTCGACATCAGAATGAAGAGCCAGAGAGGGGAATGAAGAGCTAGAAAGATGAATGACGATCACCCAGCGGTTTAACCGTCGGGGAAGCCCGGTGGGAGATAGAGATGTTATAATCCAGAGTTTAACTCAAGAAGTCGAGAACAACAGGCGTCAGATGGATGCACTGGTCAGACGCTATGGCTATAACGATTTGTCTAATGACGATTTAGACAGTCCATTCACCAAGGAAATCTTACGGACCCATTCCCAGAGAGGTTCAGGATGCCACACGTGGAGCAGTTCAAGAAAGATACGGACCCAAAAGAGCACGTTAGACTTTATAAAATCGCCATGGCTCAATACGCTCACAGTGATCCCTTACTGTGTCTTAACTTTCCACAAACATTGGGAGACACAGGTTCAAGATGGTTTGGGTGATTGCCCCCGACGAGCATCAAAAATTTCAGTGAACTGAGCAGAAGTTTCTCAAGGCAATTTTTGAGCAATGTTCATAGGAAAAAGTTTGTGGCTTACCTTTCTCAAATAAAGCAAGGGAAAGATGAGTCACTGAAGAAATACTTAGGACGATTCGGCCAAGCAGTATCAGAAATTTGCAGTGCAAACGATGAAGCAATTATTGTCGCATTCATCAACAACCTGCAGAATGGACGACTATCCTTTGATTTGAGAAGAGCTCGGTTGACCAGGGATGCTGACATGGCGGGAGGATACGCTCTGGCCGAGGAAGAAGAGTTGGCTACAGGAGGAAGCTATATGCACAGAGGAAAGCCAGAGTAGAAGGAAGCCGAATCCAAGGGGCAGAACTAAAAGGGAAAGCAGAAAGGAAATGGTAAGGAGAAAAGTAAAGATGGGGGCAACAGGCGAAATGCTGAACAATCCACAGAGAAGTACCGAGGCAGATATACTAATTACATCTCTCTTCGAAAAAAACAAGAGGAAATTCTGGCCATTCTAGAAGAGAAGAATATGGTACAAGAACCACAGCGACAGCCTCAGTTTGCTCGGAGAGATACAACCAAGTATTGCAGATTCCATAAGGAAACCGGTCACGAGACTTCAAAGTGTTTCCAACTCAGAGATTACATAGAAACTCTTATTCGGGAAGGACGCCTGCGGGATGTAATCTTGAAAAAGGATGAGAAATCAGAAGCTAGGAAAGAGGTTAAGGCCGATCTCTCTTGACAAAATCAAATAGCCAGTTTCGAAGCCAATCAGATAATACATACAATTTTTGAAGGACCATTTACTGGGAAAAGCAACTGAGAATGAACTCAGGAAATCAGGGATAATAGAAGCAAGAAATAACTTTGATGTGAACTCGGTTGAGCCAGACCCGAAAAGAATAAAAGAGGGATGGGACCCGATAATATTTACAAAGGCAGATTCCCATGGCATCAACATTCGGCCCAATGACGCCTTGGTCATAAGTGCCCGGATTGGTCACCGGAAAGTCAGAAGAATCCTGATAGATAATGAGAGTTCAGCAGACATCCTCAATGTAACCGTCTACGACCAGCTAAGGTTAGACCCAAAAGATCTACAACCTTTCCATACTCTGCTCAAAGGGTTTGGAGGGATAGAGGTCAGGTCGCTTGGGATGGTAAAGCTACCCGTAAAGATTGGAACGGCACCATGCCAGAGAACCATCCTGCTAGACTTCGTGGTGGTTGACTTAGACAATTGGCCGTATAATGCATTATTGGGTCGACCATTCCTGAATAAAACAAGGGTTGTGACAACCATTTATGCATTAATGATCAAGTTCCCGACAGAGCAGGGGGTCGGGGTAATCAAGGGATCCCAAGAGATGGCCCGAAGAGCGAACCTGTCAGTATACAAAGACAAAAATGATACTGAACAAGTGTGCACCATAATGAGCCAAGTCAGCATAAATAATCCTTATCATTCGAGTTGGATCTAAGGGAAGAGTTGAATGAATCCAAAACAAAACCGATTGAAGAAATTGTATTAAAAAAAGATGAACCTAATAAAAAGGTCAAAATCGGGGCTAACTTGGAAGGAAAAGTCAAGCAAGATCTCACCAATCTTCTTAAAGAGTACAAAGATGTGTTTGCCTGGAGCCACAAAGATATGATCGGGATAGATGCCCGAATAATGTCTCACCATTTCACAGTAGACCCGAATGCGAAACCAGTAATACAAAAGAGAAGATCATTCAATCCCGAAATAAGTCGGACAATCAAACAAGAGGTGGAAAAGCTACTTGCTACATGATCAATTAGAGAGGTTAACTACCCTCAATGGGTAGCCAACATAGTCTTAGTCCAAATGAAAAATGGGCAGTGGAGGATGTGCGTAGATTTTACGGATCTGATTAAGGCATGCCTAAAAGACAGCTTTCCACTTCCAAGGATAGACCAGCTAATGGATGCCACAACAGACCACGAATTGCTCAGCTTCATGGATGCCTACTCGGGATACAACCAGACCAGGATGAACAAGGCCGATGAGGAAAAAACAGCATTCACAACAGATCAGGGTTTATACTATTACACGGTAATACGTTTTGGTTTGAAAAATACGGGTGCTACATACCAAAGATTGGTCAACAGAATCTTCACTCGGTAAATAGGAAGGAACATGGAAGTGTACATTGATGACATGCTGACTAAAAGTATCTCGGCAGATAAGTATACCTTGGACCTCCGAGAAACATTTGATGTCCTAAGGAGATACCAGATGAAGTTGAACCTGAACAAATGTTTATTCGGAGTCCCTTCAAGAAGATTCCTAGGTTTTCAAGTTCACCAAAGAGGAATCGAAATTAATCCTGAGAAGATCCAGGCCCTGTAGAAAATGACCTCACCAAAAACGTTAAAAGATGTACAGCACCTAACAGGGTGTCTAGCTTCCTTGGGAAGATTCATTTCAAAGGCTACATACAGGTGCACACCTTTCTTTAAAATAATCAAAAAAGGGAAAGGACTCGAATGGAATGAAGAGTGCGAGCAGGCATTCTTAAAAATAAAAAAGTATATGAGACAGGCTCCAATTCTCTCAAAACCACAAACGAGGGAAGTACTTCAGTTATACCTGTCAATAACTGAGCTTGCAGCAAGCTCAGTCTTAGTCAGAACAGAAGATGGAGTGCAGAAACCAGTGTATTATACCAGCAAGGCACTCTTACCAGCTGAGACCAGGTACTCACAGGCAGAGAAAATGGCCTTAGCATTGGTTTCAGTGGTAAAAAAACTGAGACCATACTTTCAGGCCCATACAATCCAGGTTCTCACCGACCGCCCATTAAGATAAATTTTGCAAAAGCCAAATGGGCAATCGAGTTAAGTGAATTCGACATTCATTATGTCCTTAGAACATCCCTCAAAGGACAAGCTGTGGCAGACTTCATAGCCGAGTTCACATAACCAAACCTATAAGCAAAAAGAATGATGGGTAAAAATTTCCCATGGAAACTGTATGTTGATGGTTCTTCAAACACTCATGGCAGCGGAGCAGGGATCGTAGTATGCACTCTAGAAGGAGATGATGTCGAATATGCCATGAGATTTGATTTCAAAACAACCAATAATCAAGCCAAGTACGAGGCACTATTAGCTGGACTGTAAGTCTGCATAGCTCTCGGGGCAGATAAAGTTATGATATTCAGCGACTCACAGGTAGTTGTCAACCAGGTTCTGGATGAATACCAAGCCAAAGATGAATGTATGGTAGCCTACCGAGACATCGCAAAACAGCTCCTCCAGAAATTTAAAGAATATGAGATTGCTCAGATCCCTAGGGAGGAAAATGAAAAGGAAGACGCATTGTCTAAGCTAGCGTCAGTAACAACCACAATTAAACCAAAGACCATCCCGGTCGCACATATCCTTAAACCAAGTACAGTTGAACCGAAGCACTTAGAAATTTTAGAAATCCGAACACCGCAAGACGGTTGGATGATTCAGCCGAGAAGGTTTCTGGAAGAAGGCGTGCTCCCATAAGATTCCATACTAGCAAGCGCATCAGGTATTGAGCAGCAAGGTACACCCTGATCGGAGGAGAATTATACAAGAGAGGGTTTTCCCGAGCTCTCCAGAGATGTGTACAAGAAAAAGATGCACACCGAATACTTCAGAAGATCCATGGAAGAGTTTGTGGAAACCACACTGGGGGAAGAAGTTTAGCACACAAAGTGCTCAGACAAGGCTATTATTGGCCTACATTTTTCTCAGATGCACAACAGTGCTCGAAAAGCTGCAATACTTGTCAAAAAATTGCCAACAATATCCGGCAACCTCCTGAAAAACTCAGAAACCTCACAGCCCCATGGCCATTCACCATGTGGGGTCTAGACCTGATCGACCCAATGCCAGCTAGAACAGGGGGTGGAGCAAAACACGCCATAATAGCTATTGATTATTTCACAAAGTTGGCAGAAGCTGAAGCACTAGTGCATATCACAGAAGCAAACACCACAAATTTTGTGAAAAAGAATATACTTTATAGGTTTGGAGTTCCAAACACAATAATCACAGACAACGGCACCCAATTTGATAACCTAAAATTCAGACAGCTGTGCAAGGAATATCAGATTGCCAATTACTATGCCACACCTGCCCACCCTCAAACCAGTGGCCAGGTAGAAGCGGTAAACAAAATCATCAAGCACACTATCAAGGCAAATTTAGATGACAAAAAAGGTAGTTGGGTTAAAAAGCTACCCAAAGTATTATGGGCATACCAGACGACAGCAAGGACTTCAACAGGAGGGACTCCGTACACTTTAGCATTCGGAACAGAAGCTGTTATTCCCATAGAAACATCGTATACGTCACCTCGGGTCAGGCTATACGATGAAGAATAGAATGTTGATATGTTATTACAAAGTCTAGATGAACTAGAAGAAAAAAAGGAGAAGTCCCGGATAAGAAATATGGCATATCAGCAAAGAGTGGCTCGCCACTACAATTCTAACGTTCGGATCAGGAAATTCCAACTTGGAGACCTTGTACTTAGGAGGGTGTCATTGAACACGAAAAATAAAGTTGCAGGCTCCCTGGCCGACAAATGGGAAGGCCCATACAAAATCGAAGGAATAGCTGGCCATGGAGCATATTGGATTGCTTGACCCAATGAAGGGGTTTTACCCCGACCATGCAATGCCCCATATCTGAAGATTTTCTATCCTTAAATTCTTTTTTTTTTCTCTTTCTAGTCAGGACAATATTAGTTAGGGTAAATATAATCTATGGAATTTAAATATTTGTTAATTTTTTGCAGTAATAAATAAAATTACTCGGAATTTTCGAAAGAAAAGCATCGAGCTCGGGATTTCCAAAAGTAAGCATATGATAATAAGAGCATATGATAATAAGAACATATGGAAGAAGAACATGATAATAAGAACATGCAAATAAAATTCTCGGGACCATCAAATCTCAAATGGCCGGAGAAGCTCGTAGGAGCATGCCAGCCGAGCATGGTCAAAATGACCTTAGCAAAAAGGCAAACCCGATGCACCAGACTCTGGGAAAATGCTCGGGACGCTATCGGGAGAAATCCCGATGAAATGCGTGGCTGTGTTGAGTAATTTTTTTTTTAAAAAAGCTCAACAATTCGGCAAACCCTTGTGCATAAAAACTGGGGAGACGTCCTTGGTATTGCGTAAGGACTCGAACATATGATCATGGTGAGCCTTGATGTAATGTTCGGCTAGCAACCGGGTATGAAACACCAAGTATAAACTTGCTTGTTTCAAGATGACTCGGTTAATAATAAAGAGCCAGTTTAATAAGATACTTGACAATCAAAGTCATTCGGGTAACGATCGGTTTAATAAGATATTCGGTTAAGTTACCCGAACATCGAAGAGCCAGTTTAATAAGATACTTGGCAATTACAGTCATTCGGGTAACAACAGGTTTAATAAGATATTTGGTTAAGTTACCCGAATATCGAAGAGCCAGTTTAATAAGATACTTGTCATCTAAAGTTATTCGGGTAACAATTGGTTTAATAAGATACTCGATTAAATTACCCGAACATCAGCCAGTTTAATACAGCACTCGGCAACAATCAACAATAAACGGATCAAGACCATTCAATTCAGAATAAAATAGAATTTTATTACTCTTAAAAGAATGGTTACAGTTCAAAGAATGGTTCTTTACAAGAGTAAAAAATAAAGAATCAAAGAATTTTCTACAAGTTCTACAAAATTAAGGTTATAAGGATTTCGAGCCTTTGCCAATATTCGGGTCTGACACCATCTCGTATTCACGGAGCAGGCTTTCGTTAGACGGCCAAGCGATAGTGTTGACGGTATCATCCATCCATTGGCTGTAATCCTCTCCAGGGACCGGCCCAACATCTAGTACCACACCCTCGACCGACTCTTGATTAGCGTAAAAGGTCGAGAGGGAGTGTTCGAACGGAATCTCTAAGTGCATTGGATGGGGCTCTTTGCCTTGGCTACGACAGTAAGCTTTCCATTCCTTTAACTGAGTTCGAAGGAACTCCAAGGACCGGTCTACGTGATGTTTGATTGATAGCTTCTAATCGGCTAGGGCCTTCTCAGTCGCCCTATTCTTAACTTTGAAGAACTCATCAGCCGAAACTAGTCAGCGCTGAAACTCTCGAAGGAGTAGGGCATCATAAGTAGGGGATCTTTTAAAGCGATCCACCCCTTGTACTTCAAGTTCCAGCCTAGCCTCTCGGGATAAGGATGCAACTGTCAACACTTGGCGCTCCAAGTCTTTAATCTTTTGCTCATACGCCGACCTCGACTGCTCTGCTTCCTGCTCGGCTTTGAGCACGGATTCTTCGACAGAGGATAAGAGATTTTGAAGTAATGTTGCATTCTCCTTTACCAAAGACACCCTCCCCTCGGCCTCAACTTTTTTCACCAGACAATGGTCTGCAAAAATTTGTACAGAGCCGACCTCTTGCTGATATGCCTCTTCGGCCCGAGTGCGGCCTTCCTCACTTTCCTTCAACTAAGCCTCCAGACGCCTTATCTGATCAACTTGATGTTGCTGCGTCTGAACTAGCTCAGAGAATTCGGCCACCATCTGTAAAGAAAAATACGATTAGAAATCTGGAAGACAAGCAAAAACATTAAAGAAGCCAGATAACTTACATGAGATGCACCGTTGAAAACATTTTGAAGACGTTTTATCAAGGAACCATCCCGAAAGCCACTCCAGCGGTCTTCTCCGATGAAAGCCCGATCGGAAGACATCTCCTGTAGCATATTTTGGAACCCCCGAGGGTTCGGCCCCCAGATTTCCAACCTCGGGGGTAGAGGAAGCCTTGTTCGGTTCTAAAAATGGAGAAGGATATGAAGAAACCCCCGAGGGTTCAGCCCTAATATTTCCAACCACGGGGACAGAAAAAGTCTTGTTCGGTTTTGAAGTCGCAGCATCTACTGACGCTCCAGCACCAACACTAGGGGTAATCTCATCTGCAACATCCTCATCGCTGGAATCGATGAATGAGACTACCTGAGGAACTTTAAGAGGGTGAGTCGGTAAACTAACTGTCTTCCGCTTCTAACCCCGAGAACGGCGGAAGTCGAGATCAGTTGTGAGGTTCTCCAGAACATTGTCCCGGAAAGATTCGAAGAAGTCGGGGCCTCCAAGCACTTTTCTGGTAAAGGTATTACCCCAATCACCGGTGTCAGTCAGCATGGAAGGCTCCTCACCGAGACCTTCACTTTACCATTATTGGTCGCCAGGCAGCCGAGCATCGGTCGGGCCACTTGGACTGCTAGTCTCCCCAATGATCGGCTGAACGTCCTCAGGGACGTATTCGAGAATCTGCTCCTCAGCGACATCAATCTTTTCATCATACTCAGGCGGGGCAATGCCTTCACCACCTTGGCGAGCCCCCTCTTTCCGACTCGCCTGAATGATTGTCTTTAATTGGCGAGCCTGAAGATCACAGACGACGTCCATATCAAACACTAGAAAAAGGTAACCACGTTAGAACGCAAAACAAAACAAATATATGTAACATTGAAAGGAAAAGGTTATGAAAGTCGCTTACATCGTCTGTGTTCACCCAAAATTTTTCTGAAGAAACCGAACTCAATCATCTTCGACTCAACGAAGAGATAAGACTTACTCCTCTTCTCTAGTGTACGAACTGCCGCCCGAGCAAGCCTGGTCAGTTCGCCATCGCTGTAATTGATATTTTTCTTGTTCCATACCTCAGAGGATTAGAAGAACCGAGGGACTTTCAGCACCATTCGAGAATCCCCGGATTTAATGGAGACTTCAAGCCCGACATTCCCCCCAGTAAAAACCTAACTGTTCTTCCAGAACTTATTAGATGTAGGAAACCCCTATATGAAACCCTTCTTTTTGGAAGCGTCAGAAATATCAGCATCCCGACTCACTTTTGTCCCCTTGAGAACCTAGCAGTCTAGCAGATTAGACATAAGGAAGTAAGTCCCCGTCTTGCTCGACTGCCTTAATGTAAAGAAATGCCTGATTTCATTAAGGGACAGCGGCAAAAGGTTCATCCGGCTGTACATGTTCCACATGCACATTAAGATTTTGTAGCTGTACGGGGCCAACTGAGTTGGAGCAATTCCTACTTCAGCTAGAAACCAAGCAATAAATGGCCGAAGAGGAAGAGTGACACCACAACAAAGCATGGAGCTATAAATTGCCACCATGTCCGGGGGAGGATTCCACACAGCCATATCCCTTATAAGAACCAAAGTGACAGAGTCGGGCAGGTCGAATCGGGAGCGATACTTCTCTATTTCAACTGGCCCGATCACATTCGGCTCAGTGTCGAACCCGCACGGGGGGTCAATAGTAAATATAAGGTGAGGTACCCTGGATGCCTCCTCAACTTCGCTCTCGCTGACAGTTTGCTCCCTGATCAGAATACCGCCCGAGTCGTGTTTACGGACGGCGCTTCTACTTTGATGTTTTCCCATCATTCGAAGAGTTACCCTGTGCTCAAAAATATCAGAATCAGAACTAGATGAACTCGATACAGGGCTAAAAGTGACGTCAGGGTGAAGCCTAGAAACATCAACCTCTAAAAATGGAGGTTCATCTACTGGGATATCCCCCAGTAATCGTTTAAAACAAGAAACTATCTGGAAATCCCCACGTTCTAACATATCAAAAACAATTTTAAAGAGACGATGACGGGAAGATGGCTCCATTAAAACTAACCTTGAATTGAGATTGATGCAAGATCTTTAACAGAGAATCACGACTTTCTGCTTAGAGAAATCTGGGTTCAGAGATTTTTTTTTTCTGATGCTGAAAAGTTTGAGAATAAACTTGTGCAAACTTAATGAAGAACTTAAAGGGGTGGTGACACGAAACCCTAGGGTCTCAAGGCGAGAAAAACCTATGAAAAATTTGATGACGTAGGAGGTGCTCGGGGAGACGCAAAGATCATTTCTCATAAATGATATCAAAAAACGAAGAGGCGAAATGGCATGTGTCAAAACAAGAACTAGCCCCCAACCGTCAGAACTTCAAAACGTCGCCATCATTAAAGATCACGCGTGAGGGGGTGAATCGAAATTACCGAGTCACCATTAAGACACGCCATTAAGATAAGACGTTTACTTTGGCACAAAGATTAAAATTTGAGATGATTAAAATACTCTTGGCCGAAACGAATTTTACTCGACAAAAGTATTTTAAGGGGGTATTGTCGTATGTGAATTTTACCAAGCATACACGTCATCGATAGGAAGGAGAAAATTGCCAGATGGATGCCCTAATAGGCACTCAGGAAATATCCTACGAGGCGTCATTAAAGAGAAGAAGCCCGAGTAAACTAGTCAAGTAAGGCCTACTCGGGATCAACTAAACTACTCCAAATCAATTAAACGTACTCGGGGTTAGCAGAAATACATTCTCTACTCTGGATCAGGAGACGTCACTCGGGACCAGCACACTTCATATCCTACTCGGGAAGAACATGACAACCGAGCAAAGAAGCCTAGTAAATAGTCCACAAGTTAAGTCACGCAAGGTTCCTTAACAAAGAGGGATTCTAAAGAAGAAAGAGAATGTCAAGCATAAAAGGTTCCTCTTCCAAGAAAACTTCTATTTCTACAAAATGACTATGCTCTTATAAGGAAATAAGTCCTAATCGGACTACGTTACTAGAATCACATTCAATCTCAATACAAGCCTCTGAAACAGGAAAGATAACAAATCCATTACGAACAAGAAACCAAGTCACAATTAAATACAAAGATCTTTTATTACTTGTACAGAGCAGATTGGGGTTCTATAAACATATAAATAGATTCATAATCTTGAAAAAAGAAATATAGAGAAAAAAACATAACAGCAATTATAGAGAGATCGAGAGCTTGTAATATTTCGAATTCATAGTGGATTTTGG
Organism: Dipteronia dyeriana; assembly: GCA_032871835.1. Classification (NCBI taxonomy): domain Eukaryota; kingdom Viridiplantae; phylum Streptophyta; class Magnoliopsida; order Sapindales; family Sapindaceae; genus Dipteronia; species Dipteronia dyeriana. The sequence goes on along the minus strand of CM065297.1, from coordinate 71,297,857 downwards.
CTAGGTTGATCATTCAACCACCCGTGGACGTTTATCCGATCATCGGAGTTTTACCAAGTAAAAAACACGTCTTGTTTACTTTCTCCTTCTCTCTTTCTTTAAAATCACAGCAGAAATCCAAATCTTGTTGACTTTTCTCACATCCAGAAATCAACATCAACAAATATTAAAGACTATATTTGATAAGTAGATAGATAAAAGGAATTATTTATCTAGTCAAATTAGGAAGTATTTAATATTGTCACAAATACACTAATGAGTTGGATTAAGAGTCTTGGTGTAGGAAAGATTTCTTTTTGGAAAAGGATTCTTGGTCACTAAGTAAATCCACCTAAGGAAATGATTCTTGCCCACCATGTAAATCCTTATTAGGAGAGGATTTGACCTCCTATATATACTACCTATAAATTTCGACCAGGCCTTAGTTTTTGGTGTGAGAAGTTGTTTTTTATTTGTATTTTTTTCATTGTTATGTAAAAAAAACTTCATCCAATTCATTGTGTGAAGAATTCGGCCAAGCATAGAGAAAATAGGGAACATTTTTTTTTCCGATAGTACACTAGTATCCTTTGCATCAAAAGTGTTTTGTGTACAACATCGAATCAAGGTTCACACGATTTTCAATCAAATTGATTGATAATTCAAAAGTGACCGGATGTTTTGGTTTTTCTCTTGGAGGATTATTGTGACTAACAAAGAAGAAGATTTTGTTTGTTTCCATCCTTAGGTACACAATTTAAAGAAAGAGAGCCCACACTCCTAGGTGATTCACGTTCGTGATTGGATTGGAAGATCTTACGGATTCAATTCGACACTAGTTCAATCGTCACGAAAAAAAATAAGGTACGATACTTTTTATATACATCAATTAATCTAGGGTTAAGATTCTTGTTATTGAAAGGGAATTTTTTTATTTAAACGTAAACCCTAATTTTCTAATTTTTTCACGCTTCCATTGCGGTTTGAACTGATTTTCCCTACAATTGGTATTAGTGACTGGTTGTACCCTTGATTAATTGATTTATGTGTTTGTGAATCTTTTTTTTATTGTATATATGCATGTTTTAGAAAGAGATGTCACTCTAGGTATTCACATATATATATATATATACGTTGGAATGTATGGATATATATATATATATATATATATATATATATATATATATATATATATTTTATATTTGGTTTATTATTGCTAAATTTTGGTCCTAGAATTTTAATGTATTTTTGTTTTGAGATTGTAACAAGAAGGGTGGTCTATTATCGCCATAATTACCTTCTTGGTAGTTGCTAAGTTTTGTTGTTGTTGTTGTTGTAATTTAAAAAAAAAAATTGCACTTGTTGTAATTATAAAAAAAAACTACACTTTTTGTAATAAAAACAAACTGCTACATTTTTTTATATTTTAAATTCTTTTGTAATACATTCAAGTATCGAAGACTCGAATGTTTGAAGAATTGGAGCAACCGGAACAAGTTTGGGACCGTGCGAGCCGTAGCAACAAACGTGCGTGCGAAGAGCAGGCGGCCACATTTGTTGTGGCATGGGCTGCGCACGGCAGCCCTATGGAAGCCATGGGCTGCACATGGCAGCCTTTTATGGGGTTTTGGCATGCGCACACCCATGGGTAGGAGCCAAGGGTGCTCATGCCCATAGGAGGCAGCCGAGAGAGTCCAAACGACGAAGGTCACTTGAAGACTTGTTCTCCAAGAAAAGAGTTTTCTGTATTCCAAGACATGTAATTTACTTACTTTTCTAGGATGGACCAAAATTGTAGCTATTTATGTTTTTTGTAAATATTACAATGTTTGTCATTGTTTGATAACATGTCATATAGAATAGGAGTGACACTCATATATCTCTTTTGGTATGAACATGCATAGAATGGTTTAGGTATCTAAATTGGCATCTAGATAACTTGGTAAATCATTCTTTGGAATTCGATCAAACTTCTTAAATAATTGAGTGGGAGAAGGTGTTTTGGAACACCTACTGCCTCAAAGTTTAGTTGAGCTTTATGTTTCGTGTAATAACCTCCCAAGAGGTATTCATGAATGGAATTTAGCAAGATACTTCCTTACAAGGATATACTAGACAATTAGCCTAAATGATATCTACTCCCAAAGGAGGGATATTCGTGAGGGATTATATTGAAGGTTGATAACTTGGTAACACACTCAATGTGAGTTTATTAGTATCCTCTCAAGAGTTCTTGTTTATAAAATCACAAGGCTAAAATTGAAAACGTTGGTTGTTATGTTAACAATTAGGTGGGACCTAGTCCAACAAGTAAATGTTGGGAACTCCCAAATGTTGGATCACCGTTGAATTTTTACGATTGAATTATTTTATTTAATTCAAGATAAATATTCAAAAGTGCTTTATCATGATTATTTACTTATATAATTTTTGTTATTATAAAGAAATCATGACCCCATCCCTAATCAACATCCTAAAAGATAATACTTTAACTGATGATAATTATGTCACATGGAAAAGGAAAATTGGGTTGTTATTGCAAGCTGAAAAACATAAATTTGTTATGTCTATTCCTTAACCACAAAACTAATGAATCTACTCAGGAGCAAAGAGATGAGTATTAGTAGTGGAAGTCTTCAGATGAGATGGCTAAATGTACATTACATTATGGCCACATCTCCGACTTGTTGCAACAGCAACATGAAGGAATGGAGTCTGCTGCCGATATAATGATGTCTCTAGAGGAGATGTTTGCTATGAGGTCTAGGACGACTAAGAGAGAGGCAATGACTGCTTTTATGAATCTTAAGATGAAACCTGGACAGGGTGTGAAAGATCACATGATGAAAGTTATAGAACATCTCAACATTGCTGAACTAAATGGTGCTGAGATAGATGGTGAGACCAAAATTGACATGATTGTCGACTCACTATCGGATTCCTTTGATCAATTCAAGTTGGACTACACCTTGAATAATAAAGAATACACCTTGCAAGGCCTGATGCAAGATGTTCAAAGCACTGAAAAATCCTTGTGAAAGGCAAGGGTCAAGAGATTCATATGCTTAGTAAGTTGCTACTGTTAAAGACCCGTAAGAAGGTCAAGAGACAACAGAAGAAAAAGCAACTTGAGCCTTCTTAAAAGGAGACCAAGATAGTAACCAAGATCAAAGGAAAGTGTTTCCTTTATGGTGAAAAGGGTCAAAGGAATAAAATGAATAAGAATGAATTCAACTTGTATTTAGGCAATAGAGCATTGGTGTCTACTAGTGTAATAGGAGATATTAGAATCAATTTAGATTCTTATAGGCATTTAGATTAATAAACGTTTATTATGTACCACAATTCAAGAGGAGTTTAATTTCGGTCTCTTGTCTAAATAAATTTTGATATTTGGTTACTTTTAATAAAAGGTTTTATTATGAGTAAGAATAACAAAATTATTTGCAAAGGTACATTGGAAAACGGTTTATTCTATTTGCATAGAAATATCTCTCACTTGTTAGACATGGAATCAACAGAACCTAATCATAAAAGAGTAAAATTATCAAAAGATGAAACCTACCTATGGCATTTGCGCCTAGGTCATATTAATCTTAATAGGATTAAAAGATTGGTAAGTGACGGACCTCTGAGTGACTTAAAGGTTGATGATCTACCAAATTCTGAAATCTTGTTTAGAAGGAAAAATGACCAAAAGGTTGTTTACGACCAAAGGCACAAGAGCCATCGAATGTTTAGGTTTGATTCACACTGATGTGTGTGGACCTATGATCATTCAAGCTAGAGGTGGATATGAGTACTTCATCACTTTCACGGATGATCACTCAAGATTTGGTTATGTGTATCTCATGAGACATAAGTTAGATGCTTTTGACATGATCAAAGCATTTAAAGCTGAAGTGGAAAATCAGCTTGAGAAACGCATAAAAATCTTGAGGTCTGATCGTGGTGGAGAATATATACCTGGTGAGTTTCAGTAATGTCTTATTGATAATGAGATAATTTCTCATTTTTCTGCACCAAGCACACCTCAACAAAATGGGGTGGCAGAAAGGAGATATAGAACTCTTTTGGACATGGTTAGGTCTATGTTGAGTTATTCAAAGCTCCCTAATTCTTTTTGGGGATATGCTTTACAAACCGCAATGTACATTCTAACGATATACCATCTAGGTTGGTTCCTAAAACACCACATGAGTTATGGACCGGCGACAACCTAGTTTACAACACTTAAGGATATTTGGATGTCTTGCGCACGTGTTAAAAGGAAAGACACAAAAGATGGAGTCCCGTTCAGAAACTTGTATATTTGTAGGGTATCCAAAAGGAACAAAATGATATTATTTTTATAGTCCTTCAGATCTTAAAGCATTTATTTTGACAAATGCAAAATTTCTAGAAAAGGACTATATGGATAATTTTGTGCCTAAAAGTAAAATTTTCCTGAATGAGCTTTCAAGAGAAACAATTTCACAAGAGGTTTCACAACCAAGCCCAATTGTAAGTTCCCTACCAACACATGATCAACAATCTACCATACCTCATCATAGTGGAAGGGTTAGTAGACAACCCAAGAGATACATCGGTCTAGGAGAATCTATAGTGAATCTCCCAGACGACAATGATCCCTATACGGACAAGGAAGCAATGAAAGATATTGATTGTCGCCATTGGTAAAAGACAATGCAATCCGAAATAGAATCTATGTTAAAAAACAAAGTTTGGTTTCCTGTAGATCTGACTAAATGGATAAAACCCATTGGGTGCAAGTGGGTATACAAGAGGAAAAGAGGAATGGATGGAAAGGTGGAAACTTTTAAACTATTGGTAGCTAAAGATTATACACAGAAGAAAGGTATCGATTATAAAGAAACCTTTTCTCCTGTGGCCATGCTTAAATCCATTAGGATACTCTTATTCATTATGGCATCTCTAGACCTAGAGATTTGGCAAATTGATGTCAAGACAACTTTCCTTAACGAAAGTCTTGACAAAAGCATCTACATGATGCAACCAGAAGAATTCATTGAAAAAGGTCAAGAGGAAAGGGTATGCAAGTTGCAAAGATCTATATATGGATTGAAGCAAGCATCCATATTCTGAAACATAAGGTTCGATCAAGCCGAGAAAAGTTTTGGATTTATTCAAAACCTTGATGAACCTTGTGTATACAAAAGGATTAAATGTGACAAGTCGGTTTTCCTAGTTCTTTATGTTGATGATATACTACTCATCGGAAATGATGTAGGTGTATTGACATCAATAAAAGTATGGTTAGCAAAACAATTTGATATGAAGGACTTATGAGAAGCAAGTTATATTCTTGGTATCCAAGTCATAAGGGATAGAAAGAATAGAACGATTGCATTATCCCAAGATTCATACATAGATAAAATAATGTCTAGGTTTTCCATGCAAGATTTCAAGAAAGGTATGTTACCTTTCAGACATGGAATCAAACTTTCTAAGGAACAAGTTCCTAAGATTGAGCATGAAGAGCAATTCATGAGTAAGGTTCCATATGCTTCGGCAGTTGGAAGTCTCATGTATGCAATGCTCTATACTAGACCATATATTTGTTTTGTTATGAGCATATTTAGCAGGTTTGAATCGAAACCTGGTCCTGATCACTGGACGACAGTCAAACACATTTTCAAGTATCTTAAGAGAATGAGAGATTATATGTTTGTATACTCTGGAGGGGATTTGATTCCCGTTGGGTATATAGATTCTGATTTTTAGTTAGATGCTGACTCTGAGAGATTAACATCAGGATCTGTGTTTACTATTAGTGAAGGGGCAGTCATATGGCGGAGTATCAAGCAATCTTGTATTGCCGATTCCACCATGGAAGCTGAGTATGTTGCAGCATGCGAGGCTGTCTGGCTCCACCAATTCTTGATTGACTTGGAAGTGGTTCCTGATGTGAATAACCAGATCACTATCTATTGTGACAATAATGTAGTAGTGGCTAATTCGAGAGAACCAATAAGTCATAAGAGAGGGAAACACATTGAAAGAAAGTATCACCTTCTGAGGGAAATTGTGCATAGGGGTGTCGTGACGTTTACCAAAATCACGTCAATAGATAATCTAGCGGATCCCTTTACAAAGGCTCTTCCACAAAAGATTTTTGATGGACATCTAGAGAGCACGGAGATTAGAGATATGACACATTTGCTATAGAGCATGTGGGAGATTGTTAGGATTATCTTGATAACAAGAGTATAATAATGTATTTGACAATCTTTTCATATTAATAAAGTGATTTCTAGTTTAACAAATCTTATAGCATTTATAGTTTAATTATTATAAATGTCAAAAGTAAATAATCATAAGGTCAAAAGACTATTGGAAAAGAAGAATTGTTCATAAATCTAGATATGTATGAGGTAGACACAATTCTTTAGTTAGTCTTGAATAATATTCACAACTTAAGATAAAAGGTTGGGCGCCTTTATCTTGTCAAAGTTGTAGATTCTTTTGCTAGAATTTGAGTGGGATCAAATGTGTTATGATGAGTCTAAAATAATCAAAGTGTGGTGTCTTTGGGCAAAAGAATCTAGTGCACTGAGTGCATTGAATAGGATCACCATGAAATACTTTATTTAGAACCGTCAATGGATAAAAGTTTTCATTTGAAGACAATCGGAGAGTCTATCTTAATCCTGAGATAAATGATGGACTTATGGTTGCAAGTGTTATCATTTGAGCTATCAATGAGTACGATTATATAGCATAGTCTATCCTCGATAGTTTGGTGGTATTCATTTGTTAATCGATAGAGGACTTTATTTATAGATATGGACATCGTGGCTCCAATTATTAAATGAGAGTAGAATATCATCATATGGATGTTTTGAGGTATTGGATATTAAATCTTAACGTTAAGTTTTCAATAGTGTCTATTGAAACATTACTTCTGGACAAGTCAAAATATCCAAGTTCAAAATGTGGTCATATGAGTAAATATGGTAACTTGGAGAGCTATAGACGGTCTATGAGCTCTTGGCGATTACTGGTATTCTTCACGAGGATACACTTTCTCCAATAAGGTTGTCTAGGGTATGAATGAGTAACATCAACTTATTCTATCTTTATTTAAGAGTTTAATTTTAGTTCTTTAGTTGAATGAACTGGAATTAAATTGATCAGACCTAAGTGAATCATTTGTTGATTGTGATTGGGTTGTGTATATTGGAGCTTAAATTTATATAGCCTGCCAAGATCCCCAATCCACACGAACTTGCATGGATCATTTGATATATTCTATCGGACCAATTTAGAGGTCCATCTAGAATTGTATTAAGGCATGTGGACTTGTTTCTTTTTGTAAGAATGTGTCTAGTTCACATGTGGACATTTTGTAAAAGTCCAATGGATTTAATAAAATACGAAAAATAATATATATGCCTATATATTGTCATGGGCGACAAGGCTAATTTATAAAATCCTAAATATATTATTTTTTGTTTTATTATTTATTTAAGTGGAAATTAATTAAATTGGTAATCAATTAATTATTTAATTAAAAGTCAAAATCTTTTTTCTATTAGGAGAAGGTCTCCTAAAATTATACTATTGTTGGTAGTATAATTAATGTTAAAGACTATATTTGATATGTAGATAAATAAAAGGAATTAGAAAGTCTTTAATATTGTTACAAATACACTATTGAGTTGGATTAGAAGTCCTGGTGTAGGATAGAATTTATTTAGAAAAAGGATTCTTAACCACCAAGTAAATCCACATAAGGAAAGGATTCTTGCCCACCAAGTAAATCCTTCTTAGGAGTGGATTTGGCCTCTTATATATACTACCTATAAATTTCGACCAAGCCTTAGTTTTTGGTGTGAGAAGTTGTTTTTTTTTATTGGTATAAAAAAAAACTTCGTCCAACTCATTGTGTGAAGAATTTGGCCAAGTATAGAGAAAAGAGGGAAAGTTTTTGTTTTCGATAGTACACTAGTATCCTTTGTATCAAAAGGGTTTTGTGTACAACATCGAATCAAGGTTCACGCAATTTTCAATCAAATTGATTGATAATTCAAAAGTGACCAGACATTCTTGGTTTTTCTCTTGGAGGATTATTGTGACTAACAAAGAAGAAGATTTTGTTTGTTTCCCTCATCAGGTATACAATTTAAAGAAAGGGAGCCCACACTCCTAAGTGATTCACATTCGTGATTGGATTGGAAGATCTTGCGAATTAAATTCTAGTTTAATAGTCTAAAAAAAAAGGTATGCAATTTAAAGAAATGGAGCCCACACTACTAGGTGATTCAAGTTCGTGATTGGATTGGAAGATCTTGCGGATTCAATTCGACGCTGGTTCAACCATCACAATAAAAAAGGTACGACACTTTTAATATACATCAATAAATCTAGGGTTAATGTTGTTATTAAAAAGGGAAAAAGTTTTTATTTATACCAAACCCTAATTTTTTTACGCTTTCGTTGTACGATTTTTCCTACAATTGGTATCAGAGTCAGATTGTACCATTGATTAATTGATGTATGTGTACGTGAATTTATTTCTTTTTGTATATATGCATGTTTTACAAAGAGATGACACTCTAGGTATTCGTATACATATTTACATTAGAATGTATGGATATCTATATGTTTTATATGTGGATTGTTATTGCTCAATTTTGGTCATAGAATTTCAATGTATTTTTGTTTTTGGATTGTAACAAGAAGGGTGGCCTATCATCACCATAATTTCTTTCTTGGTAGTTGCTAAGTTTTTTTTTTCATTTTGTTTTGTTGTAATAATAATTAAAAAAAACTGCACTATAATGTATTAAAAAAAAAAGAAGTATTTTTTTTATTTAAAATTCTTTTGTAATACATTCAAGTATCGAAGAATCGAAGGTTTAAAGAATTGGAAGCAACTGGAACAAGTATAGGACGGTGCGAGCCATAGCAACAAACGTGCGTGCGAAGAGCACGCGACCACGATTGTTGTGGCATGCGCAGCCCTATCGAAGCCATGGGCAACGTATGGCAGCCCTTTATGGGGTTGTGGCATGCGCAAGCCCATGGGAAGGGGCCAATGGTGTGCACGACCATGGGAGGCAGCCGAGGGAGTCCAAACGACGAAGGTCGAGTGAAGACTTGTTCGCCAAGAAAGGAGTTTTTGTATTCCAAGACATGTAATTTACTTACTTTTCTAGGATGGCCCAAAATTGAAGCTATTTATATTTTTGTAAATATTGCAATGTTTATCATTGTTTGATAACATGTCATATAGAATAGGAGGGCCACTCATATATCTCTTTTGGTATGAACATGCATTGAATGGTTTAGGTATCTAATTGGCATCTAGATAACTTGGTAAATCATTCATTGGAATTCGATCACACGCCTTAAACAATTGAGTGGGAGAAGGTGTTTTGGAACACCTACGGCCTCCAAGTTTAGTTGAGCTTTATGTTTTGTGTAATAACCCTCAAAGGGGTATTCATGAATGGGATTTTGTAAGATACTTCCTTACAAGGATAGACTAGACAATTAACCTAAACGATATCTACTCCCAAAGGAGGGATATTCATGAGGGAATATATTGAAGATCGATAACTTGGCAACACACTTAATGTGATTTTATTAATGTCCTCCCAAGAGTTCTTGTTAATAAAATTGCAAGGCTAAAATTGAAAACGCTAGTTGTTATGTTAACATTTAGGTGGGATCTAGTTCAACTAGTAAGTGGTGTAGACTCCCAAAGAAGGCGTGACATTTATGGGTATTGGATCACCGTTGAATTTTTACGATTGAATTATTTTATTTAATTCAAGATAAATATTCGAAAGTGCTTTATCATGATTATTTACTTATATAATTTTTGTAATTAAAAAGAAATCATGACCCCATCCCTAATCAATATCCTTAAAGATAATACTTTAAATGATGATAATTATGTCACATGGAAAAGGAATATTGGGTTGTTGTTGCAAGCTGAAAAGTATAAGTTCATTTTGTATACTCTTAAACCGCCTACTCCTACTAATGAATCTACTCAGAAGCAAAAAGATGATTATTAGCAGTGGGAGTCTTCAGATGAGATGGCTAAATGTACGTTACAGTACGGCCACCATCTTCGACATGTTACAACAGTAACATGAAGGAATGAAGACTGTTGCCGATATAATGATGTCTATAGAGAAGATGTTTGCTATGAGGTAGTTAATGGAAAATTCGCTCGGGGTGAGGAATTACAACTAACACCCTCGAGACCACTACCACATAGGTGGTGGCCGGGGTTGGTACCTTGGATACCTAATCTTGGAAAGATCTTGTATGAATATAGAGAATGAAGCGGAAAAGAAGGATGATGCAGCACATAGGAGATGAGGCATCTCGTCCGTCGGGCTTCTTGCTTAAGGGGGAGATACGGGGAGCTCGAGGTTCCCTTGCTGGTGTGAAGAGGCTAATCCTGGTCCTTGTTTTCTGGTCCTGGTCCTGATCCTGGTCCTTAATCGAGGTCGGAGCTCGTCCTGGTACCCTGAGACCGGTTCTGGACCTTGATTTCTTTCTGTAATTCCCCGACCTATACAGTGATTAAAGAGGGGGGCTTGCTTGGCTTTTGTGTTGAATCCATGCCCGCTTCCATAGAGAAATCGCAAGAGAGCTCATTGACTTCCTTTAAACGAGTCAGGGTGGTTTCTCCATATCTCGACATGCGACCTGGCGTGTAGATAAAAAGAACAAGGATGCTAGGTCCAGCGGGGAAGGAGCTAGATCCGGTTCCCTAAATCTTTATCGTGGTTTCCCAATCTCATATAAGAGGGATTAGAGAGCTAGAACCAATGGGATTGGTACCTAGCCCACATACACACATGCATAATATAGTAGATAATTGGAAAAACACAAGTCTTTTTGTAGAGGGAGGTGAACTGACCAAGGGTGAAAAATCATCACGAATGATCATATGCTGAAAAACCCCAAGGCAGTATCCAGAGGAAGGGGGAATATCCATCCTTATGTATATATCAATTATTGCTCCAGGGAGCTGACAACATTGGTGAAATAATACAACGTAGTCGTTCCAGAGAGCTTACAATGGTAACATAATGTTAACCAATGCCGATATATTTCTGGGAGAGGAAATACATGTAGCAATCACGTAGAGAGAACTTATACGAAGTGTATAGACTTGCCCCAGGCTGGTCGATTTTGGGATTAGAGATCCCATATGTAGTCAGGTGTTGAGTTCTCGAGTCCCCTTTAATGTCCTTTTACAGGTGCATGGTGACTACCTTGGCGTGCAAGTCCAGGACTCTTGAATCGGTTTTCTTTTCCATATTGAATACGATTCTTCCTTTAATGTAGTTGATCGGCTTGTAGCTAATATCTTGGAGAAGATATGTTTCTTTCCTTTTCGGACTTCTTCTCCATTAATATAGTTCACCTCATTAATAGGGTTGACTACCTCCATTAATAGGGTTGACCTCATTGATAGGGTTGACTACCTCCATTAATACGGTTTATTACCTCCATAAATATGGTTTGACCTCATTAATGGTATCGTATGTGTCATGAAGGTCAACCCTTTCTTCCTACGCTATTTGGAGGAGAGCTCTGGTTTTGTAGGTCACTTTGGAGAGGTACTTCATGGAGGTTACCTGAGGTGACGCTTGATATTTCTTGAGGGCGGGGTACCCCAGGTTCCAGTACACTGGCGGGGTCCCTAGGGGACTGTTGATTATCATAGAGCTAGATCGATCTTGTTGGTCTTCCCATAGAGCTTGTGCTAACCATTCTAGGGGTGAAATATCCCATTGGGTTCCGATCTTGTCTACCCTGAGCTTTATCATACAGCTCGACCTAATTATACAGGATTCCTGACGGGGTAACGGGCTTTAATTGAAGAGCCTGAATGCATGCAATGTGTTGACTACCTCACCCTGCTTCTGCGAGGTCATAAGGTAACTCGACCTAGAGAACCTTGATACCTTGTTACGTAGACCCGAATTTGGACCCCTACTTTAAGTTTGAAAGTTGGAAAATTCTTCTTTGGACCCTAGCCAAAAAAAGCTGTTAGCAGAAGTCCCTATTGACTTGAACACCAGTACGTAATTGGGGTTAGTTGGGGTTAGAGTCAGGATCTTATACTACATGAAGAATTTTGCATGTCGCTTCTTATGAAAATCGCTCCCAACATACTTAGCTTTAGCGAATCACAATACCTGTTATTCTGCTCAATTATGTGGGATGAAGCTTCTTTGGCTAATCTGAGTACCTAGTGTTCCTTTTCCAGGAATCACGGTACTTAGACGAGCTGACGAAATGATCCTGATAGGTAACTATGCTATCCAGATCCTTCTTGGCGAGGTTAGTGGTGCCCGACCAAGGCATCAAAGGTAGTGATGGGGCTTCCCTGACCAGTCTCTTGTCTCGATACGATCATTATCGAAATACCATGGCGATCCTCTTGGAGGGATTAATCAGGTCCAGGGCATTAGGAGTGCGGTGTAACTCTTCTGGTCAGAGCCATCCTCTTTGATGGATTTGATCCGATCCAGGGTATCTCGATCATAGGCGAACGGTGATCACAAGAGAACTATTACAGAGATCGAAATCAAATGTGATATAAACTTCATGGTGTTACCAATATGAGGTTGTATCAACATAAAGAGGTACTAGTTGGTGACCAGCCCCACTCTAAGAGTTTTTTCACGAGTAGAATCTTTTTAAACGATCTGAGTTATGGGTGTAGATGATAGAGTGACCTTCCATAAAAGGCGTTTTTCATTGTAAACTGGTCACTAGGAGAAATTGTCTCACGTTAGGGTCACCGCCCTTTCTACAGAGGTACTAGAGAGAATAGTGTGCTCTTAGTCCCTAAGTGATGTGATTGTTTTTAAGGCCTGCTCAGGGTAAATGAGAGTCTTCAACAATCATAATGGAGCTCAAGACCTCACTGTGCATGAATCAGGACCTCTGGGTGTTCCCTGAATGGATCGGGACATCTAGGGCATTGAAAGACCAAATACAATTGAAGAGCAGCCATTAGTGTGATAATCTTCGGGAGTAAGCTGATGTTGTCGATATCGAGCTCAGGCAAGTCAAGGAGGATGTCTGCTTCTTCATAGCCTACCAGGTAGAGTTGGATCGACCTCCCCCCTTTAGTGTCAACGATGGATAGAAAAGGAAGAAGATCAAAAAGCTGCCGAGATGGCTGTATATGTTTCCACTGTGGCTGGCCAATCTTTGGGCTGCTGGTGTAGGCCTTGGTGTAAAGTCCCATATCACAATAGATAATCTATCCAAAGAAAAAGCTTTAGACCATCCTACCTCTCTACCTCCGCTGAGGATGTACTGGACCAGACTGAAACTACCAATGAAGGGGAGGTTTAGACTGATTAGGTTAAGGGGGGAGATACCAAGGTTGATCCTACCCTGAGGAGTGTGGTGGTCCAGGCTGACATAGCTGAGGTGGTAGACATTCTTATTGGTTTTGTTCAAATAAAGGCCACAGCTGAGGCGGTTGCATAAGTGGCAGGTGAGCCCCCAGCTGATCTAAAGGTAGGTGCTTCGGATAGGGAAGCTGCCCTTTCAAAGGAGGTCAAACCAGGAGTAGGAGGAATTGACCAACGTAGCGGAGGATGCAGTCGTTATGGATGAAGCCCTAACCAAAGATGGTGTAAATATGGCTGAGGCACAGGTAGATAGAGAGCTGATGCATATGATAAGGAGAGACTCAAGTCCATATACCGTGACTCACAAGGATTGCTCCGATGAAGGAACTAAAATCTGGAGGAAGAGGTCTAAACTCTGTGCAGTAAAGTGTCTGCCTTGGAATCCAAAGCGGATGCTTCCTTTACTGAAGGATGCCACTTACCAGATGGCTTAAGCTTTTCTTCCCCCCGTCTGACCTGAGTGTCATTGAAGGATGGAACAGGGAGGTGACCATGGAGCAAGCTACAGAGTTAGCTCGGTATGCCCCTACTAAAATCGGTCCTTCTTGAGCTGCTAGGTTCGCAGGTGATGAGGAAGACTTGGTGCCCATCTCTGCTTTCGTGTTTAGTCGTGCTGGGGTAAGAACTACCTCGAAGTACCCAGCTAATGCAAAAGCTTAGGATGTAGGATGGGCTTCAAACATGCCTACCTCTCCATCTTAACCCGGTCAAAGAGTTAGAGGTCTAGATCGATCCTACCAAGGAAAGCGAGGTCCAAACTGATCTGGTAGATACAGGCTACTGCAGAAGTTTGGGATGCATGTCAAACTTCAAACCTACGTATCTGTCCATCTGAATCTGTCAAGGAGGTAAAGATCTAGAGTATAGACCGACCTTACTAAGGAAGAAGAGGTCCATGCTAAAGCCATAGTGATGGAAGAGGTCCCGATCAATTTAGCTAAAGAGACAGTAGACCGGGTTGAATCAGGTTGACATGACCAAGATGGTGAAGCTGTCTCCGAGGTAGCAGTGCTAAGGGATGGTGGTTCTTCCTTTACCCAAGCAGCAGGACTAGAGAGGAAGGAGCTGCCACTGTCGATGAAACTAACCCCGGAGGTTGATCAGGGCCACTGTGGCTCGCTAGGGCGTTGAATGGCCCGGTATAAATGGTGTGAAGCTACCGATATGGTAACTGTCCATAGACATGCTTGGGATCCTAGAAGTTTCCTGTAACTGAGAGAAGGCTCTGAACTCCCTTCCCCTTCGGAATGAGTAGGAACCATGGTGATTCACTTGGGCATTGGATGGCCTGATACAAATGGAGTGGAGCCACTTGACTGGTACAAGTCCAGAGTAATGCTAAAGAGTCTTCATCAACTGAAAGAAGGCTCTGGACCTTGCTGGAACGAAACAGGAGCTGAGTGGCTCACTTGGGCGTTGACCGGCCCTGTATAAGAAGTGAGGAGCCACTAGGCATTGCAGCGGGGCTGCTACTCCAGAGGTTTGCTTAGGCATGTAGGATGCCTTACCAAAATATGGGAAACTTCTGGGCTTTTCTCGATCAGATCGGGCTTCGGTGGTTTTCCAGGGTGATGAATAGCCAGTACATATGGAGCGATGCCACTGGTCTTGTAACGGTGCTATTGCTCCAGAAGCTTGCTTAGGCACGTATGAGGCCTTACCAAGATATGGGAAGCTTTTAGGAACTCCTCTATCGGATCGGTGTCTTGCTAGGGGCCTTGAATGACCTAGTACACATGGAACAAAGCCATCGGTCTGGTACCGGTCTGGTACCGGTACAGAAGCACGCTTGGGATCTTTGAAGCCCCCAGCAATTGAAATGAGGCTCTGGACCATGCTGGAATTGATCGGGGCCGTAGTGACTCACTTGGGCGTTGATTGACCCAATACAAGAAGTGAGGAGCTACTAGGCCTTGTAGCGGGGCTGCTACTCCAGAGGCTTCTTTAAGCATGTAGGAAGCCTTACCAAAATGTGGGAAGCCTCTGGGCTGTCTTCGATCAGATCAGGCTTGGTGGCTTGCTAGGGCGATGAATGGCCTGGTACATATGGACCGAAGCCACCGGTCTGATACTGGTCCAGAAGCATGCTTTGGATCTTTAAAGTCCTCAGCAATTGAAATGAGGCTTTGGACCATGCTGGAATTGATTGGGGTCGTAATGGCTCACTTGGGCGTTGACCTACCCGATACAAGAAGTAAGGAGCCACTAGGCTTTACATCGAGGCTGCTACTATAGAGGCTTGCTTAGGCATGTATGAGGCCTTACCAAAATGTGGGAAGCCTCTGGGTTGTCTTCGATCAGATCGGGCTTCGGTGTCTTGCTAGGGGGATGAATGACCCAGTACATATGGAGCAAAGCCACCGGTTTGGTACTGGTCCAGAAGCATGCTTGGGATCTTGAAAGTCCTTAGCAATTGAAATGAGGCTCTGGACCATGTTGGAATGGATCAGGGCCGTAGTGGCTCACTTGGGCGTTGACCATCCCGGTACAAGAAGTGAGGAGCCACTAGGCCTTGCAACGGGGCTTATACTCAAAAGGCTTCCTTAGGCATGTAAGAGGCCTTACCAAAATGTGGGAAGCCTCTGGGCTGTCCTCTATCAGATCGGACTTCAGTGGCTTGCTAGGGCGATGAATGACCCGGTATACATTGAGCAAAGCCACCGATTTTGTAGCGTTGCTACTGCTCCAGAAGCTTGCTTAGGCATGTAAGAGGCCTTACCAAATATGGGAAGCCTCTGGGCTCTCATCGATAAGATCTGGCTTTGGTGGCTTGCTAGGGCGATGAATGGCTCGGTACATGTAGAGCGAAGCCACCGGTCTGGTACTAGTCTTGAAACATGCTTGGAATCCAAGGAGTCCCCCGTGATAGAGAGAATTCTCTGGATCCTCCTGGAATGAACCGGGAGTTCAGTGGCTCACTTTGGAGTTGATCAACCCGGTAAATGAAGTGAGGAGCCACTGATCCTTCTACTGGTTGTGCTGCACCAGAGGCTGCAGAGCTGAGTTGGCTTCTCAGATTCGTGAATTGACCTGCTACCGCTACCTAGGAGCTTCTAAAGAATGGATCCGGTGACATGAAATGATCCGTGTATCCAGGTACAAGTCCAATGGATCTGCTAGGTAGATGATACACTAGTAACAGAGCGAATCTGCTATAAGAAAGTAGGAGAGGTGCAACTCTACTGTGTAGGAGCACTTAATGTATCAAAGTGGTTCAATTGTGTAAGAGACCTCCAAGCGTGAGGCTGCATATCGGATCTTGTGTAGAGGAGATACGCCGGTACGGAGCAATCCACGATAAAGAAACATGAGATGTGTAACTCTACTGCATAGGAGCTCTAGAGGTGCCAATGCAAGTCTTCTAGAAAAGTACGGCTCTGCTGTACTAGAGCTTTAACGATATCGGAACAGATCTGTTGTGGAGAAGATAGATAGCTACGGCTCTACTGCACTGGAGCTCTAACGGTGCAGGAGCATGTCTACTATGGAAAAACCCTCTAGACGTGAGCTACTGTAGAGAAGCTCTACCAATATATGAGCATCTTTGCTACCTAGAGGTAGTGTAGTAGACTGGTTCCACCAGGAATCCCACGTACCATATTTGCTCCACAACAAACAAAACTCATCAAATAGCAAAATAAGCACCACACGTGATGCGTAGGCGATATAGACAAGTATGGAGAAAGAACATCGTAAATAGTAAATGATATTCCATGAATAATGAATCTGTTACCTCCATAGTATAAGGATGCTCATGTAGAGAAATAGAGGCTTTCAAAAAGAGGTGTGGAAACTTCCCACAAACGGTGCCAGAAAGTGTTAACGAAAAATTCGCTTTGGGTGAGGAATTACAGCTAACACCCTTGAGACCACTACCACGTAGGCGGTGGCCGGGGTTGGTACCATGGATACCTAGCCTTGGAAAGATCTTGTTTGAATATAGAGAATGAAGCAGAAAAAAAGGATGATGCAACAGGTAGGAGATTAGGCATCCTGCCCGTCGGGCTTTTTTCTTAAGAAGGAGATACGGGGAGCTCAAGGTTCCCTTGCTGGTGTGAAGGGGCTGATCCTGGTCCATGTTTCCTGGTCCTGGTCCTCGATTGTGGTCGGAGCCCATCCTAGTACCTGAAGCCCAGTTCTGGACCCTAATTTCTTTCTATAGTTCCCCGACCTATACGGTGATTAAGGAGGGGGGCTTGAATGGCTTCTATACCTGGTCCATGCCGGCTTCCATAGAGAAATCTCAATAGAGCTTCTTGACTTCCTTCAAATGAGTCAAGGTGGTTTCTCCCAATCTCGACATGCGACGTGGCGTGTAGATAAAAAGAACAAGGATGCTAGGTCCAACAGGGTAGGAGCTAGATCCGGTTCCCTAAATCTTCGTCGTGGTTTCCCGATCTCATATAAGAGGGAATAGAGAGCTAGGACCAATGAGATTGGTACCTAGCCCGCATACACACATGCATAATACAGTAGATAATAGGAAAAACACAAGTCTTTTGTAGAGGGAGGTGGACTGACCAAGGGGGAAAAAGCATCACGAATGATCACATACTGAAAAACCCCATGGCAGTATCCAGAGGAAGGGGGAATACCCATCCTTATGTATATATAAAAGAATGCTCCGGGGAGCTTACAAGATTGGTGAAATAATATAACATAGTCTCTCCAGAGAGCTTACAATGGTAACATAATGTTAAACAATCCCGATATATTTATGGGAGAGGTAATATATGTAGCAATCATGTAGAGAGAACTTATACGAAGTGTATAGACATGCCTCAGGCTGGTCGATTTTAAGATTAGAGATCCCATCTGTAGTCAGGTGTTGAGTTCTTGAGTCCCATTTAATGTCCTTTTACAGGTGTATTTATTCATGGTGACTACCTTGGCGTGCAAGTCTAGGACTCTTGAATAGGTCTTATTTTCCATATTGAATACGATTCTTCCTTTCATGTAGTTGATCAGCTTGTAGCTAATATCTTGGAAAAGATGTGTTTGTTTCCCCTACGGACTCCCTCTTCCTTGATAGGCGGGATTTTCTGTTGTAGTTGACCCCCAATAATCGGTTATGGAGGATATTGTTAGGATTATGCTCGATAGCAAGAGTATAATAATGTATTTGACAATCTTTTCATATTAATAAAGTGATTTCCAGTTTAACAAATCTTATAGCATTTACAGTTTAATTATTATAATTGTCAAAAGTAAATAATCATAAGGTCAAAAGACTATGAGAAAAAAAGAATTGTTCATACATCAAGATTTGTATGAGGTAGACATAATTCTTTAGTTAGTCTTGAATAATATTCACAACTTAAGATAAATGTTAGGCGCCCTTATCTAGTTAAAGTTGTAGATTCTCTTGCTAGCATTTGAGTGGGATCAAATGTGTTATGATGAGTTTAAAATCATCAAAGTGTGGTGTCTTTGGGCAAAAGTATCTAGTGCACTTGGTGCATTGAATTGGATCACAATGAAATACTTTATCTAGAACCGCCAATAAATAAAAGTTTTTCATTTGAAGACAATCAGAGAGTTTATCTTAATCCTGAGATAAATGATGGACTTATGGTTGCAAGTGTTATCATTTGAGCTATCAATGAGTACGATTATATAGCATAGTCTATCCTCGATAGTTTGATGACATTCATTTGTTAATCGATAGAGGACTACATTTATAGATATGGACATCATGGCTTCATTTATTAAATGAGAGTAGGATATCATCAAATGGATGTTTATAGGTATTGGATATTAAATCTTAGCGTTAAGTTTTCAATAGTGTCCATTGAAACATGGCTTATGGACAAGTCAAAATATCCAAGTTCAAAATGTGGTCATATGAGTAAATATGGTAACTTGGAGAGCTATAGGCTGTCTATGAGCTCTTGGCGATTATCGGTATTCTTCACGAGGATACACTTTCTCCAATAAGGTTGTCTAGGGTATGAATGAGTAACATCAACTTATTCTATATTTATTTAAGAGTTCAATTTTAGTTCTTTAGTGGAATGAACTAAAATTAATAGATCGAACCTAAGTGAATCATTTGTTGATTGTGATTGGGTTGTGTCTATTGGAGCTTAAATTTAGATAGCCCGCCAAGATCCTCAATCCACATGAACTTGCATGGATCACTTGATATATTCTACCAGACCAATTTAGGGGTCCATTTAGAATTGTATTAAGGCATGTGAACTTGTTTCTTTTTGTAAGAATAAGTCTAGTTCACATGTGGACATTTTATTAAGGTCCAATGGATTTAATAAAAAAAGAAAAAAAATATATGACCCTTTTATATGGTATGGGCGGCAAGGCTATTTAGAATATCTTAATTATATTATTTTATACTTTATTATTTAATTAAATGAAAATTAATTATATTATTGATTAATTAATTATTTAATTAAAAGTCAAAATCTTTTTCCTAGTAGGAGATTGTCTTCTAAAATTATACTATTGTTGGTAGTATAATTAATGTTAAAGACTATATTTGATATGTAGATAAATAAAAGGAATTATTTATCTAATCAAATTAGAAAGTCTTTAATATTGTTACAAATACACTATTGAGTTGGATTAGAAGTCCTGGTGTAGGATAGAATTTATTTAGAAAAAGGATTCTTAACCACCAAGTAAATCCACATATGGAAATGATTCTTGCCAACCCATTAAATCCTTCTTAGGAAAGGATTTGTGATCCCATATATATACCCTTGTGAATTTCGGCAAGCCCAATGATTCTTAGAGTAAAATTTCGGCCAACCTAAGGTTTTTCCAAGAGAGAATTTAACTTGGCAAGGGAGAATTTTGAGAGAGAAAAATTTAGTATTTTACTCTAGACAAAATTCAATCAACTCTAAGATATATGGTGTGGAATTCGACCAATGAGAAAAGAGAAAAAGAGAACGTTTTTGTTTTCGATAGTACACTAGTATCCTTTACATCAAAAGGGTTTTGTGTACAACATCGAATCAAGGTTCATGTGAGTTTCAATCAAATTAATTGATAATTCACAAGTGACAGGATGTTCTTGATTTTTCTCTTGGAGGATATTTGTAACTAACAAAGAAATAGATTTTTTTTGTTTCCATCCTCAAGTATACAATTTGAAGAAAGGAAGCCCACACTCGTAGGTGATTCACGTTTGTGATTGGATTGGAAGATCTTGCAGAATTAATTTGGTGCTTGTTCAATCGTCATGAGGAAAAGGTACGACACTTTTATATACATCAATTAATCTAGGGTTAAGGTTCTTATTATTTAAAAGGGAATTTTATTTATTTATACGCAAACCCTATTTTTATAAGTTTTCTCACGCTTCCGCTGCGCTTGGTTTTTTCCCTACAGATATCTTGGAGGCAAAGGTATTTGTTTCCTCCTTGAACTCTTTTACTAATGGTGGCCATTACTGAGTTGAATATTCTCTCATTAATGACGTTGATCGTCTCTATTAATAAGGTTGACTACCTCTATTAATACAGTTGACCTCATTAATAGCGTTGACTACCTCCATTAATATAGTTGACCTCATTATTAGGGTTGACTACCTCCATTAATATAGTAGGCCCCATTGATAGGGTTGACTACCTCCATTAATATAGTTGACCTCATTAATAGGGTTGACTACCTCTATTAATACGGTTGATTACCTCCATAAATATGGTTTGACCTTATTAACGGTATCGTAAGTGTCATAAAGGTCAACCCTCTCTTCCTACACTGTTTGGAGGAGAGCTCTGGTTTTGTATGTCACTTTGGAGAGGTACTTCATGGAGGTTACCTGTGGTGACACTTGATATTTCTCGAGGGCGAGGTACTCCAGGTTCCAGTGCACTGGCGTGGTCCCTAGGGGACCTCTCGATTGTCATGGTCCTAGATCGAACTTGTTGGTCTTTCCATGGAGCTTGTGCTAACCATTCTAAGGGCGAAATATCCCATAGGGTTCCGACCTTGTAGCTGGGAGCTTGGTTTAGCTATGCCGATCTTTATCATGGAGCTCAAACTAGTTATATAGGATTCCTGATGGGGTAGCAGACTTTAATTGAAGAGCCTGAATGCATGCAAGGTGTTGACTACCTTGTCCTGCTTCTATGGGGTTGATAGGTAACTCAACCTCGAGGACCTCGATACCTCGCTATGTAGACCCAGATTTGGACCACTGCTTTAAGTCTGGAAGGTGGAAAGTTTTTATTTGGACCCTAGCCAAAAAAGGCTGTTAACAGAGGTCTAGGTGACTAAGAGAGAGGCAGTGACTACCTTCAATAATATTAGGATGAAACCTGGACAGGCTGTGAAAGATCACATGATGAAAGTCATAGTACATCTCAATATTGCTGAACTGAATGGTGCTGAGATAGATGGTGACACAAAAATTGACATGATTGTCAACTCACTATCAGATTCCTTTGATCAATTCAAGTTGGACTACACCTTGAATAATAAGGAATACACCTTGCAAGGCCTGATGCAAGATGTTCAAAGCGCCGAGAAAATCCTTGTGAAAGGCAAGAGTCAAGAGATTCATACCGTAGGTAAAGTTGCTATTGTTAAGACTCGTAAGAATGTCAAGAAACAACAGAAAAAAATAACTAGGACCTACTAAGAAGGAGACAAAGAAAGTAACCAAGATCAAATGGAAGTGTTTCCTTTGTGGTGAAAAGGGACATTGGAAAAGAAATTGCCCAAAGTCTCAGGAAAAAAAGGAAGAAGGTAATATTAATTATCTTGAAGCATGTTTTTTGGCAGATTCTATGGATTCTTGGATCTTAGACTCCGGAGCCACTAATCATGTTTGTTTTTCCTTATAAGGGTTCAAGGAAAGGAGAAGGCTTAATGAGAACGAATTCAATTTGCGTTTAGAAAATGGAGCGTTGGTGTCTGCTAGTTCAGTGGGAGACATTAGAATTAGTTAAATTCTTATAGGCATTTAGGTTTAATAGATGTTTATTATGTACCTCAATTCAAGAGGAATTTAATTTCAGTTTATTGTTTAAATAAATTTGGTTATTCAGTTACTTTTAATAACGATTTTACAATTAGTAAGAATGACAATTTTTTTTGCAAAGGCACATTGGAAAACGGTTTATTCTATTTGTATAGAAATATCTCTCACTAGTTAGACACGGAATCAACGGAACCTAACCATAAAAGAGTAAAATTATCAAAAGATGAAACCTACCTATGGCATTTGCGCATAGGTCATATTAACCTTAATAGGATTAAAAGATAGGTTAGTGACGAACCTCTAAGTGACTTAAAGGTTGATAATCTACAAACTTCTGAATCTTGTTTGGAAGGTAAAACGACCAAAAGGTCGTTCACGACCAAAGGCACAAGAGCAAATGAATGTTTTGGATTGATACACACTGATGTGTATGGTACTATGAGCATTCAAGCTATATGTGGATATGAGTACTTCATCACTTTCACGGATGATCACTCAAGATTTTGCTATGTGTATCTCATGAGGCATAATTCAGATGCTTTTGATATGTTCAAAGCATTTAAAACCGAAGTTGAAAATCAGTTTCAGAAGATATGTTCAAAGAATTTAAAACCGAAGTTGAAAATCAGTTTGAGAAACGTATAAAAATCTTGAGGTCTGATCGTGTTGGAGAATATATATCTGGTGAGTTTTAGCAATATCTTATTGATAATGGGATAATTTCTCAGTTTTCTGCACTAGGTATACCTCAACAAAATGGGGTGGCAGAAAGGAGAAATAGAACTCTTTTGGACATGGTTAGGTCTATGTTGAGTTATTTAACACTTTCTAATTCTTTTTGGGGATATTCTTTACAAAAATGCCATGTACATTCTAAACGATGTACCATCTAAGTCGGTTCCTAAAACACCGTATGAGTTGTGGACCGAGCGAAAGCCCAGTTTACAACACTTAAGGCTATTAGGAAGTCCTGTGCATGTGTTAAAAGGAAAGACAAAAGATGGAGTGCTGTTCAGAAACATGCATATTTGTAGGGTATCCAAAAGGAACAAAAGGATATTTTTTTTATAGTCCTTTAGATCTTAAAGTATTTGTTTCAACAAATGCTAAATTTCTGGAAGAAGACTATATGAATAATTTTGTGCCTAAAAGTAGAATTTTCCTGAATGAGCTTTCAGGAGATACAATTTTATAAGAGGTTTCACAACCTAGCCCAATTGAAAGTTCCGCACCAACACGTGATCAACAATCTACCATACATCGTAGTAGGGGAGGGTTAGTAGACAACCCGAGAGATACATTGGTCTAGAAGAATCTGTAGAGAATCTCCCGGATGATGATGATCCCTATACGTACAAGGAAGCAATGGAATATGTTGATTGTCGCCATTGGTAAAAGGCAATGCAATCCGAAATTGAATCTATGTTCAAAAATAAAGTTTGGTCTCTTGTAGACTTGCCTAAAGGGATAAAACCCATTTGGTGCAAGTGGGTATACAAGAGGAAAAGTGGAATGGATGGAAAGGTGGAAACTTTTAAAGCTAGATTGGTAGCTAAAGGTTATACATAGAATAAATGTATCGATTATAAAGAAACCTTCTCTTCTGTGGCCATGCTTAAATCCGTTAGGATACTTTTATCCATTGTGGCATCTCTAGACCTAGAGATTTGGCAAATGGACATCAAGACAACTTTCCTTAATGGAAGTCTTAAAGAAAGCATCTATATGATGCAATCAGAAGGATTCATTGAAAAAGGCCAAGAAGAAAAGGTATGCAAGTTGCAAAGGTCCATATATGGATTGAAGCAAGCATTTAGATCCTGGAACATAAGGTTCGATCAAGCCGTGAAAATTGTTGGATTTATTCAAAACCATGATGAACCATGTGTATACAAAAAGGATTAAAGGTGACAAGTTGGTTTCCTAGTTCTTTACGTTGATGATATACTACTCATTGGAAACGATGTAGGTGTATTGACATCAGTAAAAGATTGGTTAGCAAAACAATTTGATATGAAGGACTTAGGAGAAGCAAGTTATATTCTTGATGTTAAAGTCATAAGAAATAGAAAGAATAGAACAATTGCATTATCCCAAGCTTCATATGTAGATAAAATCTTGTCTAGGTTTTCCATGCAAGATTCCAAGAAAGGTATGTTACCATTCAGACATAGTATCAAACTTTCCAAGGAACATGTTCTTAAGAATGAGCATGAAGAGCAATTCATGAGTAGGGTTCCATATGCATCGACAGTTGGAAGTCTCATGTATGCAATGATCTGTACTAGACCATATATTTATTTTGCTGTGGGCATAGTTAGCAGGTTTCAAACAAAACCTGGTCCTGATCACTGGACGGCAGTCAAGTATATTTTCAAGTATCTCAGGAGAACGAGAGATTATATGCTTGTATACTCTGGAGGGGATTTAATTCCCGTTGGGTCTACAGATTCTGATTTTTAGTCAGATTCTGACTCTAGGAGATCATCATTAGGATCTATGTTTACTATTGGAGGAGAGGAAGTAATATGGAGAAGTATAGAGTAATATTGTATTGCTGATTCCACAATGGAGGCCGAGTACGTTGCCGCATGCGAGGCTAATAAAAAGGCTGTTTGGCTCTGCCAATTCTTGATTGACTTGGAAGTGGTTCCTGATGTGATTAAGCAGGTCATTATCTATTGTGACAATAGTGGAGCAGTGGCTAATTTGAGAGAATCAAGAAGTCATAAGAGAGGGAAACACATTGAAAGAAAGTATCACCTTCTGAGGGAAATTATGTATAGGGGTGACGTGACGATTACCAAGATCGCGTCAGCAGAAAATCTAATGGATTCCTTTGCAAAGGCTTTTTCACAAAAGAGTTTTGATGGGCATCTAGAGAACATGGGGATGAGAGATATGACACATTTGCTATAGAGAAAGTGGGAGATCGTTGGGATTATGCTCGATAGCAAGAGTAAAATAATGTATTTGACAATATTTTCATATTAATAAAGTGATTTCTAGTTTAACAAATCTTATAGCATTTATAGTTTAATTATTATAATTGCCAAAAGTCAATAATCATAAGGTCAAAAGACTATGAGAAAAAAAGAATTGTTCATATATCTAGATATGTATGAGGTAGACACAATTCTTTAGTTAGACATGAATAATATTCACAACTTAAGATAAATGTTGGGCACCTTTATCTTGACAAAGTTGTAGATTATTTTGCTAGCATTCAAGTGGGATCAAATGTGTTATGATGTGTCTAAAATCAACAAAGTGTGGTGTCTTTGGGTAAAATAATATAGTGCACCGGGTTCATTTAATTGGATCATAGTGAAATACTTTATCTTGAACCGTTAATGGATAAAAGTTTTCACTTGAAGATAATCGGAGAGTCTATCTCAATCTTGAGATAAATGATGGACTTATGGTTGCAAGTGTTATCATTTGAGCTATCAATGAGTACGATTATATAGCATAGTCTATCCTCGATAGTTTGGTGGTATTCTTTTGTTAATTGATAGAGGACTTCATTTATAGATATGGACATTGTGGCTCCATTTATTGAATGAGAGTAGAATACCATCATATAGATGTTTTGAGGTATTGGATATTAAATCTTAACGTTAAGTTTTCAATAGTGTCTATTGAAACATGGCTTCTGGACAAGTCAAAATATCCAAGTTCAAAATGTGGTCATATGAGTAAATACGGTAACTTGGAGAGCTATAGGCTGTCTATGAGCTCTTGGCGATTACGGGTATTCTTCACGAGGATACACTTTCTCCAATAAGGTTGTCTAGGGTAAGAATGAGTAACATCAACTTATTCTATCTTTATTTAAGATTTCAATTTTAGTTCTTTAGTGGAATGAACTAAAATTAAATAGATTGGACCTAAGTGAATCATTTGTTGATTGTGATTGGGTTGTGTCTATTGGAGCTTAAATTTAGATAGCCCGGCAAAAGCCTCAATCCACACGAACTTGCATGGATCACTTGATATATTCTACCAGACCAATTTAGCGGTCCATCTAGAATTGTATTAAGCTATGTGAACTTGTTTCTTTTTGTAAGAATAGGTCTAGTTCACATGTGGACTTTTTATTAAGGTCAAATGGATTTAATAAAATAAAAAAAATAATATATATGTCCATGTGTGGTCTTGGGCGGCAAGGCTATATAAAATAGTTTATTATATTGTTTTTTATTTTATTATTTAATTAAATGAAAATTAATTAATTTGGTAATTAATTAATTATTTAATTAAAAGTCAAAATATTTTTCCTAATACGAGAATGTCTCCTAATATTATACTATTGCTAATAGTATAATTAATATTAAAGACTATGTTTGATAAGTAGATAAATAAAAGGAATTATTTATCTAGTCAAATTAGGAAGTCTTTAATATGGTTACAAATACACTACTGAGTCGGATTAGGAGTCTTGGTGTAGAAAAGAATTCTTTTTTGAAAAGAATTCTTTTTTGAAAAGAATTCTTGGTCACCAATAAATCCACCTAAGGAAATGATTCTTGCTCACCAAGTAAATCCTTCTTATTAGAGGATTTGGTCTTCTATATGTACTACCTATTAAATGCGACCAAGCCATAATTTTTGGTGTGAGAAGTTGTTTTTTATTGTTATAAAAAAAAACCTTTATCCAACTCATTGTGTGAAGAATTTGGTCAAGCATAGAGAAAAGAAGGAACTTTTTTGTTTTAGTATCCTTTGCATCAAAAGGGTTTTGTGTACAACATCCAATCAAGGTTCATGCGAGTTTCAATCAAATTGATTGATAATTTACAAGTGACCGGACGTTCTTAGTTTTTCTTTTGGAGGATTATTGTGACTAGCAAAGAAGAAGATTTTGTTTGTTTAAAAAAAAAAGGGTATACAATTTAAAGAAAGGGAGCCCACACTCCTAGGTGATTCATGTTCGTGATTGGATTGGAAGATCTTGCGGATCCAATTCGACACTAGTTCAATCGTCACAAAAAAAAGGTACGACACTTTTAATATACATCAATTAATCTAGGGTTAAGGTTCTTGTTATTAAAAAGGGATTTTTTTTTATACCAAACCCTAATTTTTTTACGCTTCCGTTGTACGATTTTCCCTACACCATGAAGCCAAGGAACTTTCCTACAGTTACCCCAAAAGCACACTTGGCTGGGTTCAGTCGCATTTGGTTATCCTTTAAAATTTGAAAGGTTTAACGGATGTGATCTTGGTGATCATGTCGTCAATATATACCTCCATCGTCTTTCCAATCTCGGACTTGAAGAGTCGGTTGACCAAATGTTGGTATGTTGCACATGCATTCATGAGGCCGAATGACATCACCTTGTAGCAGTAAAGGCCCTACATGGTGATGAAACTGGTCTTGTCTTGGTCTGCGGGGTGCATCATGATCTTGTTTTACCCCAAAAAAGCATCCATGAAGCTTAGAAGTCTGTTCCCTACATTGGAGTCCACTAATTGGTCAATTTTAGGAAATAGGAAGCTGTCCTTGGGGCAGGCGCGGTTGAGATCAATGTAGTCGACGCACATGCACCATTTCCCATTTGCTTTAGTGACCATAACCACATTTACGATCCAATCGGGGTATCACGTTTCCCTGATGAACCCCACTTTTATCAGTTTTTTTGACCTCCTTTTGAACCACAACGTTTCTCTCGGTGTTAAAGTGATGCCTTTTCTGTTTGACCAGTGCTAACCGATAATTCTCTTGAGGTGAGGAATATTAATTCACACCCTTGACACTACTGCAATAGAGGCTGCAGTCGGAGTAGGTACCCTTGGTACCAAGGTTAGGTGCTGTTAATAGCCAAATTTGGCTAGGGACCAAAGGAGATTTTTTCACTCTCTTAGCCCAGGTCCAAGGCCGAGATCACCTACCATGGTACCACGATTCTTGGGGTCGAGCTATTGGGCCACCCCGCAGAAGCAAGGAAAAGTCACCATTCCCTGAGAACACCCCAAGTGGAGCCCGATACGATCAGGTCGAGTTCCTTACACCAAAGCCAGAACCCAGGGTAAGCCAAATACATGACGATCCAGGCTCTTCGAGGTTGAAATTACCTCGCAACCTCCCCAGAAGCCCACCATCCTCTTCAAACGCAAAGAGGGACCTATAAGGACATTAAGTTCATACTGCAGTATCACTCCACTTCACCAGGAGAAGATTCGAATCTATCTAGATAGGTAGGAGAAAGTTCGCTGAAGCTCCGTTACTATAGAAGAGCGTCACAGGTCCATCTCGAGATCTAGGAGACCTGAAAAGGTCAGACCCAGCTCCTGGCACCAAGACCAGAGCATAAGTATACCTCACTATTTGAGGAAACAAACGTCATACACAATGACCTCCATGAGGCATCTTACCATGAAGACACACATGATCGTATCTACACTCTAATAAATATTAAATCACCGTGTACGTGCAGGACAATTGATTGAGCCCAAAGAGGAAACAAACTTATCTCCACCTAAGATACTCTTGAATATGTTTTTAATCAAAGTCAATAACGTTAAAAATAAAGGATCCCGCCCGATAACGGGGGATTGGATTCGAAGAATAATAGCGGGAGAACCATGAGTTTAACCAAATTAGACTGTGTATAAATAAGCCCGGTCATGCACATGGAAAGAGAGGCAGAGATATAGAGGAGATAATTTTAACTCGACCTAAATTCTATGATCAAAACACGACCACCATTGCTATCTACTTCTCAACAGGCACAAAGCCACCATACCTATTGTACCAGGAATGACCAGGATCCTTTGGATGATTTCTGTGTACACCGTAAGATTCAATAATAAAATCAGTGTCGTTTTTCCTTACGTGTCTTAATATTTCGTACTACCATTCTTATCTTTTTCATCATCAAATATACGAACTTGGTACCAAAGGTATCAACCCCAGCCGCCTCCTCCGTGGTAGTGGTCTCGAGGGTGCTAACCGAAATTCCTCACCCCGAGTGAATTTTTGGTTAACACTTTATGGAGGCCGTATGTGGGAAAAACCCACACCCAACAAACCAAACCAAAAGTTTACGTGTTTCCTGTTTTACAGTAATTATGAGGCTCCGATCCTCCTAGAGACAACCTGAGGCATAGGGACAATCTTCTGCTGCAATGACACGAAAGGCTCCAAGGAAGGGCAGGAAATCCGAGCACCAAAGCCAAGCTCCGATCCAACCAACAACCGTACAAGTTATTGGCCCTCCTATGATAAGCCTGGCCATGCTCGACCAACAAGCAGTGGCCTTCATGAAAAATATCCGCCTTTACCTGGTCGCAGAGGGCATTGCAATCCAGCCAGGAAATCCTAACACTCACAGAGAGCCGAGCATGCCCGAAACCAGGCAGCCTACCTTTGACCAGTTGAGACCTCCTCTGCCAGAGCCAGCCTGCGATAGAACAGAGCTTCAACCCTTGATACGGGATAAATTAAGGAATATGCCCCCAGTTCCGGGCAGGCCATCATGTTATCAACCCATGCGAGTCAAATCTGTAGTAGATGCCTTACCACGAGAGCAGCAAGAAGCTCTCCGCCCGACAACCTCAAGAAGGGAAACCCGAGCTGGAGAGGAAGGTAGTCAGTAAAGCCCCCGAGCTGGTCCCATTCATAATGAAGACCGGGTCAAAATATCTAGTTCATCAGAAGGATTTGACAACGAGGGATCTGAGGTCGATTCAAAGAAGCATGGGAACAAGCGCTTAAGGGATAAGCTGGCAAAGCTATAGAAAGAGATTCAATAGATGAAGAATGAGAAAAGCAAGGAGGCCAAGAAGGATCCCTTGAATGAAATAAATGCTCCCTTCACCAGGAGAATTCGGGATGTTGAGCTCCCATAAAAATTTAGAATGCCGGTAGACAAGTTCTCTGGCACAGAGGATCCCTTGAGCCATCATCGTCCAGTAAATGGAAGTCCAAAATGTAACCAGGGCCGCCATATGGTGGATGTTCCCAATCACCTCGACTGACTATGTAAAAACTTGGTTCAGGAAATTGCCCGCTGGTAGCATAGATTCATTCATGAAGCTATCAACAAACTTCTGGTCACAGTTCCAAGTGGTCAAACCGCATCCAAAGGATCCCATACACCTTCAAAATGTGATCCATGAACGGGGTGAAACACTCTGATCTTATGTGGAGCATTTTCACAAGAAAGTCATCTAGATGGGAGTCTTCACCGAGAAAGAGACCCTTACGAACTTCCGACGAAACTTGTGGGTGGGCAAGCTCTTTCGGTTTTTCGCTAAGCGATCTCCAGAGACCTACCCAAAGGCCTATGATCGGGCTCTTGAGCAGGTCGAGATTGACGAACAACTCAAGGTCAAAATGGAGCATGACGACATGAGAATGTCTAAGCACTAGATGAAGGAAGCCCTCAAACATAAGTCGGCTCTGAAAAACCAGAACAAACCTTCCAACAGGTCAACGTACCGGTTACCCGCTACCTAACCTAGGTAAGAGAGGTATCCTGTGAGACGAACCCCTCCGCGAGCTTTACCTCCTCCAAGGACGGTAGCCCCCATTACACGAGATGAAAGAGGGTATGATCACTACACCCCTTTGAACACATCCCGAGAAACAATCTACCTCGCCTTTCGGGATAAGGGGCTACTTTAGAAGCCTGTACCCATGAAAGGCCCAGCAGACAAGAGAAATCAGTATAAGTACTGTGACTTTCATGAAGACGTAGGGCATAACACTTATGAGTGCTATAACCTGCGTAACTAGATTGAGGCTCTGATAAAGGGCTGATGTTTGATAAAATTCTTCCAGCAGGTTAGGGACAATATACAGACTGGAAGGGAGGTACAAACATAGATCCGTGACTATATAGATAAGAGGAAGAAGGAATAGAAGGATTTGATACAGAAAATCCAGGTGATACACACCATCAGTGGGGGACCTACCTTGACTGACACCTCTAATAGTTCTAGGAAAAATCATGCAAGGAAGATTCCCTGTGTCGATGAAGGTCGAGGTATCGTTAAGGTCGACCAAAGCATGTTTGGCCCATCTCAGTCAGTGCAGATCATATTCACAAAGACATATGTCTACAACATCGTGAAACCTTATGACGATCCCATGGTGATCACGGTATAAATTGCTAACTACGTGGTTCACCGTGTGCTCGTTGATATAGGCAACAATGTAGACATCCTCTTCAAAAACACTTTGGAGAAGCTAAATTTGAAGCAGTGGTGTTACAATAGCTGCATAACCCCGTTGTATGGATTCATTGGGGATTCGATCATACCAGTGGGATAAAAGATTCTCTTAGTAATCGTTGGAGCTGCTCCCCTCCAATAAAACATTATTACTGACTTCGTTATGGTTGACAACTCGTCGGCATATAACGTGATACTAGGAAGACCATTTCTATCCTCCCTGAAGGGAGTCCTGTCTATATACCATAATGTCTTAAAATTCTCAGTGGGGAACAAGGTAGGAGAGATAGGTGGGGATCAACAAGCAGCGAGTAAATGCTATGCAGTGTTTGTAAATCCAACAGCTTTGGCAAAACAGTTCACACAAGTAGTGACAATGCAAGATATGGAAGCACCAGTGATGATCTTGGGAGATATAGAGCTCACCGATCATCCTGAGGATGACCCCTTGGTACTGGAAGAGGAAGAACCAAGTAGAGAATGGATGAGCGGGAACCCGATGGATGAACTAGAGGAAGTACCTGTCAGAAGTGACGAACCCTCCAAGGTAGTCAAGGTCGAGGCTACCCTCATGCCAAGAGTGAATGAAGGTTTGATCGAGCTTCTCCGAAAATTCAACGACATCTTTGATTAGAATCATGACGAGATGCCTGGGGTCCCAGTATCATTGGCTATTCACTGATTAGCAGTGGATCCAACCTTCAAGCCCATCAAGCAAAAAAGGCATCACTTTAACTCCGAAAGGAATGCTGCGGTTCAAGAAGAAGTGGATAAGTTGATCAGAGCAGGCTTCATTAGAGAAGCGCACTACCCTGAATGGATCGCCAACGTGGTCATGGTCACCAAGGAGAATGAGAAGTGGCATATGTGTGTCGACTACGCCGACCTCTACCGATCGTGTCCAAAAGAGAGCTTTCCTCTACAAAAAATTGACCAGTTGGTAGACTCTACGGCTGGAAACAGACTTCTTAGCTTCATGGACGTGTTTTTAGGGTACAACATGATTATGAAGCACCCTGCCGACCAGGTTAAGACCATTATCATCACGGGGTATGGGTCTTTATTGCTACAAGGTAATGCCTTTCGGCCTAAAAAGCATGGGAGTCACCTACCAGCGATTGGTTAATTGATTGTTCAAATTGGAGATATGGAGAACAATAGAGGTGTACATAAATGATATGATCACCAAATCCCGGGAAGCAGAAGAACACCACAAACATCTCCGTAGGACTTTCCAGATAGTGAGGGAGAACCGAATGTGGCTGAATCCTGTGAAGTATGCTTCCAGTGTAACAGCGGGGAATTTTTTTAGGCTTTATGATGAATAAGAGGGATAATAGTGGGGAAGTTTTTTCGACGGCCTGACTGTCAGAAATGGTCATATTTGTGACGGCTCGTCGGTTAATGGTTATTTATGACAAGCGTATTTGTGACGGCCTTCAACGGCTTTTTCCCCGTCGGAAAGGCATATTTTCGACTGGAAATAGCCTTTTCCAACAGTATTTAGCCGTCGAAAATGACCTTTTTTGTAGTGTTCCCATTAGAGAAGCTCGCCATTGCCCTGGTTACCTTGACTAGGAAGCTTTGTCCTTATTTTCAAGCCCATATAGTGGCAGTGATAACAGACCAACCTCTCCACTAATTTTTACAGACGCCAGATATATATGGAAGGCGCTCACCTAGTTTGACCTGAAATATAAACCTCGAACGATGATCAAAGCTCATGCCCTAACAGACTTTGTAGCTGAGTTCTCAGCAATTTAG
Organism: Dipteronia dyeriana; assembly: GCA_032871835.1. Lineage (NCBI taxonomy): Eukaryota > Viridiplantae > Streptophyta > Magnoliopsida > Sapindales > Sapindaceae > Dipteronia > Dipteronia dyeriana. Next base: position 71,264,557 of record CM065297.1, on the reverse strand, counting down.
AGCAAAGAGACACCGGTAATACTAGGTCCAGCTTCTGAGAAATTTCATGAAGGCAACAATTGGCCGGAAGACCGTAAAGCCTGGACCTTTTACACTGATGGGGCATCTGGGCAAGCAGGGAGATGTTGTTAGGTTTTAGATTATGTTGACATTAATTTCATATCAAAATGATGTTTACTTGAAATGATTTAGTTGTTTAGGTTCATGATGATTCAAGCTTCAAAGAAGGAATAACAACTAGTCAAAGAAAGTACAAAGTCTTCAGAGAGAAAGGATGTTATATGGTTCTACAAAGGTATATTAAGACCTTATCTTTCTCTTACAATGCTTAGACACACACACAATTCATACATTTGTGTCCCTGCATAGTTGTGCACCATTAAGGCACACACACATAAATTATACATATGTAGTATTGTTATGCCCCATTATAAAACATTCACACACTTGTAGATGAATACTCATGCATTGATATGAAAATAACATGTTTTGGAAAATGCAGGATTGGAGACTATCTCTATGTAGGTTGCATTCTTGTGTGAAATGTGTTTGTATGTGTATATGTTTGTATAACATGGATATTGAACTTGATTTTATTCTTAAATCATTCTTGATTGAGTTCCAAACACTTTGGTTACTCATACTTTTAATTTCAAGTTCTAAGTCAAAATATATGATACTTTCTAGTCAGGTTGCATACATTGTCTTCGTCTTCATATATCGAGTCGAATTCTTATTTTCTGGGTTGATTATCTTATATGTCCATGTCCGTGAGAGAGTTACAGTTCATAACCCATAAACAAATTAGAATTCTGAGTTCAGAGGCTAGAGAACAGTCGAAGAACGTGAAGGGAACGCTTGAGGAAAAGAAGAGCAACCAAGCACACTTTCCCGAGATGGCGCGTGGCCGTCTCGGGCCAGAATGCTTGCTTCCCCAAGATTCCAACATCCCATCTTGGGCAGCAAGTGTGCTTGTTTCCTTCTTGTCCCTTTTATTCATTTCACATGATACCTTTCTCTCTCCTTTATATTTCCCTTCATTCTCACATTTCATTCTAAGAAGAGATTCAAAATTTGAGTACAGAATTTTCTTCCAAATTTTCTCACCTTCCAAATACCATAACTTCTTTATTTGAACTCTGATATGAGTGACTCAAAGTTGAGAGTGTTTTTCTATTCATCCTCCATCTTTTCTCTAAAGGTTTGAGTTAATTTTACTGCTGTTTTTGGAGTCAATCCTCACAAAAACGGGACTGCACCAAATCAACTAAGGTATTGATTTTCTCTCAAAGTTTTCTTTTAAAACATGGTCAATTGCCTTGGGTTTTCTTCTTCAATATATATATATATATATGTGTGTGTGTGTGTGTGTGTGTGTCTTGTGATTATTTTTATTTGAGTTTTGAACTCATTTAAAACTAGATTGAATTTCAATTGAAATCTCACATGTTGAGTTAGGTTTTGATTTTGCCTATGTTTTCACATGTTTGGAATTGTATTGTGCTAGCTTTAATTCTAGGACTATTTGATGATCTTTAATTGATTGATTTTGTGAAAAATAGTCTCTCACATGTACTAGGCTCTCATTGGCAGAATTCTTCTATTAGTGCATATGCTTGTGTTCTTGTGAGCTATTCTTGTGCTTAGTTGATTTCATGAATAGATAATATGCTCTAGAACTCTTGCTTTAATCTAAATGACTTTGTCACATGATTTTAGCATGTTTTTGGACCCGATAGTTGTCTACCTTTAAGAAGGAAAACTTCTTGAGAACCCTGACCAAGCCCGAAAATTCTAAAGATCATCAGTTCGGTATTGCCTAATAGATGGACACCTCTATTAGAATGGTTAATCTATTCCTTTACTACAATGCCTCCATCCGGATGATGCCAGTTGGGCATTGAGAGAGGTCCACTCTGGGGACAGTGGGAATCACATTGAAGGGAGACTCTAGCATATCAAGTTCTCCGAATGGGGTATTACTGGCCAACGATTCACCAATACGTAAAGATCTTTGTACAAACCTATGAACCGTATTAGAGAACCTCAAAATTGAGTCACCTACCACCAGAGCGGCTGTCATCTCTCAGCTCACCTTACCCTTATGCATTGTTGGGGGTCGACCTGATCGGACTGTTTCCTACCGCTCCGAGGCAAGCTTAGCATACTATTGTGGCAATCGACTATTTTACAAGATGGGTCATGGATAGACCTCTCTCCCAACTATCAGATGAAAATACGACAAGGATCATCGAAACCAACATGGTTTATAGGTTCGGGACTCCACTAATCATTATGGCAGACCTAGGCAAACAGTTTGACAATGCCTGATTCAAAGACTTTTATGAAGGTTTGGGAATCGACCTCAGGTTCTCTTCAGTAGCCCACCCTCAGACTAATGGGCTATTCAAATCCACCAACAAGACTTTCAAGAAGCTATTGAAGAAGAAATTATAGCAGAAGAAAGACAAATAGGCCGATGAGCTCCCCGAGGTTCTCTGGGCATACCGGACTACAAAGAAAATAACTACTGGAGAGACACCCTACTCCCTAGCCTTCGGGGTTGAAGCAGTCCTTCTCATCGAGCATAAATTGACCTCATTCAGGGTACAATACTTTGAACTTGAGAGCAACAAGGTCAAGCTCTGAGCTAATCTAGATCTCTTAGAGGATAAACATGACCAGGTAGTTGAGAAAGTAGCGATATATTAGAGCAAGATTTCCTGGTATTTTAACAGAAGGGTCAGAGCCCAAAATTTAAAGGAAGAGGATTTGGTTCTTAGGAAAGTGGCCTTAAACACCCAGAAAAGGTCGGATGGAGTCTTAGGACCTAACTGGGAAGGGTCATATTTGGTAAAGATAGTGGTCCGTAATGGGGCATACAAGCTCAAAGATATGGAGGGTCGACCTACCGACCACACCTGGAATGCTAATCACTTGAGGAAGTTTTATTCCTAGGTAGGGGACTCTTGAGCAGACTACCTTCATTTAGGTTTCACTAAAATTCCCAACAATAATGTACTCCATTTTGATCATCAATAAAGTCTGTTATTTTATCTATCTCTGATTGTGTTCTCCATAAGCTGTTAATTTCTCCATATACGTTAGGTTCTCCGTGAGCCAGTTCACCATAACCACCTTGAGACCAGGGATCAGTTGGGAAAGCCCCCTCACTATCCCTAGTGCCTTGGCCGGGCACTACCCTATGCCAAAAAGGGTTTGAGTGTAAGGGCATAGTTGCTATTTAGATCTCGAGACCAGAGATCAGTCAGGGAAGACCCCTCACTATCCTTGATGCCTTGGTCGGGCACCAACCTCCACCGAGAAGGGTCTGAGTATAAGAGTATAGTTTCCATCCATATCTCGAAACCAGGATATAGCTAGATAGCCCTCCTGATGCCTTGGTCGAGCTACCACCCCCAAAAAGGGTTTGAGTGTAAGAGCATAGTTGCCATCTAGATCTTGAGACCATGATATAGCTTGACAACCCTCTAGATGCCTTGGTCGGGCTACCACCCTCAAGAAGGGTCTGAGTGTAAAAGCATAGTTGTCATCTAGATCTCGAGACTAGGATATAGCTCGATAACCTTTTCGATGAATTTCGGTCAGACTACCATCCGAGAAGGATCCAAGTGTAAAAAACATTTTTGCTTGTAGGATCAAAGTCGCCATGATAAGAGACCCCCCGAAAGACAGAAATAAGGGTATCTAAGTTTGCACGAGAAGTCATCAAAAATGTGAGGCACAACGCAAGGGGACTCTACCCAAAGATATGAATTCCTACCAAGTGCTGAAAATTGGAGCTAGATGTCTACCCAACTAGTTTGCTTATGCTTAACAGATTCAGATTTTTTCTCTACCTGATTCAATTAAATCAAAATTATTTCAGAGGTGACGCCTAGGTCAAGATCAGAAAAGAAGCAAGAAATTCTCAACCCAGGTAGAAGTTCATTATCAAGATCAATCATAAAGAAATCTTAACAAAGCTTTCATTATTACTAAGAGAGCCTATTCCCTTGAAAGGCTACATCCATCAAATAGAGAGCCCAACCCCAGGTTCCTGGCTACACAAATGGAAAATAAAGAAAGAATTGATTAAACTGGTCATGAGTAAAGCAGGGTGCCCACCCCCCTTTCCGGACAATCAAAACAAGTTATGAATGGAGGGTATCAAGCTCCAGCATCCTCCCGGTTTCCTTCACCCGTTCCTCCTTCAGGTTGATCCTTACCTGTATCCCCTCCGTCCAGCGATTGATCGACTTGATTGTCTCTTTCAACTGCTTCTTCTTTCTGAGGTTACTCATCTACCTAAAGTTCTGCATGGTCCTTTTCCAAGACCTCACTAACAACGACCATAACCTCAGAGGAATGACAACATCCATAAGGATAGCCGCTACCTCTGATCCACTCTGTTCAACCTCCAACAATATTCTAAAGGGTTCTTTAAAGCGATCTCCGGTTCCCTCCCAGGTTTTGGTCTAATGCCTTCAGGCTGCATGAGCTAAACTCCGCTTAAGGATACCCATGACTGGAAGGACAGAATAAGGAGGAAAAGGATCTGCCATAACCAGAAGTTTTCTGACTCTAGCCATGCTAGAATGGCCCGCTCTATCACCATCGAGATAAGACATCTCTGCGACCTTATCCATGATCTCCTCTCTATCCCAGTTGGCAATAGTGGATAGATTGAAGGGAAGAAGGAGAGCTTCAGCGACCTGGAAGGAGGCATAAAAATACCAATCACTGAAGGAGGCATCCACCTCTGCTTGAAACTTATATACCTGAGCATGTAGGGTCTAGTACTCGATGTCTAACATCTTAGCCTCAAATTTCCAAGTGTCCCTTTGATTAGCTTGGTGTTTAGAGTGAAAGGTTTCTTGATCAAAGGAACACTTTAACCTCTCAAAGTCGCAGTGAAGCTCGGCTAGCTCCGCCTCCATCCCCTTATGGTTGTCATCTCCTGCATTAAAGATTGAGCTCCCCCCAGTAACCTCTTGGCCCTCTCAGCTTTAGCCACACAGTCATGAAGAGATGCCATCTGATGACCTATAGCCACATTGAATTTGAAAGCCTACAGATTAAAAAAAAAATTCAAGTTAGAAAACGATCAAGCTAGCTGTCACAAGAAAAGATGAAAGATGATGGTTACCTCGTCCAAAAGGGCAGACCTCTTGGTGATTAAGATGTCTACGAGTATCGAAACCATCACGGAAAGATTGCCACCTGGGCAGGATGCAACAAACTGCCCTAAGACTTTATCAAGCATGGCAGAGCCTCTTCAACACCAGGCTTGGGGTCCTCCAAATCTTGAGGAATCGGGGACACGGATGAAGGGGCAAAAACATTTGATAAGTTAATCGTGGGGGCGACAGAAGTAGCACTAGGGGCACCTAAAGAGGGAGTTGTAGTAGTTGCATCAGCAGCCTAAGAAACGGAGGTCCCCTTGCTCTACACCGTGGTAGCCCGCGATGCGAGGAGCTCCATATTAGATCTACTCTGGGAAGGGGACGGAGCAGGTGCAGGTGAAGCCCCGGTTGGAATAGTTGGCCCCCCTTTCTCTGAGGTAGCCAAAGGGACTTCCCAGACCAATCTGGCAGGAAGTGGGGGGGGGGGGGGTTGCGAGCTTTCTAGACTTCACGGGAAGCTGAAGCAGTAATAAAAACTGTTAAAAAAAGAGAGAAAAGCATCAGAACCAAACTAGCCAATGAAACAGAGCAGGATAGCTCATCGTTACTTTACTTACGAGGAGTAGCAGCAGAGATGCATATGTATTAATTTATCCTATGAGGATTGGAGGGATCAACGGTAAGAAAATTCAGGTTCAAATAATTTCTAGCAAGGATGGATTTCAAGATTGCTTCCGATTCAACGAGGTAGAGAATTTTGGTCCCACTATGGTGTGTCATTTAAAGTTATGGCGACCTTGAACTCGTGTTCACCAATGAAAATCGAGCTGCCCTAATCATCCCCCGCCAGAATCCATTCCACCTTCTAGGCAGGATCTTTCTTTGAAGCGTTGGGAATGATTAAGTTGAGCTTGTTCTTAGATTTCACATAGAACTGACCTCATGGGGCACCAGATAGGCTTTCAATCTGAAAGAGGTAAGCCAGCTCCTCTGCACCGGACTCCCTAGTAACTTTACCCAGCTCGTACTATCCCCTTCACAGCACAAGGAAATCTATTAGATGTCTCTAGAAGCCAGGCATCAACTGAAGAGGAGCTAGCTGTAGGGCACTAAGTGCTCATCGAAGGGTGGGATGAAGGGGAAAGCCTGACCCCATACTCAAGAGATGCTACATGAATTGGATGCACGCCTTTAGAAGGATTGATAACATCATTAATTTTAGGAGGAACTAAGATGGAAATGCTGCCAGAGATGCCATACTTGGACCTTAGGCGATCGATCGAATTCAGATCAGTGGTAAAATCTGGGATGACGCTGAAATTGTAAGGAGGAAGCCTCTCCAGAGGAGGACCGGTAATTACGACTTGACCTTTCCTAGTATCAGCATCAACATCCCTGGGTTCCCTATCAGAATCTTTGTTGACCAAATTCAGGGGGCTGTTAGGTCTGTTAGAGAACCCATTCCTAATAGCTACGTTCTTGCTCGATCGGTGATGTTATGGGTTTGGAGGAGAGTCATCGCTATTGAAATACCTTCGTACCCACTTTCTGTAGGCAAGATTGGAAACTTCCTCGCCATCTACTAAGGAGTCTACACTGTCAAGGCTGGTTTTTGACATGGTAAAGGGAATCTTCTAGTTAGACGAAAGAAAAGATGGAGGTGTTGCTCAAGAAGGTAACGAAAGGAAGTTTTCTTCTCTTTGAAAATTTGAAATTAGAAAGAAAGAAAGCATGATGAAGGTGGTGAGGCAACCAAGTTTAAATATAGGTGAATGAGGCAGTGACATCGGTGCAAAATCTTTTATGAAGATTACCTCGAATCTTGTGGCGTAACATAACCAGATTGTTTTGAGAAACGTGTTGGTCTCTGCTCACCATGTCATTCATGCATTTAATGAGAGGATTTCCACTCAGATTATGGTAGCGACAATAGAGGGAAAAATTTCCCAATTAAAACGGGAAGTCTGACTCTAACCCTAACTCAATCACTGGTGTTCAAGTCAGAGGGGACTTCTGTTAATAGCCAAATTTGGCTAGGGACCAATGGATAATTTTCCACTCTCTAAGCCCGGGTTAAATTCTAAGATCACCTACCATGGTACCACGGTTCATGGTGTTGAGCTGTTTGGCCACCCCGCAGAAGCGAGGAAAAGTAGCCATGCCTTAGGAATGCCTCAAGTGGAGCCTGACACGATCAGAACGAGTTCTTTACACCTAAGCAAGAACCCAGGGTAAGCCCGATACATGACGATCCAAGCTCTTCAGGGTCAAAATTACCTCGTAACCTTCCTAGAAGTCTGCCATCCTCTCCAGACGTAAAGAGGGATCCATATGGACATTAAGTTCGTACTGCAGTATCACTCCACTTTACCGAGGGAAGATTCGAATCTATCTAGATAGGTAGAAGGAAGTTCGCTTAAGCTCTATTACCACTGAAGAGCCCCACAGGTCCATCTCGAGATCTAGGGGACCTGGAAAGGTCAGACCCAACTCCTGGCACCAAGACCAGAGCATAACTATACCTTGCTCTTTGAGGAAACAAACGTCATACATAATGACTTCCATGAGGCATTTTACCATGAAGGCATACAAGATCATATCTACTAGGGGTGGGCACAAAAGTGTGACCCGGCCCAAACAGACCTTAAAAAGGGTGTTTGGTTCGGTTTTGATGATGATATCGGTTCGATTCGGGTTGACCCTAATGAACTGAATTGATTTTAGGTCGGTTTCAGTTCTCATAGAGTCAAAACTGAACCGAACCGATGAACCGATGAACCGAGGTATAAATAAAAAAACCCTATTTTTTCCCTCATACACCTAAGCTACCGAACCAGACCGCTTTCTTTCTTTTCTCTGTGAATCTATTACCTAGCTCTAACCAGTCAGCCATCTTCAAGGCTCCAACCACTTTCTCTAACCTCCTTCTCTTCCTCCGACCTCCATCAGTCAGGCCGTATCTTCCTCCAACTTCCACCAGTCAGGCCTTCACTTCCTTCATCCTCCACCAGTCTGACCTTCTTTTCCTCTGACCTCTACCAGTCAGGCTGTCACTTTCTCTGATCTCCACCTGTCCCGTCAGCCGCCTATTTTCATCAAGGTTAGTGACTTAGTTCCCTGATTTATTGAATATCTTTTCATATTTTGATTTTTGTTTGATTGAATCTAAACAATGCTTGTTGACTTAGCTATTCATTTTGGATCTTCAACACTTCTCTCTCTCTTTCTCTCTCTCTCTCTCTCTCTTTCGTTGCTTCTTCCACCAGTAAAGCCCCTCTCTCTTCCTTAGATTCTTCGATTTTTTGCTTTCTCTGTGTTGATTTGTTTAGATTTTTGATTTTTGCTTTCTCTGAGTTGATTTGTTATTTACTTATGTTATTGATATATTAACTATGTTGAAGCTATCTCTATATTGATTTCTCTGTGTTGATTTGTTATGTAATTATGGTATTAATATTTGAACTCGTTTTTCTATTCTTCTTTACTAGTTTGCTGTGTTGAGTTTTTCGATCCAAGACAAACATTTTTTGCCTTATGTTCTTTTGTTTTCGTGACTCGTAAGGTTGGTTTGCTTGGTGGCAGCTGTTGTGCTTTGGTTTGCTTGGTTCGGTGTGGTGTTTTCTTCGTGATAGTCCACAGATGTTGGTTTACATCAACTGTCAATTGTAAAATAATTGAGGCTTGTTTTCTATTTTTTACTCTGTTTTATGCTTGTACCCTGTTTTGCTTGTACCTTTTTAAAAATTGTCAAGCAATAATACAGATTGCTGAAAATAATACAGATTGCTGAAGCAATAATACAACTTGCTTAAGCGATTTCGTATTGCTTAGCAATGAAGATGGTGTGACAGACTGTTAGATGTATACAATGTTGATGTCTTATCACTTTCAAGTTCAGTTTCATTACTTAATAGTTTCTTCTCTGATTGTGATTTGTGAGTCTTGTGACTGTATGGTGCCCCAACTGTTATCTAGTTTTTGCCTTCCAAAATTTAAGATGGAATTTTAGATTGATAATTTTGATGGTTTCAAAATTTTTAAATGAGGTTTTTGGTCTTGTTTATTATCAGTTTTTACTTTAAGAGAGTTTTAGATCTGTTTTTAATCAGTATTATAACAATTTATTTGATTTTAGAATGTCAATGTATAAGGTTCTAATTTAATTATTTACTTTGACTTTAAAGGATGGAGATTGACCTTAAAATGGCCTATTCATCAGAGGAGCATTCAGGTTCACAATCAGATGATGTATTAGAAAATTCCAGCTCTATTGCTAAAGAAAAGAGTGGAAAGAGTGAGGTAAGGTTAGGTGGTAGGAAATGCAAAAAAAAATCAAAATGTTGGTTGTATTTTCAAGAATACCACGCTAAAGATGGAGGAAGGAGGGCTAGATGCAAACAATATGGTGATTTGTATGCATGTGGGTCGGGTTCCAATGGAGCCACAAACTTGAATAAATATATTACTAGTAAGTGTAAAAAATATCGGCCACCCAATAATGATCCAAGACAAACATTTTTGGCTAAACAAACAAATTTGGATGGTTCCGGTAGTACCTTAGCCACCCCTAGATATAGTGCTGAAGAATGTAGACATGCATTGGCGGAGATGCTCATTCTAGATGAATTGCCATTTAGATTTGTTGAGAATCGGGGATTTTGTGAGTTCTGTTTTACGATGAATCCTAGGTTTGATGTTCCATCTAGGAGAATAATTATAAGAGATCTGTATAAGTTATATGTTGAAGAGAGAATTAAGTTGAAGCAGTACTTTAAATCTAGTCAAGTAAGGGTCTGTCTAACCACGGACACATGGACATTGATTCAAAATATAAATTATATGGTTGTGACAACTCATTTCATTGACTGTGATTGGAAGCTACAAAAGAGGATCTTGAGTTTTAGTCAAATAACTGATCACAGGGGGGATTCGATTGGAAGGTGCATTGAGAAAGTTTTGTTGGATTGGGGTATTGATAAAATATTCACAATAACCATGGATAATGCAACTGCAACTGCAACTGCCATTGGTTATATGATTAGAAAATTGAATAGTTGGCATGTGGATGGAGTAATTTTTGAGGGTAAATATTTGCATTTAAGATGTGGTGCACACATCTTAAATTTAATAGTGAGTGATGGGTTGAAAGACTTGCATGAATCGGTTGTAGCTATTCCTAATACGGTGAAATATGTGAAATCTTCTCTTAGTAGGCTAGCTAAATTTAAAAATGTGTTGAACAAGAGAAGTTGGGGAATAATGCTTTTGTTGTGTTAGATGTTCCTACATAGTGGAATTCCACTTATTTGATGTTGGAAAGTGCGGTGAAACTTATAAAAGCATTTGAGCGAATGGAGGAGGAAGATGGCCATGTAGGGAAAAACGGGTTCAAAACGCAACAGAATCGTGATAAAAACAAAATTAGGGTTTGCGTATAAATAATTTTTTTTCCCTTTTATGCAATGAGAACCTTAACCTTAGATTAATTGATGTATATAAAAGTATTGTACCTTTTTCGCGTGACGACTGAACAAACACCGAATTGATTCCGCAAGATCTTTCAATCCAATCAAGAGCGTGAATCACCTAGGAGTGTGGGCTCCCTTTTTTTAAATTGTATTCCTGAGGATGGAGACAAAGCATTAGTTACAAATACCCTCCAAGAGAAAAATCCAAGAACGTCCGGTCACTTGTGAATTATCAAGCAATTTGATTGAAATTCGCGTGAACCTTGATTCGATGTTGTACACAAAACCCTTTTGATGTAAAGGATATTAGTATACTATCGAATACAAAAACATTCCCCTTTTTTCTCTACTTGGCCGAATTCCCAGACTATTGCATAGAGATGATTGAATCTTGTCTAGAGTAAAATCAGATTTTTCTCCCTCAAAATTCCTATGATGACCAAATACTTCTCTTTGAAAAATTGAGCTTGGCGGAATTCACCTCAAAATTTCCTTAGTCATGACCGAAATTCACCATGCACATATATATAGGATCATAAATCCTTTCCTAAGAAGGATTCACTTGGTTGACAAGAATCCTTTCCTTAGGTTGATTTGTTTGGTAGTTAAGAGTCCTTATATAAAAGGAAATCTAACTACTCCTATAACCATATGTTTGTTGGCCGAATTTTATGTCTTTGTTATAGATTAGGAGAGTTCAATCTTTCCTAAGAACGATTACTTGATGGACAAGAATCCCATCCTTAGGTAGATTAACTTGGTGGTTATGAATCCTTTTCAAATAAGAATTCTACCACTAAGTAGTTTTACTTGGTGACCAAGAATCCTTTTCCAAAAAGAATTATTTCCTACACAAAGACTACTAATCCAACTCAATAGTGTATTTGTAACCATATTAAAGACTTCCTAATTTGATTAGATAAATAACTCCTTTTATTTATCTACTTATCAAATATAGTCTTTAACATTAACTATACTACCAACAATAGTATAGTTTTAGGAGACCATCTCCTACTAGGAAAAGATTTTGACTTTTAATTAAATAATTAATTAATCAACAAATTAATTAATTCCCATTTAATAAAAAAAAAATAAAATATTTAAGCTATTATTAATAGCCTTTGCCGCCCATACCTTTTATATAAAGGCCATATAATATTTTTCTTATTTTATTAAATCCATTGGACATTAATAAAAAGTCCACATGTGAACTAGACCTATTCTTACAAAAAGAAACAAGTTCACATGGCTTAATACAATTCTAGATGGACCCCTAAATTGGTCCGGTAGAATATATCAAGTGATCCATGCAAGTTCGTGTGGATTGGAGATCTTGACGGGCTATCTAAATTTAAGCTCCAATAGACACATCCCAATCACAATCAACAAATGATTCACTTAGGTCCAATCTATTTAATTTTAGTTCATTCAACTAAAGAACTAAAAATGAACTATAAAATAAAGATAGAATAAGTTGATGTTACTCATTCGTACCCTAGACAACCTTATTGGAGAAAGTGTATCCTCGTGAAGAATACCCGTAATCGCCAAGATCTCATAGACAGCCTATAGCTCTCCAAGTTACCGTATTTACTCATATGACCACATTTTGAATTTGGATATTTTGACTTGTCCAGAAGCCATGTTTCAATAGACACTATTGAAAACTTAACGTTAAGATTTCATATCCAATACCTTAAAACATCCATATGATGATATTCTACTCTCATTCAATAAATGGAGCCACAATGTCCATATCTATAAATGAAGTCCTCTATCGATTAACAAATGAATACCACCAAACTATCGAGGATAGACTATGCTATATAATCGTACTCATTGATAGCTCAAATGATAACACTTGCAACCATAAGTCCATCATTTATCTCAAGATTGAGATAGACTCTCCGATTGTCTTCAAATGAAAACTTTTATCCATTGACGGTTAGTATTTCATTTTGATCCTCTTCAATGCACCAAGTGCACTAGATTCTTTTGCCCAAAGGCACCACACTTTGATGATTTTAGACTCATCATAACACATTTGATCCCACTCAAATGCTAGCAAAAGAATCTACAACTTTGACAAGATAAAGGCGCCCAACCTTCTATCTTAAGTTGTGAATATTATTCAAGACTAACTAAAGAATTGTGTCTACCTCATACATATCTAGATGTATGAACAATTCTTTTTTTCTCATAGTCTTTTGACCTTATGATTATTTACTTTTGACAATTATAATAATTAAACTATAAATGCTATAAGATTTGTTAAACTAGAAATCACTTTAATCACATGAAAAGATTGTTAATTATAATATTACACTTTTGCTATCGAGCATAATCGTAACAATCGCCCACTTGCCCTATTGCAAATGTGTCATATCTCTCATCCCCATGTTCTCTAGATGCCCATCAAAACTCTTTTGAGGAAGAGCCTTTGTAAAGGGATCTGCTGGATTTTCTGCTGACACGATCTTGGTAATCGTCACGTAACCCCTATGCACAATTTCTTTTAGAAGGTGATACTCTCTTTCAATGTGTTTCCCTCTCTTATGACTTCTTGGTTCTCTCGAATTAGCCATTGCTCCACTATTGTCACAATAGATAATGATCTGCTTATTCGCTTCAGGAACCACTTCCAAGTCAATCAAGAATTGGTGGAGCCAGACAGCCTCTTTAGCAGCCTCGCATGCGGCAATATACTTGGCTTCCATGGTGGAATCAGCAATACAAGATTGCTTGATACTCCTTCATATGACTGCCTCTCCTCCAATGGTAAACACAAATCCTGATGTTGATCTCCTGGAGTCAGAATCTGATTTAAAATCAGAATATGTATACCCGACGGGTATTAAATCCCATTCAGAGTATACAAATATATAATCTCTCGTTCTCTTAAGATACTTGAAAATATGCTTGACTGCCGTCCAGTGATCAGGACCAGGCTTCGATTGAAACCTGCTAACTATACTTATAACAAAACAAATATCTGGTCTAGTGCAGAGCATTGCATACATGAGACTTCCAACTGCCGATGCATATGGAACCCTACTCATGAATTGCTCTTCATGCTCATTCTTAGGAACTTGTTCTATAGAAAGTTTGATTCCATGCCTGAAAGGTAACATACCTTTCTTGGAATCTTGCATGGAAAACCTTGACAAGATTTTATCTATGTATGAAGCTCAAGATAATGCAATCGTTCTATTCTTTCTATCCTTTATGACTTGGATACCAAGAATATAACTTGCTTCTCCCAAGTCCTTCATATCAAATTGTTTTGCTAACCATTCTTTTATTGATGTCAATACACCTACATCGTTTCTGATGAGTAGTTTATCATCAATGTAAAAAACTAGGAAAACCAACTTGTCACCTTTAATCCTTTGTATACACAAGGCTCATCAAGGTTTTGAATAAATCCAAAACCTTTAACGGCTTGATCGAACCTTATGTTCCAGGATCTAGATGCTTGCTTCAATCCATATATGGATCTTTGCAACTTGCATACCCTTTCCTCTTGGCCTTTTTCAATGAATCCTCATGGTTGCATAATATAGATGCTTTCGTCAAGACTTCTATTAAGGAAAGCTGTCTTGACATCCATTTGCCAAATCTCTAGGTCTAGAGATGCCATAATGGATAAGAGTATCCTAATGGATTTAAGCATGGCCACAGGAGAGAAGGTTTCTTCATAATCTATACGTTCCTTCTGTGTATAACCTTTAGCTACCAATCTAGCCTTAAAGGTTTCCACCTTTCCATCCATTCCTCTTTTCCTCTTGTATAGCCACTTGCACTCGATGGGTTTTATCCCTTTAGGCAAGTCTACAAGAGACCATACTTTATTTTTGAACATAGATTCAATTTCGGATTGCATTGCCTTTTGACAATGGCGAAAATCATCATCTTCCATTGCTTCCTTGTACGTATAGGGATCATCATCGTCTGGAAGATTCTTTACACATTCTCCTAGACCGATGTATCTTTCAGGTTGTCTAACATCCCTCCCACTACGGCGAGGTATGGTAGATTGTTGATCTTGTGTTGGTACGGAATTTACAATTGGGCATGGTTACGAAACCTTTTGTGGAATTGTATCTCCTAAGAGCTCATTTAGGACAATTCTACTTTTAGGCACAAAATTATTCGTAAAGTCCTCTTCTAGAAATTTGGCATTTGTTGAAACAAATACTTTAAGATCTGAAGGACTATAAAAATAATATCCTTTTGTTCCTTTTGGATACCCTACAAATATGCATGTTTCTGAACGGGACTCCATCTTATCTGTCTTTCCTTTTAACACGTGCGTAGGACATCCAAATATCCTTAAGTGTTGTAAACTAGGCTTTCGTCCAGTACACAACTCATGCGGTGTTTTAGGAACTGACTTAGATGGTACATCGTTTAGAATATACATGTCAGTTTGTAAAACATATCCCCAAAAAGAACTAGAGAGCGTTGAATAACTCAACATCGACCTAACCATATCCAAAAGAGTTATATTTCTCCTTTCTGCCACCCTATTTTTTTGAGGTGTGCCTGGTGCAGAAAACTGAGAAATTATTCCATTATCAATAAGATATTGCTGAAACTCACCAGATAGATATTCTCCACCACGATCGGACCTCAAGATTTTTATGTGTTTCTCAAGCTGATTTTCTACTTCAGCTTTAAATGCTTTGAACATATCAAAAGCATTCGACTTATGTCTCATGCGATACACAAAGCCAAATCTTGAGTGATCATCCGTGAAAGTGATAAAGTACTCATATCCACCTCTAGCTTGAATGCTCATAGGTCCACATAAATCAGTGTGTATGAATCCTAAACATTCGATGGCTCTTGCGCCTTTGGTCGTAAATGACCTTTTGGTCACTTTACCTTCCAAACAAGATTCACAAGTTGGTAGATCATCAACCTTTAAGTCACTTAGAGGTCCATCACATACCAATCTTTTAATCCTATTAAGGTTGATATGACCTAAGCGCAAATGACATAGGTAGGTTTCATCTTTTGATAATTTTACTCTTTTATGATTAGGTTCCGTTGATTCCGTGTGTAACAAGTGAGAGATATTTTCATGCAAATAGAATAATCCGTTTTCCAATGTACCTTTGCAAATAATTTTGTCATTCTTACTAATAATAAAAGTTTTATTAAAAGTAACCGAATAACCAAATTTATTTAAACAAGAAACCAAAATTAAATTCCTCTTGAATTGAGGTACATAGTAAACGTCTATTAAATCTAAATGCCTATAAGAATCTAAACTAATTCTAATATCTCCCACTGCACTAGCAGACACCAACGCTCCATTGCCTGATCGCAAGTTGAATTCGTCCTTATTAAGCCTTCTCCTTTCCTTGAACCCTTGTTAGGAAAAACAAACATGATTAGTGGCTCCGGAGTCTATGATCCATGAATCCATAGAATCCGCCAAAAAACATGTTTCAAGATAATTAATATTACCTTCTTCCTTTCCTTGAGACTTTGGGCAATTTCTTTTCAAATGTCCCTTTTCACCACAAAGGAAACACTTTCCTTTGATGTTGGTTACTTTCTTTGTCTCCTTCTTTGTAGATCCTAGTTGCTTTTTCTTCTGTTGTTTTTTGACCTTCTTACGGGTCTTAACAATAGCAACTTTACCTATGGAATGAATCTCTTGACCCTTGCCTTTCACAAGGATCTTTTCCTCGCTTTGAACATCTTGCATCAGGCATTGCAAGGTGTGTTTCTTATTATTCAAGGTGTAGTCCAACTTGATTTGATCAAAGGAATCCGACAGTGAGTTGACAATCATGTCAATTTTGGTCTCACCATCTATCTTAGCACCATTCAGTTCTACAATGTTGAGATGTTCTATGACTTTCATCATGTGATCTTTTACAGCCTGTCCTGGTTTCATCCTAAGATTCATAAAAGCAGTCACTGCCTTTATCTTAGTCTTCCTAGACCTCATAGCAAACATCTCCTCTAGAGACATCATTATATCGTCAGCAGTCTCCATTCCTTCATGTTCCTGTTACAACACGTCAATGATGGTGGCCATAATGTAACATTTAGCCATCTCATCAGAAGACTCCCACTGCTGATACTCATCTCTTTGCTCCTGAGTAGATTCATTAGTAGGAGTAGGTGGTTTAGGAGTGCACAGAACAAACTTATGCTTTTCGGATTGCAATAGTAGCTCAATTTTCCTTTTCCATGTGACATAATTATCACAAGTTAAAGTATTGTCTTTAAGGATGTTGATTAGAGATATGGTCATGATTTCTGAACAATAACAAAAATTATATATAAGTAAATAATCATGATTAAGCAATTTTGAATATTTATCTTGAATTAAATAAATAATTCAATCGTAAAAATTCAACGGTGATCCAACACCCATAAATGTCACGCCTCCTTTGGGAGTTTGCAATATTTACTAGTTGGACTAGGTCCCACCTAATTGTTGACATAACAACCAACATTTTATTTTTAGCCTTGTGATTTTATTAAAAAGAACTCTTGGGAGGATATTAATAAACTCACATTGAGTGTGTTACCAAGTTATCGACCTTCAATATAATCCCTCACGAATTTCCCTTTTTTGGGAGTAGATATCGTTTGGGCAAATTGTCTAGTCTATCATTGTAAGGAAGTATCTTGCTAAATTCCATTCATGAATACCTCTTGGGAGGTTATTCACAAAACATATAGCTCAACTAAACTTGGAGGCCGTAGGTGTTCCAAAACACCTTCTCCCACTCAATTGTTTAAGGCGTGTGATCGAATTCCAAAGAATAATTTACCAAGTTATCTAGACGCCAATTTTGATACCTAAACCATTCAATGCATGTTCATACCAAAAGAGATATATAAGTGGCACTCCTATTCTATTTGACATGTTATCAAACAATGACAAACATTGCAATATTTACTAAAATATAAATAGCTACAATTTTGGTCCATCCTAGAAAAACAAGTAAATTACATATATCTTGGAACACAAGAACTCCTTTCTTGGCGAACAAGTCTTCATGCAACCTTCGTCGTTCTGACTCCCTCGGCTACCTCCCATGGGCGTGCGCACCCTTTCCCCTTACCCATGGGCATGCGCATGCCACAAACCCATAAAGGGCTGCCATGGGCAGCCCATTGCTACCAAAGGGGCTGCTGTGCGCTGCCCATGCCACAACAAACGTGGCTGCACGCTCTTCGAACGCACGTTCGTTGTTACAGCTTGCATGGTTCCAAACTTGTTCCGGTTACTCCTAATTCTTCAAACCTTCGAGTCTTTGAAACTTGAATGTATTACATGAGAATTTACATAACAAAATACTGCAATTTATTTATTTATTAATTATTACAACAACAAAATAAAAAAAACTTAGCAACTACCAAGAAGGAAATTATGGCGATAATAGACCACCCTTCTTGTTACAATCCCAAAACAAAATTACATTGAAATTCTAGGACCAAAATTGAGCAATAAAAAACCACATATAAAACATATATATATCGATACATTCCAATGTAAATATATATGCGAATACCTAGAGTGCCATCTCTTTCTAAAACATGCATAAATACAATAAAAAGAAAAAGATTCACGTACATACATCAATTAATCAAGGGTACAACCAGGCTCTGATACCAATTGTAGGGAAAAATGGGTTCAAAACGCAACGGAATCGTGATAAAAATGAAATTAGGGTTTGCGTATAATTTTTTTTTTCCTTTTATGCAACGAGAACTTTAACCCTAGATTAATTGATGTATATAAAAGTATCGTACCTTTTTCGCGTGACGATTGAACAAGCACCGAATTGATTCCGTAAGATCTTCCAATCCAATCATAAACTTGAATCACCTAGGAGTGTGGGCTCCATTTCTTTAAATTGTATTTCTGAGGATGGAGACAAAGCAAAAAAAATTTTCTTTGTTAGTTACAAATATCCTCCAAGAGAAAAATCCAAGAACATCCAGTCACTTGTGAATTCCCACACTATTGCTTAGAGATGATTGAATTTTGTCTAGAGTAAAATCAGATTTTTCTCCCTCAAAATTCCTATGATGACCAAATACTTATCTTTGAAAAATTGAGCTTGGCGGAATTCACCTCAAAATTTCCTTAGTCATGACCGAAATTCACATGCACATATATATAGGATCATAAATCCTTTCCTAAGAAGGATTCACTTGGTTGACAAGAATCCTTTCCTTAGGTTGATTTGTTTGGTAGTTAAGAGTCCTTATATAAAAGGAAATCTAACTACTCCTATAACCATATGTTTGTTGGCCGAATTTTATGTCTTTGTTATAGATTAGGAGAGTTCAATCTTTCCTAAGAACGATTACTTGATGGACAAGAATCCCATCCTTAGGTAGATTAACTTGGTGGTTATGAATCCTTTTCAAATAAGAATTCTACCACTAAGTAGTTTTACTTGGTGACCAAGAATCCTTTTCCAAAAAGAATTCTTTCCTACACCAAGACTCCTAATTTAACTCAATAGTGTATTTGTAACCATATTAAAGACTTCCTAATTTGATTAGATAAATAACTCCTTTTATTTATCTACTTATCAAATATAGTCTTTAACATTAACTATACTACCAACAATAGTATATTTTTAGGAGACCATCTCCTACTAGGAAAAGATTTTGACTTTTAATTAAATAATTAATTAATCAACAAATTAATTAATTCCCATTTAATTAAATAATATATTAAAGCTATTATTAATAGCCTTTGCCACCCATACCTTAATATAAAGGCCATATATTATTTTTATTATTTTATTAAATCCATTTGACCTTAATAAAAAGTCCACATGTGAACTAGACCTATTCTTACAAAAAGAAACAAGTTCACATAGCTTAATACAATTCTAGATGGATCGCTAAATTGGTCCGGTAGAATATATCAAGTGATCCATTCAAGTTCGTGTGGATTGAGGATTTTGGCAGGCTATCTAAATTTAAGCTCTAATAGACACAACCCAATCACAATCAACAAATGATTCACTTAGGTCCAATCTATTTAATTTTAGTTCATTCCACTAAAGAACTAAAATTGAACTCTTAAATAAAGATAGAATAAGTTGATGTTACTCATTCTTACCCTAGACAACCTTATTGGAGAAAGTGTATCCTCGTGAAGAATACCAGTAATCTCCAAGAGCTCATAGACCGCCTATAGCTCTCCAAGTTACCATATTTACTCATATGACCACATTTTGAACTTGGATATTTTGACTTGTCCAGAAGCCATGTTTCAATAGACACTATTGAAAACTTAACGTTAAGATTTAATATCCAATACCTCAAAACATCCATATGATGGTATTCTACTCTCATTCAATAAATGGAGCCACAATGTCCATATCTATAAATGAAGTCCTCTATCGATTAAGAAATGAATACCACCAAACTATCGAGGATAGACTATGCTATATAATCGTACTTATTAATAGCTCAAATGATAACACTTGCAACCATAAGTCCATCATTTATCTCAGGATTGAGATAGACTCTCCGATTGTCTTCAAATGAAAACTTTTATCCTTTGACGGTTCTAGATAAAGTATTTCATTTTGATCCTATTCAATGCACCCAGTGCACTAGATTCTTTTGACCAAAGGCACCACACTTTGATGATTTTAGACTCATCATAACACATTTGATCCCACTAAAATGCTAGCAAAAGAATCTACAACTTTGACAAGATAGTGGCGTCCAACCTTCTATCTTAAGTTGTGAATATTATTCAAGACTAACTAAAGAATTGTGTCTACCTCATACATATCTAGATGTATGAACAATTCTTCTTTTCTCATAGTTTTTTGACCTTATGATTATTTACTTTTTACAATTATAATAATTAAACTGTAAATGCTATAAGATTTGTTAAACTAGAAATCACTTTATTCATATGAAAAGATTGTTAATTACAGTATTACACTCTTGCTATCGAGCATAATCCTAACAGGCCACTATATCAACTACTTTGGGGAGAGTGACAATGAAAAGGAGCAGATAGGACCACATCTTTTAAATGATTGAGAGAATGCCAAGGTATTTATTCATTTTTATCAACCTTTTATGATACTACCTTGGAATTTAGTGCTTCATTGCATGTGACTTCTAATATTTATTTTAAGAGTTGTTGCACTATTTTTAATCAATTAACATCACTGAGCACTGAGAGGTATCCACTTGTGAATAGAATGGCTATGAGAATGAAGCTGAAATTTGACAAGTATTGGAAGGGTTTAGATAAAACCAATAACTTGTTGATAATTACGGTTTTTCTTGGCCCAAGGTACAAATTAGCTTATGTTAACTGGCGTTTTGATTCATTTTTTGGTGTACTACAATCTCAATTGATGATTTCTAGTTTGAGGGAAGCGCTGGTAGAATTGTATGATTGTTATATTTAACTTTATGGTTGTTTGGGTGTAATGTCAAATGATGGTGTGTCCACTTTTGAGAGTGGTGTGAATGAAACTTTTTCTGAGAAAGAAAAGTTTAGAGAAGATAGTTTATGGGGCTAAAAACAACAAGAGGAAGATGTTAGTATGGGGAAAAGTGAAGTTGAGTTGTATTTGTTGGAAGCTTGTGAGAAACTAAATGACAAGTTCGATTTTTTGGCTTGGTGGAAGAATTGTTAAATGAAATTTCCTATTTTGTAAATGATTGCAAAGGATGTTTTTTCAATGCCGATTTCAATTGTGGCTTCTGAGTCCGCATTTAGCAAGGATGGCGTATACTTGATCCATTTGGGAGTTCATTGACTCCTAAAATAGTTGAAGGCTTAATTTTGACCGGAAATTGGTTGTCGGTCTCTTGCCTTATTGCTGAACCGTGTGTTGTAGAAGAGCATGCTAAAAATGATGATAATTTGGTTCAAATGTTAGAACATTATACCAATGTTGAAATAGGCAAGTCATGATAATAAGCTATCAGTTTGTTGTTTTTTTCCCTAAATATATTCATTTTTATTTACTAAGTTAGCTAATTACTTTTTTATTGTCTTAATTTAGAGCATGAAAGTGGATTGGCAAGTGCAACAATGGATGAAGATTGAGGAGAAATGAAGGTAAGAATTTTATTTCGCAGTTGTAATTTCTCTATTCATAATTGTGTTTTTTCTTCTTATTTTAGTCAATTATATTTTCTCTATTTACAAAGTTGTAGCAGAAGATTTGAAGTTGAAGAAACACAAGGATTACATTTGAATTATTGTGTTTTGTTTTGTTATATTGCATTTTAGACTTCTATCATTCTATGTAATTGATATTTTGTGGATTCAATTTTCTGGACTACTATTAAGTATTTTGATTAATTTGGACTGTATTATTACTTGTATATTGATTATGTGGACATAAATGACTGTGCTATTCAGTATTTTGATTGATTTGGTATGTATTTTTATTTATATGTCGATTATGTGGACAAAAATGAAGCCTAACAAGTCCAATTACAATCATAGCTATTAAAAGGTAAAAAAGAAAAGTAGAAAATTTAAAAAAAATGGAGGCCCAATAGGCCCAAATCAAATTGATCCGAACCGAACCGAACCGAGAAAAGAGTGTTCGGGTCAATTCTGTTTTGGTGTTAAAATGGGTCGAATCGATTCATATTTTTAAAAACCTAATATAAGTTGGGTCAATATGTTTTGGCCAAAACCGAACCGAACCGAACCGAACCCATGCCCACCCCTAATATCTACACTCCAACAAACATTAAATCACCGTGTACGTGCAGGGCAAGTGATTGAGTCCAAAGAGGAAAAAAATTATCTCCACCCAAGATACTCTGGATTCCGTATTAATCAAAGTCAATGACATTTAAAATAAAGGATCTCGCCCTATAAGAGCGGATTGGATTCAGAGAATAATGGCGGGAGAACTATGAGTTTAACATAATTGGACTGTGTATAAATAGGTCGGATCATGCACATGGAAAGAGAGTCAGAGATATAGAGGAGAAAGTTTTGACTCGGCCTAAATTATGTGATCAGAACACAACCACCATTGCTATCTACTTCTCAACAGGCATAAAGCCACCATACCCATTGTACCTAGGAACGACTAGGATTGTTTGAACGAATTTTGTGTACACCATGCGATTCAATAATAAAATTAGTCTCATTTTTCCTTACGTGTCTTAGTATTTTGTACTGCCAATATTTATCATTTTCACCATCAAATATATGGACTTGTTACCAAAGGTATCAACCCTGGACGCCTCCTCCGAGGTAGTGGTCTCAAGGCTGCTAACCGAAATTCCTCACCCCGAGTGAATTTTTGGTTAACAGGTGTAATATTGGAGGTGTGGTGATATTAAGAATGGTGGAGATATTAGGTCATATTTTTTTCTTTTACGTGCTATCATCAGACTAGTTGTCATGGTCCAAATAGGTTTAACTTGTTATTCCCCTGCCATCAATATCTGATTCAAATCCCCTCATATCGAGCGGGATGTTACGTTTAAAGGTCATTGACTTCGGCTTAACTGATTCGAAGATATCTTGGTAGGAGATAAGTTTGTTTCCTCTTTGGATTGAATCATTTGACCTTTATGTATGTAGTAGTTTAATATATGTTGGAGAGTAAGTGTGATCCTGTATGTTGCCTTGGTAAGATGCCTCATAGAGGTCATCAACTAAGACGCTTGCTGTCTTTGAGTGGCGAGTGTTAATAGCCAAATTTGGCTAGGGACCAAAGAGAAATTTTTCACTCTCCCAGCCCGAATCCAAACCCGAGATCAACTATCCTGGAACCCCAGTTCATGGGGTCTAGTTTCGAAACCACCATGAAGAATCATGCCATGAATACACACATGATCATATCTACAGTCTAACGAACATTAAAACTCTGCGTACATGTAAGGTAAGAGATTGAGTCCAAAAAGGAAACAAGCTTATCTCCACCAAAGATAATCTCGAATCCGTTATTAATTCAAAGTCAATGGCTTTTAAATAAAAGATCGTGCCCGATAAGGAGGGAATGGATTCAGAGAATCAGGGAGGGAGATCCACAAGTTTAAACCATTCGGACCATGTATAAATATGTCTAAGCATGATCGCCAGAGAGGATGAGAAAAAAAAAGAGAAAATGAGGGTGAGTAAGAAAGGATTCTTGGTCTAAATTCTGTAACCGGGACACGGTCGTCTTTGTATTCTACTTCGACAAGCACGAGGTTGCCATTCTACTTCTACAAGCACGAGGTTGCCATTCTACTGTATCCCAACGAAATTGAGAGATTGTATATGAGAGCTTTTCGTATGATATTCTAGATTTATAATAAAAAGCTATATTCCCATCTTCATTGCATTTATATTTACACATCCACCTTTATTCAATCAGGTTAGGAACCTAAGGTACCAACCTCGGTCACCACGTACGTGGTAGTGGTCTCGAGGGTGTTTACCAAAATTTCAAACCTTGAGTAAATTCTCCGTTAACACTTCCTGGCACCGTCTGTGGAAACGAACCCACACCGTAACTTTTACACTTACAAGTTTATTGTTTTGCAGTAATCATGAGGCTTCAGTCCTTTCAAGGACAACACGAAACCTCAGAACATCCATCTATCCTTTTAACCCAGAAAGGGTAGAAAAGGAAACGAAATCCAAGCACCATAAGCCAACCTCACATCAACAAGGTGCAGAGCGGGCTCGAACCCCCTAGCGGTGAACTAAGCTGTGATCAATCAGCATGCAGCAGCCAATGTGGAAAATGTACGCTTCTGTCTAGCTGCAAAAGGAATTGATCCTCAACTGGCAGATTTGGGAATCCGAGGAGAGACGAGCCAACCCGCTGCTAGGCAGCCTGCCTTCGATCTGTTACCACCGATCTCTACCTACCATAGAACAGGGCCTACAACTTCCATCCAGGATAGGCTAGGGTCCATGCCCCCAATCCTAGACAGGCCGATCAACTATCGACCTAGGTAAGTTAAGTCGACAGCCGATGTTCCGTAAAATGGCACCTCACAGTCCCCATCGACCGGTGACTTCCAGAAGGGAACCTTGAGCTAAAATCAGAGGTAGCTGGCAAACTGCGCAAGCAGAGCCTGCCCATAAAGATTACAGAGTGGAAGTATCCAGCTCGTCGGGGGGATCTGACAACGAGAGCTTTGAGGTCGATTCTAAGAAGCACGGAAATAAGCACTTGAGGGACCAGTTGGCTAAGATGCAGAAGGAGATCTAGCAATTGAAAAGAGGAAAGGGTAAGGAGGTCAAATAGGACCCTCTGAGTGAGATGAACGCCCCATTTCCCAGAAGAATCTAGGGGGCAGAGCTTCCACCGAAGTTTAAGATGCCATCAGCTAAGTTTTCCGGTACAGAGGATCCTTTAAACCACTTAGAGAGCTTTATCCAATAGATAGAAGTCTAGAACACAACCAGGGCCGCTCTGTGCCAGATGTTCCCTACTATGCTAATAGATTGTGCTAAGACCTGGTTCAGAAAGCTACCAACTGGCAGTGTGGACATCTTTATAAAGCTGTCAACTGATTTCTACTCATAATTCCAGGGAATCAAACCCAGAACGAAGGATCCCATCCATTTACAGTACGTGATCTAGAAGAGAGGGGAAACCCTCCGGGCTTATGTGGAGCGATTCCATAAGGAATTCATCTTGATAGGGGTCTTCACTAAGAAAGAGACCTTTGCTAATTTTAGACGAAACCTGTGGGCGGGTAAGCTTTTTCGATCCTTTGCCAACCAACCTTTGGAGACCTACCAAGAGGCCTATGATCGAGCTCTAGAGCAAGCCGAAGTCGACGAGCAACTCAATGTCAAGCTGGAGCATGACGATATGAGAACGTCAAAATGACAGAAGAAGGAAACCTGTTCAGAAAAATCAGAACAAACCTCCCAATAGGTCGACCTTTCGCTTCACCATTTCCCAACCCAAGCAAGAAAGGTACCCAGTAAGGCGAACCCCTCTACGGGCTTTGCCTCCTCCCAAGACAGTAGCCCCTGTAAAGCGAGATGAGAGAGGACATGATCACTAAACCTCCTTAAATGTATCCCGTGAAATGATCTACCTCGCCATCCAGGATAAGGGGCTACTACAAAAGCCCGCACCCATGAAAGCCCCCGTTGATAGAAGGAACCGTTATAAGTACTGTGACTTTCATGAAGAAGTAGGTCACAACACTTCAGAGTGCTATAACCTGTGTAACCAGATCGAGGCTCTGATAAGGGTAGGATGCTTGATATAGTTCCTGCAACAGGTTAGGGACAACATTAAGACTTGGAGGGAAGTACAAGCTGAGATCCGTGAGCACATCGAGAAGAGAAAATGGGAGCAGGTGGATCTAATGTAGCAAATCCAGTTGATACATACCATCAGTGGAGGACCCAGATTGGCTGGCACCTCCAATAATTCTAGGAAAAACCATGCGAGGAAGGTCCCTTGTGTAGATGAATGACGAAGTATCTTCAAGGTCGACTAGAGCCCATCTGACCCCTCTCAGTCTGTGCAGATTATTTTATCCTAGGCGGATGTCTATAACACCATGCAAACTCATGATAATCCCATGATGATCACGGTACAGATTGCCATCTACATGGTCTACCGTGTGCTCGTCGACACAGGCAGCAACATCGACATCCTCTTTTAAGAAACATTGGAGAAGCTAAATTTGAAATAGTGGTGTTACAATAGATGAACAACCCCACTGTATGGATTCACTGGGGACTCGATCATACTTATGGGGTCGAAGATCCTTCTAGTGATCAAAGGAACAACACCTCTCTAGCAAAATGTTATGACGGACTTCGTAGTGGTAGATACCCTATCGACTTATAATGAGATACTAGGAAGACCCTTTCTATCGTCCTTGAAATGGGTCCTGTCTATTTACCACAACGTCCTAAAGTTTTCGGTAGGAGACTAGGCAGGGGAGGTACGTGGTGACTAGCAAACAACCAAGAAGTCCTACCCAGTATCTGCCTACCCAACAGTTGTAGGAAAATAGTTTGTACAGGTTACAATAATCCTGTATGAGGAAACACCCGGGATAGCCCAGAGGATAACCCCGTGATACCAAATAAAGAAGAATGGAAAAGGAAATGGGCCAGCGGGCATCATGTGGATAATCTCGAAGAGATACCCATCCGGATGGATGATCCTTCAAAGATCGTCAAGGTCGGAGCTTCCTTAGAACCAGAAGTGAAAGAGGGTCTGATCGGGCTCCTCAAAGAATTTAGCGACATCTTCACCTAGAGTCACCACGAGATGCCCGAGATCTCAATGTCATTAGCTGCTCACCGATTAGTAGTGGATCCAACCTTCAAACAGGTTAAGCTGAAAAGGCTTCACTTTTACACTGAAAGAAATAATATAGTTCAGGAGGAAGTAGAAAAACTAATCAGAGTGAGCTTCATCAGAGAGTCACGCTACCCCGAATGGATCACCAACGTGATCTTGGTCACGAAGGCCTATGTGTGTTGACTACACAAACCTTAATCGGGCATGTCTAAAAGACAGGTTACCGAAGATCGATCAGCTGGTTGACTCCACACCCGAAAACAAGCTCCTGAGCTTCACATATGCATTTTCATGGTACAACTAGATTAAGATGCATCTAGCCGATCAAGATAAGACTAGTTTCATTACCGGACAAGGTCTTTACTATTATAATATGATGTCGTTTGGTCTCAAAAACGCTGGGGCTACATAGCAGCTGCTAGTTAGCCAAATGTTCAGACCCAAGATTGGAAGGTCGATGGAGGTATACATTGACGACATGATCACAGAATCACAATCCGCAGAAAGACATTAGGATGACCTTCGCAGAACTTTCATGATCCTAAGGGAAAACCAGATAAAATTGAACCCTTCCAAATAAGCCTTCGGGGTAACTGCGGGAAAGTTTTTGGACTTCATGGTTCATGAGAGAGAAATATATAGGCTAACCCATAAAATATCAAGGCTATCTTGGATCTAGAATCCCCTACATCACTTAAACAGGTTTAAGTCTTGACCAGGCAGGGAGGGAACATGAAATGGGACCAGGAGAGCGAGCAAGCTTTTCAAGCCTTGAAGAATTATCTGTCTGTCAAGCCCTTCGTTACTAGTTAAGCCAAGTCTTGGAGAGGAGTTACAAATCTACTTGGTCGTTTCCAAAACTGCGGTGAGTGGGGCCTTGGTCAATGAATGTGGAGATAGGGTCTAGCAGCCTATCTATTACGTGAGTCATGTCCTAACCAAGCCAGAAAAGAATTATACCCTTCTGGAGAAGCTCGCCTATGCCCTGATGACCTTGGTAAGGAAACTCCGTCCCTACTTTCAAGCTCACTCAATAGCAGTGGTAACAGACCAACCTCTCCATCAATTCTTGCAAAGGCCGGATGTGTCTAGAAGAATGGTTTTATGGGCCATGGAACTCACCCAATTTGATTTAAATTATAATCCTAGGACCACAATTAAAGCCCAAGCTTTAACGGAATTTATGGCAGAGTTCACAGTACCTTCAAGCCAAACAACTTATGTGGTGGCAAATATAGCTCCTGAGAAGATTCAAGAGTCTGGCAGCTGGCCGGTAGGTTACAAGTCATGGATCCTCTACACAGATACAGCATCTGGGCAAGTGGGGAAGGAGATGACATAGTTCTAATAGACCTAGAGGGGGCTGAATGTTGCCACTGTTTCAGATTCGAGTTTAAGGCCACCAACAATGAGGCGGAGTATGAAACCCTCATAGCAGGGTTAAAGGCAACCGTCCAACTCGGGGTTGATTACCTGTAGGTCAAGAGTGACTCATTACTCATAGTCAATCAGGTTTTTGGGGTGTATCCGGAAAAAAGAGATAACATGATCGCCTACTTAAAGCTGGTTTAACTGCTTAAGAATAAAATTAAAGGATTCAAGATCGAGCAGGTACCTTGACAACAGAATCGTCAAGTGGATGTCTTAGCTAAGATACCTGTGAATGGTGGCCAGGCCTTACCTTGGGGAGTTCCCCTCCAAGTGACCACCCAACCAAGCACAACAACGAGTAAGAAGATTTGTACCCTAGATCGTCAGCCATGTTGGATGGATCTAATAGTGGTTTATCTCCAGGAAGAAAAGCTTCCCGAGTAGTCCGATCAAGCAAGAAGAATCAAGAGGCTCTCTCTCTGGTATTGCCTGATGGACGGGTACCTCTACAGGAGAGGCAAGTCCCTTCCCCTGATGATGCCAGATGGGAGTTGAGAGAGGTTCACTCTAGGGAATACGGGAACCACATTGGTGGGGAAGCTCTTGCATATCAGGTACTCCGCATGGGGTATTACTGGCCAACTATTCATCAAGATGCAAATAACTTTGTACAATCCTGTGAGCCATGCCAGAAGACCTCAAACTTGAGTCACCTCTTCCCATCGGAGCATCTATCATCTCTCAGGTCGCCTTACCCCTTTGCTATGTGGGGCGTCGACCTGATCGGACCACTTCCTACCTCTCCTGGACAATCCAAGCATGCTATTTTGGCGATCGACTATTTTACTAGGTGGGTCGAGGCCAGACCGCTCTCCCAGATATCGAAAGAAAACATAACATGGTTTATCAAGAACAATATAGTCTGTAGATTCAGAACCCTTCTCATCATTATTGCCGACCTAGGTAAGCAGTTTGATAATGGTCAATTCAAGGACTTTTGCAAAGGATTGGGAATCGACCTTAGGTTTGCTTCAGTAGCCCACCCTCCGACTAATAGACAGGTGGAATCCACCAATAAGATTATCAAGAAGCTGTTGAAGAAACAATTACAACAGATAAAGGGCAGATGGGCCGAAGAGCTTCCTGAGGTTCTCTAGGCTTACTGGACCACCAAGAGAATAGCCATTGGACAAACACCCTATTCCTTAACCTTCGAGGTTAAATCAGTTATTTCCATCGAGCACAAACTTAACTCCTTGAGAGTGCATCACTTTGAACATGGAAGTAATGAGAACAAGCTTCGGGATAATCTAGATCTCTTGGAGGAGAAACAAGATCGGGTAGCTAAGACAGTAACGATCGACCAAAGCAAGATCACTAGGTACTTCAACAGGAAGGTTAAAGCTCGAAGCTTTAAGGAAGGGGATCTAGGTCTTAGGAAAGTGACCTCGAATACTAGGAAGAGGTCAGATGGGATCCTAGAACCTAATGGGGAAGTACCTTAGTTGGTAAAGGAAGTGGTCCGTAACGGGGCATATAAGCTCGAGGACATGGATTGCCGACCCATCGATCACACCTGGAATACAGATCACCTAAGGAAGTATTACCCTTAGACAAGGAACTCGTGAGCAGACTATCTCCATTTAGGTATCAATAAAATCTCCAACAACAATGTACTCCATTCTTTATCAATAAAGTCTGTTTTCTCCATATCCAATTATATTTTACAGTAATTTCTCCATATCCAATTAGGGTCTGCACGAGTGATTTCAACATAACCACCTCAAGATCAGGGATTAGCCGGGGAATCCCCCTCGTATCCTTGATGCCTCAATCGAGTACCACCTCTCGCCAAGAAGGATCTAAGCATAAGTGCATAGCTGCCATCCAGATCTCAAGATCAGGAAATAGCTAGATAGCCCTCTTGATGTCTTGGTCAGGCTACCACCCCCAAGAAGGGTCTGTGTGTAAGAGCATAGTTTCGATCAAGATCTCGAGACCAGAAAATAGCTAGATAGCCCTTCTGATGCCCTAAACGGGCTACAACCCCTAAGAAGGGTTTGTCTGTAAATGCATAGTTGCCATACAGATCTCGAGACCAGGAAATAGCTAGAGAGCCCTCCTGATGCCTTGGTCGGGCTACCACCCCCAAGAAGGGTCTGTGTGCAAGAGCTTAGTTGCCATCCAGACCTCGAGGCCAGGAAATAGCTAGATAGCCCTCCTGATACCTCGGTCGGGCAACCTAAACTCCAGTGAACAAGTTATTATTATTTACTAAACCTCCATGTGCATATGATTGCCTTCTGTGATAGGTGCAAGCTAGCCAAAAATCATATAAGGGGACTACTCACTAAAGTCATCAAGCTACAAGTTTCTACACAGAGCTGAGAGCTCGAGCAAGCTATTGTTGGGATTATGCTCGATAGCAAGAGAATAATAATGTATTTGACAATCTTTTCATATTAATAAAATTATTTATAGTTTAACAAATCTTATAGCATTTATAGTTTAATTATTATAATTGTTAAAAGTAAATAATCACTAGGTCAAAAGACTATGAGAAAAGAAGAATTGTTCATACATCTAGATATGTATAAGGTAGACACAATTCTTTAGTTAGTCTTTAATTATATTCACAACTTAAGAGAAAGGTTGGGCTTATTTATCTTGTAAAAGTTATAGATTCTTTCGCTAGCATTTAAATGGGATCAAATGTGTTATGATGAGTCTAAAATCATCAAAGTGTGGTGTCTTTGGGCAAAAGAATCTAGTGCACAGAGTGTATTGAATTGGGCCATATTGAAATACTTTATCTAGAACCGTTAATGGATAAAAGTTTTCACCTGAAGACAATCAGAGAGTCTATCTCAATTCTGAGATAAAAGATGGACTTATGGTTGCAAGTGTTATCATTTGAGCCATCAATGAGTACGATTATATAGCATAGTCTATCCTCGATAGTTTGGTGGTATTCATTTGTTAATCGATAGAGGACTTCATTTATAGATATGGACATCGTGGTTCCATTTATTTAATGAGAGTAGAGTATGATCATATGGATGTTTTGAGGTGTTAGATATTAAATCTTAACGTAAAATTTTCAATAGTGCCTATTGAAACATGACTTCTGGACAAGTCAAAATATCCAAGTTCAAAATGTGGTCATATGAGTAAATATGGTAACTTGGAGAGCTATAGGCGGTATATGAGCTCTTGGTGGTTACTGATATTCTACATGAGGATACACTTTCTCCAATAAGGTTGTTTAGGGTATGAATGAGAAATATTAACTTATTCTATCTTTATTTAAGAGTTCAATTTTAGTTCTTTAGTGGAATGAACTAAAATTAATTGATCGGACCTAAGTGAATCATTTGTTGATTGTGATTTGGTTGTATCTATTGAAGCTTAAATTTAGATAGCCCGCCAAGATCCCTAATCCACACGAACTTGCATGGATCACTTGATATATTCTACCAGACCAATTTATGGGGTCTTTCTTGAATTGTATTAAGACATGTGGACTTGTTTCTTTTTGTAAGAATAGGTCTAGTTCACATGTGGACTTTTTATTAAGGTCCAATGGATTTAATAAAATATGAAAAATAATATATTGGCCCATGTATTTGTGTTGGGCGGAAGGTTATATAAAATAGCTTAATATATTGTTTTTTATTTTTTTATTTAATTAAATGGAAAGTAATTAATTTGGTAATTAATTAATTAATTATTTAATTAAAAGTTAAAATCTTTTTCCTATTAGGAGATGGTCTCCAAATATTATACTATTGTTGGTAGTATAACTAATATTAAAGTCTATATTTGATAAGTAAATAAATAAAAGGAATTATTTATCTAGTCAAATTAGGAAATTTTTAATATGGTTACAAATACACTATTGAGTTGGATTAGGAGTCTTGGTGTAGGAAATAATTCTTTTTGGAAAAGGATTCTTGGTCACCATGTAAATCCACCTAAGGATAAGATTCTTACCCACCAAGTAAATCCTTCTTAGGAAAAGATTTGTAATCCTATATATATACCTCTTAAATTCGACCAGTTCTAAGAACTTGTAAGAAAGAATTTCGGCCAGCCCTATATATTTTTAGAGAGAGAATTCGGCCAACCTAGTAATTCTACTTGGAGAGAATTCATCCACCATAAGAATTTTAAGAGAATTTTTTTTTTCTGCTCTAAGCAAAATTTGATCAACTCTAAGAAATAGTGTGAGATTGGACAAAGAGGAAAAGGAAGAAAGAACGTTTAGTTTTCGATAGTACACTAGTAGCCTTTACTCTTAGCTAAGCTTCCCTGATCCTCCGAGTGGAGGGAGCATTCATTTCGCTCAGCGGATCTTTCCTTGCTTTTTAGCACTTTCCTTTCTTTAACTGCTAGATATTTTTCTGCATTCTTGCCAGCTGGTCCTCAAACATTTGCTCCTATGTCTTTTGGAATCGACCTCGGATCTCTCACTATCAGACCCCTCAGATGATTTGGAGATTTCAACCTTGTCTTCTTTATGAGGGGGATCTGCCCGGGGGTTCCGCTGGCTGCCTCCTTCTCTAGCCCGAGCTTCTCTCCTGGAGGTTGCCGGGTTAGGGGGATCTCATTGTTCGCACAATGAGACATCTGCTGCAGATTTGACCCACCAGGTTGGTAGCACGATGTTCTGTAAGGAACTGGGGGCATGGGCCCTAACCTATCTCAGATCGAAGGTTGAGGTCCCATCCTATTGTAGGCTGGTTCTGGCGGGGGAGGTCTCAACCGGTCGATGGCGGGTTGTCTGGCTCTTAGTATACTTGCTTCTCTAAGAGTATTCGGATTCGCCGGTTGGGTTGTAATATCTGTTAGGTTTTAGATTTATGTTGGCTTGATTCCATAACTAAACTTTATTCCTCTGTAATGCTTAGTTGTTTAACTGGTTCTTGATGATAAGAGCTTCTAGGAAGAAAAACAACTTCTTATGATGCAAAGTTTGTCTTCAAGAGGATTGGTACTATTCTTTGATGCTAAAGTATCGATATTCTTCTTCCTTTTGCAAGGCATAAGCATACACACACACAATTCATTCATATGTGTCCCTGCTTAGTTGTGCATCATTAAATGTGCACATACACATAATTCATTCATATGTGTCCCTGCTTAGTTGTGTATCATTAAATGCGCACACATACATTTCATACATTTGTCTCCCTGAATCGCAGCGTATCATTTGGTATAACACATTCACACTCTTGAAGTTGAATGCTCATGCATTGATATGAAAGTAACATGTTTTGGAAAATGCATGATTGGAGACTATCTTTATGTAGTTTGCATTCTTGTGCGAAATGTGTTTGTTTGTTTATATGTTTATATAACATGGATCTTGAACTTGGTTTTAGTCTTAGATTGTTCATGATTGAGTTCCGGTCATTTCGGTTACTCACACTAATGATTTCGAGTTCTGAGTCAAAAGATACTACACTTTCAACTCATGTTGCATACATTGTCTTTGTCTTCATAAATTGAGTCGAATTCTTATTTTCTGGGTTGAGTATCTTCTATTTCCATGTCCGTGAGGGATTCCCGATTCTTAATCTTCAAACGGATTAGAATTTGGAGTTTGGACGTCAAAGAACGGTTGAAGAAAGTGAGAGAACCGTAAGGGAAGAGGTGCGATGGCATAAGCCATCACTTGGCACCATCCGGAGATGGCGCGTGGCCATCTCGACCCCAAAGCCTTGCTGCTCTGAGATGCCCACGTGCCATCTCGGGGAGGCACTAAGGCATGAGAGCAAAATGGTCTTTTGGTTGTTCTCTTTTGGAAACCTCTCATTCCCTCTCAACAATTTGATTTTTTGTTTTTGTGATAACTTCATTTCTACTCCGAATCACTTGATTCAAAAACCGATTTCAAGTGTCATGAAGAGTTCTACAAACCCCAATCATTTCCACAACCAAAGGATATCTATATCTTTCATTGTGATCAGATCTTCAGTTCGTGATTTTTATCCTTGTTGGTAAAATCATCTTCTTCTTAATTTTCTTCTTAGATCTTCTTATTGATTGATGCTTTTTGTTTAAGAAGCATGACTAAGATGATTTTGATATCATTTTGTGGTTTGTTGATTTGATTTTCAAGTTTAGCTAGATTTGTGATAAGTTGATTGATTTGTGCTAAACTTGATAAACATGAAATTGTTTCTAGAAATCTTTTGTTATTATGCTTGATTGACTATTTCTAGATTTAATTTCATTTTCTAAGAACTAGGTCTACATCAATTGATATATTCATTTCATTGATTTGGTTCTTAGTTGATAAAATGCTTAGGTTGCCTAGATACATTTGTGATTGTTCCTTGAAAGCATAATCTAGCTATCTAGTTGCATGTCTATAGAATTTGTTGATCATTATTTTCTATGTTGAGTGCTTGTTTACGTTTTGCATTCATGATCACTTAGATGCCTTGTGAAGAGGTAGGAAGTCTGATATCTTGGAGTGATTTTTTGATTTGAGCAATTGGAAGTCTTAGCTAGAGTCGGGAGGACTTGGATAGCTAAGTAAGTGGAAGTCTCGACAAGAGGTGCGGGACCTCGGATTGTTGAGCAAGGAAGTCTCAACTAGAGTCGGGAGGACTCGGATAGTTGAGCAAGAAGTCTTGCCTAGGGTCGGGAGGATCTGGATAGGTGAGCAAGGAATCTTCTTAGAGACAGGAGGTCTTGGATAGGAAGTCGGCTTAGTAGATCACTAGGTTCAAGAGTAGAGTAAGAGTGATAGCTTGGAGAGCATGTGTTGATTGCTTGAGTGTGTAACTCTTATTTGAAATAGTGGATTTGCTTTCGCCTGTGGTTGTGGTATCAACCTGTGGATGTTTCCTCTTCGGAGGTTTACCACGTAAATATTGTGTGTCATTGTTTGCAATTTTCATTAAGCATTATTAAAATTGCATTATTTTAAAAGAAGACAAAAATTGGAGCATATACCTATTCACCCCCCCCGTCTAGGTATATTTACACTATAAAGATAAAGGGAAAGTTCAATGCCCTCAACGAGTAAGCAAAGGCTGACATTTTCCATGAAGGCCCCTGCTTTCTGATCGAGCATGGCCTGGTTTACCACCGGTGGTCCTAAGGCCCGCAATACAGATGGTTAGACCAGAGCCTAGTTATGATGCCCAGACATTTTACCCTTCCTTGGAGTCTTTCGTGTTAAAGCATCAAACTATTATCCCAAGGCCTTGTTCTGTCCCTAGGTAGATCGAAGCCTCATGGTCCTTATAAAACAATAAGCAGATCAAGAGGGTTATAAAAATGGGTGTGGAAGTTCCCCACAGACGCCTCCAAAATGTGTTGACCGATAATTCTCTAAGGCGAGGAATATCAGTTAACACCCTCGAGACCACTGCCTCGGAGGCTATGGTCGGGGTAGGTACCCTTGGTACCAAGGTTAGGTTTAATAATGGAGGTGTGGTGATATTAAGAATGATAATACAGGATATAAGAGGGAAATGGAGCTATTTTATTGAATGATATTGAAATGTTACAGTTATTAACGCATCTCACAGATCTCTCTTTCTTCCTCTCTTAGGGAAAGTACTGGATATTACGAATTTGTTCCGGTTGATAAGTGGATAAAATTCCTTGACGGTGGCCATGTTCTATCCAATAGAATTTAGGTGACCAATGAGCTTTGATAACTAGTGGCAAAATTAGGTCTTTTTTTTCGTTTACGTGCTATCATCCGTCTATTTATCGTGGTCCAACTAGGTTTAACTCATAATTCCCTCACCATGAATTTATGAATCTAATCCCCCCATATCGGGTGGAATGTTACATTTAAATGTCATTGACTTCAGCTTAACTGATTCGAAGAAATCTTGGTAGGAGATAAGTTTATTTTTCCTTTGGATTCAATCACTTGACCTGCATGTATGTAGTGGTTTAATGCGCGTTGGAGAGTAAGTGTGATCCTATATGTTGCCTTGGTGAGATGCCTCATAGAGGTTATCAACTATAGCGTTTCCTGTTTTTGAATGACGCGGTACATCTCTAAACCATTCTTGATATTAGAAGCTTGATCTGACCTTTCCAGGTCCCTTTTATCGCTTGACGTATCTGCATTGGCGTTCTTTGGTGGTAACGGAGATTTGCAAGCTTCCTACTTTCTGTTTTGGATAGATTAGGTTCATCCCTTGGCAAAATAGAGCGATACTATAGGACAAACTCGATGCCTTAAAGGTCTCTTTGTACCAGTGGAGATTGTAGCATGCTTTTAGGGAGGTCGCTGTAGGGAAAATTGCGCAACAGAAGCGTGAAAATTTAATAAATTAGGGTTTCAGTATAATTTTTTCCCTTTTTAATAACAAGAACCTTAACCCTAGATTAACTAATGTATATAAAAAGTGTGGGCTCCATTTCTTTAAATTGTATACCTGAGGATGGAAACAAACAAAATCATTTTCTTTGTTAGTTACAATTATCCTCCAAGAGAAAAATCCAAGAACTTCCGGTCACTTGAGAATTATCAATCCATTTGATTGAAACTCGCGTAAACCCGATTTAATTCTGTACCCAAAACCCTTTTGATGTAAAGGATACTAGTGTACTATCAAAAATAAAAAGATTCCTTTTTTCTCTTCTCTTTGGCTGAATTCTACACCCTCTATTTATGAGTTGACCGAATTTTGTCTAGAGTAAAAACCTAAAATTTTCTCCCTCAAAATTCTCTCTTGTTTGGTCGAATTCTCTCTTAGAAAATCACCTTGCTTGGCCGAAATTTTACTCATAAAATCATTAGGGCTGGCCGAAATTTCAAGTTGGTATATATAGGATCACAAATCCTTACCTAAGAAGGATTTATTTGGTTGTTAAGAATCTTTTCCTTAGATGGATTTACTTGGTGGTTAAGAATCCTTTTCAAAGAAGAATTCTACCCTTAGGTAGATTTACTTGGTGACCAAGAATCCTTTCCAAAACGAATTCTTTCCTACACCAAGCCTCCTAATCCAACTCAATAGTGTATTTGTAACCATATTAAAGACTTCCTAATTTAATTAGATAAATAATTCATTTTATTTATCTACTTATCAAATATAGTCTTTAATATTAATTTTACTACCAACAATAGTATAATTTTAGGAGACCATCTCCTACAAGGAAAAACATTTTAATTTTAAATAAAATAATTAATTAATCAACAAATTAATTAACTTCCATTTAATTAAATAATAAAATAAAAAATAATATATTTTGGCTTTTATACATTAGCCTTGCTGCCTATAACAATATATAGGCATATATATATATATATATATATATATATATATATATTATTTTATTAAATCCATTGGACCTTAATAAAAAGTCCACATGTGAACTAGACCCATTCTTACAAAAAGAAACAAGTCCACATGCCTCAATACAATTCTAGATGAACCCCTAAATTGGTCCGGTAGAATATATCAAGTAATCCATGCAAGTTCGTGTGGATTGAGGATTTTAGCGAGCTATCTAAATTTAAACTCCAATAGACACAACACAATCATATTCAACTAATGTTTCACTTAGGTCTGATCTATTAATTTTAGTTCATTCCACTAAACAACTAAAATTAAACTCTTAAATAAAGCTAGAATAAGTTGATGTTAGTCATTCATACCCTAGACATTATTGGAGAAAGTGTATCCTCGTGAAGAATATCAATAATCGCCAAAAGCTCATAGACCGCCTATAGCTCTCCAAGTTACCATATTTACTCATATGACTACATTTTGAACTTGGATATGTTGGTTTGTCTAGAAGCCATGTTTCACTAGACACTATTGAAAACTTAACGTTAAGATTTAATATCCAATACCTGAAAACATCCATATGATGATATTCTACTCTCATTTAATAAATGGAGCCACGATGTCCATATCTATAAATGAAGTTCTATATCGACTAACAAATGAATACCACCAAACTATCGAGGATAGACTATGCTATATAATTGTACTCATTGATAGCTCAAATGATAACACTTGAAACCATAAATCCATCATTTATCTCATGATTGAGATAGACTCTCCGATTGTCTTCAAATGAAAACTTTTATCCATTGACGGTTCTAGATAAAGTATTTCATTATGATCCTATTCAATACACCCGGTGCACTAGATTCTTTTGGCCAAAGACACCACACTTTGATGATTTTTGACTCATCATAACACATTTGATCCCACTAAAATGCTAGCAAAAGAATCTACAACTTTGACAAGATAAAGGCGCCCAACCTTTATCTTAAGTTGTGAATATTATTCAAGACTAACTAAAGAATTGTGTCTACCTCATACATATCTAGATGTATGAACAACTTTTCTTTTCACATAGTCTTTTGACCTTATGATTATTTACTTTTGACAATTATAATAATTAAACTATAAATACTATAAGATTTTTTAAACTAGAAATCACTTTATTAATATGTAAAGATTGTTTAATACATTATTATACTCTTGCTATCGGGCATAATCCCAACAGTCGTGAGATATCTCCACCTCGAGGAGCTTAGGTCTTCCCATGTTGATCTTGCTTCAAGCTCCCATTTCCATGTAAGGAGCTAAATTTGATCACATCGAGCTTTTTCCTGATGACTCTGAATGCTTGCATGGTGTTCCAAGGGTGTGGGCCACCTCGTCTTGCTTTCTGTTTGGTCGTACGGTAGCTCGACCTCGGGAACCCTTGTACCTTGCTACATAATCCAGGATTTGGACCTCTGTTTGGAAGGTGGAAAATTTTCCTTTTATCACAGGCCAAATTTTTCTTTTGACAACTGACTTAACCGTGGTGTCAACAGTTAACCGATGAGAAGCCGAGGTTAAAGGGATTCCTAGCATCTCATAGTGGCTCTATGCAAATATGTTGTTGAACTCCTTGAATAGCCTGATCATTCCTTCCTTCCTTCACTCCTGGCTCTTGGGTGGCCCCAACCTTGATTACCTTGGATGGGTCATCATTTTTTATTGGGATATCTTCTTATTCATCCATGTGGTGGCCACTGGCCCATTCCTAATCCTACTCTACCTCGTCCTTATCTT